>OY829541.1:58002778-58673942 GCA_963691705.1 Viola odorata
GATCTTTCAATTTCTTGTTTCTGGTATTTACGTTTGCTTATTCTTGCTGAACAAAAATTCTTATAAAAAAGAAGCCAGAAGAGAGCTTTTCTTTCTCTACCCAAACCAAACAAACAGGTCACCGAACCGAAACCAACTTGTCACGCCCTTTTAACCGTCTCTCTCTCTCTCTCTCTCCTTTTGCTCGATTAAAAAATTAAAATACTCCAGTCCACCTAGACGGAGTCGTTTCGACGTGGATCAGTGTTGAAATTGATTTGCTTTCCTGAACGAATAAATGATTCTCTTAATATTTTAAATATAATTAAAAATAAGGATGTGGAATAATTGGTAGATATACGTGACTGGTATAGTTACGAAGTGGGCGTTCAATTTCCCATTTTTGGGTTCCTATGGAGTCCCAAGAAATACTTGACGTGACAACGAAAGTCCGCGTTGTAGGCAGGAAGTTTCGATCGGCTACGGACTACACGTGTTAGGATGTAGCACATGACAGGCTAAGTTCGAATGACTTGTAGTATGGATATGTTCAGAGGCTGCCACGTCAGTGGATTACCGATGAACTACAAAGCCACAAGGTGACGAACCTTATTTCGCTACAGACATCTCTTGTTCTCCAACATATGCTAACACTGCCTACACACACGCCTTCTACTCCCAACACCTGTCCTCTATTCTGCTCCTTCCTTCATCAAACTTCTTCTGACTTCTATCATTTTCTTTCTTCCTTATTTTATTACATCTTGTGAATTTAATTCAATTATATTCAATTATTCTCTCAAAATGGGAAAGCCCAACAACTACAGTATTGTGTAAAAACCTAAAAAAACATGTAATTGGAAATGGAAAGAGTAAAAACAAAATAAGAGACTAATTAATTAAGAAGCAAATACGTACTTCGTTAAGGACAGGACAGCCTATTCCTCGTCAAGGGTCCCTATATGGGCTGGCCGCTGGCTTAGGTTGATGGGTTCCAACTTCCAACTTCCAACATACAACATCCTGTTTTGAAGAAATTGAACCTGGTTGTTGAAACGCAACTGTAACCCAACTCATGAACTTGGTGAAACAGACTTCATCTCGTGTCATTTTTGTCCAAAACTTTCGGATTTGACCATATACTTACAGTGCAGCATGTTCCATTTTCTTTTATTAACCCAATGAATACTTCCATTTGAACTAAGAGATAGTAAAAGAAAATGTATGGATTTACTGTGTAAAAAACCTATAATAACTTCTTTTTTTTTTCCGAAATAGGTAAGAATGTAAACAAAAAGACTCGTGCACAAAATGTTACTCTTTCTATATTGTAAAAATTACCATATAACTATAAGCTTATTCCTGTAAATAACGGATGCTTGAATTTATATAAAATCACTTTTTTCCCCCTTCCATTTCAGTGTTTTATAAAAACAATGTAAATTTAGCTTGAGCCTTGAGCCTTGAGCCTTGAGCCTTGAGCCCATGTTTAGATGCAGGCCTTGGAAAGAACAAAAACCAGTCCAGATAGCACGAGGTCAGACCCAAAACTCAACCCATTATTTTGTTCACGTTGGTTTCCGATATCCTCCTTCCAATTCCACCGGCTCTTCTCTGCTGCAATATTTCTCTCGTTCTGTAGAATTTCGGGCATCAGAACTCCCAATCCAATCCAACCCAACAAGTAAACCTCTCTTCTCCCCTCTCCTTTGGTATCCTTTCAACTAATCTTTACAGGTTTTTAGCTCAAGATTTTCTTTCTTGTTTTGCAAATTGGGATTTATTCCACCAAATCGTGTCTTAGTTCTAAACATACAAAAGTAAGATTAGTTGAATTCATTCTGTAATCAGCATTTGGGCTTCTTGGATTCTGTAATTTCTTACCTTCTATCTTGCCACATCCCTTGTCAATTAGCAACTATTGGAGACCTATAGATGCAATTTGGTATAATAATGATAATGGGTTATGGTGTTTGTGTGGTGATGGCAGCTGATAGGTTAAAGAAGACTGGGTTTATAAGATGAACAGCTCTTCAGCACCGTCATCGTCGAAATCGAAAGCTGGGTCCTCACAGCCTTCAGAAACTTCATTCAAGAGAAAGCGGGGAATGTTTCAGAAAGACTGTAAGCAATTAGTGAAAGTTCTTTTTTGTTAATAGATCATTTTTGTGGAATTTTGTGTTGATTTCTCTTTACATTATTTTTTTTTTATGTTACAGTGCAGCATATGATGTATGGCTTTGGAGATGATCCTAATGTAAGTGGGTTTAATGTGCTTCAGCACTTTTGGCATAATCTGTTCTTTGTTCTAACCTTTATATATATGATTCTGTTGATGTTTGTGCATCATGCTAAAACTTTTCGATTGTGTAGCTTTTTTATTGGCATGTATGGGTTGTGTGACTCATAATCTAATCACACCCTTTTAACTATGACTTGACTTGAGTGTTAATGGGTTTTTAGCTCATAATTTGTCTTATGGAAACTGTCATTTTCTGTGAACATATATGATATGTGATTTCATATTGATCAGTCATTGATGAAATACAAATAACTGAAATAAGCTTGCACTCAGGTCTGTGGAAAATTATTTCACATGGAACTCTCATCTCATTCACTCAGTTTGTTAGAACTAAGCTATACAAGTCCTTTTCGTAGTTGTTGTAAGTTTCTGGCAGTTCTTACTTTCTTATTCATACAATTGACGTGAAGTCTCTGAATGTCCCTATACAACTATTTCCGAGTAGATCCTCGAGACTTGCTTTGTGTTTGGTATATTTTCAGTATGTTTATAAATTTCATGTTTTATGATCAGCCACTTCCAGAAACTGTGGCACTTGTGGAGGATATAGTTGTGGAGTATGCCACAGACTTGGTAAGTATCTATTTTTTCCCCTCGTGAGTAAGATTGTATTATAATATAGGCACCATGTCTGTGTTTGTAACTTCACTTCGGCAGGCACATAAAGCCCAAGAAATTGGATCGAAAAGGGGAAAGCTATCAGTGGAGGATTTCCTACATCAAATTCACAAGGTACTTCACCCACAAAATTCACATTGTTGTTTTTGTTGAAAAGAATCCGTCTCATAAGTGTAACCAATCATTTTCTGTTCCCTACTAGCTTCCTGCCTTTTGTTGTTCTTGTGATTGGGTGCGGATGTGGTTGTATTTGTCCTTCAGTTGTCTATTCTTTTTTATTAGCTAATCTGAATCTTTGATACTGCAGGACCGACCAAAACTTAATCGCTGTACTGAGTTGCTGTCTATGCAAGAGGAGCTGAAACAGGCAAGGAAGGCTTTTGAGGTGGATGAAGAGAAGCTTGCATCTATCGAGTGACATGCGAAACATGAACTATCTTGCTCTGTTTCAGTAGGCTATGATGTACATAATAAAAACAGTTGAGTTTTTATTGTAAATTGCATTCAAAATTCATCGCATGCTTGTGCTCTTTTTTCTACCAAACAGTCCACTTTGGTTATAACTACAACAGGAATTAGTCTGTCTACGTTATTCTCACAACAATCAGACTTTCGCCAATACATAATAAAAGTCTCCATAACAGAGACACAACCACCACCATTTGGGAACTCAGAAATATCGATAAGAAAAACATATTAGCAGGAGTGCGTCAATAATGTTTAGACTTCAGAATGTGACGAGAACTCACAATTTCAGTAATCTCTTTGTATTGCTCATTTGCATTTCTAATCGACAATTCTTATAGATCAGAGAAGGTTATTCTGATGGACAAAAATAGTGCTTTAATTGTGTACTTGTTACAAGGACTAAAAAGTTTAAAAAATAGGATTTTCAAGAAACAAAGTAGAAGTAAAAAAAAAAAAAAAAACTCAACTGCCTTTTACTCAATTTCTAATTTTCTATGTAAATTAATGTTACAAATAGGAAAAGCTGCCTCAAAGAATCTAATTGTACATCCTACCCCAGAACTTCCTTTATCTTGGTTTTCTGGTCTGCTGTTAGAGATGTGGGGAAAAGAACCTCAAATGTGATGTAGAGATCGCCTTTCTTATTACTAAAATGCAACGGCATTCCTTCCCCTTTAAACTTTCTTACTTCCTTCGGCTTGGTGATTCCCTGCACACAATTTATAGATACGGAATTCAAAATTTAGCGATCCATATCAAGACAGAATAAGTGTTGAATTAGCCCGAGAGGATATGTCAAGCGTACCTTCGAGCTAATGTCAACTAAACGCTCATCAAGATGTTTGATAGTCTTCTCAAAACCAACAAGCGCTTGAACCTGATGCAAGAAAGGGTTGGTAATCAGCTCCTTGAGGAATGTGAAAGGAGATAACGAGGTAGGAAAGGAACTGCTATCTTGCATGAAAACATACCAGGGTGATGGTGACAGTTGTATGCAAGTTATCACCTTCCCTTCTGAAGACGTCATGTGGTGCAGTGTGAATTCGGAACTGCCAAAAGTGCAAAGTTACTATCCATAAACAGGTACAGAGTAGTGACAGAATTGGCGCAGCAGCAATAAATTACCGTACTACAAGCCAGAGAGAGAGACTTACTTTCAAATCCCCAGGTTCTCCATCAATTATAGGTTCACCATCCTCATAGAACACCACCTCCTGCAAAATGCATACAAAGATTAAGAAAAGCCTAAGCAAGAATATAGATGATGGACATACACAAGAGCAGGTATAATTGGTAGCATCAGGGCTGGACGAACATATGATAACTATTAATAACCAAAAAATTATGGAAGGTTGGGATAATCACAGATCTAATCACAGTAACTGTGGTTCTGCAACCCATACAACGGGACAAGTGTTTACACCTTTTTTTATTTTATTTTTTATGAAAGTGTTTTCACCAATTCTGGATCGTGTCCCAGGGAACAACTCTATGCAGTGTGTTCACAAGTAATTCATACTCAATCTCCATGCAAGAAAATGATTCAAGGACCACCCATCTCATGCTCGATAAAACAAGACAATTGCCATATTGGCCCGTCATTTAAGGATTTCTTACACTCACAGACAACTCAGGAACCTTTCCTAAAATGGAACCAATTTTAGAAATACTTTTCACTAACACTAGAAAATTTCTTCTAACTAATACTGTTCAATTTCAACATGTTACAAAGTGAAAAACCACTTCTGAATATGCAGCAAGGAATTCCAAAATTTTCCATCACAACATTTTCTTTATGTAGGTTAAAATCGAACGTGGAACGATACTTACTTGGCCATCTTGCATGCCTTTCTCAATATCAACTGTAATAGAATATCCTTCCCGTACAAACTTGATATTTTGGCATTGCTCACAAACCTGTAGGGAAGCAGTATAAATTGTAATAAGACAAAATAGCAGCCACGAGACAGTTGTAGGCAACATCAGAGGCATTGGAGCTAAACAGACCAAGAAGAAATGACCACTATACTCTCAGGAAAATGTGGCAACAGTTTCAATGATGCAGCAAAAATGTCCTTGTGTATTAACTAGAGATCCATCATATTTTTTCTCTTAAGTTCCAAAACTTTGAACAACAGTAGTCCACTATCTTTAACTGAATGGCTTAAGGCATAATAGATACCTGCTCAGTCATCTGCTGAAACATCCCTGGACCAATTTGCCTATGATAGACTTCATTTCTGCAGTTACAGCGTCTTTTGCCAGGGGCTGGCTTGATGACATTTTTTTCCCGCCAAACCTGTTGAGCACACTCAAAAAGGTCATGCTTACTGACAGCAAACTAAACCAAACCTAGATACACATTGCAAATGACTTCCTGTTCTGACTCAGATGAAAGGTAAGGAACGAAAGCTCGTGCCACAACTTACAAGAATGTATCTATAGTAGCCTAAAATTAATTTTAGCACTTTTTGTCAATGTTTAGCTATAATGCAAAAATATAAAAACTAAATCTTTGGAAGCCACATATAAAACATCTTAAAACGGGTAGAATGCAAAATCTCTGACGGATGGGTGGTCTGTGATCACATAGAACTTAAAGTGATAGCTTGATATAAATTTGTATAGCAGAATGATTCAGCAACAGAAAAATCAAATGCAAAAATCGTCAGTTGGCAGGGTCAAAAGGGAGGGTCAGTAGTGGTGGAACAAGGCACAGTGCGGACACATTTATACACAAGCTACCATAAGATTTTATACAACAAACAATGTCTATCACACTACATAATGCACTGGATGATCAAAATGTTGCCACACTGGATCATAAGTTCAGCTACTGTAATAAAAATGGTAAAATTAAAGATTTAAAGAACCCTCACATTGAGGGAGCCACCCATGTACAGGTCTTCAAGTGTTGCTTCCAAATCTACAATTACATCGTCTCCCTTAACAATTTTCTCTTCCTCTTCCATAGGTCCTCCACCAAAAAATCTAGAAAGTCAATAGTTAGAGACGAGAAAGCCAACATCTAAAACGGAAAAAGATTTCATTGTAACATTTGCAGAAATGACCGCATACTTTCAATTGATTGTCATCGATTCATTTAATTGCATATTATGTGGAATATTCTTCAATTACCAACAGCAATCATCGTTTTTGATTTCCAAACAAACTAACAGATACTAGTAAGTAGTAAACAATACAATTAAGTAACAATCTAAGCAATGCAGAACACTTCACAAGGAATTAAAGAAAAAAGCTTACTGGCTGAAAACGTCATTAATGTTCATTCCCATTCCTCCACCTCTGCCTCCATTTGCCATATGCTGTTTCAGCCCCTCCTCTCCATACCTATCATAAATCGCCTTCTTATCGCTATCCACTAACACCTCATAAGCTAATAACAACAACAAAAACAATTAGGCCTCATTAGATATTCATTAATCAATAAAAATGATATAAATCAGTCATCTATAGTGTGGTATACCATTGCTAATTTCCGCAAATCGCTTGCTAGCTTCTTCATTCCCTTGGTTCTTGTCAGGATGGTATTTTAATGCTAATTTTCTGTAAGCTCTTTTGATCTGCTCTTCTGATGCACTCTTCGACACTTGCAATATCTCGTAATAACTCTTCCTGCATTAATTGATAAACATCCAACCAAAATTCACATAAACACTCCTCCCATCAATGTACATCAGAAAAACACACAACAGAACGAGAGAGACGCGTTACCCTGCAACCGTCGTCAGCGCGTATGATAACGCGCACAGGAGAAACAATAGCTTCGCTCTTCGATTCGCCATCGAAAGAGAAAACTATTCTCAAAGAAAAAAAGAAATAGAGGAGGCACGGGAGATGATTGATCTCTCCAAAAAATCAAAAGATTGGGGTTTCCTGGTAGATTTTGTAATGCTGAAAATCTTCAGCTTCCTCTGTCGTTATCAGTTTTTTCTTTTCCCTGCGTTGGTTGCCTTGTTCGATGTTCGTTGTGTTTCCCTGAAACTGGGGAGTTGTAGCTGAAACGGCAGGAGATGGCTATGAAACGACGACTTGAAGTCTTTGAACTTGTGATTGACTCTAGCAACGTGTTCTTTGTGGAAACTAACCAATGAGAGAAACTTTGAAGTTGTTCGAGCCAATGGAGAGCAGCCACGTAGGATTGGACTTAACGGGTTACGGTCGTATGATGGAAAATAAGGGGTTTACGCTGAATAAATAAATTAATATAAAAAGGAGAGAAGAACATGTGCCAAAATAGTACTCCCTCCGTCCGGAAATATATGTCGTTATAGCCCAATTTTCGCAGTCTGAAATTATATGTCGTCCTGGATAATTGTGTTCACTTACTTTGTGCTTTTACACTTTTGTCTCTTAAATGACTTGTCGTTCGGCGTGGAAAGACGTGTCACACATGGGCTAGGAGGAAAACGAAAGTAAAAGTGGGAGCAATTCGGGTGGGAGTTGAAAATTCGAGGTTGCTTTGGAAAACACGAGGTCAGAGCATCTGACACGCCAAAAACTCTCTCACTTATCCTTCTCTCACCCAAAACATTTCTGGATCTTTCTCCTTCTCTCAACCAAATCGATTTTTTTTCTCCATCTTCTCTTGTCATTTTTTATTTTCAACTATGGAGGGTGTCGATTATTGGGACGATTCCCAGAGGGATAGCATCGTTGTTTCCGATAATTTCATGGAGGATGACGCAACGGTTGTGGCAGCGAAAGGCGATCCCAAAGTGATTTCCCCCAAAGTGGCTAGGCAATCGGAGGATGATGAAGTCATTTCCCCCAATGTAGACAGGCAATCGGAGGCACAAGAGTTGGCCGATGAGATTGTTGATAACCGTTTTATTTATGTTAATTGTTTGTTGTTGTTCTGCTTACTTTGAATGAGTTATTTAGTAAGATGATTTGACTCTGATTTTGATTCACTGTTTTATTTTTGTGGGTTGTGATTCTGGATTTATGTTGCCGGAATTTAGGTTTTGATTTTGTGGGTTGTAATTCCGGATTTATGTTACCCGAATTTAGGTTTTGGTTTAGAAGTCTAATTTGAGCCGGAGGGAGTATATCAATTTTTTATTTTTATTTTTCCATTATTTTGTACCGAAAATTGAAAGGAGGGTAGAGATTGTATTTTGGTAGTGTTTTTTAAATCTAGTTGTTTTACTTAGTTTGATGGTAAGTTAAAGGAGTAATTAAAATTACGTTTGAAAAAATAAATGCACTCTTAGGTTTGGGTTTTTGGCTCCGCTATAGCTAGTAAATTAACTTATTAAATTTAATTAATCTTAACGAATCGAAATTTATTTAATAAAATAAATTAATTAATCTCGGGTCACATATAAACTTAGAAACATTTAATAAGTCAAGCTAAAACATTGTTATTTAAGTTTATTACGAGCTCAAATTCAACTTGGGCTTTCTTTAAATTTGATAAATCAAGCATAAGCTCCCTCGAGCTCGACTCCCCTGAGCTCCACTCGACTGATTTGAAACCTTACCTTTACAGTTTTACCCCTCACATGGTTTTTCCTTTCAACCATTTCACGTCCGAAACCAGGGCCGGGCCTAGCCCCTATTAATTAAAAACAATACGCGGCTATTCCACAAAAAGGTCACTTGCTTCTACTCCAGCCATGAAGTTCAGAATTCTGTTGTCATACAGCAATGGGGTTCATAATATGCGTGTCGAGCCCAACCATATTTGAGCCAGGCTCGGGCAGAACTTGGTCAAAGCATGCTTTGATTAAGCCTGACTCCCGAGGCGGGCTGGGCTGGACACCTAAGCGAGGTAGCCAAGTGTACCACTTTTTTTTTAAACGACGAAACCAACAAAATTATATTCTAATGGTATAACGTAACCAAGAAAGTTAAAATGACTTCCGAATAAATATAGGCAAAAAGATATAAATAGTCCCTGAACTTTAATTTTTTAATTAACGTAGCCCCTGAACTATTAATTAGTTTAATTACAACCCTGAGAATCGAACGTTTTGATAAAATTGGACCCTACGGTGACAGAAATCTAACGTGGTGACGTTATCTTCCACGTCACCCCTGTTTCACATGCCAAGTCGTCGAGCCACGTCAGCATCTTGCCACCTCACACCTCAACGTCAGAAAATTATTATAATTAATTTAAAAATTCAGAAAATTAATATAATTAATTAAAAAAATTCAGAAAATTAAAATAATTAATTTTAAAAATTCAGAAAAATAATTTAATTAATTTCAAAAATTCAGAAAATAAATAAATTAATTTAAAAAATCCAGAAGATTAATATAATTAATTTACAAAATTCAGAAAATTAATATAATGAATTTAAAAAATTCAGAAAATTAATATAATTAATTTAAAATTTTCAAAAAAATAATTTTATGAATTTCAAAAATCCAGAAAAATAATTTAATTAATTTAAAAAATCCAAAATATTAATATAATTAATTTACAAAATTCAGAAAATTAATATAATTAATTTAAAAAATTCAGAAAATTAATATAATTAATTTAAAATTATCAAAAAAATAATTTTATTAATTTCAAAATTCCAGAAAATTATTTTTCTTAATTTAAAAAATTAAGAAAAAAATTAATTAATTTTAAAAATATAAAAATAATGTAAATTAATTTAAAATTTTTAGAAAATTAATATAATTAAAAAATCCACTTACTTACCTTTTATTTCAGCAGCACCACTCTCCTTCTTTTTCTTTCTTTTCTTGTTCTTTCCGCAACAACCGATAGAGGGAGGGATTTGGGTGGTTCAGTGTGGTATTGATGGTTGGAGCGGGTTGACTGATGTGGTAGTTGCTGTGGTGGGAGCCGGTGGTGATTGATGGTTGGGGTGGGTTGATTTGGGTTTTGTGGATTTGGCAGAATTTATTTTGCAGAGATGAGATTTGGATTTAATTGGAGAGGGATTATATTAATTTTTGGAATTTTGAAATTAATTACATTATTTTTTTAATTTTTCAAATTAATTAAATTATTTTTCTGGATTTTTTAAATTAATTATATTATTTTTTTTATTTTTAAAAATTAATTATATTAATTTTCTGGATTTTTAAAATTAATTGTATTAATTTTCTGGATTTTTAAAATTAATTGTATTAATTTTATGGATTTTTTTAATTAATTAAATTATTTTTCTGGAATTTTGAAATTAATTAAATTATTTTTCTGAATTTTTTAAATTAATTATATTAATTTTCTGAATCTGGATTTTTGAAATTAATTAAATTATTTTTCTGGATTTTTGAAATTAATTAAATTATTTTTCTGAATTTTTGAAACTAATTATATTGATTTTTTTAAATTAATTATATTAATTTTCTAACGTGGAGGTGTGAGGTGGCAAGATGCTGACGTGGCTCGACGACGTGGCATGCAAAACATGGGTGATGTGGATGATAACGTCGCCACGTCAGATTTTTGTCACGGTAGGGTCAAATTTTGTCAAAACGTTCAATTCGCAGAGTTGTAATTAAATAAATTAATAGTTCAGGAACCACATTAATTAAAAAATTAAAATTCGATCATTTATGTCTTTTTGGCAATAAATATACTTAAAACTGAAGACAAAATCTATGCGCTGTCGGTAATCACACAAGTGGTGGTTGGAAATTAAATTGGAGCTTATTCCATCCAATAACTCCGCTCTGTACGCATTAAAGGCTGACTAATCAAGGATTATCAAGATATCACACGTCACATCCCTAAATTATTTTTTATTTTTAGGAAAATTCACTAGTAATGAATAGTTTATATTATTAGCAAATACTACTTCATTAAATAGATATAAATAGATATAAAACTATAAAAGAGACTAATGGTAACTAGAGAGTTTTATACATGTGCTTTTTTTAATTTCTAAATTAATAAACAGGGCAAACAATTATTATAGATGAGGGACCCTTCTGTTCCAATTGAATACTGTTTCAGACTTGGGCAGCATTATTGTTCAGAGTTCTGACCCCAGCAATAATATTATCAACAAGTTTGCGAACATGTTTGTAACCCGTCCGCTTTATTATGCACAGGGATTTGTGTAAAGGCTCCACTCACGCTGTTTTCTTCTCTTTATAAAAATGAGCCAATTTAGTTAGTTTTAATTAAATAGGTTTAGGGATACTTATAATTTAGACGTATAAAAATAAAATAAATAGGCTTAATTTAATTTAAATAAATTTCTTTAAAAACTAAAGCTTCGAAACCTTTCCACTTTAGTTCCTATTAACAATAAATAATTTGTACTCATATGGTGATTTAGTCCATAAAATAAAAAAAAGTAATAAATTAGATGGTCATTCACATACTAAATGAAGTTTCATAGTTAAAATTTATAACCTACCTCGTAAAAAGTACATGCACTAACTAGATATTACAGTTTCAATATCTAGTTTCATAATTTAAATAAAATACATTAGCTTTATTTTCTCGTAAAGAGTACATGCATGACCAAGAAATCAGAGAGTACATACACTAACCTCGTAAAGAGTACATGTACTAACCAAGAAATCAGAGAGAGAGAGAGCGAATTGGATGTAACAGCTAACAAATGAAGGAAGATGGATCCAATTAATGCAAGAGTGATTAATGAAATAAAAATAAAAATGCTTTTGTTGTAACTTGTAACTATCACAGCTGGCACGGAATGGGGTAATAGCATAAAAATCCCATGTCCTTTAAAAATTTAAATTGACCTCCCCTGTACTATCGGTCAGAAGTATTTGTTTGGTCTCCGTCAATCAAACTAACAGACCGTTAGTGTTGACCGTTGATTTTGAATAAAATATTCAAAAAAATTATAAAAAATTCAAAAAAATTGTAAAATATTTATAAAAAATTGTAAAAAATCCCAAAAAAATGTATAAATTCTATAAAAAAAAAATGTAACTTAAAAATCCAGAAAAAAATGTAAAATTTAAAAAAAATAAAAAAAAATTAATTAATCTAAAAATTAAGAAAAAATGTAAAATTGGAATTTTTACATTTTTTTGGAAATTGTTACAATTTTTTTTGGATTTATTAATTTTTTTTTAATTTTTACATTTCTTTGGGAATTTTTAAAATTTATTTAAAGAATTTTTACATATTTTTAAAGATTTTTTACATTTTTCTGAATTTTTTAATCAAAGTCAACGGTCAAAAAGTGAAGTCTGTTAGTTTGACTGGTACAGACTTACGGTTTGCTTCTGACCGATAGTACAGGGGAGGTCAATTTGAATTTTTAAAAGACAGGGGAGATGTCTGTTTTAAAAAATAGTACAGGTGGTCTTTATGCTATTACCCCACACGGAATTGTTTTGCTGTGTCTTGGCTTTATCTGTTTTGGGAGTATAAAAGATCTAGATGCATGATTTAATTTCTTTTTACATAAAAAGGTTCTTATAAGAAAAATACACGTACAAAGTAAATTTCCAGATATTTCTAGGTACATTCATCAGTATCAACCAATAATTTTTCTAGTACTAAAATAATTGACATTGAATCTTCAATCTGCGTGTTCGGTGTGCATTAATTGTTTTACGATTCAGAGTTTTTTTTAATATTTTTATGTCATTTTTTTTTAGAAATGATTTTGATTATTTAGCTGTTGTATTTCAATTTTTAAAATTATTTTTTGGAGAAAAATTTTAAAAAATTGATTGATAATTAATAAAAAAAAAGTTTAGTCAATAATTATAATTTAATAATTATTTTATTATTTTTTGTTTCAAAACTACTCTTGGTTTTCAAATAATCTACAAGCAACTGAGCCACCATCCTTCTCTTCATCCACTGCCCAAATCAGCCACACCCACAAGCCACACCGTCGACACCAAACCCATCACCCTCTCCGTCACACACCCACCACCATCACCACCATACCATCATCGCCTCACCATCACTCACTGCCACCAACCACCTATCACCGCCACGATCTACGAACGATCCATCACTATTAAACCCACCACTGCCACCGAATCACACACATCACTCTCACCCTCCTCAATCGCTGCCTTCGTTGCTAAGGAAAAAAAAGAAAAAAAAAGGGAGAAAAGTGAGGGTTTAACAGTGATGCCAAAAAGGAAAAAAGAAGGAAAGGAAAGAGAGAAATGAATGGCAGTGTTTGTAAATAGAATTAAAAGGATAGGATCCTTTTGTAATGTTGCAAAAAATGTGCATTGAAAAACTCAAAATGACAATTAAAAAAGACAAACAATCCGTAAGAAAGTGACAATTATTGGAATCCGGAAAAAATATCTAATAAAAAACAAAAAGAGTATAACATAATCTAAAAACTATATCTCCATTCCGGATCCGGAAAGAATATCACCGAAAAGTATATCGTTTTTAGATTATTCCAATGGATTTTTTATTTCGTTTTTTACAAGTGATTAGCAGCTGCTGTATACGTGTTTAAAAAATGAAATGAATGAGTATTAGGCATGACACATACCCATTTAGCAAATTGATGGTTCCACGTACTCAACACCACCGCACATACGTAGCTATGCTTACTGCTTAGTGATGTTAAAAGAACACGTTTAATGTATATAATAGTTTCTCTTCTTATTTATTCCCTCCTTTCCAAAAAAAATGATGTTTACTATTCTGATACGCATCTCAAGACAGTCGGATAACTCACTATTTGATCCCAAAAAATTTCGTATTTTTTTCCGAACGTACGTTAATTCTTAACGTACCTCCAAGAAAAAGTTAGGGGCAAAATTGTTTCAAATAGTGAATCATCTGACCGCCTTGAGATGCGTACTGGAATAATAAACGTTATTCTTTTGGGAAGGAGAGAGTAATTTTTTTCTATAATAAGTTTCCTATTTAAACTTAATTAACCTCAAGATGTTATTTTAAAAGAAATTTAGAATTAAAAAGTAATCATTATACAAATTATTTGCAACAAAAAGGGCAGAAAAAGTAGTACATTTGATTTTTGTTTCACTTGAATTATTACTTTTATACTAATAATTAGGAGGTTGAAGTTGAAAAGTCAAAGATTTGATTGGTGTGATTCTATTTAGTTTAATTATGATTTAACCATTGTCGTCTTGTCAACTAGCTAGAGATACGCCAGTATTATATATAATAATAAAATAATAATATCTGCGATGGTGTGTGTGTTTGATTAATAAAGAGACGCATGGTTTGGCTGCGCAGGGAACACGTGATCCAGGGAGTCGGGGCGTTAGAGTTTTTTGCAAGGAAGGGTGGTAGAAGAAAGAAGAGTGGATGAACGTGGGAGATGGACGCCCCGTCAACCAGGCTCTCGACGGTGGATATGCCACGAGTGTGTCGTGCCTGTTGTCCTGACAGATACTCGTGGCACGTTTTTCCACCACACAAACGTTTCCATCAAAACTGTCCCCACCCTACCCTTCTCTCTCCTCCCTCCGTCCCCGTCCTAGTATATAACAACTCTTCCCCCTTTTACACTTAGCTCGGCTCGCTCAGTCACTCACTCACTCTCACCTGGCTACGTTACAAATTTACACTTTACTCCTCTCATTTTCTTTTCTTTTTCCGCACCCAAAAAAAGAAAAAGAAAAGACAAGAACTGTTCGAGATTATAATCAGTAGAGGAAACAATGGGGAGGGCACCTTGTTGTGAGAAAGTTGGGTTAAAGAAAGGGAGATGGACAGTTGAAGAGGATGAGAAGCTCTTGAGGTACATTCAAGAAAATGGTGAAGGGTCATGGAGGTCCTTGCCCAAGAATGCAGGTAATTACCGACTCTAACTTCTTCTTATTTTGTTGTAAAATGTACCATTGAGTTACCACTTCTCTCATTTTAATGACATTAATTAATTTGTGTCTCATTTTTTTCCTATTTGGTACTTATAAATTTATGTTTCCGGGTTTTGAAGGATTAATGAGGTGTGGCAAGAGTTGCCGACTTAGATGGATTAACTATCTAAGAGCCGATGTAAAAAGGGGAAACATTTCAACTGAGGAGGAAGAAACCATTATTAGATTGCATACCTCTTTGGGAAATAGGTACTCCCCGTCCTTTAATAAATGACGTTTTAAAATAATAATTTTTAATCTTATTTTATTCCTCGTTGTTTTATTTTTACTCATAATTTTTACTCAAATCAACACACCATCATCAAATTGGATTGATGCATAAAAAAATAACAAGTATTATGAACAATAAGAATCCGTAAGAAAGCGTCAGTTATTAAAAAAACAGAGAGAGTAATTATTATTATTATTATTATATTGTATAAATCATCAAGCCTTTTTTGTCCGTTATTTAAAAAAAATATTAATTAGAAGTGTTTGAAGCAAATTTGGTTAGAATAGAGTGGCCAAATAAGTATCTTTTTAAATTTTTTCATCTTGTAGTAGTATTTATTTTTCGGGACAATTTTTATTATACGAAATAAATAACAAATTAGCGTGATCATTAATTGTCGGTTGGAGGGAAAACATAAATAGATATGCGTATCAGAGTTTTATTTAAACATGACCAGCACCAGCACCAGCACCAGCACCATCACCTTCACCGTCACCTTAAGGCAGGTTAGGCCTTTTAATTGTGCATGAAACATTTGGGTGTATCAGAGTTTTTTTATTTTTTACTCCTTCTGTCCTTTAATGTTTGACTCTTACTATTTGTGCACGCATATTGAGAAGACCGGATGACGTACTATTTGACCTCAAAAAATTCTGAATTTTTTCTCGGACGTACATTAATCCTTAACGTACGTTAGAAAAAAAAGTACGAAATTTTGTGAGGTCAAATAGTGCGTCATCTGACTTCCTCGATATACGTACATGAACAGTAAACGTCAACATTTAAAGGACGGAGGGAGTACTTTTTAATAATAATAAAATCTTAGAAAGAGTAATAATTATGATTAAATTAGTTTCCGTTTTATTTTATGAAAGATATAGATTCTGCCACAGCATCAAACGTTTGACCGATGGATTTGACTATTGAATAAATGTACTGCAATTATTACTGCGATGCTGATTCTTTTGGCTAATTTGTCGACATAAAAATATCGTTATCATTTCTTTAATATTTCTTTAATACTTCGTACTTGATTGATTCTTAGTGCACTCAATTGATCATCTTTGCTATTTTTTGATTTTAAACTATAATTAGTATTACTTAAATTTTTTTAAGTGGACATTAAAAGAAATAATGTCATTAATGACATGGAATCTTTATTGGCTAATAGATGAGTTAGAATAGAGAATCTTGGATTAAAGAGAATTTATATTACGAAAGATATTATTTTTTATACTAAAAAAAAAAAAAACATTACTCCTTTTTAATTTTTATATACTCTCTCCTTCCCCAATTAAACGTCGTTTTAGCTTTTGCTTTTACTGTTTCGGAACGTACCTTAAAACGGCCGGAACAGTCACTATTTGAGACAATTTTGCCCCGAATTTTTTCTCGGAAGTACGTTAAGGATCAACGTACGTTCGAAAAAAAATACGGAATTTTTTGGGGTCAAATAGTACCTCATCCGACCTCATCGATATGCGTTCCCTACTGAATATTGGGATGTGAGAAAGACATTTAATTGGGGATAGAGGGAGTAATATAAAGTTCATATCAGGAAGTTGCCAGTAGGTCCTCCATTATTGTGGGTTATGACTTGTGAGGCATTAATAGGGAAGGGAGGCGCGGGCGCAGCCCTTGGCCTATTCTCTTAATTGATTTCATTAGACAAGACTTCTAGGCTTCTAGGTAAACGTAGACACAGCAGGACACCGGGTCATTAATTTTTTTCACGTTTTTTTTTAAAAATTAAAGGTTAGAAAAGTCAATTCGCTATTTTAAAAAAATTTAAAGTTTAGAGAATTCATTCCATCATTTTTTTTAAATATTAAAACTTAGAGAATTCATTTTGTTATTCCCACTAAATTTTACAATGATATGATTATAATATCGTTATAAAAATTGTAACTGTCGTTGAACAGATCTAATAATTAATTAATGATCTTACAATTATACGGAATTTAACTTAAAGTGAGGAAAAACGTTATTTTAACTTCCTCTTTTGTAAGCAATTGTTTGAATTTCAAGGAAAATGAATTTTTATTTTTATTAATATTAATAACAACAGATTTAACATGGAGAAAAATATATACATTCTTTCATTATTGCTCAATCAAACACAGTGGGTGGCTTAATCCATGGAGAAAAAATTTGGGTACATCATGATGTACTTACATCATTATCTAATCATGATTTAGGATGATGACACGTGCCCTAAATAGTGTTAGAATAACAATGTTTTAATTGAAAATGTCACTTGCTTTTTAAAAGCCTTATAAATTATATTATTAAATTCTCCAATTTTGTTACTTATTTTTCATATTCAAATAAAGTGGGAGTAGTTGTTTCATCAACGTCCACCAATAAATACGTTGTGGATGCAGAAATGTTCCAAGGTAATTGATATTTTACCGCGTTATATGCTTAAAGAGATTCTATTTTCTATTTTTATTTATTTAAAATTTTCCTCTAATTATTTCTATTTATCTGGTAAAGTAGCATTTTATAGTGACATTATGATTACATACTCTTCTTATTTAATTTATCACGACAACTCAAATGGCGGATGATTGCGATTTTTTTTGGGTGTGTAATGACTGTTCGTCGTGTACTCAGTTTTCATAATTTTGGCACACCAAAGTAGCTGTTTCTTTGGTTTCCGTTTTTGTCTTTGCAGTATGGACCATTGATTAGTACCACTAACAATTAGTTGACTCATTTTAGTGCCAAAATCCTTTTCAATCCAGATTTACTGACACCGAACCCCATGACCAGCGCACACGGCTACGGCTTAGCTGCCGTTTGCACGAACACTTGCCTTTCTCCTCAACTTTCTGATCTGGCGATTTTGTTTTAATTTATTGAGATTTGTCTGGGATTTTTCTCTGTAACAGCTATTAGGTAAACTTTTTAGCTTTTACATAATCCATCCGGTCCAACTTTACATTGAATTTAATGTTGCCGATGGTGGCGCAGGTGGTCCTTGATTGCTAGTTACTTACCAGGAAGGACAGACAACGAAATCAAGAACTACTGGAATTCTCATCTGAGTCGCAAAATTTACTGTTATAGAAACTTATGCACCGAAAATTCGGATCAGATCCCATTGATCAATGTGGTCGTACCCAAGCGAAAAGGTAGAACGAGCAGATGGGCCATGAAGAAAAACAAAAGAATGTCCGGCAAGTCTTTAAAGCTCAAAGAAAATGACGAAGAAATAAACCCTAGAACACCGGTGTTGGAGAAAGAACCGGTGCCATTGAGTGCTAGTTTGGATTTATGTAGGGTGGAGGAAGAAAATAAGGAGCAAATGGACGCTGTCGCTGGGCGAGGTAGTCATTGTCAGGAAGTTGGAATAAGAAACGAATGTTCGGTTATATGTTCCTCAACTTGTGATGAAGGAACGTCGACTAACAGCGTAGGGTGTACAACAAGTGGAGAGGAGGATTCAATGTTGTTGGGCCCATATTGTCAATTGGGAACGGACAGTAGCGCTGTCGGTGAGATGTTAGACATCGATGATTTTATGGCGGAGAGCGAGGTGTTGGATTTGGATCCAGAAAGGGAATCTGCCTTAAATGTAGCGGAGAAGGTCAGACAAAATAATGATGTCGCGGTAAGAAATGAGGCAGCAGTAGGAATGGGTTGTAGTAATTCTTCTTCAGAGGGTTCTTGTTTTGAGAACTGTGGATTTGACTGGCCATGGGAGGATGCGACGGGCGGATTATGGGACGAGCTGGGAGGAGTGAACATGTTTTCCTGGGCGTGGGACACGGACAATGGAGATGGCGGAAGTCACAAATCTGAGCAGATGATGAAACAGCAGGATGCGAAATTGGATGAGAAGGATGAGAAACTGATATCTTGGTTGTGGGAAAATGACAACATTGAAGTAGAATGTCAGAAGCTTGGAGAGATGCAAAATGCTATGGTGGATTGGCTGCTTTCTTGATGTCACTTCTTGCATTTAATTTTGTTTGTGTGCTTATCTTTTCTGGTCATCTTGGATGCAGACACCAGAAAATTTGGGATGAACATTTTGTATACAGCCAATGGAAGTTCATCCCGAATTATGTTATGAAGTATTATGAATGAACACAATTTCCATTTTTAATATTTGTGTAACACCTAACCATTGTTATTTCTTCATAAAATAATATAGTCTATCTTGATTTAAACCGTCACAATTTTACTAAAAAAATGTCAGTGCATTAAGAGATCTATATACTCTCTTTTATTTAACTTTTTTATTTATTTATTCAATTTAAAATTTTATTTAACACACCTTAATGACTTCCTCCTCTACTATAGAGCTTATTATTTACCTCATTGAATTAGGTATTACACAAATATCCGTTGACTTTTAATAATATAAACAAGGCATTTGAAGGGTATTTTTGACATTTCATCATCAATGAGGGGTCTCAATATATGTACTTCCCGGTACATATCACCGACAATAGTCAGGACTATGTATAACGACTCTATCAGGTAAGTATATTACTTGTACGATATACTAGGGAAACTATCGGGTAAAGGGACATGTATCGATAATGACTGATCAAGCCCAAACGACACGTGTCCAGGGTGACCCACAAGGCGAGGATATAAATGCCCCCTATCACCCCTTAATGAACACACATGCTTACACACGCACGCATACTAAAGCTCTTCCCGCACAACTAACCAACTACCTAACTCCACCAAATAGTTCTCCCTTACTACCTATTTTCATCACGCAAACTGACTTGATCGTCGGAGCTTCTACTCCGGAGACCCCCTCCGACATTTTGCAGGTGGCGTAGGAACAACGAGACAGTTCACGTCGGCACGCCAGATTATAAAATAGTACTCACCCCAAATCCAGGACTATCAAAAAAATGATCCCTCTAATCATGCACAGATGACTCAAATTTTTGAAAGTTCTATAAAAGGGGCCTAACAGATTCATCTTTCCAACGGGGAAAAATAGTAATCATTCTTTTCCGATAGAACAACTGGAAAAATATCCTAAAGAGTCTAACAGATGAGAAATGGATACCGTTAAGTTCACAGATCTGTAGAAATACGTATATCCCGGACCAGGAATTAGGGGTGATTTGAACAGGGTCTAAATTGCATTGGTTCAACATATTGGAAATCATAGGATGGAAAGGCAGACGGAAACCATATTGAAACATTCGGGTATACAACACTCTTCGATTTCCCCTTAAAGTGTTATTTAACCTAACATTCTTATCTGTTATATGGATGGTATACTGTTTGGAGAAGGAACCCCCAAAATTGGTCAATTTCACCTATAACTCTCCAATGTCAATAATCATAGAAGTTTTTCTCTCTCTCTCTCTCGGCCTGACCCTTAGGTTTAATTTGAGGAGCGGCGCGAGGCATGATTACGGGTTGATTTACAAAGAATGAACGAGCTAGATTCTAAAAAATAAAGGAGCAAAAAAGGTTAACAGCAAGTACCTTGTTAAAAATGAAGCAAAACGGAGGCCAAGGCTTGGTCGGAATTCGACTGAGAATTAGAATACAGAGGGAATGCAGGTGAAGAAGACGAGAATAAAGGGAGAAAGGAAAGTTCGTTTATAAGTGGAGAGAAGGTAAAAAGTTGAAAAGGAAGGAAGAAAGGGCAATTTATAACCTAAGAACGCCTTATGACTGTAAGAGTACCATATCGGGAAGCGACATGTGGCAAGGATATCCAATTGAAAGATAACACGTGGCGGCATATATTTATTAATTTATTTTAATCAGCCCGCGCTTGCTGAACCGTCTCTTCAAATTCGTACAACTTTGCGGTATTCGAAGAGGTATGCCACACCAACTCCCAACGACTACTTCGGTCTTGAATGGATGAGAAGAGGCCACGTAGGCTAGCGCATGCCGAGAATAATCATCACCTCCTGCGCTGTATTTATGACGGATTTCAGAACAATAAATGCGTCGTCAATCAATAAATAGTATTTCGGAAGAATAATGTAAACCTTTGGTAAACACTCGGGTTCGTTCTCGGTTGGGATAATACAAACAAGGCACCTCAAGGGTATTTTCAATCTTTCATCACCAGCGAGGGGGTCTCGATATATGTACTTCCTGGTATATATCACCAACAGTAGCCAAGACTATGTATAACGACTCTACCAGATAAGTATACTACTTGTACGACATACTAGGAAAACTATCAGGTAAAGGGACAAGTATCGGTAATGGTTGATCAAGCCCAAACGACACGTGTTCAGGGTGACCCACATGACGAGGCTGTAAATTCGCCCCTATCACCCCTTCATGAACACACATGCTTACACGCGCACGCGTACTAAAGCTCTACCTCACAACTACCTAGTTTCATCATGCATACTGACTTGATCGTCGGAGTTTCTCCGCCGGAGACCCCCTCCGACGCTTTGCAGGTGGCGTAGGAGCAGCGAGGCAGTCCATATCGGCACGCCAGATTATAAAATAGTCCTCACCCCGAATTCGGGACTATCAACTTTTAAGTTCAGTTTAAAAAATCTTTATGTTCGACTTTAATAATGTAATACTACAAAATTAAACTTAATATTTTCCAAAAATAAATTCAGTCTAAACATTTTAAACTTTTGAAGATATAATTTGGTGGGTCAATATTTGACATGAACTTACGTCGTATAACATTTTGTTAGAAAATTTTCAAATTGTTTTAGATATGTTTTAATCATACTATAAATAAAAACAATGTAAAGTTGATATTGATAAAAATATATTGTTACAAAATTTAAGGTCATGTGCTCTATGGGATTCACAAGCAACATTAACTAGTTGAGAATCAACCCACCACTCAAAAGGTCAAAACTAAAAGCTTTTGAAATTATTGAGTTTAATTTGCATAGATTTTAAATATTAGTGTTGAAGTAAAATAAATAAACCATACCGAAGAGGGGTAAAGTCCATGGTTTCTTGTTTGGGTTAAGTCATTTTTTGGCACCTGCACTTGATTTGACTGACTCATTTGGTACCTCCTTTGGTTAAACGGTTTAAAAGGCAACTCCACTTGAAAGATGACTCATTTGGCACTTGCCATTGACACCGTCCGTCTTCCACCGTTAAATGCTGATATGGCACGCAATGTGGCATGACACGTCATCAACATAATGACGCGGCATGCCACATCAGCATATGTTAATTAAACTATCTTTTCTTTTCTTTTTCTTTTTCTTTCTTTCTTTTTTCTCTTTTCTTCTTCCTCTCTTCTTTTTCCACGGCAAGAAAGAAGAGACCAATTGCCATGCCCGCCCTTCTTCACCATAACATCAAGATTTGCTCCATTTTTCTTCGCTTGTGTCATTTGGATTGGAAAAGTCCGTGAAGAAGGCTATGAATCAGTGGGCTTGGCATTTAATGACGCGGAGAGGACTATGAAGCGAGATTTGTGGAGGGAAGAAGGCGTTGGAGAAGCGAAGATGGAGGAGAGTTTGTTGGAAGAGAAGGATTTGTTGGGTACGGGTAAGATGCGGAGGGTTGTTGGTGTTGGTGAGAGATTTGACAGTGGAAAGGGGAAAGAGGATCTAGCGCCTACTTGTATCGATATTTTTGCAGGTGGGTTTGGTGAGGAGAATTCAGGGGTTTGGTGAGGGTTTTGGGGGAAAGTGGAAGAGGTGCGGCTGAAGTGATGGTGGTGATGTGGCTGGGTTTGGGTTTGGTTGGTTTCGGTCGGGGATTGGTGGTCTGCGACGGCTGTCATGGTGGTTTGGCTGGGAGTTGGAGTATGAGATTTAATTAATTAATTGCAGGGCCTGAATTGATTTTGCAGGGGGTTGGATTTGAATTGGTTTTTGCAGGAATTAATTTGCCGATTGTTCGAATTAATTTGCAGAGGAGATTGTTGTTTCTTTTGAATTGGGTGTGGAGATTATACAGATTGAAGATTGTATGGTTGATGGTTAGCAAGGAAGAAGAGGGTGAAGAAAAAGGAGGGTGGAATGGAGGAAGAAGATTTGTTGAAATTAGTTAAAAATAGAATTAAAATCAGATTTCTTAATTTCAATTAATTAAATTTTTTAGTAATTTTTAGTTTTATAAATGAAATCAGAATTAAATAAATTTTTTATTATTTTGTAAAAGAAGAGAGAAAAAAAAAAAAAAAAAGGAAGAAAGAGAAGATTTTTTTTTGCTGATGTGGCATGAGGGCGGACGATGTCAATGACGAGTATCAAATGAGTCATATCTTTCAAGTGGAGCTGCTTTTTAAACCGTTTGACCAAATGAGGTACCAAATAAATCGCTCAAATCAAGTGCAGTTGCCAAAAACTTTTTTGTTTTGGGAAGGAGGCGTGATGGTGGCCAATAAATTCGTTCACGTGGCAGGCGCAGCAATAGTAACGTCACGTGGGAAGAAAGGACGATAGGAGGACAATCAAACATTTCTAGTTTTGTACAACCACATGTTGTCGCCGCATTGCTTTACATCACTACTATGCACCTAAAGTCTTGTGCCTTTCATTACTAATAATTAAATTAAAAAGAAAAAAAATATATTTTAATTTATTAATAGAAAATTAAGTTAAATAAAAGATTAATGGGTATTTATATGAAAACAAATCATTATAACAAAAACTAATCATTTACTTACCGAATACTCCTAGGAGAATAGATTTTTTTAAGTAGGAATTTGAAAAGCTAAGGCCCCGTTTACTTCGCAGAATTTTCAGTTTAAAAATTTGCTGTTTTTCTAAAATTTGCTGTTTTTCTAAAATTTGCAAATAGAATTTTCAAACTGGAAATCGCGTTTACTTCGTCACTATTTCCTGATTTGAAAAATTGGAAAACCTGTTTACTTCGTCACTTTTCCTGATCTGAAAACTGGAAAACCTGTTTACTTCGTCACTTTTCCAAATTATTGCAAAACCAAAAACAATTTTATTCCAACAACTTGAATTTTCTCATTAAAAAAATCATGTTATTATTTTCTTGTATTTGCAAAGATTAACAAACTAATAAATATATTTGTAGGAAAAAATTGACACTTATTATAATTGAAAAATCTAAAATTGATCATTAATCTACTAATATTCCATTACATATAAATATAGTAATTCATGTTTCTACATGAAAATAAAAACGTATAAAATAATCTTATTGTTCAATATGTAAATATAAAATCAGATGATATTCTAATGATTATTATGATGAGCCCATAATTTATTATTATGATTATTAAGATTGGAAATATTATTGTTATTATTATTGTAATTTATTATTATGATTATTGTAATTTATTATTGTTCATTACATAATTATTATTATTATTATGTAAATATATTCTAATATATTATTATGATTAACTAGATTGGAAATCTAGCTTTAAATAAATCTTTTCCTTTTCCTTCTTTCTTTCCTCGGCCCGAAAGGCCCACCACCTTTGCTCATCCTTCTTTCTTTCCTCGGCCCGAAAGGCCCACCACCTTTGCTCATCCCTGACCTTGGGTCGCAGGAGCCACCGGAGGCCAAGGTCCGGTCAATTTCGGTTTATCAAAATTCCGAGACGACCAAAATATTCGTAAAATTAATGTCGATCCACCCGTTCGAACCAAAAATCTGATTACTCAACACACAAGATTTAATTTAAAAAATACAGTAATTTGACAAATTAATTCAAAACATGAAATTGGAGCAAACCATTAATCAATTTACGAAATTGAAAGCATGTAATTAATCTAGAGATTAAAGACTAGATATTTCACAACAGATTGATCATTAATTTGTTCTAAAATGCAAGCAATTGAATTAAGTAGAAAATGGACATAAAAAATTATTTGTTCTAAATTTACCATTGTGCCGGAGGCGGGATTAGGGGGCGGCGGGATTAGGGGGAGAGAGGGACGCCAAGGGCGGAGGACTGGGTGGAGGGTGGAGGGCGGAGGTGGCAACTGCTAGTGCTAGTGAGACCGTGTTGCGACGGAGAAGAAGAAGGAATGCAGCGTGAGGAGATGAGGACAAAATTGGGTTTTAAAAAGATTCATTAATCACTCAAACTGAAACGCGTGTTTTCAGTTTGAGAAAGTGAAGGCAAAAAAATTTAGAAAAATAGAGAACAACTTTCAGGCGTTTTCAAAATTTGTTCTATCATTTTTCAAATAGAGTATTTTCGTTTTCGTTTTCAAACTGAAAAAAACGGCCAAGTAAACACGATTTCCAATTTGAACATCAGTTTTCAGAAAAATGGAGAATTTTCGGGACAATTCTGCGAAGTAAACGGGGCCTAAAACTTTACCATACAAAATGGGCCGGGCTTAAAAATCAGGCTTAAACATTGCCTGTTTGCACTGGGTGTTGTCATTGTTGTCGTTTTCTTCTCAATTTTTGATAGTTTTGGTTCTCTATCCAAATTTGTATGTTTACTACTGGATTGAACAGTGCTAAGTTAGACCTGATTTTAGCTGAAATCTTCCATTGAAGCAGAAAACAGCAAGCGCCTGAAAACTTTTTCTACGGCAGAAGGCAGTAGAAGGCTGAGAAATGCATTTCTGAAACCAAGCAACTCCGCTTCAGCTCCACAATTCAAAGCTGTGAAGGTCACTGATATCTCTAAATCTAATAATGTTAACAGGAACTTCACATTCTTCCTGATTGAGAATGTACCTTCCACTGTTCAACTCCCTGTGTTACAAGAAGTATTGTTGGCTTTTGGGTAGATACATCTAATATTTCCACGAGGATAGTTCCAAATGGACTAGATTGGTGTGATTTTGAATTTGATGTAGGCACTGAAACTTATCCTGTGCCCTTCATCTCTCCTTGTAGCTTCTTATTTGTTCATTTGTGCTTATCTGAAAAGGATATGAACTTTTGATGTTCAAGAGAGCAGAATCAAGGCGTACAGCATTATATTGGTATGGTTTATGTGATGAATTTGAATCTTCCAATTCATCCTTTGTGTTCCCCGGATGTTGTTGGTATAACGATATGCACGTAATATCAGTCCAGAAACTGCTGGTTCTGCAATACATTCTTGGTGTATGGCAAGTGGTTCTTTGGACGGGCATCTTAGGAAAGCAGAGGATGCCTTGTTTGCGGTGAAGAACAAGGTTACATATTGGAAAAGTAAGAAAAGGTTACAACTTGGTTACTTCTCTTATTAAAATGCGTTTGTTGCATAAATTCACCGAGTCTTGTCTTTTAGTTTTTAGAACTAGAGGAATGCATATGAACACTATAAATTCACTGCGTCTTGTCTTTTAGTTTTTAGAACTAGAGGAATGCAGATGAAAACTGCGACTAGCATAAGTTTTTTCCTTTTTCCCTGACGAACTGACTTGCTATTTTTCTTTTTATTGTCAGATTAACCACCCCAATTGATTTACTATGGATTCCACAGCTGCTGGGGTCACAAGTGATGACGAGAAAGAAGAAAGTTGCTCTGGACTTTGAATCACTGTGTCGTTCTATAATATGCATCTTTCATCTTTTAGCTTCACCCTCTCACGGGCAGTGGCATCGATCCCCACCCTCGGCCCCTTCTACCAGTAAGTGAAGTATCTATAATCATGGTTGCAGCATCTTTAGTGGATGGATGGATGGATGGATAAACGCAGTTCTAGTTTTTGCCTTAAAGGCTGAATGTTCAATTTTGGTGGGAGATTAAGGGAATCCATCACATAGAACAAGATGCTGATATGTAGATTGTTAAGTCAAATTTATAAATTATTTAACTTTATCTTATCTTTTTTTGGATGAATTTTCCTCATATTCCTTGCATGATGGCAGTTCATTCGGGTTAGTTTTTGACTTCGGAACCATTTTTCGGGTTAGTTCTCATTGTCAAGTTTGGTAATTTTAAGAATAGGACCATATAGCTTACATGCTTAAAGAAGGAAAACTTATTGTAAAACAAGGAGGTGTTATGTATCTAGTTCGAGTTTTCAAATTTGCAATTTTTATCGATATTTTAAATAAATAAAAATTCCGATTGAAATAAAATGTAAAACCCCTAAATAGAATACCCGATTAACTTAAAATTCAAATCCAATTTTACGTTTAAAAAGCAAAACTACAACCTTATGCTTCAAGCAAAAGCCTGAGAGAGTAAAAAGAAAGGTCCATCCTGTGATGCAAATGGGCTTATCATAACCTGCCACATCATTCAAAAACGTCACCTCGTCTGCCACGTGCGCCTCATGTAACGCCTTCGAGTTTAAACAAATAAAATCCCGCCACATCGGCAAATTGGGGGTAGAGAGCACGGTAAGCAAGTAAGGTCCTCTGCCCGCAAACATTTTCTCTCAGAGAAACCGAGCCGGGTAGATTACTATTACTGTACACAAATATATAAATTCCTCTAGTCGTCTTTTCCAGACTTCTGAAAGAAAGAAAGAAAGAGACAGAGATGGAGAAGTATAATCAGATCTGGTTAGTTTTTGGCACCATAGCCTTGTTCGTCGTATCAGCTTTAGCCGACGACGTTGTTGTGCTAACAGAAGAGAACTTCGAGAAAGAAGTCGGTCAAGACAGAGCCGCTCTCGTCGAGTTCTACGCTCCTTGGTAATTCATCTTTTTACATCAATCAATTCCTCTTTCATTCTAATTTTCTGGATCGTTAGATTTACGGTTTACAGGCCGATCGCGATATTAGATTTTCGGTAGATCTATTTATGTTTTGCTAATATTGATGATGTGCATATCAGCTAGTTTCTGTCTTTTATCAGTGTGCTAACTGCTAAGTGTTTGGTTCCAAATTCTGCGCGAGGTTTTAGCTTGATTGAGCTGCAGGAGATACAAGGAATAATGCAATGAAGTTTGTATAAAATATGTTTCGCCTTGGATTGGCTAGGAGTTAGGAAGTTGCTTGATAACTAATCATTTTGAGTTGCTGAATACCATCGTCTATGTTTAATAAACTGATATGAACGTGACAGGTGTGGACACTGTAAAAAGATCGCTCCC
Source organism: Viola odorata (assembly GCA_963691705.1). Taxonomy (NCBI): domain Eukaryota; kingdom Viridiplantae; phylum Streptophyta; class Magnoliopsida; order Malpighiales; family Violaceae; genus Viola; species Viola odorata. The sequence continues at coordinate 58,031,089 of OY829541.1, forward strand.
GAGTATGAGAAACTTGGTTCGAGCTTCAAAAAGGCAAAGTCTGTTTTGATCGGAAAGGTTGGTTTTATTTTATTTTTCTTCCCAATTTATTTGATTTTGATGGATTCTACATGGCCAGAGGTATTGCTTTGAAATGCTTATTTTCCCTTTTATATCTTTGTCAGCATTTGACATTTTCTTGATATGTCTTTTGTTGCTGTGATGTAGGTAGATTGTGATGAGCATAAGAGTGTCTGCAGCAAATATGGAGTTTCTGGGTACCCAACTCTTCAGTGGTTTCCCAAAGGATCATTGGAGCCCAAAAAGTGAGCATCACACTAGAGTCAAATACAGTCAATACTTTTAAGAGATTTGTTGCTATTTTTCCCTTTCTCTTTTGGTAATCTGATTATTAATTCAAGGGTAAAAAATAATAACTGTGTGGTATTTATAGGTATGAAGGGCCACGAACTGCCGAAGCCCTTACTGAGTTTGTGAATAGCGAAGGAGGTAATTATCTTCCTTGTGAAGTTACTTTCTTACCAATTTGATGGCTTGTGGAAATTCACATTTTCTGAAATGTTTATTGTTTGTTACTGTTACTGCATAAAATTTATCTTTTGTCGCATGCAATGACATACAACAAAATGCGGTACAAAAGGGATCTTTAACATCACTTTCCCTTTCTAATCTTGTTTTGTTTGGTATGGAACCACGTTAAAGAAGTGTCTGAACCACTGACTTTCTTTTGTAGCTCATACCAGACCTTCAACATCTTAGCCAAGCATATCTATAAAAGTAGCTGCAACACCCAACATGATATCATTTTCTTTTTCGTAGGATTTATTAGGATTTTTTTTTAAATGGCAGTCACTTGATTTTCTTCTCACGAGTTATGGACTAGCATAAACTACTGGAAGTTTCTATTATTGACAGGCACCAATGTGAAGATAGCTTCAACCCCTTCCAGCGTAGTGGTTCTATCAGAAGAAAATTTCGAGGAGGTTGTCCTGAATGAGAAGAAAGATGTTTTGGTTGAGTTTTATGCACCATGGTAAGTTGCCATGCTTTTGTACATTGATGGTTAACATTGCAGCTAGCTTGTCAATCATTCCTTTTATCTTAGTATTGCATATGCTGTCTGTTAGCTAATATGGAATTTTCTTTCTACCAGGTGTGGCCATTGCAAGAGCCTAGCTCCTGTATGTTTACTGCTTTCTTCTTTCCTCCTGTCGTCATATATTTTATCATACATGTGTGCATGCATAGATTCTTCAGGCTGTTTCCTGCCAAGTTATGGATCTGTAATCTCTTCCTCGTATTGTTTTGCAGACGTACGAAAAGGTAGCAGCTGCATTTAAGTCAGAGGAAGATGTTGTGATTGCCAATCTGGATGCTGACAAGCATAAGGATCTAGCAGAAAAGTAAGGACATCTCGTTTAGAAGCTCATTTATCTGATTAATCTTGTTCGGAACATTAGACACCTGTAAGAATAAATGATCATGTGTTATTTGCAGGTATGGAGTGAGTGGGTACCCTACATTGAAATTCTTTCCCAAAAACAACAAAGCTGGGGAAGATTATGATGGTGGTAGAGATTTGGATGACTTTGTTTCTTTTATCAATGAGAAGTCTGGAACCAGTCGTGATGGAAAAGGACAACTTACATCAAAGGTTAATTACAGCACTGAGAAATGTTATCCTTTTTATTGTTGGTCAAGGTGAATGATTTCATTGTATAATGTCACAGGCTGGTATCGTTCAAAGTTTGGATGCATTGGTGAAAGAGTTTATGGCTGCTAGCAATGATGAGAAGAAAGCAGCCTTTTCCCGTTTGGAAGAGGAAGTTGGGAAACTCCAGGGCTCTGCTGCAAGGTAGTCTATAATCTTTAGTCTGCAGCATAGTTTGTGTGTTTTAAATTTCACAATTAAGTTGTGCGACTGCATGCTTGTCTCTCTCTCTGTTGTCTGAGAACTTGCTCCCTCATTTTACTTTACAATGTCTCTCAAAATTTAAAACTTTCACATGTTTGAAAATGTTAACTTACTTTATTACCGCTGAATACAATGTGGTCTGTGTTTCTCCTTAGATATGGTAAAATATACATAAAGGCTGCTAAGAACAGTATGGAGAAAGGTGCTGGGTATGCTAAGAAAGAAATTGAGCGGCTGCAGCGCATTCTTGAGAAGGTAAGCTTCAAGTGCTGTTCCTGTCATCATGCAATTATACTGAGACTGGTTTTTATTGGTGTGATCTAAATACTTAATCGGTGGTTATAATTGTAACATAAAAAAGTAGATATAGCACAAATCAAGTCGATATGTGAGTTTTGTGATCGCTTGTATTCATCTTTGTTTTTCCATGGTTTTATGGTGCAGTCGATCAGCGCAGCAAAGGGAGATGAATTAACACTCAAGAAGAATATCTTGTCAGCATTTGCTTGAACTTCAACTCCACTCATTTTTGGGATTAACTATCGTCCAGTTTTCATAGGAAAACCTTTTCCAACAACTCAAAATCCCTAGGCCTTGATTTGATATTAGCATGTGATGTATTAGGAAACCATGTCTGAGAACTTCCAGCCAGGGCAATGAGTTTATTTGCATTTCTTTACATAGATGCTTTTATTTCACTTCTATACAAGCTTGCATCGTGAACCAGCGTTCGGCTTCTTTGCTTGCGTTTAGCTTTTATACGTTTCTATTTCTCAGCTGAGTTGCTCGTCGGCATCAACAATCTGTTCCCTATGAACATTCCTAATTTCTAATAGGAACTGAAATGAAATAAATAAAAGACTTGAACAGAATCCACGTAGTATAAAATAGATCGGCAACACAAGTTTTGGCCTTGCACGTAAGTTTATAAAGAAATGAGCTAAGGACATACCCAGGAAATCCTCAATTTAGCATTATGGAGTTAACCATATATACAAATCCAGCAGTCAATAAACCAAAAATCTACATAGTGTGCAACTCAAGTCTGAGTTGGTTCTATTTTTCAGGAAATACCTAACCCTCAGACTCATGCTTCTTAATAGCCAACTCCGAGCAAGACTTATCATCATTGTATTCTGGTTCAGCAATGCCCATTGAGGAACAGTCCTCTATCTGATACTCCTTCACATCAACTAAAGACTTCAAATATGAGCACGGTCGCTCTTCAGCTTCTATATTTGCCAATGGTTCATGACCCGGACCATAAGGCAACTCAAAAGTTGATGAGCCAGGAGGATGCGATCTCATTTGCACAGACCGCAAGAGTGCAGCTCTCCTCAAGTCAGCTGAGTGGCAAATATCGCTGGGGGATGATGGGAACCGGCCCTCAGAATCTGAACCTCGTTGCCGAGGTTGAGTGTAAGTTACCCCTGACATAGTGCAACCGTGCTGGACTGGTGGTCTTTGGTACCTGTAGGGAGATACTGGACTGGTGGGCAGACTCTCTGGCTGAGATGAGCAAGTATTTATATGGTTATCGCAAAATCTGGAGTCATCTGAATCTTCTGACATTGGCGAATATTGTATGGACATATCATCCCTGAAAAGATACATCAGGAATACACAAGTCCACAGGAAAATTATGGCTAATTTCCCATAGGAAGCAAACTCAATTAAATAATTCTGCATCGGTAAGAAGAATTAAGCATATTGAAGAAGCATTTTCAATGTAAGCATCTAAGCTAGACAAAGAGGTTAACTGATGGTGATGTTCTGGAGCGTAGCGTCTAACAATTTTCTATTCAACATAGCAATGCATCCAAGACAAAGTTATACTACCAAGAGCAGACAACAGTGCGCATACAAGGGTTAAACATGAATTGATAACATACTTCTACAAGTTAAGAACAATATTTCAATGAACTTCCAATGGCATTTCCCCAGTCAGATCATCATTGGGTTTTTCCCTTTATAGCAACCAAATTGAAACAAATTTGTGGACTCAATCTATTGCGAAACTGCAAAACACAAGGCTTACACTTCTAATCTAACGAGCATTCCAGTTCGATCACCCTTTGGGGCAAGAGCCATTAATTGCAACTTCTAAAGACCCATAAGCACTTATGCTTCATGTCCAGCAATCACACCCAGTGACCAAATGATGAGCTCGAAAAAGTATACTAATACACTACAAGTCTAAAACTTACTATTTATATAATCCCTCAAATTCTAGCTAAAACAACATTGTCAACAATTTCAACTAAAATGCCAAAATCTACAACATAACTGTAATAGAAAGACAAAAGAAACAAATGCTCTAACAAGTATAGACCAAAAGGATGATAACTCACCTGATGGAAAACATGGTTTCTGACCTTGCAGGAGATTCCATAAGATTCTCCGGAAGAGGGTCCCCGACGGTTAATCCATTCAAACTGGATGCCATTATCTACCTTACACAAAACCCAAAATTAAATTAACAAAATAAGAAGGAAAGATTTAAGGGCAAATCCAAGAAAAAGCAAAGAACAGCAGACACACCTCACTGAGGTATCGCTTGTGAGAGCGGAGGTTGTCGACATAAACCTCATCTTCGAGATCTCTGTTTCGCTTCGCATTCGGTGTTGCTGCTGAGGTTGATGTTGATGCCGATGATGGTGATGAGTTTGAATCCGACCCCATTTATTTGATCTCTCGATTAAATTATAATTACGATGGTAATTGATCGAGTAAAAAGAAGAGTATGTTTTCCCCCGGGTGCGACAAGAAATCTATGGATAAATAATTAATTAGAAATATGCAAGTTCAGTGGCGAAACAGAAATAAGCTTTTCTTTTCCTTTTCTATTTTTAACAAAAAATATTTTTTTCGTTAGGAAAAAAGAGCGAAAACTAAAAATTGAAACACAAAAAGGGTAAAAAGAAAATGAGATGTTTTAGCCCCATCCTCAAATTATACATGAATTGCAAGCACACCCTTTAAATTATTTTTTCATTAAATTGGTCCTCTGAATTACTTATTAGATGAACACCTTAAGTTACGATTGTTCGTTTGATAATGATCACATGCACCGAATAATTATTTAACATTAATCATGATGAGTGAGAATTTATACCTTTTTATTAATTGAAAGGCAAATCATACAATTTGCACATGACCATTAGCCAAATGGCAAAATCTTTAAGAAATGTATTAATTGCATCTAAATATAGTTCATGGTAGCAAATAATGAAAAATTAGTTCAGGATAAGTCTTTGTATTTTCAGGCAGTGATGCAAAAATTTCCTAAAACATTTAGAGATGGGTAACATACACAGTGTGGTTCCCTGCCACCCGGCGTCGTATGGATTATGAGATTCTTTTATATTTTACCTTATTCTTTATGTTAATAGTTTTTATATATTTATTTATGTTTGTGGATTTATCTCAATTTAATCCTTCTATAAAATTTCTGATCGGAGCTTTGAAATTTCAAAATTTTGAATTCAACAATTAGTTTTCATTTAATGCTAAATTTACTACTTCAATATTACTTATAGTATATTAATTAATTGTTTATTTTATTCTTATAAAAAAATTGTCTATTTTATTATAAATCATTTATGTTATTATGTTTATCTGTAAGTACTTGGGAGTATTAAATAAGTAGTTAGCAACTATTTTATTATAACTAATTATAAGAAATTAACAATTCAAATTTTGTTTCATTACAAATTAAAAAATAATAATTAACTAAAGAATATTCTGATTCCTATCTAGAATTGAAAGCATAATTATCATAATCGAACCAAATTGGACAACAAATTGGAAATGAAAATTTAATGATTCAATCAGGTTTAATCGAGTTCAACTAGATTGACCTATTGGATCATTTTGAACTATTCACATATCGAACCGTTTAATCTTAGATAATTAAACTAAATTGAACCGATAAATTTTTATACTGACGGATGTTGCATTTTATAATATATCAAAATAAAATATCAAGATAAAAAATTAAAAATAAAGAAATAAAAAAAACAAGAAATAATACTCCCACGTGTACAAGAAGAAAAGACCCCACGTGTAAGTTTCTAATTTCTACTATTTTCACCTTTTCCCAATTCTCTTCCCTTTATACACACGCGCGCAAGCCCCACGCAACCCTGCAATGTCGTTTTGGTCATTATTTGTCTTCCACCACCAGCAGCTGCCAAGACTCCGACGATTAATTCCGCGATCGTCTCAGGTTCTCTCCTCAACATACTTTAATTTGCGATTGTTTTGACTGATTGATGGGTTATCCAAAACCAAAAGCAAATGCAAGCAATACCCATTCAAAGTGAAAGATTACCGGCCGTGTTGGAAGAAAGAAGCTCTGCTTTCAGGTATGGAGCTCCAAATAATCAAAGTTTGAGATCCGAACTTCGCTATTGAAATTTGGAATAGGTCCCCACCCTACTGGAAGGTTCAATTAAATTGTCAACCAAGCAGCTGGTTGGTTTGGCTGATTACAGATGGTGGAGGACAGAACAGAGCTAGACTGCTCAATTCTCACAGGGATGGGACACTTTCTGTGACAACTTTATTGCTTCACATGTTAGTCTGACTCTCATTCTCCTAAGTCTCACTGCTCATTAGTCTGTCAAAAATGTTTGCATACATACAGGACAGTGGGCACCAAAACCTAGGGCTGTACAAGAACCGGCCCGGATCGGGAATCGACCCGAAATCGGCCTTTTTATACCCAGACCGGACCGATCTAAGGGTTTTTTTTTTAAAATCCGGACAGGACCGGACCGTAACTTCCGGTTCGGTCCGGTTCTCCACCCCTCTAAATTCGGGAACCGACCCGGAGAACCGGTAGAACCGGAAGTATATATATAAAAAAAATATAAATATATATATAAATATATATATGTACAATAATATTAAAGTTTCCATTTGATTCAATGGTTAACTCATCACTTTTTGTATTAAAGGAGAGGTTCAAATCCTCTTGGTTCTCACTTTTTTTTTTCTTTTTAAACTTAACTCATTCTCTTTCTTTTTTCCTTCTAAATTATATTAAAATTTCTCATGTATGTATATATTTTTTCTAGTAATATAATTGTAAACTCAATTAAAAATCCTCATTTTTTTCTTTTTATTTGTTATTTTAAATACAAAATTGTATTAAGGATGTTATATGAACTAAGAAATAAAATTTTAATAGCCATTTATATAGTTAAGATGACACATACTAGTAATATATTATTGTAAATTGTAATAATCATTTATATAGTTAATATGTATAAATTAAGACCATTAATTATTAATAATATAGTTACTAATTATTATCAATTGTCATAAAATTAAAATTTACACATTATTTAGAGTTTTATGCTTTTAATTTAAATTGTATTAATGTTTAAATTACTAATGTATTATGCATTTTTTCTTTTTTCTTTTAAATTCAATTAAATTTAAAAGTCTTCATTTTTTTCTTTTTATTTGTTACTTTAAATACAAAATTTTATTAAGGATGTTATATTACCTAAGAAAAAAAAATTAAATAGCCATTTATATAGTTAAGATGACACATACTAGTAATATATTATTGTAAATTGTAATAGCCATTTATATAGTTAATGTGTATAAAGTAAGACGACTAATTATTAATAATATAGTTTAGGGATTATTATCAATTGTCATAAAATTAAAATTTACTAATTGTTTAGAGTTTTGTGCTTTTAATTTAAATTGTATTAATGTTTAAATTACTAATATATTATGCATTTTGTCTTTTTTTCTTTTAAACTCAATTAAAAGTCCTCATTTTTTTCTTTTTATTTGTTACTTTAAATACAGAATTTTATTAAGGATGTTATATTACCTAAGAAAAAAAAATTAATAGCCATTTATATAGTTAAGATGACACATACTAGTAATATATTATTGTAAATTGTAATAGCCATTTATATAGTTAATGTGTATAAAGTAAGGCCATTAATTATTAATAATATAGTTTAGGGATTATTATCAATTGTCATAAAATTAAAATTGACTAATTGTTTAGAGTTTTATGCTTTTAATTTAAATTGTATTAATGTTTAAATTACTAATGTATTATGCATTTTTTCTTTTTTTCTTTTAAACTCAATTAAAAGTCCTCATTTTTTTCTTTTTATTTGTTACTTTAAATACAGAATTTTATTAAGGATGTTATATTACCTAAGAAAAAAATAATTTAATAGCCATTTATATAGTTAAGATGAAACATACTAGTAATATATAATTGTAAATTGTAATAGCCATTTATATAGTTAATATGTATAAAATAAGACCATTAATTATTATCAATAAATAATTAAGGTTTCAGTTCTCCAACCTTTAAAATCCGGGAACCGATAGAACCGGAAATATATATATGCACAATGATATCAAAATTTCCATTTGGTTTAATGGTTAACACCTCACCTACCATATTAAAGGGTAGAGGTTCAAATCCTCTTGGCTCCCACTTTCTTTCTTTTTTCTAAACTTAACTCCTTCTCATAAATACAAAAAAAAAGAAAAAAAAAAAATATATATATATATATATATATATATCCGGGTCAGAACCGGAACCGGCCCGGTCCGACCCGGAAAATTCAGAACCGGCCCAGCCCGGAACGAAAGTGTCCGGTCCGGTCCGGTTCTGTCCTGGCTCAGAACAGGTAATTCTGGTCCGGTCCAGTTCTAGCCCAAAAATCAGCCCGAACCGGACTTTGTACACCCCTACCAAAACCAGAAGTTAATAACTAACACAATTAGGTAAATTAAAATTGAGGGTGCATTTGGATCGGGAGTAAAAGTTAACCCGATTTTTTAAAGAAAAGCGGTATATGTTAACTCCCAGTGGTAGGGGGTAAGATACGAGGGGTGAGGTTTATTATTTCTTCCTTCTACGCACTCTCAAGATTAAAAACAAGGTAAACAAGAATTAGAAAGGAAGTCTTGCATTTTTTTTTTTTATCAAAATCATCCTATATCCGATATCCGGTTGTTTGTTGAGTTAGAGGGGATAAAAAGGGATGAGTAACTAGGTGTCATCCTCCAACATCCACATGCAGCAGTTATGCCATTGGCATTGCCAAACCAACAAACATAAGATCCAAATAAATACACGCACACTCGAGCCACCTACACATCCAAAATCATCAAAATTAAGCGTGTACCCACATGCTAATTAATTAATCAGCTCTCTTGGTTTATGTTCTCTTCCCAGTTCCTGCTAATCCACATGCGTTCGCAGATTGAAATCAAGAAAAAATCCATCGCAAACAAGCAAACCACTACTTGAGGAATCTTAACAGTAATCACCCCACCCCACCCACAACAGCACGTGGATTAGCTTGTTTGCGATGGATTTTCTTGATCACCAACACATCTCCAAACCCAAATTATGAATCCAGAAAAATGGTGCCAACAGTCACCCACAAGAAGGAAAAATACAACGCTAACGGGGTCTGGATTTGTAGATGAAATAAGAGATGAATCCCTAACGTGGGTCAGGTCACAGGAGTGCCGACGTACAATATTATATACTCCCTCCGTCCCTTTTTAACTGTCGCTTTGACTTTGGACACGTATATTGAGGAGCCCGGATGATTCACTATTTGACCCCAAAAAAATTCGTACTTTTTTTCTAACGTACGCTAAGGATTAACGAACGTCCGAGAAAAAATTCGGGGCAAAATTGTCTCAAATAGTAAGTCATCTGGACTCCTCAATATACGTGTCCAAAGTCAAAACGACAGTTAAAAAGGGACGGAGGGAGTATTAAACACGAGAGGCTAACACCTCACCTAACAATAAAACACCCCATGTGGGTCACAGCTAGTGTAGAGCAAACACATGACAAATGGCATGCTAATGATCAATGTATTGTAAGCCATTCATTGAAAGAAAGAAAGATGAACCAAACAAGTTATAGATTTAAACCAGTTCCAATAAATTATCACAAAGATTTGCAAAACAATCATCTTTAATCCAAGATATCAAAGGGTCCCGCAATTAGACAGCCCTGGCCATGGGCACACACAGACGACGTCAGCCAAGTAATCACACCTCCCATCCCAATCATTAATCTATTCATTAACATACAAAAATGAAAATCCCCCACAGAAGTCCTTGTTCTGTAATTCTGTAAAAGCTACAATGCAACCAACAAACAGCAGAGCAAAACTTCATCTTCAAAGAACACCAGCTAAACTAGCAAAAATCAATTGCACACACGACACACCAAAAAGATCCATACGCATTTTCTAAATCGATAATTTGGGCACTATATTAATTTATTAATTAATATTTCAATGAAGAAACTATGGTGGCGAGTTAGCAATCGGAGAGTAGAGTTGGCAATGGGGCGGGTAAGATAGTATTCATACCCGCACCCGCAAATCTGCGGGTAATTCATACCCGCACCCATACCCGCGCGGGGCGGGTAACAGCAGGCAAATTGTACCCGCGGGTAATACCCGCGGATACCCGCAGATTTCATACCCGCAATATTATCTTCTTTGTTAAAAATTGTTGTACATACAAGAACATGCATACTCCAAAATAAGTGTCAAATTATGCAAAACCAGTAATCATTATAACATACAACCACACCAATTGATCTGAGCTTGTGAGTCCTCACAAGCATTTCATCAATCAATGAATAAAAGTTTGCACAATCGCAATCAATTACATCACCAATAACATCAGAACTCATTGTCTTCAGTGTCAGTATCTTGATAATCTAGACATTCGGCAGATTCAGCACCACAACCTACGAAGGTAAACACATAAATAAATAAGATGTATAATTGTTTATGCATAAGTTCAAAACTGAATAAATAAAATTATATTTATTATTGTACCTGTATATTCAGCTGCCCACAACCAACTACGAGTACACATTAAAGCTTCAATGGTTCTTGGATGAAGTCTGTTACGATGTGGGCTGATCACTCTACCACTTGTGCTAAATGCAGACTCAGATGCAACAGTAGACACTGGAATAACTAGAATATCACGAGCAATTGCCTTTAAAGTCGGGTACTTAACTCCTTGCACCTTCCACCATACGAGAATGTCAAAATTTTCTGTTCTTGGCAAGACACGCTCCTCTAAATAAAGATCCAACTCACTTATTGCTTGTGGAGTGTGATCAGTTTGACACTCCATCACAAACATATCATATTCAGTCATACTAGCTTGAGAAGCGTTCATTGTCAATAAAGCTAAAGATGGATCCAATGTTGCACTTGCATCCGTTCCCCTCTCACTATACTCTTTCACCAGATCATAACAAACTCTCTTAATTTTTTCAATCTCCGCAACATAATTAACACCATAAATTTTACAGTAGTAAAACTGAATCAACTTCATCTTATATTGTGGATCAAGTATCGCAGCAATAGCCATAAAAACATTAACATTATTCCAATATTTGACAAACTTGGTCATCATGTCATTAGCCATTGCTGTTATAATGGGTGACTGAGAGGTTAACCAATCTCTCAATCTCAATTTCAAGTCACAAATCTTAGAAAAATACACATTTGCGGTAGGATAAAGTGTGCCACTAAACAATTCTGTAACTTCATAAAAAACCTTCAGTTTAGCACAAATATCCGCAGCAAATTTCCATTGTAATTCAGTGACAACAGGACATGTTCTGCACTCAGTGTTTGTAACTCTAATCCTAGTGAAAACATCCTTATATAATAGTATTGTTTCTAACATTAAAAAAGTGGAGTTCCACCTAGTTGGACAATCAAGAGAGAGACTTCTAGTAGGTTTGTTAGGACCAACAAACGTACCTTCAAACTTCTGTAATCTTTTTGGAGTAGCCGTCCAATACGAAACACTCTCCCGGATTGCACTAATACCATCTTTGATAACTGCAAGTCCATCTTGTACAACCAAATTCAGGATGTGAGCACAACACCGCATGTGAAGGTAAGATCCATTAGCAATGAGAGACCGAGATTTTAACTCATCCGACATCAAAACCATCATAGCATCGTTAGTAGAGCAATTATCTAAAGTAATCGTAGATAACTTTACATCTATTTTCCATTCAACAAGAGTCTTCAATAAAGCTTCAGAAAGTACTTCTTTGCTGTGCGGACATGGCACATATAAAAACCTATAGTTGACACAAAACTTAGTAAGATTCAAATAACAATATTGAATTCAAACATGAACTATATATTTTATATAAGTTATGAAAGTACCTTAAAAGTCTGTTTTGCAATTTCCAACTGCGATCAATGAAATGTGTTGTGATAGCCATATAGCCTTTCTTTTGATTAGAGGTCCACATATCAGAGGTGATGGCTATTCGGCTTTCATTTTTCTCAATGAGCTCCATTAAATTACTTTTCTCTTTCTCATACATCCCAACTATATCACTTTTCAAAGTATTCCGGGAAGGAACCTTAAAAAGAGGTTGAAGCGAACAAACAAACCTCTTGAAATTGATTTGCTCCACCAAAGAAATAGGATGTTCATGCATCGTAACCAAACACACGAGCTCTTTTCTTGCAATTTTAGGATCAAATGTAGTTGAAGTCAACTCCTCCTTTCCACTTTTACTCACATTGCCAGTCAAATACTTCTGATTAAAGGTGACAAATTGTCGCCTTGGACAACTTTTCACATGATTATGCAAATGAGATGTTCCATAACCACGCCCAGCAGCCAATAGCTTATTGCAATACTTACACTTTGCTTTCGGCTTATTACCAACCGTAGCCTCTGTAAAATGTTCCCAAACAATACTCTTTTGTTTCTTTTTTACTGGTTCAAGACTGGAGTCTTCTTGGCCGGGTGTTGAGTTTTGTGTGGATGATTGAGTATGTTCAATTGGATTGGAACTAAACACTTGTGAACCCAATTGGATTTCTTCATTCTGGTGTTCTTGATTTTCCGTTATATTTATATCTACAAACAAGATAATACTGAATGAAATAAAATCACATTATTGGTTCTTCTTAGCTCAAACACAGTTTACCCATGAAATTTAAATCACAATATCAACACATAATTATGCATAAGTTCAAAGAATAGAGATGAAAATCAAACCTGTTTGACCCAATGCAAGAGGAGGGGAATTATTTGTCATCCGAGAGGAGACTAGAGAGTAGAGAGGAGAGGACAGAGGAGGACGACTGCGGACAGCGGACTGGCTGGTGGCTGCTGCTGACTGCGGACAGCGGACAGAGGAGGACGACTGCGGACAGCGGACAGAGGAGGACGACTGCGGACAACGGACTGGCTTATTTTTAGGGTTAGACTCATGTTAATGTTTTTAGGACAGTTTGAAGACACCATTTTGATAATAAGTTAACTGAGTTTGGAAGCAAAATGACGTGTTTAATATCAAAACGACGCCGTTTTGGTGTTAAACACACCATTTTGATAATATCAGAATATTCGAACAAATATGACTTACAACGTACGAGTCTAACTTATTCTAACGATATCTCATATTTTAGTATGTTAAATCTTTACATTTTATGATATAAAAACTATAAAGATTAAAATGATTATATATAGGCTAAAAAATATAAGTATTGGAATACTCAAATGTAAAGAGTACGTTGAACAAATATGACTTACAACGTACGAGTCTAACTTATTCTAACGATATTTCATATTTTAGTATGTTAAATCTTTACATTTTATGATATAAAAACTATAAAGATTAAAATGATTATATATAGGCTAAAAAATATAAGTATTAGAATACTCAAATGTAAAGAGTACGTTGAACAAATATGACTTACAACGTACGAGTCTAACTTATTCTAACGATATTTCATATTTTAGTATGTTAAATCTTTACATTTTATGATATAAAAACTATAAAGATTAAAATGATTATATATAGGCTAAAAAATATAAGTATTAGAATACTCAAATGTAAAGAGTACGTTGAACAAATATGACTTACAACGTACGAGTCTAACTTATTCTAACGATATTTCATATTTTAGTATGTTAAATCTTTACATTTTATAATGACTATATATTTTTAAAAATATAATGATTATATAAAATTTGAAATGACTATATATTTTTAAAAATATAATGATTATAAATAATTTAAAATGTTATTCATATAATTTGAAATGGAAAAAGAGGATCCAAAAATCGTGTAAAAAAATATAATGTAGTGAAAAAATGAAGGCATTTTAATTTTTTACAATACTAAATCTTTACATTTTATGATTCAAAACATATAAAATCTTACAATAGTAAATCTTTACATTTTATGATTCAAAACATATCAAAAAATTGCCTAACAAATCGAAATATAGTGAAAAAAATGAATTTTTTTCATTTTGTTCCAGCGCGAGGCGTCATGAATCCCACTCATGACGCCAGGCTAGGCGTCATGACGCCTCGTGCTTTAGGAAATCAACATGGCGAGGCGTTTTACATCAGAGCGAGGCGTCATGAAGCCCACTCACGACGCCAGGCGAGGAGTCATGACGCCTCGAGGGTATATATAGGAGGCTGCAACTTAAATCAACAAATCTATCTTCTCTCTCTCTCTTCGTTCGTCCCTCTCTCGACTCTCCTCAAACTCCAAATCACCCAATCCATCAAAAACTACCCAAATCACCTCCAAATCATCCCAAAATTTAGGAAATCACTCCTTACACATCCATAACCAAAACCCATCAATCAATTTTAATTCTTAACCACTACATATCCACCCAATCCGAAATCCCCAATTCCAGAACCCTAACTTGCTCTTCCGTATTTTAACCCTCAAATCTCTTAGATTTACACTAAATATGGTAGGAGACTCATCTTCCAAACGTACTCGAGGTGGAGACATGAAGAAAAGGGCTAAACGCGAAAGTCCACGTCTGCTACTCGGGTCGTCGTCTTCAAATCCTCTTCCTCCCGCAGCTGAAGAAGATGAATTCGTTGTCCTAGCTGCCACAAATTCCCGATTCTATGTTCCACCTCCCACCTATGATCCAATCTTTTTCACAAGTAAGCGTACATTCTTATACTATAAGAATTATTTTGCTACTGCTCAGATTATCATACCACGTGTGTTTGATATGGAAAATATGATTAAATGTGCTCTACATGGATTATTGGATTTCCAAGGATGGACTAAGGCTGTAGGAATTTGTCGAGATTTTAGTCCTGTGCTTGTCAGAACTTTCTATGCGAATTTGGAATCAAGCATGAAAGAAGATCCAGCGAGTTGTAGTATAACTTCTAAGATTTTTGGAAAACCTGTTAGGGTTGATGTTGAGATGATATGCAGAATTTTAGGTGTACCAAATGCTGGTTTGTGTTATTTTAAAGGACGTGGAGCTATTATTGCTCCTAATTTTAATCACCGCAAACAATGGGAAAGAGTAGCTCCCGGTTCCAATCCCAATACCCCCGTTCCTCTCCGTTTTTTGGATCCTCTTTGTCTACTACTGTTTCATCTCAGTTCTAGGATCATTCTCCCTAGGATTAACTGTCTTAGTGAAGTGCAAGGAATTGAAGTATGGATTATTTTTCATTTATTGGAGAAGAACCTTCTGAACTTAGGTTTTCTAATTATAAACCACATGGCTAAAAACAAAGTCACAAAACCCGGTCAAAATGTGCATCTTCCCTACCCGCACCTGATTATGCTTATTTTGGAAGCAAATGGTATAACCATCCCTCGTTCTACTGAGTTTTCCAATGCTTGTTTCACATATAACTCGTCTCATGTGATATCTCGTCTTCAATTGAAGTTAAATGAAGAAGGAATGCTTGCTTATTCGGAAAAAAAACGGGGGAAACAAAATTTAAATTTTGAAGTAGTAAGGGATTGTGGAGTAGATAATGAACTCCGTAGTGACAATCAAGATCAGAATGCGGATATGGATGAAGATGGCAATGACGATCAGGATGAAGATTATGAAGACTATGCAAAATTGTGTGCTCGGATAGATGAGCTTGAATCTTCGGTCAAACAACATCAACTTTCTGTTATCTCTCGAATTGATCAAATTGAGTCAAATCTCAATGCCCGGTGGGATAGATATGAAGATTATCAACGAGAAATATTAGGTGCCTTGATGTCTCGCTTTCCACCTCCTCCTCAATGATCATGTCCTTTAGCTTTGAAAATTCTTGTTAGCTATGCGTTTAAAGTTTTGTTATGTTTTTAAGTTATAAATATGTAATTTATTTGTTTTTTGACCTAGCTGTCTAATTCCAGTTGAAACATTGATCTATTGTTGCAAGAGCTCAAGCCTTTTGATGTCTGGAGTGTTTATGATAGCTATGTATATCTTATGTTGTTCTTCAAAAGCATTCTGGATGTGGTAGCTTTTGTTGTTTGATCTTGCTCACCTAGTCTGGGATAGTGAAAATATCTAGTGAAAATTTTTCTTTTGGGATTGAAATTTATGATATGTATATATATGTTGCGGGTATTATTGCGGGTATTCATACCCGCAAAATGCGAGTATTTAGTGCGGGTTGCGGTGCGGGTAAGCACTATTCATACCCGCACTTTGCGGGTGCGGGTAAACCCATACCCGCAAAATACCCACAAATTGTGGGTCGCGGGTAAGTGTTTTTGTGATACGACCATAGCTTCTCTACTATACATATGGAAACCCAAATGCAAATACAGACATGATTAATTAATAATAATAACTAATATGTATAAGGCATAACCTATACAGGAGTGGAGCTTCTAATAATTCATACGTACGACTTTATTTTATTTCTATTTTTATAAATGGTCTACCTGGAGGAAACCGGGTTCAAACTCCGGGCCAGCCCATTTAGCGCACTGTAACCCTTGGAATTGAATCCTAGGCACCCGAACAAGCCGTGCCGGTACGGCAAGTAAGTCCTTTTCTTCAACTCCTCCGCCTGGGCCCGATTCGTAGTGTAGTGAAGCTCGTGAGGTGAAAGAGGCGACTGTCGTTTTGCCACTCCATTTACTGGCTTCCCTGTAACAGCCTTTTTCGATTGCTCAGTATTCCTCTTCTGCTTCTCCTTCTCCTTCTCCTTCGATTTCTGCTTTGGCGTTTCAACAGACGACTTGTCCTCTTCTTGCTTTCTCTCTTTTGAGGGAGAAAACGGTAATGACGGCCAGAACTTTTCCTTCTCCTTCGCTCTCCCTTCACTTTTGCTTCTGTGGAGAAGATCTTTAAGGAATATCCATTTCTTCGAGTTCCTACCCGAGGAGGAAGATCTGGAAGATGAAGTCGAGCAGGACGGTGTCGTTTCAGTGGACACCGTGTCGTTTTGCTTCCCACTTTCAAAATCCAACGTGCTTCCGATTTCCTCTTCGCGCCACTGGAACTCCGGGTTTCTCAGCGGAGATAGAGATCTAGCTTTCCTGTGGAGAGATCTACTCCGCAGCTTCAGATCTCTTCCTCTCACCGCCGACTCGTCGTCGTTGTCTACTTGGATTGCATCTTCGCCGTCCAGATCAATCAACGGAGCCAAGATCTGAGGCCTTTCCAAGTGAGACGACAGCTTCATGGGCCTAATCTGACCGTTTAAGAACAACTCGTCAGCCGAGGTCATTGATACTAACGGCACAGGATCTGTGCACGAGAACCGAGACGAGAATTCAAACTCAACCGACGACGTCGTGGTCGCATCCTGCTGGCAGGAGAAAAAAGCAGGTTCAGCCGGAGGACGCCTGGTCAACGGAGCAGAAGATAAAACGAAATGCATGGGACTCGCCGGTGCGCTGTAAAAATAACCGTTAGTAACAGCAGTGGAGCCACGGCCGGGGCTAGATGGAGCGCTAACGAACGGCGTGGAGCACGTGGAGTCGCAGTCGTCGCTGAAACGGGGCGGGTCAAGCTCGCCAATGTTTCGGAGAACGGCGTCGTTTGGGTGGCCGGTGCTGGGGTTTTGAAGAGAGAGCATTGTTGTGTGTTGGTTTGAATAAGAGAGGTAAGAGAAAGGGGGAGGTGAAAACGGAGTTCTGTAGAGTTATTATTGTTTTTTTGGGGGGGGACTGAAGTCTGTTGTTGTTGGCTTGCGCGACACGCAATAATGGTGTGCAGGTGGAGGAGCAGAGAAGGCGCAGCGTGCGAGGAGGGAGAGAGAGAGAGAGGAAGATTGCTGCATATGGGAATGGGATGGTAGCTCAAGCGCGCAGGCAGTTATGCTCTGGTTTCTTGTTTCTGGTTAAGGAATTTTTATATTGCTAATAAACTGCTCGTTTCGTAAACGTCAAAGAGGATTATTGTTATTTTATTATCCTATTGGAGATATTAGTGGCCTTTTACATTTTTACCCCACGATTTTCTTTTTTTTTCTTTCTTGGAATTTGGCTCCAAAGCAACTTTGATGGTCTTTTAGGAACTACAATTTGGTACCTCATGTATCGCTCTGTCATAAATTTAGTCACTGTACGAATTTTTTATCATTATCTTATTCTGGACGCTTTTTTCCGTCTAGTTTTAAGGTTTTTTTTTTCTTCTGCATTTTACGTGAAAATTCTATCAATTCTTTAGGATAATGTTTAACAAATAAACTCCCGTCCCATGTCATTATTATGGATAAGGATAGAAAATTAGTAGTTAAATTTCACCCGTTTTAAATATAATTTATAATTAAGTTGCAAAAAGAGTTCAGGAAAAGAAGAACACTTATTATCAAAGCCAATCCTTAATTTTTATTTTTTAGTTTTTGTTGCACCACCCTTTCTAGATCGGTTGATCTGATTAATGAACTTAACTTGAATATCAAATAAATTTGAATTTATAATTAAGTTAAAAAAATATTTGAACTACTCAAAATGAAAAATTAAACTAATTAATTTAACTCGTTGAAATGGTCTGACGTTTATTTCTTTCCCTCCTTTATTTATAGGGTTATTTATATAATGTAAGCATATAGTTATACTCTGCCGACTCAGGAGTATAAATTCATTAGTTATTGAAAATATTTTCGTTGTAAAAAGCCTTGAGTTAAACTAACAACATGTGTTTTGTGGATGGAATAACATGCATAATCTGATAAATAAAAAAATTAATGCATAAATTATAAATATCATGCAATGAATTATAGCAGTGTTTTAAAAACCGGACCGATCCAACGGTCGGACCGATCAACCGGTGACCTAATGAGGATTTCGGGTTGGTTCAGTCTTTGGATCGGATTTGCAATTGAACCAGAAAGAATCGATCGACCCGACTGGTTTTTATAAAACCGATGATCCGTTCGACTCGCTATCGACCTGGATGGGTTGATCTCAAACCAAAACGACGCCGTTTTGGATTTTTTAATTTTTTAAATATAGAAAATTTGATTAAGGGCAAATTATGTAACTTTAGCAGTCTATCACCTGTGGTCTGGTCACTAGCATGTGATCTCATCTTCACTCATGTCAGCAGTGTCAGTGTCCCACATTTGATTGAAAACGTGGTGTCACGTGCTTTCCCAAATTTATTTTCCGTAAAGTTATTTTTGCCACCAAAATATGATCTCTTTCTCAACTTGGTCACCATATAATATTTTTAAACGTTTTTATCACCAAATGCTCCATCCCTTGTTAAGAGTGTAACCGGTCAGGTTCGATCCAGTTTTAAGTTTAGAACTGGACTGAATTGGAAATGTCTGATTCTGATGGACTTGAAATCGGAATGAACCGAACAGTTTGGTCCGGTTCCAATTTTTCTTCAGTGTTCGGGTTTAATTTGGCTGAAACAAGAAAATGCTCGGCGGCATCCGATTCACTTCCATTTTCCCACAAAAACAGCCCCTATGCGATCGCATTCATCACAAACAGCTTCTTCTAATTAATTAAATGTATTCATAAACAGCTTCTTCTAATTAATTAAATGTATTCGTTTTATAAAACAAAGAAAGAAGCCAGCAATAAGAGACAATGAACAAGAATGAATTACAATATCAAAACGAAGAGAGGCATCCTGCGGATGGGCTTCCACTAGTCTCACAATCGCTTGAAAATAAATAAGGTACATGCTTTGTCACACTGAGTTTCCAGCAAATGCACTGACTAAATAAAAGCATTTATAGAAATAAAGTCTCGAGGGAGCGAGGGATCGAGGGAGAGACCGCAACTGCGAGCAGCAAGGGAGATGAAGGAACGAGCGGCGCTGCGAGATGAAGGAATGAGCAGCGCGTATGTTTCTAACTTTTCATATTTTTTTTAAAGTTTACTGTATTCACTCTTTTTATCCGTTGCGTGAAAATAAATCTAACTAATTTCATAAATAAAATATAATTTTTGATAGTATTAAATTTTAAGGAATATTATTGCAAAATCAAGAAAAAATGGGAGGCTGTCATTTTATAATATCAGAATCGAACCCATAATTTTACATCATAAAAACAGTATGCATTAACCAATTAAATTACAACTTCATATGTATACTCTATTATTTTATTTGAACGAAAAAAGGTAACATGGAAATTTTGAAAAAAAAAAGAACTTGGATATAAAATAAAAATAAGAGTTTATTAAATTGAAATAAGTTATGGTAACCATCTATTAACAATTTTTTTTATTTTTTACAATAATCTATTAGCAATTTAACACCAGCAGGTTTTGACTTTTGGATTTTTCTCTCCTTTACTTTTTTTTTTTGGACGGTGGAATAAATAAATAAATACGGGTACTACAAACTACTCAAGCATGTGCTTTGCTGCTTTCGTTTTTCCTGTGATTGTCGTGTGAAAAAATAAAGAGTTGGACTCTTATCATTTGAGCTACGTCCGTGGTCCGGCCCGCCTCTCAAAAGGTTGGGACTCGGACTTATCCTGAAAGTTTAAAAGCTCAGCGGCTCAGCTCATCCCGACCGGTTTAGTAAATTTACTAGCAATTCGGGCAATTCAAAACTTTTTTATAAATATAAAAACTAATTTTTTTTTTTTTTTATAAATATGGGGAGTAAAGTAATTACGTATGAGTTCGGGAAATCCTTTACAAACATAGAGATTAAATGAATCATTAAGGGGGTGTTTGGTATCATGTTAGAGTTCAATTCATTTCATTAATAGAGTTCAATTAGAATTCAATTGAACTCTATTAGTTAATGAACTCTAGTGATTGGTATAACAATATAGAATTGAAAGAATTCAATTGAATTGAAATGAACACATTGTTTGTTATGGCTAAGAAATGATTTCATTTTATTTATTTGACCATTATACTCCTAAATTAAAATTTACCCATAAAACAAAAGAAAAAAATTATAAAATTATGGAACTTGAAAATTTAAAACAAATTGTTACAGAATTAGCATGCAAGGCTTCAGTCGAGCTGCTCTCTATTAATGAATGAATTCTAGTGATTGGTATAACAATATATAATTGAAAGAATTCAATTGAATTGAAATGAACACATTATTTGTTATGGCTAAGAAATGATTTCATTTTATTTATTTGACCATTATACCCCTAAATTAAAATTTACCCATAAAATAAAAGAAAAAATTTATAAAATTATGGAACTTGAAAATTTAAAACAAATTGTTACAGAATTAGCATGCAAGGCTTCAGTCGAGCTGCTCTGAGTTTGAAAAGAATTGCAATACTTTTTAATCCAGAAACTACAAGGATTAGCTCCAATCACCCATACCTCAAGTACTTGAGGAAAAAACAGAAGTTGGCCAAACTCCTGGCTCTCTTCAGAAGAAAATGCAATGAAAAGATAAAATTTCGTTTCCTTTTTAGTTGTTTTTCTATTATAAATACACTGCATTTTTAGTTTCCAATGTAAAATAAATCACACAATTGATAAAAAAATGTAAATTAATTGCAACTACTAAAAATTTAAGGAGAATCTCATGGTAAGAGCATTAAAGTATTAACTAACATTGATAAAACTAAGGAAACAGAACAAATCTAGAAGAGTAAAGCATGGTCCCAAAACTTATTTACGTCCTAGCCTGAAAGCACTAAGGTTTCCAAGCTGATCAAAAGCAATAGTTGTATCTGATTGGAACTCCTTTACCAATACTACTATCCTTACATTTTCCTAGCCAACCATAGAGTACGTAGATCATTCAGGCATGCAAAAAATGTGCCAATCAAATCCGGATGAGCCACAAGCCAATCCACGCATCCAATAGACTAGTCCCTTCGAGCCCTAACCCTTGCATTGCCTCAAAAATTTTCGGTTCAGTCCAAACACGTCGGCTAGTACTTAAAATTGCATCTGTTATTTTGTTCATAGCACTTGTGATATGATCCTAGTTGCGTAGGATGCGTAACACGTATTTGATCTAGTTCGAAGGCTTGGATTTCACGCGGAAGATAAATAACTCAACTAGATGAGTTAGACTCAAGCAAGAGACTTGCCTTGCTTAATCTAAATCGATACGAGTGAGGGTCTTGATTCGTAGGTTAGGCTCAGACTCACACCTGGGAAAAAGCTACCTAAGGGAAACGAAATCAATGGGATTGAAACTTCGGGTTTTACTTGCAATCAATCCTAGCTTTTGGGACTAAAGATTGGAACAAGGCTCGCGCATGAACAATTGAGAAAACTTCTCTGGGTTTTAATTATCAAAAATATAATGTACTATACAATGAAGAAGGAGGCTCCTTTATATAGGAAAACCTAATCCTTACAAAAGAAATCCTTTCTCTAATTAAATAAATTAACTCTTATTTAACTAATTAATAAGGAAACTAATTAAAATAGATCCATAATTAATAAAGGTGGAAATTGCCAACCAAAGGAAGGAAAATCCAGAAATTCCTTCTTTGGCGCAAACTTGAAGTCTCCAGGACGTAATTACGTCGGGACATGGTGTAATTACGCCGCAAACGAAGCGGAACAACCTTCATGCTTCTGTTCCTAGCATGATTACGTCAAGTGTGTGGCGTGATCACGTCAGCTGGAGCTCGATGCTACTGGTCTTGGAGTAATTACGTCGGGATAGGGCGTAATCACGTCTATTCTGCGCAAGGAAATCTCAACGAGCATAACTTTTGATCCACCCGTCCGATTGAACTACAACTTATCCCAAAGGAAAGCTAACATCTTGAAGTTTCCATCAAGCCTTTGGTCTCTCAAATCGGACTCCATTTGCTTGTCCATATGCTTATTGCAAGCATGCAATGCATCATGCATGATACAACCTGGGATCGTATCATTCCCTCCCTCTTCGGAAAGATTCGTCCTCGAATCTTGATCGACAGAATCTGCCCAAGGAAGTCCAGAAACTCCACACTCAATGTACACTCGCCATCTCTTGCGTTTCCTTAATCGCCATCTCTTTCGCTTCAAGGGTAAGACGTTCGATGCACCAAGGTATGTGTGAGGATTCGCATCATTCTCTCTCCCTTGGAAAGGATTCGTCCACGAATCTGCATCTAGACCTGCACCACAATACCTTACGTTAGTAATATCAAAGTAAGCACAAATCGAACCATACCAACCTTGTAAACTCAACTCGGTGGGTACGTCTTTGAATATGACAATGCATCGGGTAAAGCGGTCTTCGTCACTTGAACTTGGATTGGAACCCATCCTTGGTGTAAGCACTGCCAAATCCAAGTTCCGAACTTGAAGAACTCATTCATCCTTCCATAGTTTCTCATAAACCCCATCTTGACACTCATGCGCTTATCATAACGCTTGGCTTGTCCATGGGCTATTCGCATCACTTTGATCTCTTTGCTGCCACTTATACTAAACAAGAAACTAAAAGGTAGCAACATTAAATTGAATAATGTTATATGAATGAAGCCGTATAAGAGCTTAAGCAATAATAACAAGATAATAACATGTGTCGAAAAGTAGTAAGTAAATAAAATAATTGGAAGAAATTCCATCCATGCGATCTCATACTTACAAACCGAAACATGCTTCAAGGACCCAAACATCCGTTGACTCTTTTTACTTGAAACTCCGAATTGTGGTTGACAAGGTGTTCCAATTAGCATCTTTGTGCTCGGCCTCCTCCACAATTCCTCCAATGAGTCGCTAAGTGACTCCTCCCTACAATTACTAACAACACTCCAAGGAACAACATATGAAAGTATGACATCCTTAAAGATTATGCTAGTAATAGATGTACCCTTATGATGTATCAAACCATCCAACTCATGAAGCTCATCAAAATTTCACAAAAGGTTATCCGACCTATATAAGCAATTTCTCTTGAATAAACTCCCCTCAAGTCCACTCGACTTACCCACAATTTTATCATAAATTTCACACATAGCAGAATTATTATACAAAATAAATACATGTGAAGATTCAAACAAATTTGTGTTAGGGATAGTAAGATCCATACTTCTTGGCCTAGCTAACACGCCAAACCGCTTGTGCTTTCACAAGTAGTTTCCAAATGACTTAGCCTTCGGCTCTTGTACACAACCCTCAGTAATTAAATTGATTTTAAAATCAGACTCATAAAATTGAAGAAGGTTTGCATACTCACCCAAATCAGATTTAAGGAAAGAAAGACATACCATACGGTTACGACTAGGATTAGCCGAACTAGGTACTATGGATGATTGGCTCTCCTTAAGCTCTCTTGGCAGCAAATGATGGTCCTTCTCTTCTGCCAACAACCTTAATTTTCCCTTCCCATGAGAATAAACAACAATAGAAGAGAATACAAATGGGTTAGGGTTAGGAAAATCTAAGCGCAATGGCCAAAAATTCAGTTTTTGGTGGCTTGCGCCAAAACAGATTTTGTACACACAAAGTGTGTTCCTCACTTCTCTCCCTATGGCATAATCACTCTCCTCTCCTTTGTATCAATGCCAACTAACGCATGCTCACTCTTTTCATGCGGGCTGTTTTCCTCACTATCTCTTTTCCCATGCTCACTCTTTTCATGGGGGTTGTTTTGTTCTTTATCTCTCTTCCCATGCTCACTCTTTTCATGGGGGTCATTTTACTCATTATTTATCTCTTTCTTTTCACTCAACTCTCCTTTTTTTCTCTCAATATTTCTAGCGACTTCCCATTCGACATACTTCTCCTTTAGTTGCTTTTGATCCTCAAGGATTTCAAGAGGTGTTAGTGGAACTAATGAGAACTTTTGGCCATCCTTTACCAACTTGTAAAGGTCTTTCTCCCCTCCATGAGTGGCTCTTCTACCTTGCTGTCATGGTTGACCAAAAACGATATGACTCGACTACATTGGTATCACATCGCAAAGGATATCATCCTTATAACTACCAATAGAGAATGAAACCGAAACTTGCTTAGTTACCTCCCACTCTCTATCATCGTTCATACATTGCAGCAAGTAGGGTCTTGGGTGCTCAAAAGTTGGAAGGTCCAACTTGCCTACAAGCAATGCGCTTGCATAGTTCGCCGAACTCCCATCGTTGATAGCCAATGAGTACATCTTTCCTCCAACTAGGCAACGAGTGTGAAATAACCCTTCTTTTTGTTCAACAAACACTCCTACCTTTCCTTTAGGTGCACTTGAAGTTGCAGGCGTAATTCCATAATCATAAGCAAGCACCGGTGGGATCGGTCTCCCCTTCTTTTCTTGTTTCGCCCAAGCCAGTTCCCTCAATACTGTCTGCCTGCTTGGCACAACAATAGGGTAAGAAGAAGAATATTTCATCTTTATTTTTCCTAGATTGGCATCGTCTCTGTTCTCAAATCTAGGTCGCCTTTCATCCATTCTGTCCCGCCTCTCATAGGCATACTCCTCATAACTTCGCCTCTCGGGCCATAGCGTGTAAGACATCTTGTGATTCCTGAAATTCACAACACTAAAGAAAACAAGCGTAAAATTGTCCTAAAAACTAGCACTCCCTCACGTGTTTACTCTCGTGTTTAATCTCTCTAATAATCTCACAAAATCACTCACACTTCCCTCCAATTGTTCAGCGCAAACGTCAATGACTCAAGAATTCCAAAGAAAAGCTTCCAAAAGACACTCAAGGACAACTAGCTTCGAAATAATTTAGATGTCGAATACTTGAGTAGTTGCAAGAACAATCAACTAAACAATTATTCAACTGGAATCAGAATTCAATTGTATGGAATCAAGGAAAGCTCAAAGTGACTCGGATAGTTCAAGCAATTCACCAAACCGTGAATGAGGTGTGTGCAAATTTGAGTTTGCGACTTGCAAACTTGATATCTTTTGATTCTGACCACCAAATTGAATGATTCTTTTTGCAATAGCTTTGAAGTACCTTGTAGTATTTTGTATTTTGTTTCTTTTCTATTTTCTATTTTTTTTCTTTTTTTGGTAACGCAAATACTCCTTTCCTTTTTGTATTTGCAAATCAATTTTTTTTTGACTAATAACAAATTGAAACAAAGACTTTTTCTTTTACAGCAATTAATTAAATTGAAAACGCACACACTTGAGCTAAACCTAGCTCGACTCGATGACACACAAAATAACTAACGCAAGCACACAAGAAGATTGGTTATGAACGGAACAAAGGAAACCAATCTTAACAAAGAAAACTTGACAGAAAAATAAAGGATAGTTACCAAGCTTTGAACGCCTTGAGCTCCGCTACTAACTGATACGATCCTAGTTGCGTAGGATGCGTAACACGTATTTGATCTAGTTCGAAGGCTTGGATTTCACGCGGAAGATAAATAACTCAACTAGATAAGTTAGACTCAAGCAAGAGACCCACCTTGCTTAATCTAAATCGATACAAGTGAGGGTCTTGATTCGTAGGTTAGGCTCAGACTCACACCTGGGAGAAAGCTACCTAAGGGAAACGAAATCAATGGGATTGAAACTTCGGGTTTTACTTGCAATCAATCCTAGCTTTTGGGACTAAAGATTGGAACAAGGCTCACGCATGAACAATTGAGAAAACTTCTCTGGGTTTTAATTATCAAAAATATAATGTACTATACAATGAAGAAGGAGGCTCCTTTATATAGGAAAACCTAATCCTTACAAAAGAAATCCTTTCTCTAATTAAATAAATTAACTCTTATTTAACTAATTAATAAGGAAACTAATTAAAATAGATCCATAATTAATAAAGGTGGAAATTGCCAACCAAAGGAAGGAAAATCCAGAAATTCCTTCTTTGGTGCAAACTTGAAGTCTCCAGGACGTAATTACGTCGAGACAGGGTGTAATTACGCCGCAAACGAAGCGGAACACCCTTCATGCTTCTATTCCTGGCGTGATTATGTCGAGTGTGTGGCGTGATCACATCAGCTGGAGCTCGATGCTACCGGTCTTGGAGTAATTACGTCGGGATAGGGCGTAATCGTGTCTATTCTACGCAAGGAAATCTCAACGAGCATAACTTTTGATCCACCTGTCCGATTGAATTGCAACTTATCCCAAAGGAAAGCTAACATCTTGAAGTTTCCATCAAGCCTTTGTTCTCTCAAATCAGACTCCATTTGCTTGTCCATATGCTTATTGCAAGCATGCAATGCATCATGCATGATACAACCTGGGATCGTATCATTCCCTCCCTCTTCGGAAAGATTCGTCCTCGAATCTTGATCGATATAATCTGCCCAAGGAAGTCCAGAAACTCCACACTCAATGTACACTCGCCATCTCTTGCGTTTCCTTAATCGCCATCTCTTTCGCTTCAAGGGTAAGACGCTCGATGCACCAAGGTATGTGTGAGGATTCGCATCAACTTGTCACTTCTGAAATTTCATCAATTATTGCAGTCTTCATTGGTTGTTTCCTCTTTGTACCTTTAAAGGTAGATACCGATCCACCTTGGGTATCATTGGACGTGTCTCCCCTACTTTCAAATGGAGCAAGGTTCTCTAGTTGAACTTCGTTAGTACCCATCATTTCATCCACATCATCGATCGTCAACTCTTTTTTTTCTCTTTCTCATTGTCTGATCTTCTCTTTTGCAGTTTTAGCTGGTTCACCGGTGGCTCGATCTTTCTCAAAGATCTCACGAAAGAGCTCCAAATGGTGTAAAGTCCTCCCGCGAACAAGTTTGTACTTTTCGTCAGCCTAATATTAAATAAAAATTCAACATTAATCATAAATGGTATTTCATCTCATCAATAAATGCAAAAACATAAGAACTTTGACAAGATACATACCTTAATCATTTCAATCCACACTTCCGGTTCAGCTTCAATCCTTTTGGTTGTTTCATCCCATCTAAACCCACTTTTCTTAAGAACTTGACAAGTTAGAAACATTTGATCCTTCAAGGTTTCAATCGATTAATAACCTTTGCTTTGTTAATAGCTACCTGATAATAATTTGTCTTCTGCCGAAGGATGTATGGCGGAGCAGCTCTTCTCAGATCAGTGTGCACGACGGTCCACAGTACCTGCAATGCGCCGGAGGGGGTCTCCGGCGGAAACACTCCGATGCTTAAGTCAGTAGGTGTACTGAAATTGGCAGAGTTTTGGCTAGTCAAGTCCGCTTACCTGCCTCCTTTGTGGGGGAGGTATTTATAGAAGAAAGGGGGCGTTCCCGCCCGAGTAAACGGGTACGGAGCTATCGCTCGCGTTAGGGTCTGTGATTCGCCCTTATCGTGATACGCTACCTCGGCGGTAGGTGTTTAGGTAGATATTGCCACGGTAGGATAATGGCCGGAGCGTTAATCCTGACGCGTGGTTTCCTCTGGGGGTGAGATAACTCCTTGAGCCAAGCAGGAGGTCCGTGAGAGGAGCCGGTAGGGCCCCGTTAGCCTCTGTAGCGTTAGCCTTTGGGGAAGGTGGCAATCTTGTCCCTACCGTGGCGGTGCGAAACAGTAGCTATGCCTCTTCCCACCGGGTGATAGACGAAAATACCCTTTCTTTTAGGTGGATTGTTATCATAAGCCCAACTGAAAATGAGCCCGAGTGTTTACCAAGGGCTAACGTTCCTTCTCTTATGGAGAGTCCCTCTAAGTACCGGGGCGGTTTTGCCTCAGAAGATGGTCCCGACGGCTTTTTTGTCAGAATCTATAAATCAGAGGTTCCTCTGCGCTAGTTTCTTCATATTTTCTCGTTCTTTCTTTTCATATTTCGTCATGGATGAACTGACTCGCAATTTTTTGATCTCCAAAACTCTGACCCTGAAGAATCTTACTGAGGGTGACATCGGCTTCCTGGAGAGGATGATCACCAAGACCTCCGAGGATGTCCTGGAGTTGCAGGGGGTACTAACCCCTATTCTGTCTAGACAGCTGGGAATAACTCTGGAGGATTTTAATCCCCTAGAGAGTTTGGCGAAACTGGCCACTGTCAGTGCTCACCTTGATGTGGTGGCCTCGATGCTGCAGCAGAGGAAAGATCTGCTGGCCTGCTGCCTAAAGGGCATGAGAGCTTGCTCTTCCGAACTGACCTCCGTCGCTGACGCTTTAAGGGAGGTTCCCGTTGTGCCAGGGGAAGATGATGCGGGGTCCAATATCTGACAGCTGGCTTCGCTTCTTCTCGTTGTTTTTCTTATGTTTCTTGTACATATTTGAACGTTAAGGCCACCAGGCCATAAATAAATAACTGTCTCTGCTTTTTCCCAAGTCTTCTCTTTTTCTTGCTTGGTTGCTTGCTTTATTGGTTGGAAATATTTGTCATGAGCCCAACTGAAAACAGGTCTTCCTCGGGACATTGTATTGCAGTGGTCGTGTTCCGGGAATTAGCAATGAATGCTCTGTCTTGACTGTTACAGGGCCGTCTTTTCAGTGGCAGGTGGTTGGGCAGTTCTTTGGTGCCCTTTGATTGGTGCGTTCAACGAGCAGATGCGCCTGTGACGGATCGGATTCTGCAATTGCAGTTATTTTTTCCAAGCGTCTTAATTGATTTTTCAGGGATCAAAATGCTCACTCGGCTATATAAAGGAGTTTGGTTTCCCTTTCCTGTTTATCTTCATCCTTTTCCTTCTTTTTTGCTTTTGCAAGTGACATGGCAAATTTTTATTTCTTAAGTTCCATGGATCGCGACTCCTTGCCGACTCCCCCGACTTCGCCGGACTCAGATCATCCCCTCCTTCGCCACCATGGAGGCCTCCGGTCCGCCGAAAGGGTCGTAAGAAGTAGGGGAAACAGACTTCCAAGACGCCCTTTGCGACTTTGGCTTCTTCTGGTTCTGCTATTCAAGAGGGTGGCAAACGTTTTTCTTCCCCTGATTGCTCGCTGAACGAGGATTTTCCCATCAGTGCTGGTGCGGGGTTGGCAGATTCGAGTGTCAAAGAAAAGTCGTGCCCGTTAGGGTCCTGCCCAGAAAGGGAGGCAGACCAGCCGGTCCCGAATACTGACGGGAAGATGCCATTCCTTGATGATGACGGGGTTTATCACCATGGCATTTATTGGCCTGATGAGGATTAGCCGTTTTGCATTGTACCCGCCTATTGGCGTTTTATGAATAAAATGATGTTTTCTACTTTTCCTTTTTTGTCGTTATTTCCGTTAGCCTGCTGGTTCTTGGTGATAGCTAACGCAAGCGGTTGGCCTGACTGAGACAATCGCTTCGCGGTTACTCTGACTGAGTCAATACTGTCTCGCCCTTTTGGGGAGTCTCGACGAATAACTTCTCTTTTTTCAAATTTCTTTAATGTGCTTCCACGTGGCCAACTTCTTTTACACGCGTCTTCGCCCGATTGGTGACTCAATTAATGCGGTGGCATTTTTATCCTTTAAGAAGGGCCATTCTCCAATTTCTCAAAACTTTTGCCCTCCCTTCGAATTTTTCGTTTTGTCTTCCTTCGTCTTCTTCTCCGAATACCTTTTCGGCCGCTTGTCACTGTCCGCCGATTTCTCTGTGATTCTTCTCCTTTAAGGTATCAATTCGTCCCTTCTCAGATTTCCTTTTTTGTTGGTTTGCTATGGCTAGGAATAGATCTCGCCAGATTATCTCTAGGCCCATGGATCCCGAGGTCGCCCAATCACCGAGTATTTTTACCTGCGATGTGGTTCTGAAATCCGAATTGGAGGAACATGGTATTACCTTTCCTCCTGGGCATGAGCCTTCTATTCCCGGAAGTGATACGCGGCTTCATAATCCAGGGTGGGGCCACAGTAGGCTTCTTTATTTTAAAATGTTCCTTTATGGTTTCCGCTTTCCCGTTCATGAGTCGATACTAACTCTGCTGCGGGAGTATAGCCTTAATCCTGCCCAGATAACTCCTTCCTCTTGGTGTGCGGTTTATGCTTTTCTTCGCGCTTGCAAGCTGAAGAACATTTTTACCCCATCTATCAATTTGTTTCGCAAATTCTTTAGCATGATTTGCTACAATTGTTTAATCGAGATTACTCCCGGGTGGGATGATGCGCTCGTGCAGTCGTTTTGGCAACATTTTCACGGCTTCAAGAAGGGTGTAGCTGATTGGAAGAGCAGCTTCTTTGTTCAGGAGCTACCGTCACGTTTGTGGCGTATCAATTTCAATCAGGAACTGGCAGGCCCCGTTTGTACAAATCCTGCGATTTTGTCCAGAACTGAGTTGGACCAAGCTAACGCTTTGTTAGACGAGAGTACTCTCTACCGTATTCGTGCCTTTGCTCTATTCAAGCCTCTGGAAGAGTGCGTTATGGGTGAGCCTATTTCTTTCCATATTTTCTTTACTTTGGTCCTTGAATGCTTTGTTTGCTATAAGAAGCTAACGGTTGATTCCCAGGTGACACTGGTACTCCTCTGAACGTAATACCGCTTCAAACTTTACCGGCCTCGCCTTCGGCCGAGGGCTCAAGTCGGGGTGGCGTTCCTCCTTCGAGGAAGAGAACTAAGACGGTTGCCCGGGGAGGGCGAAGACCCGTTAGCTCTGTGCGAACTTCTCGTTTTGTGGAAAATTGGCTACCGGAGCGTCGCAAGGGGACGGACTCCCGGCCTGTCGCAACGACGGTAATTACTAGCGATGATGAAGATGCGGATGCTAAGTCAGACCTTTACCACGCTTCTTCCCTTACTGCTTCCCAGCGTCGGAAAAAACTTCGAGTGGCCACTAGTGGACAAGCTACCGGGACATCTCCTGTGGATGTGGCAACTGTTTCTACGCCTGCTGTTTTGTCTGAGGCGGGCGCCTCTCAGCCAACGGGAGCCGCTGAGGCGTTGGAAAAAACTTGTTCTTCTGAGGGAGAGGGCCTACCGATGGAATGTCCTCCTCCCATATCTGACGCTCCCGATTCTCCGATTGCTCATTGTATTCCTGACGTAGTGGTCACACCTCCTGTGGTGGATTCGACTGCTACCGCTCCGCAACTGTTTTTTACTCCTTTCAAGAGTACTTTTTCTCAGGGCTCTCCTCTACCTCCCTCGATCAATCTTGCCTGTGGCGGTCCTGACGGGGTCCCGACCTATCATATGAATCTTGCAGGGTTCTGCTTTGATGCCCTTCGCGCTGTCGGGGTTCCCCAACCTTTTTCTCGAGATGAGTTTACCGCACCCTTGATAGGGGAGATGCTGAGTTCAAAAAAGGAGAGAGAGGAATTTCTTCAACTCCCTCCCTCGGCACACTTTCGCCATGTTCTGAATGATTCTCTGGACTTTTTCCGCCATCTGAATTATCAATTCGAAATTCACGATCGGGAGTCACGTAATTTTTCCAGCGCATTGTGTGTTGCAAGGGTGCAGCTTGAGAAGGCGGTGGAGCACTCTAGGTTGCTGACGCGTCTTTGTGAATCGTCCCAAACGGAATTGGACAGAGAAAAATCTATCGGGAAAGCCAAGATAGAAGTTCTGGAGGCGGAATTGGCGCTAGAAAGGAAGAAAAATCTCTTTCTCCGCGAAGAGGTACTTGCTCGAGATGAGGGGTCTGCTAGGGCGTCATTAAAGGAAGAGTTATGGAGGAAGAGGGTTCTGGAGGCCTTCATTTCTGGATTTGCGTCCCGTTTCAAAGGTAACCCTTCGGATCCAGCCCAGGTAGCTGATTACATCTCTATCGTGATGGGTGAGATTAGCAAAGGTGACAGCGGTTCTTCTGGCCCTTCGGGGGAGAAAGTCTAACGCTAGCGATGGTGCTGGGCCTTTCCTTGTTTTTCTTGTTGTTGTCTCTTCTTTTGTTATTTCTTGAAAACCATTCGAACATTATTTCTCTTGTAATAATGCTGACGCTTTGTATCCTTTGTCGCACTGTATGATATTATCGTTTATTCCTTCTTTATCTTCTTTGTACCATCGCGCCGTTTGGCAAGGCCAGCGCTGCTTTTTATGTTTTTTAATCAATCCCTCTGTTCCTCATTTAATGCGACTTGAAGGGTAATGATGGAAGAAGACACGTGTCCTTCCTCAGAGGGGCGTTTGGAGCAAGCGTCTCTTAGGGAGTTGCGAATGCAGAGGTGTTTCGTCCTTATTTCAAATTTGCACCTTCTGGCGCGTGCCTTACTTTATGACGTGCTGCTTCGCCACGTGTCTGCTGCTGACTGGTCGCCCTTTCAGGGTTATATCTATTGTTTCTTCTACCCCTTTTTCTTTTTCCATCTTTCCCTTATACGCTATTGTGTCTTTGGATAAATACTTTGCGCCGCTCTCTCTTTCTGGTTCAAGACTCCTCGCGTTCTCTTTCACGAAGGTATAAGGTGATAATAATTTGTCTTATGCCGAAGGATGTATGGCGGAGCAGCTCCTCTCAGATCAGTGTACGCGACGGTCCACTGTACCTGCAATGCGCCGGAGGGGGTCTCCGGCGGAAACACTCCGATGCTTAAGTCAGTATGTGTACTGAAATTGGCAGAGTTTTGGCCAGTCAAGTCCGCTTACCCGCCTCCTCTGTGGGGGAGGTATTTATAGAAGAAAGGGGGCGTTCCCGCCCGAGTAAACGTGTACGGAGCTATCGCTCGCGTTAGGGTCTGTGATTCGCCCTTATCGTGATACGCTACCTCGGCGGTAGGTGTTTTAGGTAGATATTGCCGCGGTAGGATAGTGGCCGGAGCGTTAATCCTGACGCGTGGTTTCCTCTGGGGGTGAGATAACTCCTTGAGCCAAGCAAGAGGTCCGTGAGAGGAGTCGGTAGGGACCCGTTAGCCTCTGTAGCGTTAGCCTTTGGGAAAGGTAGCAATCTTGTCCCTACCGTGGTGGTGCGAAACAGTAGCTATGCCTCTTCCCACCGGGTGATGGACGAAAATCCCTTTCTTTTAGGTGGATTGTTATCATAAGCCCAACTGAAAATGAGCCCGAGTGTTTACCAAGGGCTAACGTTCCTTCTCTTACGGAGAGTCCCTCTAAGTACCGGGGTAGTTTTGCCTCAGAAGATGGTCCTGACGGTTTTTCGTCAGGATCTATAAATCAGAGGTTCCTCTGCGCCAGTTTCTTCGTATTTTCTTGTTCTTTCTTTTCATATTTCGTCATGGATGAACTGACTCGCAATTTCCTGGTCTCTAAAACTCTGACCCTGAAGAATCTTACTGAGGGTGATATCGGCTTCCTGGAGAGGATGGTCACCAAGACTTCCGAGGATGTCCTGGAGTTGCAGGGGGTGCTAACCCCTATTCTGTCTAGACAGCTGGGAATAACTCTGGAGGATTTCAATCCCCTAGAGAGTTTGGCAAAACTGGCCACTGTCAGTGCTCACCTTGATGTGGTGGCCTCGATGCTGCAGCAGAGGAAAGATCTGCTGGCCTGCTGCCTAAAGGGTATGAGAGCTTGCTCTTCCGAACTGACCTCCGTCGCTGACGCTTTAAGGGAGGTTCCCGTTGTGCCAGGGGAAGATGATGCGGGGTCCAATATCTGACTGCTGGCTCCGCTTCTTCTCGTTGCTTTTCTTATGTTTCTTGTACATATTTGAACGCTAAGGCCTCCTGGCCATAAATAAATAACTGTCTCTGCTTTTTCCCAAGTCTTCTCTTTTTCTTGTGTGGTTGCTTGCTTTATTGGTTGGAAATATTTGTCATGAGCCCAACTGAAAACGGGTCTTCCTCGGGACATTGTATTGCAGTGGTCGTGTTCCGGGGATTAGCAATGAATGCTCTGTCTTGACTGTTACAGGGCCGTCTTTTCAGTGGCAGGTGGTTGGGCGGTTCTTTGGTGCCCTTTGATTGGTGCGTTCATCGAGCAGATGCGCCTGTGACAGATCGGATTCTGCAATTGCAGTTATTTTTCCCAAGCGTCTTAATTGATTTTTCAGGGATCGAAATGCTCACTCGGCTATATAAGGGAGTTTGGTTTCCCTTTCCTGTTCATCTTCATCCTTTTCCTTCTTTTTTTTGCTTTTGCTTTTGCTTTTGCAAGTGGCATGGCAGATTTTTATTTCTTAAGTTCCATGGATCGTGACTCCTTGCCGACTCCCCCGACTTCGCTGAATTCAGATCATCCCCCTCCTTCTCCACCATGGAGGTCTCCGGTCCGCCGAAAGGGTCGTAAGAAGCAGGGGAAACGGACTTCCCAGACGCCCTTTGCGACTTTGGCTTCTTCTGGTTCTGCTATTCAAGAGGGTGGCAAACGCTTTTCTTCCCCTGATTGCTCGCTGAACGAGGATTTTCCCATCAGTGCTGGTGCGGGGTTGGCAGATTCGAGCGCCAAAGGAAAATCATGCCCGTCAGGGTCCTGCCCAGAAAGGGAGGTAGACCAGCCGGTCCCGAATGCTGACGGGAAGATGCCGTTCCTTGATGATGACGGGGTTTATCACAACGGCATTTATTGGCCTGATGAGGATTAGCCGTTTTGCATTGTACCCGCCTATTGGCGTTTTATGAATAAAATAATGCTTTCTGCTTTTCCTTTTTTGTCGTTACTTCCGTTAGCCTGCTTGGTTCTTGGTGATAGCTAACGCAAACGGTTGATCTGTCTGAGGCAATTGCTTCGCGGTTACTCTGACCGGGTCAATACTGTCTCTCCCCTTTGGGGAGTCTCAACGAATAACTTCTCTTTTTTCAAATTTCTTTAATGCGCTTCCACGTGGCCAACTTCTTTTACACGCGTCTTCGCCCGATTGGTGACTTAATTAATGCGGTGGCATTTTTATCCTTTAAGAAGGGCCATTCTCCAATTTCTCAAAACGTTTGCCCTCACTTCGAATTTTCCTTTTTGTCTTCCTTCGTCTTCTTCTCCGAATACCTTTTGGGCCGCTCGTCACTGTCCGCCGATTTCTCTGCGATTCTTCTCCTTTAAGGTATCAATTCGTCCCTTCTCAGATTTCCTTTTTTGTTGGTTTGCTATGGCTAGGTATAGACCTCGCCAGATTATCTCTAGGCCCATGGATCCCGAGGTTGCCCAATCACCGAGTATTTTTACCTGCGATGTGGTTCTGAAAGCCGAATTGGAGGAA
The DNA here is from genome assembly GCA_963691705.1 of Viola odorata. NCBI lineage: Eukaryota > Viridiplantae > Streptophyta > Magnoliopsida > Malpighiales > Violaceae > Viola > Viola odorata. The sequence continues at coordinate 58,067,083 of OY829541.1, forward strand.
CATGGTATTACCTTTCCTCCAGGGCATGAGCCTTCTATTCCCGGAAGTGATATGCGGCTTCATAATCCAGGGTGAGGTCACAGTAGGCTTCTTTATTTTAAAATGTTCCTTTATGGTTTCCGCTTTTCCGTTCATGAGTCGATACTAACTCTGCTGCGGGAGTATAACCTTAATCCTGCCCAGATAACTCCTTCCTCTTGGTGTGCGGTTTATGCTTTTCTTCGCGCTTGCGAGTTGAAGAACATTTTTACCCCATCTATCAATTTGTTTCGCAAATTCTTTAGCATGATTTGCTATAATTGTTTAATCGAGATTACTCCCCGGTGGGATGATGCGCTCGTGCAGTCGTTTTGGCAACGTTTTCACGGCTTCAAGAAGGGTGTAGCTGATTGGAAGAGCAGCTTCTTTGTTCTGGAGCTACCGTCACGTTTGTGGCGTATCAATTTCAATCAGGAACTGGCAGGTCCCGTTTGGACGAATCCCGCGATTTTGTCCAGAACTGAGTTGGACCAGGCTAACGCTTTGTTAGATGAGAATACCCACTACCGCATTCGTGCCTTTGCTCTGTTCAAGCCTCTGGAAGAGTGCGTTATGGGTGAGCCTATTTCTTTCCATATTTTCTTTACTTTGTACCTCGCATGCTTTGTTTGCTATAAGAAGCTAACAGTTGATTTCCAGGTGACGCTGGTACTCCTCTGAACGTAATACCGCTTCAAACTTTACCGGCCTCGCCTTCGGCCGAGGGCTCAAGTCGGGGTGGCGTTCCTCCTTCGAGGAAGAGAACTAAAACGGTTTCCCGGGGAGGGCGAAGGCCCGTTAGCTCTGTGCGAACTTCTCGTTTTGTGGAAAATTGGCTACCGGAGCGTCGCACGGGGACGGACTCCAGGCTTGTCGCAACGACGGTAATTACTAGCGATGATGAGGATGCAGATGCCAAGTCAGACCTTTGCCACGCTTCTTCCCTTGCTGCTTCCCAGCGTCGGAAAAAACTTCGAGTGGCCACTAGTGGACAAGCTACCGGGACATCTCCTGTGGATGTGGCAACTGTTTCTACGCCTGCTATTTTGTCTGAGGCGGGCGCCTCTCAGCCACCGGGAGCCGCTGAGGCGTTGGAAAAAACTTGTTCTTCTGAGGGAGAGGGCCTACCGATGGAATGTCCTCCTCCCCCATCTGACGCTCCCGATTCTCTGATTGCTCATTGTATTCCTGACGTAGTGGTCACACCTCCTGTGGTGGATTCGACTGCTGACCTACCGCCTAAGGTTACTCCGCAGCTATTTTTTACTCCTTTCAAGAGTATTTTTCCTCAGGGCTCTTCTCCGCCTCCCTCAATCAATCTTGGTCCTGACGGGGTCCCGGCCTACCATATGAATCTTGCAGGGTTTTGCTTTGATGCCCGTCGCGCTGTCGGGGTTCCCCAACCTTTTTCTCGAGATGAGTTTACTGCACCCTTGATAGGGGAGATGCTGAGTTCCAAAAAGGAGAAAGAGGAATTTCTTCAACTCCCTCCCTCGGCACGCTTTCACCATGTTCTGAATGATTCTCTGGACTTTTTCTGCCATCTGAATTATCAATTCGAAATTCACGATCGCGAGTCACGTAATTTTTCCAGCGCATTGTGTGTTGCAAGGGTGCAGCTTGAGAAGGCGGTGGAGCACTCTAGGTTGCTGACGCGTCTTTGTGAATCGTCCCAAACGGAATTGGACAGAGAAAAATCTATTGGGAAAGCCAAGATAGAAGTTCTGGAGGCGGAATTGGCGCTAGAAAGGAAGAAAAATCTCTTTCTCCGCGAAGAGGTACTTGCTCGAGATGAGGGGGCTGCTAGGGCGTCATTAAAGGAAGAGTTATGGAGGAAGAGGGTTCTGGAGGCCTTCATTTCTGGATTTGCGTCTCGTTTCAAAGGTAACCCTTCGGATCCGGCCCAGGTAGCTGATTACATATCTATCGTGATGGGTGAGATTAGCAAAGGTGACAGTGGTTCTTCTGGCCCTTCAGGGGAGAAAGTCTAACGCTAGCGATGGTGCTGGGCCTTTCCTTGTTTTTCTTGTTGTTGTCTTTTGTTTATTTCTTGAAAACCATTCGAACATTGTTTCTCTTGTAATAATGCTGACGCTTTGTATCCTTTGTCGCACTGTATGATATTACCGTTTATTCCTTCTTTATCTTCTTTGCACCATCGCGCCGTTTGGCAAGGCCAGCGCTGCTTTTTATGTTTTTTAATCAATCCCTCTGTTCCTCATTTAATGCGACTTGAAGGGTAATGATGAAAGAAGACACATGTCCTTCCTCAGAGGGGCGTTTGGAGCAAGCGTCTCCTAGGGAGTTGCGAATGCAGAGGCGTTTCGTCCTTATTTCAAATTTGCACCTTCTGGCACGTGCCTTACTTTATGACGCGTTGCTTCGCCACGTGTCTGCTGCTGACTGGTCGCCCTTTCAGGGTTATATCTATTGTTTCTTCTACCCCTTTTTCTTTTTCCATCTTTCCCTTATACGCTATTTCGTCTTTGGATAAATACTTTGCGCCGCTCTCTCTTTCTGGTTCAAGACTCCTCGCATTCTCTTTCACGAAGGTACAAGGTACACATCCTTTTTCTCTTCTCTTTGTTTCTTCCTTGTTGGCCATGGCTAGAACTAAGAAATCCTCTGAAGAAGGAGATCCTCAAAGGTCCTCCGGGGAAGAAGTAATTGATACCACTCCCACTTCTTTGTACACGCTGCCCTTAATTAACCGTAGACTTGCTGGGTTTTCTGCACGATTTCCCAAGGAATATCCCGTGCATCCTGCTTCTGAGTCGCTTCGACTGAACAACATTTTGCCCGGAAATAGCAGAATGCTGTATGCTAAGCTCTTCGATCATGGGTTTCGTCTCCCTCTTGACCCGCTTGTAAAATTGTTGTTGGCTGATTCTGATTTGGCTCCGGCTCAGTTGAGTCCTAACGCGATTTGCGTTGTTAGTGCTTTTGCCGCACTGTGCCGTTTCAAGGGAATAGAATCTCCCACCTTAACGTTGCTTCATGACATTTTCCAATTGTATTCCCGTAAAGGGGTGATATCGATATCGCCTCGCTACGAAGATGGTTCTTTGAAGCCCTTTACTTGGAAACTAATGGGCATTGAGTCTTCCATTCCTCACTGGAAAGAGGAATTCTTTATTGTTGATCTGCCTGAGCCATTGTGGAGGGCTGACTTCAACGAAACAATTAAAGATGGGGCTTGGGGTCATCGGAAACCCCTTTCCGACCCGGAGGATGGCTGGTTGAAGACGCTGCTTCAATTTGATTTTAGTGTCGATGCCCGAAAAGTGGCCAACGGGTTGCCCGTGGAACAGTGCAAGAAGGGTGAGCGTTTGACCTTTTTTCTTTTGCGTTGTCAAGAAGTACTAACGCTAACGTTTTGTGATTGTGCAGTGCCTCCGCCTGGTTGGGAGCCCGAGTATTTCCGAAGGAGGAGGAAACAGGAGGCGAAAAAGAAAGTTGTCGCTGAAGCTAGGGCTGCTGCTGCTAACGCCGAGGAAGGGGAGGCCACTGCTACCGCTAGCGTTACGGGCCCTCGGGTTGTAAGACAGAAAAGGCCTAGCAAAGCACGTGCTGCCCCATCCGTTTCGTCCCAGACTGTTGTCTCTTCAGAGGCTACGGTTGATCCGATTCCTGTTGGGATTCCTCTTGTATCCTCCACCACTCAGGTGAGCATTTTTAAAATTTTAGTCTTTCTTTTTTGCACGGTTTCCTTATCACGTTCTGCGTTATTTAGGAAGTCGTTGCTGCTTCTGTCCCTTCTACCTCCCAGGGAGATATGGGTATCGCTGATGTCCTTCGCGAGCGTCAGAAGAAGGCTCGCTATGATCTCCCGAATAGTCCTTCTTCCTCGGCCGCCAACCGTAGTTCGAGTGCCCTTGGGGGCGAGGGGGCGTCTGCTGATCAATCGGAACCTGTTGATTTTGGCGGTCAACCTCATGTGCCTCCTGGTTCTCTGATTCATTCCGCGCACACCCCAACGGGCTATGATTCTGATGCCCTTAATCCTGAGGTGCCCGGAGGTAATGAGGTCTCGATGCCTAACGTGGAGGGCTCCACTAGCCGGCCAGCTTCTCCTGGTGTATTGTTCTTTGTTCCGATGCCCCATCCAACTATTGCGAGGGGTGGCCCCGCCCCTGCCTTAATGGCTGGTATCTCTCCCTAGGAGCCTCCTCTCATGCCGACTCATCACGTTAGCTTGCGCTCCTTTAGGGACAGTATTCTGCAGTTTCCTGCCGATGCTGATCATGAGACCGTGATTTCCTCTACCGCCTATCTGGTGGCAGAGATTCTGTCTCTTCCAAGAGAGAGGGATGCCTTTGTGGCTCGGGGCGAGCAGGGGCGCATCAATTTCCTTCGCTCTCAGGCGTTTTCTATGTTTTGCCATCTTCACTATATGGATGAGGAGAATGCCAGAGTTGTAGCTAACGGGCAAGGAGAGGTAAACAGGCTGCTGGAAGAGCGAAAACGTCTTGAAAATGCCCTTGCTGCTGCCAACGAAAGTATGGAGACTGCTCAGGGAGAGGCTATCGCGGTTAAACAAGAGTTGGAGGCCGCTAAGTTAGCTTTGGAGGAGGAGAAGTGACAACGCGCTGATCTGGCCATACGCCTCTCTCAGGAGGAGAATAACCTGCGTCTGGAGAGACAGAGGAATGCTGAGCTTTCTGCCGATTCCTCCCTTAACACTGAGAAGAACCGTTGGTACTTAGAGCAGGGTGGGGGAGTCATGTCAGAAGGGGATAGCAGTCCTTGGGACAGGCATTATTTAGGTCAGTAAAGTCGATGCACATGCGCCAGTCCCCGTTAGGCTTTGGTACTAACACAGGATTAGCTAGCCAGGTCGGGTATTGGACTTCTCGAATGAACCCCGCCTCTGTGAGCTTTAGCAACTCCTTTTCGATGGCTGCTATCTTTTCCGATGAAAAAGCACGTCGCCTTTGTTGAACAGGCTTGGCGTCAGGACTAACGTTCAGCCGATGTTCTGCGACTTCCCGAGAGATTCTGGGCATGTCTGCTGGTTTCCACGCAAACTCTCCCTTGCATTTCCTCAACAGCCGGATTAATTGCGCGTTCTCTTCAAAGCTTAGTTTCTCACTGGCTAAGAGATTAGTTTCACTATCCTTACCGATAGGGATTGATACCATCTGATCTAGCGGCTGAGTGCGCTTTTCTTCTTTATCATCGAAAGGATCGTCTGCCACGCAAACGTAGCGGTCACAACTCCTTTGAGTCATAAGTAAGTAGCATTCGGCTGCTAACTTTTGGTCCCCTTTGATTGAGACCACGCCGTCCCATGAGGGATATTTCATCCGCAGGTTTTTTGAGATATGGCCACTCCAAAACGATTAAGGAATGGTCGCCCCAAAATGGCGTTATACGGTAACGTTAGGTCTACAACCAGAAATAGTAGCTTTTCGGAGCGTTTGGATGTGTCTTCTCGGAAGTACACCGGCAGGGATGTTATTCCGGCTACCGGAATTGGTACTCCATCAATCCCAATAATTGGCCTCGTGCAAGGCGATAGCTCACCGTCAGGTCGTTTCATCAAGTTGTATGCTTCCAATGAAAATAGATTCACTGCACTCCCGTTATCGACAAGGGTCCTTCTTATCCCATGACTTCCTATGACGGGCGTCACAACCATCGCGTCATTATGCGGGAAGACGATGCCTTTTTCGTCCTCCTCTGAGAAAGACAATATCATTCTGTCTAAGGCGCTTATCGCCTCGATTTTCGTTTGCGCGCTCTCCCGTTTGCGCTTTTCTCCGGGGTTGGGCGTTTGCGGCATAATTTCCTCGCAATAGGGTGCTCCCCCTGCAATGATATTTATCATGCGCATTTGGTCGCTATCGATAGCGAGCGCTTCTCTATTTGGCCCGAGGGGAACTGCGTTAGCCCCTGTAGCGTGCGAGGGCGCTTGCCTATGCTCAGTTGTATTTCCAGTTGGGTTGTTTCTGGCTTCCTCCCTGGCCTTTGTGGCAAATTCCCCAAGGTAGCCCTCTTCGACCAATCGCTCTATAGCCGATTTTAACTCTCTGCATACATCTGTTGAGTGTCCCTTGACCTTATGGAATTTGCAGTATGCATTTTCTCTTCCTCCCATGATTACTCTTGGTTTCACGGGAGCTGGGTAACGGATAGGCAAATTTCTTTGTTGGACTATTGCTAAGATCTCCGCCCTTGGGAGTATGAGAGATGGGAGGTCAGGATCGTATATCCGGCCCTTTGGCGGGTCCGTTTGCTTCCGGGTGGGGGATCCTCCAGGTCTTCCTTTTGAGAAATTGCCTCTCTGTCGGTTAGAGGTCTTGGTGTTATGTTCTTTCCGCTGCCCGGGATCCTCGGTGGGTTTAGCGTCAGGGGCATTGCTGTTCAAGACGTTAGGGGCCATATATGGGTCCGCCGGCATGCCTCGGATCCATTCTCTATTTTCTTCCTCTTCCATTCTCGCATAGTTATGCGCTTTCAACCTCAATGCATCCAGGGTCGTTGGGGGGTCCACCGTTAGCGTATCTTTCAGTTTACTGTATCGACAATTGCGTTTCAGGGCCTCAATCGCAAAATCGATAGTGACCCCCGGCGTTAGGGACATTTCAAGATCAAATCGTCCTAAGAAATCGTTCAACGATTCTTGTGGTTTTCGATGGATATCGAACAGCGCAGCTGCTGACTTTCTGATAGGAATAGCCGTGCTAAACCGACTTTTGAATTTTTCTTCCAACTGAGAAAAATTATCGATAGACCCGGCGGGGAGCCCCTCGAACCATAGACGTGCCACTCCTGACAGCGTCATTACGAAAATTTGACACAATGCTGCGTCACTGCGCGTTTGGAATTGCACGAAATCCTTCACCTTATTGAGGTGAGAAATGGGATCTTTTGTGCCATAATATGATTCTGCTGGGAGTTTCACATGCCGATGGACTCTGTGGTGCCTGACACGGTAGCTGAACGGATGACCCACGTTAGCATCGGGGATCCTACGAGGCTGACGCTGATGTGGAATTTCAGCGTCGTATCTGAGATTTTGAGGATCATATTCCTGATGTCTCCTAGGAGAACGGCTACGGCTCCTTGGAGTTCGAGCTCGTCGACTTCTGCTGCTAGATCTCTCGCTGTATCTAGGAGATGGATCTCTCACTATATCTCCCCGTCGATCATCCCAGGGCTCCCTATACTCGTCACGCTGGCGGACTGCTTCGGGGATAGAGATTTCTCCCCTGTATTGTCCAGAATGGTCAGCAGGTCCGCGCGTGAATGGTGGGACGTTTATGGGGGCCAAGGGGAAAGGTAAGGAGGACGGGAGTGCCCTAGACTGTTGGGGCGATAAGGGTCGTTCGGTGACAATGGACGGGGTGAAAATTACTTGGGAGGACACACCAGGTCTTGAGGCATGAGGAGTAAATCCAGCAGCCATCTCTGTCAGCTGATCCAGTTGAGCTTGGAGAGCTGCTATTGAATTCACGAAAGGGTTGTCCGCTTCTCCTATCATAGATCTTCCCGCCTGGGGGGTAGGATGGCTGGTTCCTGCTATATGGGAGAAGGGAGAGCAAATCCGGAATGTAACTTCTTCTGAACTTGACCCGCGAGGAAGATCTAACTCTCCTGTAGCGACGTCCTGCCCTGGGGTGGGGGCATCAGAGGTAGCGAAGGGAAACAAGCGTCTGCGGGTGTTGTATGGGATGTTGGAAGTTCGGGACAGCGCCGGATCTGACTCTGAGGCCATAATCCTTCTAGCTTCGGGGAGGAGGAGCTTGGTTATTAAGGATGCTCACTTAATAGAACCAAAGCTCTCAATGAAAGCACCAATTTGATAATAATTTGTCTTTTGCCGAAGGATGTATGGCGGAGCAGCTCTTCTCAGATCAGTGTGCACGACGGTCCACAGTACCTGCAATGCGCCGGAGGGAGTCTCCGGCGGAAACACTCCGATGCTTAAGTCAGTAGGTGTACTGAAATTGGCAGAGTTTTGGCTAGTCAAGTCCGCTTACCTACCTCCTTTGTGGGGGAGGTATTTATAGAAGAAAGGGGGCGTTCCCGCCCGAGTAAACGGGTACGGAGCTATCGCTCGCGTTAGGGTCTGTGATTCGCCCCTATCGTGATACGCTACCTCGGCGGTAGGTGTTTAGGTAGATATTGCCGCGGTAGGATAATGGCCGGAGCGTTAATCCTGATGCGTGGTTTCCTCTGGGGGTGAGATAACTCCTTGAGCCAAGCAGGAGGTCCGTGAGAGGAGCCGGTAGGGCCCCGTTAGCCTCTGTAGCGTTAGCCTTTGGGGAAGGTGGCAATCTTGTCCCTACCGTGGTGGTGCGAAACAGTAGCTATGCCTCTTCCCACCGGGTGATAGACGAAAATAGCCTTTCTTTTAGGTGGATTGTTATCACTACCCCAAACTGATTGTTAACCTCTGTTACTACTCTTTTATAAGACAATGCAGAAAAGTTCCTATCATCCTTCAAACCTTTGTTCTTTTCCTCTTTCAACCCATCCATTTATGTAGTCCACTTAAAATAACCACTAGAAGATTTAAAATCTTCACTAGTGGCGCTTGTCTCTTATGCATCATCCACTTCCATTCTTCCAACTAAAAAAGTAACGGTACTCCTAGAAGATGATATCATGATTGAGAGCAAGTCAAGTCTTCAGCTGTCACAGGTTTATGCAGCTACAAACATAATCACAACTCCATTTAGTGGCAGTAAACATAATCACAACTCCATTTAGTTGAACTTTACCGTAATTTTGATCACTAATTAAAGCTTATATATATATATATATCAACTCGGTTGGTTGATTAGTATGAATTCAATCTCAAAAGAAACCATTATTATTATTATTATTATTATAATTTATAACCCAAAGACGTTTGATATTGAACTTCAAAGTAAAATATCAAAAAAAAGAGGACAAAGTTGAGAAAAGTTGATTGTATTTTGTAGAGTGGCCAGCTATCAATCCACCATTGTTTTAATTCAGTGCAATCGTATCAGGACAAGTAATTAGTGGAATTGATGGTCCTAGAGCTGTAAAAGCAACTCTTTAATTCTATTCAAAACCGAAATGGTAATAAACTAATAATATTATAATAGAGCTCCCTATTTACTTCCATTTTTGGAGACGTTTCAACAACAACAATAACCATTACTAGGAGAAGCTACTATGCAGGAATTTAAAAGATGGTAGGGGATTTCTGTTTGAATAGAAGCACCTTAAATATTGCTCTAAACATTGGTTTACCCTTTATGTTTGACCATCAGTCTGTGGATGGTAAGAACTACTATGCTTCAGCTCAACTCCAACTCTGTCTAGGAATAATTTGGCAACAGAATGAGCTGTGTAGGGATGCTTCAATCCTAGGAAGTAGCTGAACTTGGAAAATCTGTCCACCACCACTAAGATCACAGAAAACCCTTGGGACTTAGGCAGTCCTTCAATAAAATCCAAGGTGAGGTTAGTGAAGATGCCATCAGGTATAGGAAGAGGTTGTAACATACCAGGACTGCTGATGTGTTCTGGTTTGTGCTTCTGGCATACTTCACAAGTTCTTACATGGTTTTTGACCATCCTTCTCAAACCTGGCCAGTAAAAAACAGAAGAAATCCTTTTGGTGGTGGCGTGCATTCCTGAATTTCCTCCTGCCGGTCAATCATGGAATGAATGAAGGATCTTCTGTTGTAACTCTAGGTTCCTGCCAACCACTACTCTCCCTTTCCTTCTTAAAATTCCACGTCTGAAGGTGTAATGTGGATGTGTTGCCTCTAGGCTGCTCAAAGTATGCAGTAGTGATTGGAGGTGTGAATCTTGCTGCCAGGACTGCTTGATCTCATCCATCATTATAGGATCAATGGAAGAATGTAGTAAAGCAAGAACCTGACCTTCATGTGATCTAGAAAGAGCATCTGCCACTTCATTGTTCTTTCCTGGTTTATACTGTACCTCATAGTCGTATTGTTGTAATTTCACCAGCCATGAGAATTGTGCCTCCTTGGACAAGGTTTGGCTCAATAAAAACTTCAGATTATGATGATCTGTGTAGATTATAAAATGTCTATCTTCCAAATAGTAGTGCCAATGTTTAACAGCAAAGGACACAACAAATAGCTCTCTTTCGTACACAGATTTTACTTGGTGTCTTAAGGCCAAAGACTTACTTATGTAAGCTATATGATGCCTTTCTTGCATTAAGACAACACCAATTCTACGTCTAGATGCATCTGTCTCCACCACAAAGGTTTTGGAAAAATCTGGTAATGGTAGCACAGGTGAAGTTGTGAGTGCTTGCTTAAGCTGCTGAAAAGCCAATTCTGCCAAATCATTCCAAATAGAATTGTCTTTTTTCAACAATTCAGTTAGAGGTTTTGACATTATAGCATACCCCTTTATAAATCTCCTGTAGTAACCTGTTAAACCCAGAAATCCCCTAACATGCTTTTGATAATAAACCTAGAACTAGAAATCAAATCCAAAAATTGGGGGATAGTGCACAAACCTGTGAATACGATAGGGGAATTCTCGATTGCTCTTCGTCCTCTCTCTTGCGTGCATTCTCTCTCACGATCGTGCGTTCTCTCACGATCTCTCTCGCTGTTTAACCTTCTGCGTGAAAAGGAAAAGAAAAGGGACATGGATATGTTTTACTGAAGGGTATTTAAGTAATAGTCTAATTAATTATAAAAGAGGCAACTGAATTTCTCAGCAATCGTACCTTTTTGTTGTAGAATTCTACTCTTCATTAAAATTTGTAGTTCAATTCTAACGAGAATTGAACTCTCGCGTGTCTTATTATACCAAACGAATGATTTGGTACAAATGATTTTAAATGAAATGAATTCTATCATTTTAAATGAAATGAATCGATACCAAACGGCCTCTAAGGGATTTTTTTACAAATTGGGGAGTAAATTTATATGTTTGATTGGAAATATTTTAGGAAACGAAGGACCAAATTAATAAACAAATATTATTTTTTAAGAAAGAAAAAAAAAACAGAAACATAAATCTGTCTTTTAGCTGAAGGAAGCTCTTTTCACAATATATATTGCAATATGTTAGTAATTAGTAGTGTAAAACTGTAAATATAAGTATGAGCTAGACTCGAGCTTATTAAAAATCTTGATTAAAACCCAGCCACCCGATCATTTAGAGTTCTACAGGATTTATTTTGGTTTTGGCAGTTTTTACACGTTACTTATATCATTATACAATAAATAAGACTACTTCTCGTATTTTATAGGTTTTTAAAAAAACTTGTTGATTAGTCTTTAGCTTTTTTCTTCTCTATTTCTTGCAAAAAGTCATTTTATCATTCAATTTTATATGAGTGTCCCAATTATGCCTTTAATTTTTGTATAATTTTAAAATGATACTCAATTTTTGTTTGATCCCAAAATATTACACCGAGATTAGAGGGAAAATTAGATAGTGGAGCACTAAATTGAATAATGACTAAATAGTTGGGAGTAAATGTATTAAGGGAAGAAAAAATTCGGTGTTATTTTAAGATTAATAAAAAAATTAGAGGGAAAAATGAGATATCTTTTCTTATCTTCTTTATCAATCAATCAATCAACACACGAGGAAACGGTACAGGGAACAATGCCGTTTTTGTCGTTATTCTCGTTTCGACAATGTGTTTACTTTTTTAGCCCCTGATTGTTCTCTGCTTAGATTAGAATCTTCTTCCGTTTGTGTCCCCTCTATTATCGATCTCACATTTGTGGGTTTTGATTTTGAATCAATTTCAGATTAACGATTCGTGTCCTTTTTCATTCGAATTGTCTTCTATTCGTGCCCTCTATTGTGCAAGTGTCAGTGGATAAACGGTGGTGGCAATCAGAAGCCAGGAAAGAATGGTCAGTATATATTTCCTCTTCTCTTTTCCCTCTCCGCTCAAAATCTGCAAGTTGGCTTGATGGGTCTAATTTTCTTTGATTCAAGCCCTGCATGTTGATACGCTCCGGCTCGTTTTTAATTGAACCGTAGAGTATTGAGCTCTTGACCGTTGGATCTAGTTCTTAAGTTGACACATACAAGAGGATGTTTATTCGAATAACAATGGAAATGATTCGGATTTGGCGCAGCGGATTTAAATGGAAGAATTAAGGATGAACACAATGATGAAATGGATTGAATTTACCGTGGATGTTTATGGTTGGATGGATGGTGGACGAATGGAACAAGATGATGATGATTGTAACAACACACTTGAAAGCTTGTAGATTCAGTAGCAAGAACAGTAGGCAAATGATTCGAAAGATACACACTCAATCGATTACAATGATAAACTCCCAGGAGGGATTAGAGAGGAGTAAACTCAACTCAAGCTAATCCTTCCAAGGAATGGGAATGAGTTTAGGAGAGAAAAGGAGGATAAATCACTCAACAAATTCTCTCAATGTCTAAACTCATTAAAACATACAAGAAAATAAGTATTTATACTTATTACACATTAGGCCCTTTATGACCATATTGCCCTTAATGAGCTCTTCCTTCCTCCCTTCTAAGATGGACGAAAATTCCTTATCATTTTGATGGGCTTTCAAGCCCATTTGTAAGGTAAGAAGTAGCCTAGAACATCTCTTCAAGATGGGTCGAGTTCGGGTTCTATCGGGCTCATGGACGTAGCCCGGCTTGAATGGAAACGTGTGCTCTTCGGTTTCAAAGGTAGGTGTGATCGTATCATCACCTTTCCCTTCAAAAGGATTCGTCCTCGAATCCATAACTTTAATTTTAGATTCTTCTTCTGGGCACACACAATTCAAAATACTTTGCAAGGAACACCTCAATACATGTTCATGCCATTGCCGAGGAAGATGGCTTAGGAAAGGATCCTCATATGCTCTAAAATTATTGACAACATCAGTAGGTAATTCATGAACGAAGCTAGACATGATCGTATCAATATTGATTGAGAGAATTCTCCTTATGTTCCTACTGATGTTGAGTGCTTTTAGAGGCATTCTATTGATAAGATAAGCAGCTACTAGAATTGCATCCCCCCAATACATTTTTGGCAAATTCATAGTAAACATAAGTGATCTAGCAACTTCCAACAGATGCCTATTTTTTCGTTCAGCCACCCCTTTCCCTTCAAAAGGATTCGTCCTCGAATCCATTACTTTAAGGTTGTGGTCTTGGTTAGGGATGAAGCTGAGGAATGGATCACTATATGCACCCAACTCTTTCACAAAAGCTATAGGAGAGTCTTGCACAACTAGCTCACAAACAGAAGAAAAAGAGTTATCATTGTTAGTATTTGCTAAAGGATCCTCATTGCTCAAAGGCACACTCATTGGATCGTTAGCAAACAAAACATTCTCTTTAATATTTTGCTCACTTTCTTCTCTCAAAATTGTTGCCCTCATTGGTATTTCCTCTCTCTTTTCTTTTTCCAAATTAACACTCTCAAACTCAATATTTACACTCGAGTCATTTGTAATACTAGTAGAAGGAAGAGGGGTGGAAACGGTATCTTCATGGGGTGGGCTGTTTATCTCACTCTCCTTTTCAACACAACCATCAAGCTCATTTGCTTCAAGAGATTTAGGAGGTGGAGGCGGCTGGATTGTTATTGGTGGGCTGAGGATTGGTATATCCATCTTCCTCAGTAGAGACGTGATCATGACCATAAATTCAGCATGCCTTTGGTCTGCTTTGGCCTGACCTCTCTGTATGGACTCAAGAATTCTGTTTGACATTGATTGTTTGTCCATGAGAAGGGATGGTTTAATGATTCAAAGGTGGGAAGAGGTTGGCACATGAACGTAGACAAGAAAGAAAGAAGATGTTTGGTGTTCTTTCTCTTCTTCTTTTTTTTTGTGTATTTGATTTTTATTTTTATTTTTGACCTTAAGGAAGATATTGTAAGACTAAGAAAGATATGGTTTGGAATAAGATATGGAATATCTAAGACTAGACTTTGAAGAAAATATGAGAAGATACACAATTGATATCTAAGACTTGGAAGATATGCAAATTGATATCTAAGACTTTAGGTGAAAGAGAAGATTTGTGAAGACTTTTGTGATAGAAATTTGTGGAGAATATTTTTCTTGGAAGAAAAAACGAAATTGTTTGAAGATATGGGAGATCTAAGACTTTGGAAGAGGATATGATCTGGAGTGAATGGTGGAAGAGTCAAGACTTGGGAGGTACATAATTGAAATTACAAGATTTTAGAAGAAAAATGAAGATATTGTAGGACTTTTGTGACTCAAGACTTTGACTTGTGTAACCAAAGGAGACTTCAGCTACAAACACCTTGAAATACACAAAATTGACAGAGGAGAAGATTAAAATTTGATCTTGATTCGTATTCTCAACTGGTGAAGGTGAAAACGACTCAAGACAATTAAGAACACAACAAGAACATGAAGAACACCAAGACTGTTTTTGACAGACCTTCGGCTGTTGACTCTTAAAAATAGCAAACGATGGCTAATACTTACGACATTTTACAGGGACACTCCTAAGAGGTAGATCTATAACTTTAATTCAGGACAAAAAAACAAATTCCGGCTGGAACTCACCTGAAAAATACCAAGAACGCAGAAAACAAATTTTCTCGGTTGATTCTGCGCACTGTTTTGTTTTGAATAAAAAGTTTTAGATATACTCAGAATTTGGAGACGACTAAAGAACGAAAAATGTTACACACAAGCTGAAGTTAACTGACACAAAAATTCAGAAATTTCTGAGTGAAGAAACTGACATAAACGGAAAAGAAAACAGACGAACAACTCAAGAACAGCTAGAGCTCCGCTACCACTTGATACGCTCCGGCTCGTTTTTAATTGAACCGTAGAGTATTGAGCTCTTGACCGTTGGATCTAGTTCTTAAGTTGACACATACAAGAGGATGTTTATTCGAATAACAATGGAAATGATTCGGATTTGGCGCAGCGGATTTAAATGGAAGAATTAAGGATGAACACAATGATGAAATGGATTGAATTTACCGTGGATGTTTATGGTTGGATGGATGGTGGACGAATGGAACAAGATGATGATGATTGTAACAACACACTTGAAAGCTTGTAGATTCAGTAGCAAGAACAGTAGGCAAATGATTCGAAAGATACACACTCAATCGATTACAATGATAAACTCCCAGGAGGGATTAGAGAGGAGTAAACTCAACTCAAGCTAATCCTTCCAAGGAATGGGAATGAGTTTAGGAGAGAAAAGGAGGATAAATCACTCAACAAATTCTCTCAATGTCTAAACTCATTAAAACATACAAGAAAATAAGTATTTATACTTATTACACATTAGGCCCTTTATGACCATATTGCCCTTAATGAGCTCTTCCTTCCTCCCTTCTAAGATGGACGAAAATTCCTTATCATTTTGATGGGCTTTCAAGCCCATTTGTAAGGTAAGAAGTAGCCTAGAACATCTCTTCAAGATGGGTCGAGTTCGGGTTCTATCGGGCTCATGGACGTAGCCCGGCTTGAATGGAAACGTGTGCTCTTCGGTTTCAAAGGTAGGTGTGATCGTATCATCACCTTTCCCTTCAAAAGGATTCGTCCTCGAATCCATAACTTTAATTTTAGATTCTTCTTCTGGGCACACACAATTCAAAATACTTTGCAAGGAACACCTCAATACATGTTCATGCCATTGCCGAGGAAGATGGCTTAGGAAAGGATCCTCATATGCTCTAAAATTATTGACAACATCAGTAGGTAATTCATGAACGAAGCTAGACATGATCGTATCAATATTGATTGAGAGAATTCTCCTTATGTTCCTACTGATGTTGAGTGCTTTTAGAGGCATTCTATTGATAAGATAAGCAGCTACTAGAATTGCATCCCCCCAATACATTTTTGGCAAATTCATAGTAAACATAAGTGATCTAGCAACTTCCAACAGATGCCTATTTTTTCGTTCAGCCACCCCTTTCCCTTCAAAAGGATTCGTCCTCGAATCCATTACTTTAAGGTTGTGGTCTTGGTTAGGGATGAAGCTGAGGAATGGATCACTATATGCACCCAACTCTTTCACAAAAGCTATAGGAGAGTCTTGCACAACTAGCTCACAAACAGAAGAAAAAGAGTTATCATTGTTAGTATTTGCTAAAGGATCCTCATTGCTCAAAGGCACACTCATTGGATCGTTAGCAAACAAAACATTCTCTTTAATATTTTGCTCACTTTCTTCTCTCAAAATTGTTGCCCTCATTGGTATTTCCTCTCTCTTTTCTTTTTCCAAATTAACACTCTCAAACTCAATATTTACACTCGAGTCATTTGTAATACTAGTAGAAGGAAGAGGGGTGGAAACGGTATCTTCATGGGGTGGGCTGTTTATCTCACTCTCCTTTTCAACACAACCATCAAGCTCATTTGCTTCAAGAGATTTAGGAGGTGGAGGCGGCTGGATTGTTATTGGTGGGCTGAGGATTGGTATATCCATCTTCCTCAGTAGAGACGTGATCATGACCATAAATTCAGCATGCCTTTGGTCTGCTTTGGCCTGACCTCTCTGTATGGACTCAAGAATTCTGTTTGACATTGATTGTTTGTCCATGAGAAGGGATGGTTTAATGATTCAAAGGTGGGAAGAGGTTGGCACATGAACGTAGACAAGAAAGAAAGAAGATGTTTGGTGTTCTTTCTCTTCTTCTTTTTTTTTGTGTATTTGATTTTTATTTTTATTTTTGACCTTAAGGAAGATATTGTAAGACTAAGAAAGATATGGTTTGGAATAAGATATGGAATATCTAAGACTAGACTTTGAAGAAAATATGAGAAGATACACAATTGATATCTAAGACTTGGAAGATATGCAAATTGATATCTAAGACTTTAGGTGAAAGAGAAGATTTGTGAAGACTTTTGTGATAGAAATTTGTGGAGAATATTTTTCTTGGAAGAAAAAACGAAATTGTTTGAAGATATGGGAGATCTAAGACTTTGGAAGAGGATATGATCTGGAGTGAATGGTGGAAGAGTCAAGACTTGGGAGGTACATAATTGAAATTACAAGATTTTAGAAGAAAAATGAAGATATTGTAGGACTTTTGTGACTCAAGACTTTGACTTGTGTAACCAAAGGAGACTTCAGCTACAAACACCTTGAAATACACAAAATTGACAGAGGAGAAGATTAAAATTTGATCTTGATTCGTATTCTCAACTGGTGAAGGTGAAAACGACTCAAGACAATTAAGAACACAACAAGAACATGAAGAACACCAAGACTGTTTTTGACAGACCTTCGGCTGTTGACTCTTAAAAATAGCAAACGATGGCTAATACTTACGACATTTTACAGGGACACTCCTAAGAGGTAGATCTATAACTTTAATTCAGGACAAAAAAACAAATTCCGGCTGGAACTCACCTGAAAAATACCAAGAACGCAGAAAACAAATTTTCTCGGTTGATTCTGCGCACTGTTTTGTTTTGAATAAAAAGTTTTAGATATACTCAGAATTTGGAGACGACTAAAGAACGAAAAATGTTACACACAAGCTGAAGTTAACTGACACAAAAATTCAGAAATTTCTGAGTGAAGAAACTGACATAAACGGAAAAGAAAACAGACGAACAACTCAAGAACAGCTAGAGCTCCGCTACCACTTGATACGCTCCGGCTCGTTTTTAATTGAACCGTAGAGTATTGAGCTCTTGACCGTTGGATCTAGTTCTTAAGTTGACACATACAAGAGGATGTTTATTCGAATAACAATGGAAATGATTCGGATTTGGCGCAGCGGATTTAAATGGAAGAATTAAGGATGAACACAATGATGAAATGGATTGAATTTACCGTGGATGTTTATGGTTGGATGGATGGTGGACGAATGGAACAAGATGATGATGATTGTAACAACACACTTGAAAGCTTGTAGATTCAGTAGCAAGAACAGTAGGCAAATGATTCGAAAGATACACACTCAATCGATTACAATGATAAACTCCCAGGAGGGATTAGAGAGGAGTAAACTCAACTCAAGCTAATCCTTCCAAGGAATGGGAATGAGTTTAGGAGAGAAAAGGAGGATAAATCACTCAACAAATTCTCTCAATGTCTAAACTCATTAAAACATACAAGAAAATAAGTATTTATACTTATTACACATTAGGCCCTTTATGACCATATTGCCCTTAATGAGCTCTTCCTTCCTCCCTTCTAAGATGGACGAAAATTCCTTATCATTTTGATGGGCTTTCAAGCCCATTTGTAAGGTAAGAAGTAGCCTAGAACATCTCTTCAAGATGGGTCGAGTTCGGGTTCTATCGGGCTCATGGACGTAGCCCGGCTTGAATGGAAACGTGTGCTCTTCGGTTTCAAAGGTAGGTGTGATCGTATCATCACCTTTCCCTTCAAAAGGATTCGTCCTCGAATCCATAACTTTAATTTTAGATTCTTCTTCTGGGCACACACAATTCAAAATACTTTGCAAGGAACACCTCAATACATGTTCATGCCATTGCCGAGGAAGATGGCTTAGGAAAGGATCCTCATATGCTCTAAAATTATTGACAACATCAGTAGGTAATTCATGAACGAAGCTAGACATGATCGTATCACATGTCCTCTTGCTTCCTCCAGGTTATGAATTTCAAATTGATATTGTTTAAATTTATTAATGTTTTGATCAATGCTGGCTTTGATTAATTTGGCTTGTACAGATTTGATAAGTTTCTACGGTAGTGGCTTATCTAGACTATTTCTGCCCTTTTCTCTGTTCAAATTGACTGGTGTGTTTTATTCTTTGGGTTCTAATTACCAAATTATGATTTTTGCTCCTACTTTCAACCCAGAATTTTATTTCTTGTCATCTTCTCCTTCTCCTTGCAACGAGGAAAACCTGTATATCCCTTGCAACAAATGAAATCCATATACAGGTAAGAATCAAATCCAGGTTATTTCCTAGCATCCACCCCCTAAAATCTTGCTGAGGAAATTAGTGTGTTGTTGTTAATTTTTTCTAGGGATTATGCTGCAATATGCTTGATCCAAACATGTACAGGTTCACTTAATTCCACTCTTTTTATCTCTTTCCATCTTTTATCTTATGACACTTCATTTGTAATAAGATTTTTTCTCTGTGATAGGTTGATTGAACAACCCAGTAGGAACTCACTACTTTCCTCATCTATGCTCAAAACTCTCTCTTCCACAAATGTTTACGTTCGACTATTATTTTCTTTATTTTCATTGCTTCTTCAGTGATAGTCTATATGGTATAAATGATGAATTTTCTGAACCAACTATAAAGATATCTAAAAATAGGTACTAATAACAAAGAAATATCATTGATGCTTATGGCATATTAAAGGGTGTATTACTATTTCTTTTCATGTGGTTTCCTTAGAATGACAAGCCAGAATCAAGCGCTGTTGCAGAATCACCACCTGAATGATTTATTTCCTTCATATAAATATGTCGCGGGATATCTTTTGTTGATCACGGTAAGCCTATCTGGACAGAAGTTTATTGTATCATTTTTTTTATGACAACGTCCCATATTTGTTGTGGCCTTTGCTGTCTTCAAAATTCTTTTGCACTTATATGATATGTGAAAATCATAACCATGGATGGATGACCAGCCATCATAACGTTTGCTGGAACTTAGCCAGTTACCCTTGCTCTTTCTTTTAAAAAAGACAAGAAAAACACAACTTTCTAAAACACATTATTATGTAAAATACCATTAAGTGTTATGTTTGATCGGTTGTAATGATAGCATTTCAATGATAAGAAAGTTATCTGTCTTGCCAAATTTCTTAGATTGGGGAAAGTTTTGTTTGATATGAGATTACTTTTCATGAAATAATGTAGTTGTGTTTGCTGAACGATGAGAATATGCATGCATACTTTTGGCCTATTATTTTGAGCCGGATCTTGTGGATTGTATCCTTAGTTGTTGTCCTCCAGGTTTCTACTTAGGGGAGTACACTAGATTTTGAAGTCACTCCGCAAGTGGGTCTTCTCTGTGTCCTCTGCTTACAAGTTGTTGTCTAGTGGAGGCGGCGGGCCCATGATTGCCTTTGGAAGAAATTTTGGCAATAGGGTGGTGCAAAATTGGAACCGATTAAAATAAAATAACAAATATTTGAGACAGTCGAAATTGAGTCTCTGTTGATAGTTTATTACTAATATGTAACAGAATAAAAATTAGTTGTCAAATTATTAAGGATAAAAAATTAAGGGTAAGTTTTACAGTAATTTTTTTTATATCGAATAAACTTTTTTCTCAAATAATTGTTTAAAAATGGGGAAAAGAAAAAGAAAATTGGTTGATCCAAAAAATATATGAAAGTTATAATTTGATAAGAGAAAGTGAGAAGATACGAGAACATAATAAGATCATTTCTTTTTAACTACTTTAGTGTAGAAATAAGCTAATTGGATATGAAAATTAATTTTTTTTTACTGGCTAATTAAAATAGCCTGAAATTGGACATTTGTGAATTAATAAGAGAGCAATTTTATTCCTACCGAGGCAGCCGCATTGGAGATAATTCGTTGGCTAGCACCGTATTAGGACTAGTTCTCGATTAATTCGGACGGGGCATTTCGTGCTAGCACACTAGAATGACTTTTGCTGGTGGGGTGATTAGGAATTCTCACGGAGATTAGCTTAGCAGGTATTTGATGAAGATTGGGCAGTGTAACGATCGGATGAAAAAGCTGCGACTCAGAAAAAAAAAATCGGTTTGATTTAGCTATTTGACTAGATATGTATGCGAACTGGAAAAAACTGATTGACCCGGTCAGTTTTTACACAACTGACGATTTGGGCGGTTCAACGTTAACCCGGCTGGTTCAATACTTTTTCTCCAAAATGGCGTCCTTTTGGTATTTTTTGTTTTTTTAAGAATATAGAAATTTTGATGAGCCGGCCCATTATAGGCATGGGTCGGCCCATCAAAATATGAAAATTTATCGGTTCAATTATTTAACATTAAACGATTCGATATATGAAAGGTTCAAAACAGTCCAATGGGTAAATCCGGTCGAACTCGGTTAAACCTGGTCGAACTAGAATTTTTTTATTTCTAATTTATTAGTAGAGCTAAACTAAAGCTTGAGGAGCCTAAGTTTGACAACATCTTGTGATGTCGAGACGTGAGAATGTGAGTTGACGGGAATTATGAATTTGTGGATGCTAGTAAAATGTTAGCCCACCAATAGGGGTGAGGCGTGGATATGACAGAGACGAGTGAGAACCATGAGGCGAGTCTGGTATACGAAAGTACCAGCGATTGTGTAGATTAAGGAGTGAGACTATTAATGCATATGATGGGTAGCTAGAGTTCCTAGTCCGTACTCTGGGTGGCTAAAGTCCCTAGTCCATAGTTTGGGTAGCTAGAGTTCTAGTCCATACTTTGGGTAGCTAGCGTCTTTAGAGCATTGTATGGGTAGCTAGTGTTTCTAGTCCATGGAATGGGTACTAGAATGCACGAATCAAGTCGGACATAATGCGGGTATGAGTTTGAATATAACAACCATGTGATATGGAAGGTCTATTCAGGCAGTGGGAATTGAGCGAGTAATAACGGATCAGAAGTCAAAAAGGGAAGTGTTCCTTTAGAGATTGTTTTGAGCCTTACATTGTGTACTTTAATCGATGAGGACATCGATGATTGAAGTGGGGGAGGAATGCACAAGCAATAAACCATCTATACAAACAAAACAAAACAACAACAAAAAAAATGAAAAAAAAATTAATTTTTTTTGATTATATGCATGAGAACAGCTGACTTAAACGAACTTGAGCAAGTAAGAGAATTTGTAATGTGTGCAGTGGCACATGGCCTGATGGGGCAAAACTATAGGGCGTAGTGGCGCTTGGCCCGGTGGGGGAGAATTACGTCGCGCAGAAACGCTTGGCCCGATGGGGCAGAACTATAATGCGCAGAGACACATGGCTCGGTGGGGCAGGATTATAATACGCATGAAGTATTATGAAACTCTCTAACTCAGACGGACCTGAGCTAGGAAGAGAAATTATGAGGCGCAGAGGCGCTTGGCCCGTTGGGGTAGACTCACTGACTCGGACAAACTCGAGCCAAGTAGAGAAATTATGAGGCGCAGAGGCCTAAGAGATACGGGATAACGCGCAGAGGTATCTGGCCCAGACGAATACGATACAATGCGCAGAGGCGCTTGGCCTAGACGAATATGATATAACGCGCAGAGGCGCTTGACCTAGACGAATATGTTATAATGCGCAGAGGCGCTCGGCTTAGGAAGATATGATATAATGCGCAAAGGCGTTAGCCTAAAAACGCAAAGTGATACCTGGCAAAAGAGAGTCGGTTCGGTAAAAACGGCACGCCTATGTGCCAAGAGTGTCGGCTCGAAGGAGCGATACGTCTATGTGCTAGAGACGCTTGTGCCATGAGAAAGCTAGACAAGCGGATCTAGTACTGGATGCTGGAACGGGAGCAAAGTGCTACGCAACAATATGACCCTATGAAGTAGGCTTTGGTGAGCATAGTGAGAGTGGAGAAAAGAAAGAGTGATAAAGATATAAGTAAAGAGAAAACAACCCGCATGAAAAGAGTAAGCATGCGATCGAGAGATAAAAGATAAGAGAGATTGGCGGGAAGACGTGGCATTGTAGTATGATCGATAGGTTCTAAGAGTATCGACTAAGAAAATATCGATCATGCCTAGAATGTACTTCTTCAGAGGCGAGTGTGAGACAGGAGCTGTGAAAGGAAAATGAGAGATGAGACCACAATCGGAGGAGTTGGGAAGAGTGAAAAGAATGATAAAGGAGAGAAAAAGAAATGAGTGAAAAGAATAACGAGTATTGAAGTGTGGGAGAGCCTATGATAAACTATAATGGCCTTAACGTGTATCTAACCTTATATTCCTTGGTAATGCGGGTTTAAGGTATGGGTGAAAGGTTAATTCCATAGAGAGAGTGCGTGAACGCCGCACGATCTTAACCCCCTTTTTTGGCTAAAGATTGGAGATCTAGTCGATGAGGGCATCGACATTATCAAGTGGGGGAGAGTGTTAAGGTCTAAGCCTTGGAATTCAAGCTTAGCCTTAACATGGATCCTGAGACGCGCCGAAGGCGCATGGACTTGACGGATAGCCCTTTTATAGGGTATGTGAAGGGAAAGTCTAATTGGGTGTGATAGCTCTCCACCAACCCCTGGACAAGATATGAGAGTATGCTTGTCTAAGTGAGCGTCTCTTATGCGGGTCCGGCATAGGTGTGCGAGCGAGCCTTCCGTGTTATGGAATGGGCGTTGCCATGATGGCCACTTCTAGCTGGGTCCGAGATGAGAGCTAGTAGTACGCTGGCAAGATAGGGCCGAGGCTGGATTGGGTGTTGGAGATTACTGTTAAGTATCGGGAGAAAACTAGCCTAGGTGGGTGTTCTTCTCGGGGGCTTCAGAAGGCTTAGGTTCGGGGTTGGAGCAAGGTAATTTTTCAAATTGATAATCGTAGTGTTGTTCAGATTCTTTCCAGGAATATTTGGACTAATCTTAGCCGCGAAAGAAAATGAACTACTAGGATTAAAGGGATCTGGCTCCTTTAATTTTCCTTTGAACATGATCAGTCATATTAGAGGAATCTGAACCGTTCAATAAAATTGGACGGATGAGATTAAAAATTCAAATCATTAATGAGTTGACCAGTCAATAAAATTCGACCAGTGGTCAACTCATTAATTACTTGAATTTTTAATCTCAACTGTCCAATTTTATTAAATGGTTCAGATTTCTCTAATATGACCGATCATGTTCAAGAGAAAATTAAAGGAGCTCAATCCGGATTAAAGAATGTATAATTAAATACTAATCATACACGAAAGTAAATAAAGTTTTTCTAAAATCACAAATACCATAAAATTAATAAAAAAACCTCTTACCAAATAAAGACTTTAAACTGAAAATAGAAACTAAAAATAAAAAAACTTTCAAAGTTTTACCATATTAGTTACATATTTATTTTGTACTTTTAAGTATTTAAAATGTTAAGATTGTAACTTTCAAGAAATTATAAAATTATATTGCACGTTTTTAAACAATAAAGAATTAAATAAAATATTTTATAAAATACAGTAATTTACCGTAATTTTAAATAATACTTAATTTTTTCTTTTCTTTCTTTGATATAAAGAGGGGGGACATTAATTAGTATTGATAGCTAATACCGATAAGATCTTCATGAAGCCAAGTTCAAATCGTTCTGCTAGTTTTGATTTCATTGTTGTGAGTCATTTTTATTGGAAGGTTGCAAAAATTGCAATCAGTCTAATTTTCTAAATTTGGCATTTATTAATTCACTATACCGCGCATGATATTCAGTACCTAGAGATTCTGAAATTAAGTCAAAGAAAAAAATCTGGAAAAAGAAATTATTACTCCATGGAGAAAAATAATTTCAGAGGAAAAAAAATGACTACAAATCCCGAAACCAATGTTTTTGGCCAGACTTCTCTGCTTCCTTCTTCCTTTCTTTTCCCTTCTTCGCTGTGCAGTTCCTTCGGTGTACAGCAAAGCATAAACAAAACCTCTCCTCTAAGATATTTATGTGTTTAAACCTATAAAATATATATATACAAGACTATAAAAGACCACCGCCCTCATCCACCATTTACAAGCATTGACATAATTTCAAACCTGCAGGGCTCGTAGCCACAGTCACAGACACACTTCTTCTGATAAAAAATAAATAAAGGAAAAATAAAAAGTCTATCACAGACACACTTCTTCCAATCCCCTACTAATGGAAAACCAATAACAAAAGTAGCAAAGAACGAGGTCTGATCCATAACCAGTAAAACCACCCCTTTATAGCCACACCACTCTCTTTTTCTCTATGGACGATTCTCTTCCCCATGAAACCACCACCACCACCCCTACCACCAGTCCTAACCATCCCACCGATGCGCCAACCACACCTGATCAGCCAAATCATCACACCAACACCACCACCAGCAGCAGCAGCAGCAGTACTAGAAAGGGCAAAGGCAAAGGCGGCCCGGACAACAACAAGTTCCGATACAGAGGCGTGAGGCAGAGGAGCTGGGGGAAATGGGTTGCCGAGATCCGCGAGCCCAGAAAGCGTACTCGTAAATGGCTCGGCACTTTCGCCACTGCTGAGGATGCTGCACGCGCCTACGACCGCGCCGCCATCATCCTCTACGGCACCAAGGCTCAGCTCAACTTGCAGCCCAGCTCCTCCTCCTCCTCCGGCTCCAACTCCAACTCGAGTTCCTCTCGCGGCTCATCATCTTCTTCCTCCACGCTCCGCCCTCTCCTTCCTCGACCTTCGGGTTTCCCCTTCCCCGGCGCCGCTTTCTCTACATCTCTTAATTATTCTCACTACGGATCGGCTGCATATCATCAACACCAAGCTCAGCAGATCAGCCAACTGTTGACGAATCCGTCAACTAATAATAACTTAATGATGGCGCAGAATCAACAGCTGCATCAGTATGCCCTAGCTCCTCCGGATCAAGCGGCGACAATTGCATCTAACGACAACTCTAATACCTTAATCAGTAGCGGTGCTAGAATCTGGAATATTAATAATCAAGATTCTCTTGGTATTCACGGGCATGATGATCAAGAACAAGAACATCAAGTAAGATCAGCTGGATGGGGAGAAGTGATGTATCAGCAGCAGGAGGTGGTGATGAGTTCGTTGGTGGGGTCCATAGGGTCCAGTTTGTCTCTCTCCTCTTCGTCGCCGTTTAGTACTACTACTCATCAATTACCGGTGGGGGTTGCACCCACAAGTACGGCGGCTCAAACATTGCATGTTGCACAGGAATCTCCGCCACCCGTGTGGAATGATGATGAGTACCCTCCCCCTAGTATTTGGGACTATGGGGATCCTTTCTTCTTTGATTTGTGATCCTTATTAATCTTGATCGAGATTGATTTGCATGAGTTAATTATATTCATGCATGTTTGATTATTTATTTGATTATTATTTGGGATTATATATAGAAATCCTTTTTTCATTTTCAAGATTTGCATGAGCAAAGGAAAAAAACTGAATACATGGCACCTCGTTGCATTACTTTACTTTTAGATGAGAACAATGAAAATTGGACCTGCCATAATCTTCCCTATAAACGGAAGAAATAATGTATCTGGAATGTACGGGAGTTTTTCAATAATAACCAAAATTAATAAACAGTTGTTGTACATGTTAGCAATATATACCCCAAAACTACTACTCACTCCCTCCATTTTTTAATAACAAACGTTTTAGGATAGCGTAAGATAATGATCTTTAATTTTATTTTATTTCATATTGTTTCATTTTTACCTCTAATTTTTACTCAAATTAGCACACCATCATCAAATTGAGTTGATTTAAAAAAAAAATATTATCATTTGCATAAAATATATGCTTCGGAAAAGATAAAATGACAAGTATTCTAAATAATAGAAAAATATAAAATGATAAGTATTCTAAATAATAAAAAAATGCAGAAAAGTATCAATTATTAAAATAAAGAGGGACTTTCTACCAAAACTGTTTATTAGTTTCTGTGTTATGGAAGAATTAATGCATAGTTGGAGCTCTGAACCCTAACACCCAAAGAAGGTGTGCTGATACTTTTGCTTTTGCGACGCAATATTAGACGTTGCGTCGTTGCCTCTTATTTTTTTCTCTTATTGAAAGAGCGGAACTTTTCTTCGCGTTCACTCCCTTAAGTGGGAAGGACACGTGGTGGAAGGAGGAGATGACAACACGATGCAAATACATGCATGGTGTGGGGTTTTGAAGAGAAAGTGAGGAGGGGAGGGAGATTAGTGTCTTGGGACTGGGAGTGCTTTGCTGCTTTGCTGTTGGCTTGTGCGACACGCAGTAATGACACTGGTGCAGCTGTGGAGAGTGGGCGCGGTGTGCGAGAAGAGAGCTGATGCCCAATCTCAGTCTCACGCTCAAGCTCGCACCCAGTTGTGCTCTTGTTCATAACAATTTTTTATCCAGTACAATTGGGCAAAAGACACTTCAGCCGCGCAAAAATACTCCATTTTCAAAATCACTCCCATAACTACTGGCTCAGATAAAAATACCCCGTAATAATTCTCTATTAGACTCGTTCACCCTGCAAAAACACCCCACCCATTTTTCAAACCCGCCCCGTAACTACCGGCATCTTCAAAACTACCCCATAAGAATCTTATGGTAGACACATCCACCCCGCACATTTCCTTGCCTCGTTAGTTTGTTTCTGGACTCTGCTTGGTCCCTCACTTTCATCCCTTTAACTAGACTTTTTGAGCCCTCTTGTATAGTTGCACATCCTCACCCTCCGCCTCCACTTCCACCTTCAACGTATCTGTCCGCACCAAAACTATATCTCCTATCTTTCCTCCCACTACAAGCTAGCCCACCCTTAAATCACCACCACCTCCGCTAGTGTCAAGAATCAAGATTGGGCACATACCACAACCAATTGAATCTATTGGCTTGTGATAGCACATTTATGATAGATCTAGGAGGCGAGTTAAGGGAGATCACAACACCGATGAGGACAACAATACAGACGGTGATGATGAAAGTGATAGGGGCGAGGGAGATAGAGATGATGAGGGCAATGATAAAGGGACAACGAGAATGGTGAAATGGAGGGGATGGAAAATTTAAGGAGAAAAGTTTGCTCAATATTTTAGAGAGGATTGATTAATAAATTAATTTTGCACGGATTGTAATATGGTTTCTCGCTTCTTTTCCAGTTTTTCTTGTTTTGGCTCCAAACAGAAGAAAATTGAGGGTTAAACAGAATGTAGCAACAAAATAGCGGGCCTGAGACTATTTTGGGTCATGGGGGAAATGTGCAGGGTGGACCTGTACAACGAAGGATTCTTGCGGCGTACTAGAGTTCAGATTTCAATTTGGGCCTAGTTCTTATTGCTTGGTCTGTTTTATCTCGGGCCTATTTTGACTGTCTTGTGGCTTTTTGCATGACTGTTTTTTTTTTGTTTTTTTTTACTATTTTTTAGTCTATTGTAGGTAACTTTTGAAAGGATTTAACGGATTAAATTCAATCAACTCCTAAAATTTACTAAAAAAATAAATAGCGTAAATCCTAATTATTTGTTGTCACATTAGTTAGTAGAAATGTTAACATTAAAATATCAATACTTCTAATATTATTTAATAATAAAAAAGTTCTTCATTTAAAAAGTAATTTTACCAATGAGGTTGTAACTCATTGATACTGATAAATTAGATGTTTATATTTAGAATTCTAATGAGCTCAATTATGTTTCAGATGACCTTGGAACTCTGCATGTGCCTATTCAATTTACTTTAGCGATCTTTTTTTTAAAATGTTTTTTATAAGAAGAATACAATTATTGCAGTAAGGGGTATTACTGTAATTAAGGAGTTAGTTAACTAAAATGGATGATTGATTGCATTTGTATACTTTTTTATGGTTAAACTGTTCGTTATAAAAATTCGGAGGGAGTATAAAGTAGAGAAATTAAAATCTCGAATTTATGAACATTATATTCTACATAATTTTATTTTTTTATGAAACTAAGTCATTTTCTTGAAGAGGGTCTGAATAGATTGATTCAAACATTTAACTTTAACCAAAAATAAATAAATTTCAAACAATTAACCATAATTTTTTTTCGATTAACATTATTTTCACATATTTATTCTTTGAAATTATATTTAATTGTTCTTAATCATTCAATAGTTGAGCTTTGTCTGAGATATTTGAACCGAACTAGAATTTGTTGTTACTAGGTAATAGGTATAGAAAAGAAACAGAACAAAAAGCCCTAAACACGCACTAACAATTTTTGTTTTGCTTTTGCCGCTTTCGTTCTTTCTGCTTAGCACTCTCGTTTCCTCACTACTCCCATGACCACCAGCATCGCTTCAAACACGAAATTAGCTCGTGTCGTTGCATCTCCGATCAGCTCCTCTCCTGTCAAACCGGACCCTCATTCATGGAATTGCTCCTTCAATCGTTCTTCCAGCAAATTTCGGACCATATCTGTAGCTGCCTCAAGCAGTAGCCGCATAGTTTCCATGTCGAAGGAAGATGGGCTCACTTATAAGGACGCAGGTGTGGATATAGATGCTGGGTCTGAACTTGTCAGAAGAATTGCAAAGATGGCACCTGGAATTGGAGGGTTTGGTGGCCTGTTCCCTCTTGGTACATTTTGTTTGTTATTTTACTTTTTTTTGTTCTTGAAACAAAAAATTCAGTGCGTTTTTTGGTTTGAAAATTGTTTATATTTTAGTTTGAGTATTAGAGTCTTGTGATTTTGCTGATTGAGTTTTATCACTTTATGAACAGGGGATTCCTACCTTGTTGCTGGTACGGATGGTGTTGGGACCAAACTTAAGCTTGCTTTTGAAACTGGGATTCATGATACTATTGGGATTGACTTGGTAAATATTTGAAATGAATCATGCTTATGTTATGTGTTCTGCTAACTGGGATTTGCCTTCTAATACCGTGTGCTTGTAGGTTGCAATGTCTGTCAATGATATTATTACTTCCGGCGCAAAGCCACTGTTTTTCCTTGATTACTTTGCCACAAGTCGCCTTGATGTTGATCTAGCTGAAAAGGTACTGCCTAAGTACACAAAGTTGCAGTTTTTGCATTTCAGTTACATTAATATTATAAGTAGTTGCTAACTCAGAATTATTTTCTTAAATTTTAGGTTATAAAAGGAATTGTTGATGGTTGCCAGCAATCTGATTGTGCTCTTTTAGGGGGAGAGGTATTGAGATTTTTTATTTTTTTTATTTTGTTCCTGTACTTGCTATTGGCTGAATAGCTTCAATCCTTAATGCAATGCTGGATGTGATGAATGAAGAGATGGCAACATAGTGAATTTTAATTTGTGATGAAGACTCAAAAGACATTCTTTCTTTTTACTATCCAGAATTGAGAGATGTGATGACGATGAGTTATTTTCATAGTAGCTCCTTGCTTAGTTGGCCCTGCCACACATTTGACAGATAGACCAACACAATGCTGATCCTTTTTCCATATGTACTATTGTAATCTGTCACTGTTTCAGACAACTTTACTTCAATAATGATGGTGTGTAAATTCCTTTAAGACTGCAGAGATGCCAGATTTCTATGCAGATGGTGAGTATGATCTTAGCGGTTTTGCTGTTGGCATTGTTAAGAAAGACTCAGTGATTGATGGGAAAAACATCGCGATTGGGGATGCACTCATTGGTTTGCCATCAAGTGGAGTCCATTCCAATGGCTTCTCTCTCGTAAGAAGGTTGACTTGATTAGAAGTATGTTTTCCCTGGTTGTCTAGAGACTGCCAAAATTTAGAAGAATATTCTGTTGCACTACAACCTTTAGCACTTTTGGAATAGACAGTGATGAATGTGTTCATCTCTGTACAGGGTTCTGGCTCGTAGTGGACTCTCTTTGAAGGATAAGCTTCCCGAGAAAGATATTACTTTAGGCGAAGCTCTTATCGCCCCAACAGTTATATACGTCAAGCAGGTTAGCTTTGAAGCATGTTTCTATGGTGAATTAGCTTCCTGCAAAGATGACCAAAGACCACATCCCCTCTTCTTTGTTTGAAATGTTTATATATTTTCTTTTCAAACAGGTGCTTGATATAATTAGCAAGGGTGGTGTAAAGGGCATAGCCCACATAACTGGAGGTGGTTTTACAGATAATATCCCTCGTATTTTCCCTAAAGGGCTTGGAGCTTTGATCTATAACAACTCCTGGGAAATTCCACCTGTCTTCAAATGGATCCAAGAGGTAACATGTTTTCTCTATGTGCCAACCATACCTTGCGTATCTGCTTCCGTGATGTTCAATTGTTTTACCATATTGCACCCATAAAAAATACTGGTGAGACTTTTGTTTTAGTTATTGTTTGCCTGGGAGATTTTTGTGTTGTAAGTACAGACTGGATTAAGGTAAAGTAGCATAATGCTTCCAATAAAAAAAGGATAGATTAGCAGAATGGTTTTCCTTAGAAATGGAGGGGGTAAAAACAGGATTTATGTGAACATATAACAATTAAATTTCATCGGCTGCTCCTTTTTGTCAGGCTGGAAAAATAGAAGATGCTGAGATGATGAGAACCTTTAACATGGGCATCGGGATGGTTCTAGTCGTGTCTGAGGAAGCATCACATAGGATACTTGAGGATGGACATTATAAAGCATACCGCATCGGTGAAGTCATAAGTGGGGAGGGAGTGAGCTATAAGTAAGATTTTTTAGCTGACCTTGATTCGATTTTTCCCCCTCCGTTTGCTATAATGAGAGAGATAAGCGAGTCCTTGCTTTTTGTTTGTTGCTGTATCTGGAGATGTCAAATGTTGTGTTAGGCCTGCAGACCTCTCCAGAGAGCCTTCTAGTGTAAGTCACAAGTTTGAATCGATCTCAAGGGGCAAATGTAAAAGTGAAATCATTTACTATTTGGTCCAAAGTTGTAGCTGTTAATTGTTATGAAGCTTGTTTTTATTATTATTAGTATTTTTCCCGGGTAATTAGCTTCTTGTGTTGTGACTTTGAAATTTTCACTTCTCAGTCGGGCTATATGTCAATAGCTAAACTGTCAGATACGAAATACTTTTGGAGCAGCATACGAAATACTTTTGTTGCCAATAATTAATAATATAATTAATTTATGAACAAACAACAAAAATTAAACATTCTGTGTTTGCCTGTCGTTTATGAATATGAAACAACACAGAGAATTCTCTATAATTTCATTCTTTTTTCTATTGATCTTGAAAGCCGTTGACTTTTGATCTCAAAGTCAAAATGGTTGTGACTGAAACTCAATTTGCGTCGAAAATTTGGTTTGAATTTTAAACACGTAATCGGCCCATAGCAGGAAGTAGAAGGTTGGGTTGGGTTCACGCGTTTAGCAGCCGGTTTTAATAACAGCGTTTATTAAAAAAAGACTTGAGGGAGTACTCACTAGTGAGAGGCAAAAAGTGGTCTTTTGTCTTCTGGACTTGTTGATGTAGCTTTAAGGTCTCAGGTCTCAGGTCTCAGGTCTCAGTATAAACTTTATTAAAGAAAATATCCATTTATCCTTACAAAAACAAATTATTCATTTTCTTTTTAAAATTACTTTACTATGTATAAAATTTTCTCACCCAGTCCTTCACTGCACTCCATTCACCACTCTCAGTCTCAGGTTTGTTGAGATTTCAAACCAACAGGTCCCCCAGAAACAAGCTCCGTAACTGCAGCTTCTTTCCTTTCGCATTTGCTCGAACACTTTGCATGCAAACGGAAAAAGAAATGAAATACGTCTCGTCACCGGCGGAGTCGTCAGTGGGCTCGGCAAAGGCGTCACCGCTAGTAGCATCGGTGTTGTCCTCAAAGCTTGCGGCCTTCGCGTCACCTCCATCAAAATAGGCCCCCCCTTCTCAAGCTATTTATCTCCCTTTTAGCTTCTCTATTGCTAATGGATGCTCACTGGGCTGTGATTCTGTTTCGCCTGTTTCATGTAATCGATTTAATAGCTAATTGTATTTTCTTGCAGATCCTTACTTAAATACTGATGCTGGAACTATGTCTCCTTTTGAGCACGGGGAGGTTTTTGTTCTTGACGACGGCGGTGAGGTTGAGCTCAGTCACAGTGAATAGTAGCTTAATCTCATGTGTGGTGATCAATACGTTAATTGGATTATATTGTGGTTTTTTGTTTGCAGGTGGACTTGGATTTGGGTAACTATGAGCGTTTCTTGGACGTGACAGTTACAAGAGATAACAACATTACCACTGGAAAAATATTTCAGGTGATTGAATATGGTTACCTTGAATGTCAAATTATCAAATTCTGAGTTTTGCAAGTATTCAATTTAATTTTTGACCTTCAACAGTCTGTGATTGAGAAGGAAAGGAAAGGTGATTATCTGGGTAAGACCGTTCAGGTGAGGCTTTGTCGTTATTTATGATATGATTCTTCAATTAAAATTATTTTCGCTTCCAGAGCTAGTTGCATGTTGGGAGTGCTGGTAATTCAATGTTTGAATAAATTTCAGGTAGTTCCGCATATTACTGATGCCATTA
The DNA here is from genome assembly GCA_963691705.1 of Viola odorata. NCBI lineage: Eukaryota > Viridiplantae > Streptophyta > Magnoliopsida > Malpighiales > Violaceae > Viola > Viola odorata. The sequence goes on from OY829541.1 coordinate 58,100,096, forward strand.
AGAATTGGATTCAATCAGTCGCAGTTATTCCTGTGGATGGAAAGGAAGGCCCAGCTGATGTATGTGTTATAGAATTGGGAGGAACCGTGGGTAAGAGCTTTATGAATCAGATTATACATTGATGCATTCAGAATTAAAATTCTAAGTCTGTTTACTTATGCCTTTTCTTCTTCCCTTGAGGTGATATTGAATCAATGCCCTTCATTGAGGCTCTTCGACAGTTATCCTTTTCAGTTGGTAGGTTAAGCAGGTTCTTTTGCTCAGCTTTCTTGTTATGTTGTTGACAATTTACAAATGTGTTTTACTGTACACTTAAGCCAATCAAATGCATAGCCTGGATATGGGGAAGATGGTTTCCATATGACCTATTTCTGTCTCATTTATGTTGCCTTACATGATGACCAATTTCTGTCTCATTTTTGTTGCCGTACTTCTCAAGTCAATAGTTTCATATTTCCTGTAGTGCCCTTTCATGTTAATTTTCAGATCTTGTGCAGGACAAGAGAACTTTTGTCTCATTCATGTCAGCCTGATACCTGTAATTGGTGTTGTTGGAGAACAAGTAATACATCTTAGTTTGTTAGGAATCTATGAAACTCACATGATAATTTTCAATACTCCATGCTGGAATATTTAATTTAGACCAAAGTTGATCATAGCATTGCATGTGTGTATACATGCAGAAAACTAAGCCCACGCAACACAGTGTCCGTGAATTGAGAGCATTGGGCCTGACTCCTCATCTGTTGGCTTGCCGCTCTGCTCAGGTAAATTATTTCTCTACTCTGATATGTATATACTTGCAAGTTGCCAGAGAATCAAAGTTTAGATTGGTTTCCGCCAGAACTATTTTTGGTAGATTCCATTGAATTACCCGTATGCTCCATTCTACAGACGTAGCATCGCCATTTCCTTTCAAATTCCAATGTGGACTCTTTTACTTTTGGGAAGTCTCCTAAGATGGTTAATAGCTTTTTGATATGTATTATCATAGTTGTTTTGTTCAGTCATTCTACTTTGTGACCCAAATTATATCTTGGGCTTAATCTCTCCAATTTGGATCATTGCCTTGATTTCCTTCAAGTTCCTGCCTCTTTCTTCTATCCTGTTCTTGGTTAGTACATCTCTTTTGAAGCAAGCATGTCCATCTCCTTTTCTATCTTTGAGGGGCATCTCTTTTTCTGGTATGAATATCTATTACGTGCTGTGCTGATGGCTTCAGTTTTTTCATCAACTTATATTTTGAGGCCAAATTTGACTGTTTAAGGCACATGACTTCTCCTCTGTACATTGCATTGCAGCCTCTTTTAGAGGACGCGAAGGAGAAACTTTCTCAGTTTTGCCATGTTCCGGTACTTTTTTGTTAACTCTTTACTCCCTCTATAGTGAATGGTTTTCCCCCACTCTTTGAGGGTGTTATACCACCTTGTGGACTATGCAGGCAGCTAATATTCTTAATGTTCATGATGTTCCCAACATTTGGCACGTCCCTCTATTACTTAGGGTACGTTGATTGGTTTCTCGTGATTTCCTTGAAGCTCACAATTTTAAACATTTCTTTTGGTTGAATGTATTGTTTTGATTTGACACTCTTTCCTTTTCCAGAACCAAAATGCCCATCATTCAATAATGAAACAGCTAAACTTACTAAGTTTAGTTTTTGTTTCACTGATTCCACAACCAAGGGTTGGCTATTGAAATATGTTATTTTTAGTCTCAATCTGTGCTGCATAATATAATAATCTAATAAAGAACGGAAGTTATATGGTTGAAAACGGATATTGGGTGTCTTATCATAATTTACTTTTTCAGCACTGCAATGCCTCCAAATTTACAAGATTGGACCAAGATGGCTGAGACTTATGATAATCTCACCGATACTGTTAGTATCCATATTAGCTTCTAATTCTACTTTCTTATTCATGTTTTCATGTTCCTGATAATGTGTGCTGAGGCTTATGATAATCTCAGTGTTACTGTTAGTATAAATGTCAATTAGCTTCTGATCTACTTTCTTATTCATGTTTTCCTGTTCCTGCTAATATGTGCAGGTGAGGATTGCGATGGTGGGGAAGTATGTTGGCCTCTCAGATTCATATCTTTCTGTAGTGAAGGTGTGTTATCTTTAATTTGGTTTTTACTTTGAGGGTGACAATGAGAAGCTAGACTCATTAGGTTAGTTAGAAATGTTTAAAGAAAAATATATCATGAAACATAGCATCTCCAGTTTTGAGCAATTACCAAACATGTCTTGTGTTTATTTTGGATTCATAAAAGTATAGTTGTGGTTTTGTTTTTTGGTACACATGGCTATTATATTCTCTACTTTTGCAGTTTGGCTCACTGCTCTGAATTGTCTTGAGGTAAAGTGGTTTGGTTGCCCTAAAATGAATCAACATACACTGAACTTTTTCAGTCCTTTGTTTTTCTCACAGGCCCTTTTACATGCTTGTATTGCATTCTCATTGAAGCCAACAATCGACTGGATAGCAGCTTCTGATCTTGAAGACAACAGTGCACAATCGGTAAATCCCCACTGGCTGTCTTTGTGTCTACTTTCTTGCCTTTTGTTCTACATCTTAGTCGAAATTCTCTTTCAATTAATTTTTCAACTTTGCACAGACACCGGAAGCTCATGCTGCTGCATGGGAGACTTTGAGGGTAAGTTTACATTTTAGTGTTACTTTCTTTTTCTTTATTCTTTTGTTGCCGGTCATCCGTCTTCCCTTTAGATGAAGACAGCAGGCTAACTGTCTTTTTCCCCAGGATTTTTTATCTTCACATTTATCACTCCATCAAGAAAACTGACATTTCCAATATAGATTTTCTCTACCAACTTATTGCCTTTTCTTTTTCCATTGATCTTTTAAGATAATTAAATTACATTTGTTTTTTTTCCCACTAAATTTGTTCTCTGATGCGTACATTATTATGGGTGATGCTCTTCATATAATCATAGCTCTAATGTTTAAGAAATTTCTTTTTCAATTATTCTCCTTGTTCTCACTTAAATGCCTGGCACAAAATATGCTGCTTTCCGTACAAAAGTAGGTGGATTATGTGAGGAGCTCATGTCTTGTTATGATCTTCAGACTTCATCTCAATAGCTGACTGATTGTTTTGTTTGTTTTTTCTCTTCTCATTTGGGCTTTTACACTGTTCTTGTTTTGGCTTCAACGTGGCATATAACTGATTGTGGGCCTGAAGAGTGAAAGTGAAAATGTCTAGAGAGGAGAGATGGGGCGATGAAAACTTATAGCAGTTCTCTTTCTACGTTTTCACTGTGTTTTTTCCTTTAACAAAATAGTTGGTTCCAGAATGCAGCATGTGTCTTAGTTCCTGGTGGGTTCGGAGATCGTGGCGTGAAGGGAATGTTATTGGCTGCTAAGTATGCTAGGGAAAACAATATTCCTTATCTTGGGATTTGCTTAGGCATGCAAATTGCTGTGATTGAGTATGCTAGATCTGTAAGTAATTCCGCTTAGAAAAACAAATCCTCTTCTATTTTACGACCTCATAACGGTTCTTTAATTATTTCTCTTAGGTTTTGGGTTTGGAAAGGGCAAATAGCACAGAATTTGATGACCAAACACCAGATCCTGTTGTAATTTTTATGCCCGAGGTATTTCTTCCCATCAACCTTTCCTCTTCTCTTACTGTTTACAAACATCTATTTTATTTTATTTTCTTTGATTTCACCTTTAAACTTGCAGGGCTCAAGAACACATATGGGAAGCACAATGCGATTAGGATCTCGAAAGACCCTATTCCAGACCCCTGATTGTGTGACTGCAAAATTGTTAGTGATTTGTTTATTATAATTTAGTTTAACAAGCATGTGAAAACCTTCGCTACTGGAAAAACAGAGGTTTACGAAAAAATCTTTATTATTGTTCATATCATCTGTGACTAAGATGCTTTTATATGTGCAGGACTTAGGTTAACTATTTTTCTTTGTTGGCCATAGATAAAAAATTGCAAGTTAGGGGACTCGAACTCAAGACCTAGGCCATCTTTACTTTGGGGGAAAACAATTATAGATAAACTATTTCATAATTAGTTTAACTGTTTTGTATGTACATCTTGTTGAGGAAAACAACTATAGATAAACTATATTTTAATCCTTATAGTCTATAATTGTATCATTTTGACCCCTAAAATTTAAAGGTTTTTTTTCATCAGCATTGAGTTTTACATATTGTTCCAATACTGCAATGGACGTAATTTTGTACACGAGAGGCAATAATAGTCTTTTTCTTTATTGATTTTTATGTAGCGATGAGCAGATTGGAATGGGTAAAATTTGAGATAGACATTTGGAGAAATTTTAAATTCAATGTTTGGGGGCTAAAATAGATTTTCCCTGAAGGGTCTCCCTTTCCTTGTCATTTGTTTTATTCTCTAGCTGGATGCCAGAGATGGAAGTTACTGCTGATAGGAAATTATGTCTTATCTGAAAATCAAGCATACTTTAATTTTGGCATCCACCCATTTCGCATTTGACTTGCTTTTAATATCCAGGTATGGTAATCTGGAGTATGTCGATGAACGGCATCGGCATAGATACGAGGTTAGTTGCTCACTTCAGTGAGGAGTTTCAGCTACCATGGTCTATGAAAATGGGTCTTTACGTTTTATTGCCATTACATGTGCTGCTGTGCAGGTAAACCCTGACGTAATCAGTGTTCTAGAAGAAAGAGGTCTGAAGTTTGTTGGGAGGGATGAAACTGGAAAACGGATGGAGGTTCGTGTTTTGTTGGTCGGATTTCCTTATATTGTCAAAAGTTTCACTTTAGCCTGTTTTTCACATTTTTAGGGTTTGACACTTCAGCTCCTCTAGTTGCCCCCTTGTTTGTTCTGTAAAAAACCTGATTTGTATTCATAAAATGATAAAATGGAATTTGAATTCTTAAGCTCCTTCTTTTTTCCATTTTTGTTTTGACAGATTCTGGAGTTACCAAGCCACCCTTTCTATATAGGGGTGCAATTCCATCCAGAGTTCAAATCACGTCCCAGCAGGCCATCAGCTCCATTTTTAGGTACGGGAGATTAGCCTTATTATTTTGTTGACTGAATTACTTTTACAGACATCCTCTTTATTCCTTTTTGGACTGAATTGAAATACAGATTGGACATGTTTGTCTAGGGAGGGAAAGAGTTTCTAAAATTCCAGGGATAAAAACTTGTTTAAGTTATTTCTGCTAGTTTGATGACGTCGTTTGTATATTTTCTTCCTTTTTTTCTTTTTGGTAATTCATGCAACTACTTCCTGTCTATTTATTTGCCAGCAGAATATTGAAAATCATATTTAGTTCCAAGAATAAATCAATATCAGTCTTTTTCCTCGAGATTCATGATTATTGTCAAATGGATGGGAGTACTATGGTCCTGTAGTTGTTTCTTGAAATAATTAATAGTTTCTTTTGAATATGGGGTATCACACGTAAATGTTTCTCTCTTCTACTGGCGGCAACAGGACAGTTGGAATCGCATCTTAACAGTCATCGGAATGGAATGTGATTCGCCCAAAAGCTTCAGTATCATACAAACAAGTAGGTATAGACGTCTGTTGTGAGAGTTGACATTTTTTGTGCAATTGTGAGAAGAAAAAAAGTAGAAATTTTGAGGAACATGATAGCTTGACGGGAAGAAATGTACAAGTTTCTTGCTGGTGTTTAGGTTTTGGCTCCCGATACCCAAGTTGGGTATGACATAGTTAGTTGAGAGGAGGCTTGTTAAAGATTCTGTACGCTTAGTGGTGAACGTAGATGACTTTGTTTGAACTTTGAATAGAAGTTTGTTTTTGTTTTGTGGGTGGTGACCAGACAACCACTGACCAGTCACCACCAAATAGTATTGCTTCCTGTTTGTTACGGGATGCGAATACTTTATGTTTGTAGTTTTAAGAATGTACAGGTTAACTGCCATTCTGCCAAATAGTGTTATTTATGACGACGGTGCCGCAATAAACTGAACATGATAAGGTGTGGGCATGGCGCGATTTGGACTAGCCTGGGGCAGAATCAGTATACCATAAGCTGCCCAATTTCCACCTGTTAGTTGGTATGTTTACATGACAACAACAACAACAACAAAAAAAGCTAGGAACAGAGTATTTTTATTAGCTCGTAAAAGGGTTTAGGCAGGCAGAACTGAGACGTCTTGATAAAAAGGCAAATAAAAAGAAACAAACAATAGTAAAGCTATGGTGACTATTGACTAAGCTGGATAGATGGCGTATAATATATTATTTACTCTTGAACGCATCAATCAAATTAGTGCTGTAAGCTCGGATGCTTAAATTTAATCAGTGTTTTCATGGAGTCCACCTTAACTCTAATGCTCAATATGATTTGTGATTTGTGGTGTCCGTTGAGTTACAAACACCGAGCATTTTTATTTTTTTCTTTACCATTTTCTTGTGTGATTTTGAGAAGAGAATTAATATTGCTCGAACATTGTTGGATCTCGAAGAGGATTTTTTGGTAGCATACTTTTTTTCATGTTCTGAACTTACTTGAGTTAAGAGACAAAAATGAATCAGCGGATAAACAAGTCATTTATTATTTTACCATCACCAATATAGGTAAACAATGGATCCCCACTCAGCCCAGCTATTGCCCGTTTCTGTTTTGTTTGTTTAAAACACAAAATGCTGACGGTGTTTAGTGAGTATTGGACTGGCTGGAATGCCAGATCCATGGACCGTGCTAATGATGCTCTGCAATCTGTATTTTCTAACAAGACAATCGTGTTCAAGACGCCAGTGATACACCCCAACTTACCTTGGTGATTTCCTTAAAAATAGTAATTCATCATCGGTTTTGGTAGTTGAACAATGGTGCGGTAATTAAACGGAATTGGGGTCACGAAAGTGCCGAACGCCGGAAACTGTAGGCTGCCGGTGAAATCGTATTACATTACTGCAGCGAGTCGATCGAATCATCCTTGAATATAGCGCGATAATGGGAACACGTTTCGTAATTATAAGAACCGCTGAATTACGAGCTCAGTTTTATAAGTACATTTTAATCATAATGAAATTAAATCAAACTTATGCTTAAATACGTGATCAAAATCAAATTTGCAATTTTCTTTGGAAAAACGAAATCAAATTATAAACTAGTAGTAAATTTTGCACTCTCAAGCTGGACAAGTACAGCACCCTGAAAAAAGTACATACACATTCAAGAAAGAAGTCTAGTATTTCCAAAATATTACTCCAATCATTATTGAGAAACTACATTGTATTTGAACTCATCGGATCGCTCTTCCGGTATTTACAAAATCCCGCACCGCCTCTTCTTATGAACCGATTTAATTTTAAACAACAAGAAAACCAAATTGGTTTTTGATTAAGCTTTAAGCAAACTGGGTTTTTTGCAAATTGCAAACTAATGATGATTCGGCCTCTCATTGTATTCAAGATAAGAGATCTGTTTTTGAAGCTTCATTTGTTGATAGAAGTTTGCTATAAACTCCTCTGCTCTCAAATCAATCTCTTTCCCTTCTTCCTCCATACCCAGATGATTTCCTTCCATTTCATCCTCTTCTTCATCATCTACTCCTTTCAAGAAACTCTTCCTCCCTCCATTGCCACAATAGTCATCGTAAAATCCATTTAGCCCACAACCAGTACTGATACTTTCATCATCATCATCAGAATCAAAGTCGCCTTGGGGTGGATTGATGCAGGGGATGTTGATGAACCTCATAGAATGACCTGGTCGGTGCATCTTGACATGGATGATTGGTGTCTTGTCGAAAGAGAGCTCGCGCTCAAAGTAATGGAGTTGTTGTCCCTTTGGGGTTGTGTGTCCCATGTTCTTAAGAAACTTGGGCACATTAAGGCGCAGGTCCATCATCAAATGCTTCTTGAAAACACCACCTTTTCTTGCCCATAACAATGCTAATCGCAGAAAGCTCCATGCTCTGCGACCAACATTGGAATTCTTCCTCAGCATTGTTGGGTTTTCTTGGTTTTACTCTTTCAGTAGCTTTGAACAGAGGTGTGCAGGTGAAAAGCTAGAAGTATTTGTAGAAGTGCTTCTTAGAACTTTTTGTTTGTTTGTTGAGATGGGTGTTTGTGTTGTGAGGAGAAATGATGATGATGAAGTGGGTATTTGTAGGTGTGGAGAACTGATGCGTACGCGGTGCTTATGGTGAGTAGAGTATGGCGAAAGTTTTGGGTTTTTTTGTTCGTGTGAAAGCAGTAGGAAAGTTGATTGGAATAGAAAAATGGGAATTGCGGGCGGTGGTCATATGTGGGGCTGGTTTTCCTATTTGCCAATGTTTGGAATGTTCGAGCTGGAGTTTTGGTTATTTCCGAAATAAACCTGCGTTTTTTAACAATCATTGGTATTGATATTTGCAATCTATCTGAGTGGAAGTAACACAAAATGTTTATTCATCATTCGTCATCCACTTGAGCTGTATATCATATTTTTAGTGTTGTACGAAATTATAGCACAATTAATTAGTGTATTTTTTGTAAAGTATATCATAGGTACGATCTTTACCATTATAAAAGTGTAATGTTAATAATAATAATACGATGAAGCTAGAATTACCTAAGAATAATGTTAGAAATTGCAGCGAAGTTTGAAATTTATCCGGTAGGTAATTTCTTAGATCAGCGACATACATAGGCCACGCGTCTAACACGAAATAAACACGGTTACTATCATTATTTTGTTTGGTCTTTGTTATTAAGAAATCTAGCTAATACGACTTCGTACAAGTAAACGCTTGCTTGTTATTTATCTGTTTTTAGTTTACCATCTAGAAATCCAGCAAAGAGAAAGAGACATTAATTCGGCTAAAACCGTGTCATGGGCTGTGTGCAATCATTTGATGCCTTCTCCTATTGGCTAATCACTTTTTTTTTAAAAAGAAAATCAAAGTAAATAATTATTCATAGTTAATTATAATTATAAGGTAAATAAAATAAATAATTATATAATTTAATCAAATGAAATTAACCTTTAACTTGCATTAACATTTATGAGCACTACTCAATGAATATTTGTGAATAAAATGAGACACTTATAAATACTTATATATAAAATTGTGTGACTTTTCATATGATTAAAATTCAATCCTTTCAAATTCCATAACTTATATCATAATTTCTAATTAATTAAATAATTAATGATATAAATTAATTAGATTTAATAGTACAATTCAAAGATTTTTAACTCATCTAATCAATAAATTTGATGGGAAATAATATCAAATTATATAAAATTATTAACTATACGACAGTTGTTAATTTTTAAGGTATGTAAGAGATGACACATGACATCACACGAGGGATTCAAAAAAAAATTCACTGCATTCTTTTTTATATTTATATAGATAGATGTGGCATGGGTTGAATAATCTCAACATAATTTGAGTTAGTTGAGCTAAATAATTAGCATTTTGGGTTGTAATTAATATGAAGCGCACCACATTGTGTAAGGACTGTACTCTTTCTAACTGTGACTAATATCAAAGCTGTGTTTGATCTGTCAAACAGGTTATAGGCTAGACTTTTTGTAGGTGGGTTGCTTCTTTTTGGTGTCTTTTGAACCTTCAAATTCAAAATATGTTGGATGCCATTTGATTTGAGTGCACACATTATTTTTAGAGTCAATTCTCCACTCACCAATCTTCCAACTTCCAACTTCCAACTTCCAACTAAGGAACAAGAAAACAAAATAATAATAAAAATATATCAATATTATCCGAGTATTGTCGGAATCTAACATGATGATAATAATAATACCTTAAAAGTGGCCCCACCTTGACAACTTGTCCTGTGTTGTGCCACATAAAAGGGGGAAAATTAGGATTCAAACTTGGTGGAAAAAAACAAATTATTGTGCACCAATTTCTATCAACCAGCTGGCAGCTACTTCAATAATGATACAAATTAAATACTGATTTCTTATTTTTTTACTATTTTTTTTCCATTTGTTTTTACACACATCAATTTACTGAAATTAAAATATAAAACTCTTATTAATGGTGTCTACTGTCTACCATCTTGATTATGCTTGCGCAACACCAATTCACCAAAGCAATTGTGGAGTGTACATGTTCGAACGGATCATGGCGTTGGCGGGCTTAAAGATGTCAATAAAACCTTATTGGGCTTCGGTTTTAGAAAACTTGTGTTGACTCACTTGGGCCACTTCTTGTGAGCCCATCCAAACTCGACACCAGCCTTGAAATTGAGCGAGCAGTATCAGGAGGACTTCTGTTCGTAATATTTATTTTATTTTATTTTTCCATCTTTTTAATAGGAAATGTGAAGTATTCACTCTTATAGCACCGGTGGATAAATTGTTAAGTATAAATAAATAGAATAACTCGGTTCTTGATTTTAAAATTGCATTTGCATGTTTTCTTCTCTTTCTAACCATTTTGCAATGAATTCATTTTATTAAGAAATAAAGCGCTCACAACAGAACAGATTAGTGGCAAAACTATATCAAATCTTTTTCTTTTCTTTTATTTGGTTTATATATTTCTCCATTCTTTTAATATAAAAATTTATATATACAGAATATTTATGAACTATTTTAGAAAATTATAAAAAGTTAGTAAAATATATTTCTAAATTTTTGATTTATTTCTTGAAGGTTAATCAATTAAAAAATGTAAGATTTTATGTACAATATTAAGGACTTTTGAGGGGAGAAAAGGGGGGATGAATTTTTTTTGGATAAATAAAGTAGGATTAATTTTAAAACTTAAAATTTAAAGGACTAAATTGGACACTTTTGGAAATGTTGTGGGGGGGGGGGGGGGGGGGGGGGTTTGTTCCCCCAACCTATGTAGACGCTTCGCCATTGCAACATGCCAACATATATATGCCCAATTATGTAAAGCATAATTGGGTTGGGTCAGGCACGGTTGAAGAGAGAAGAAATTATCCAAAATGATGAGGACAACTCAAAAAAGTCTCTTCACAAGCCAAGTGCAAACCAACAGATCATAAGCACGGATCAAGATTAGCATTAGCCGTAATTAATTAGCAGTAAGTAATTTGATTAGAAACAAACTATGGAACTGCATCATAAACAATCAGCAATTAGCAATTATCAATCTGACTAATCTCGATCCCTTATCAGAAATTACAACTCCCACCAAAACAAAAACAACCACCCGCACTCGATCCGACGTGTAACAATCACATCCGCACAAAACGTCTACTTCAGTATCCATGTATGATCCGAGAGCACTTGTTCTTGATCCAGCAGATTCCCCTCCTAAAAGAAGCTTTGACTTTTCCTTCCACTGTATAAACCTTGTACTTAGCGATCCTCTTCTTTCTCTTGGCTTCAGGATCGCTGAGCCCGCCCCACGGCCGGGGAACGCTCTCGCTCACCCGTGGCGGAATCGGTGGAAGACCCGGCGAGTAGATCTGGTTCCCGGCCGTCGTCGCACCACCAAAACCCCTGCCGCCGCTCACAATCTCCAACCTCCGGTCTCCCCCGTACGACCTCTGATGACCCGACCCGTAGGGATAACCGTCCATCTCGAAAAGTGAGGAGCAGTGAACTGAAATTTTCTGGAGAAGTTGTAGGGTTTATAATGTGACCTTCAGCGGCATTTTGTGGGGAAGAGATGGCATAAATGGTAAATAAAATAAGGAGGAGGAGTTGAGTTCATGGAATAAAGCAGGTGGGGGGAACTTTTTTAAAAGCTTTTAAGCTGTACCAGATTTTTCTTTTTCTTTTTAAAGATAAAAACGGACTTGCTTTTTAATGTCTTTTGGGTATACTATATGAGTATATAATAAATTCTAAATTTTATACTCCCTCCGTCCCATATTAACTGTCATTTTACTGTTCATGCACGTATTTTGAGAAAATCGAATGATTCACTATTTGACTTCAAAAAAATTCGTACTTTTTTTCGAACGTACGTTAATCCTTAACCTACATTCGAGAAAAAATTCAAAAGTTTTTGAGGTCAAATAGTGCGTCATCCGACCTCCTCGAACGCGTGCATGAACAGTGAAAGTGAATAATTAATATAGTTCAGAGGGAGTAACTTGTAATATGAAATCAATAATTTTCTAAAGTTATTTCAATGTTTTTAATATATAGTTAAAAAGTTCAATAAAAAAAAAGGTAATTTTATTTAACTCCAATAACTTTTGATCAAACTTAAATACCACTTAAAAAACAAAGTCGTTTTTAGTACACGAACTTTACGAGAATTGCAATCTCCCTTCTCTGTCTAGTTTACCATTTAAATTAACTGGATTTTTTTATAAAAAAATATAAAATTAATTTATTTAAATAACAAATCACTAAAAATTAAAAAAATGACATAAAATCTTAAAAAATCCAAAACCAACAAATAAATGTCTAAAATAGGAAAATTTCCATAAAAATGATATAAAATTTTAAAAAGATTTTAAAAAATAAAAATAAAAATCTAAAAATCAGAAAATTTCAAAGAAATGATATGTTTGTTTAAAAAATATATAAAAATATAAAAAAAAGAACCAAAAAGTCCTAGATAAAATTACGTTCAAAGGAGAAACGTTTTTTACTTCGTATCCTCGTCCATCTACACGTGCAACCTCAAACTTTTGTTCGTCCACAACTCACCTAAAAAGAAAAATAAATGCAGTTAGATGTTGAATTTTATTTTATAAATTTATGATTCATCGTTAAATGAAATTTGAAAGAAATCCATTGATTTTTTCCGTCAATTCGGACGGAAAACTTGACGGAGGGGGGAGATTGTATTTCTAGTAAAGTTCGTATATTGAAATCGATTTTTTTTTGTTCAGAATGTATTTGAATTTGATCGAAAATTCAAGGTTAAAATTACCCAAAAATAAATATAACAGATACGTTAGAGTCCACCTCATAGGAAAAATTAAAAAAATGAATAAGAAAGGAATTATAAAAAATACATAAAAAAGAAAAATTCAAAACCGAATTGAAAAAGGTTATATAGCAAATTTCTTTTTTTTTTGGGTCTAAAATTCATATTTTTAAAAAATCTTTTTCACTGTTAAAAATATTCAAAATTATAATATTTAGACTGCACCGATCGGGTGGCAATATTCTGCGAACGAACTTCGTGGTTTTTTCTTATGTACTTTCTTTTCTTAGTTTTCTTTTTTTCTTTTGAGTGTATTTTAACGTGATTCCGATTTGGGACACGCACTGGACAACCTTGAATTCGGTGATTTGTGTTTGGAGAAAATCATGAAAAGGGAAACTTTTGTGTTTATCTATCAGTGGCTCAGAATCTGATGCTCTTCTATTAAAACAATAATTAGTCTGTGATTAAGTACCCTCGTTCATTTTCGTGCTCTTCTCCTTTTTTACCCGTTTTACTTTTTTATTTTATTTTATTTTATTTTTTATTTTCTTTAAAAAAAAAGAGGACTAATTTATTTTACATGTTCTTCTTATCGACGAGTCGTCCCGTTGATACACTATCGACAATAACCATTTCTCGTTGATAATCACGAGAATTTTTCATTAATCGATAATTCACTTATTTTTTTAAAGCATGCATTGTGAGTGAGACCCAATGTTTATTTGGTATAGACCAATTAATTAAAGCAAGCAAATGTTTGTACTCTCCTCGGTTCAATTTAGTTATAACTTTTGGTTTAATAATAAAAGTCATTTGGAGAATTTCAAGAAGGAGTACTATTTGAGCTCATTTGGATGATTCTTTTCGATTTTCGATTTTCAAAGACCACATCCTTTCTCGTGGGAACGAGCTATATTTTTGGTGGAAAAAAACTCATATTTTAGCTAAAAGGGATCGGCTCCTCTAATTTTCTCTTGAACATGACCAGTCATGTTAGAACAATCTGAACCGTTCAATAAAATTGGACGGATGAGATTAAAAATTTAAGTAATTAATGAGTTGACCAGTCAATAAAATTCAACAAGTGGTCAACTCATTAATTACTTGAATTTTTAATCTCATCTGTTCAATTTTATTGAACGGTTCAGATTCTTCTAACATGACTGGTCATATTTAAGAGAAAATTAGAGGAGCTCAATCCAGCTAAAAGGTAAAGTTATTTAAAATTATTAATTTGTGTTTTTACTTATGAGACTCGAATTCAAATCTCTATTGATATTTTACTGTCAGCTGATAATAAATGAGTTATATATTTATTTGCTTATTCTCAAAACTTATATGACTATATATTATTGTAAAACAGAAGAAGGACAAATTAATGTATCTACGAAAAAAAACACAATTTCCTGGAGCATGCCCGCAAGTTACATGCCTCAGTTACAAGTAATTTACAAGCACAAATTAAATTTCAAACTGTGTGATTAAATCTTACCCTTTATTTACATAAGTAGCGGACTCTACCACTTAATTAGTAGCCCTAGCACTTAAGAATTTTGGGCCAGGAGTAATCTACATCTACAGTCTATTTAACCAGATGGAGTAAGTTTGAGGCAGAGATCAACCCCACCTCCCTCTTCATCATTTGACACTAATTTCCCAGGAAATCCAACCACAGCCCCAGGAATTGGCGCAGCAGCAACACATATCGGCCGCGCCACATAAAGCCGAGAAATCCCAGCCTGCATAGATGGATGGTACCCAAATGTAGCAGCACTACTACTACCACCACTATTGGGACTAATTATTCCTTTGGGATAAATTGTGGGCGGCGGTTGCGGCAGAGGCGGTGGCGCTTTCACCGCGTGCGAGCTGAGGATGGGCACGGCTGCAGCGTAGCGTCGTTCGCAGTGGTACTGGGCGCGTCTCGGTCTTTGGCGCTCCCTCTTGTGCGCGTTTTGATGGCCGCCTAGTGCTTGTGAGTTGGCGAAAGCTCGGCGGCAAAAATGGCACTCGAATCTCCTGTTTCCCACGTAATTATTATCCTCATCTGTTTTGGCTAAGATTTCGTCACGATCGGTTAGTGGGAAACCAAAGAGCTTAAGTTTTGAGGTGGGCTTATGATCGTCGGATTGTTGGGATGGTGGAGAGTGATTAGAGCATTCCTCTGCCATCGATCATGTGTTTGTGTTGCTATGAGACCACACACCCTTTATTTATAGTGAACAAGTTCTAGTGCCAAAAATTATTCCATAAGTGGTGGGGGTATTCGCATTAGTAGTGGTGAAAGATTAATTACAATATTCTGAATGTACTTTGCCCAATATTATTGTAACTTGTTCAAAACAAAAAAATTCAAAATTCACTAATCGGTAAGTGCATGTTTTTTAATATGATATAATATGATATAGCTAGATTATAAATTTGATTCATGATAGCGTCTTATATGAAATTTTTAAACTTAATTTAAGCCTCTCATAATAAAATAAAAAAAATATTTCAAAAGTTAGCTTATTTCATTATTTTAATTACTATTTGAACTAGTAAATAACTAAAATGTAAATAATAATAAAATATACTTCCTCCGGGGCAAAATAAACTTCGTTTTAGCCCCGGGCACGTGGCTTAAGAAAATGATTGGTGGGGAGAAAATGAGACATTTTTTGACCATATTACCCCCAGCCTCCCTTCCTATTTACAACTGATGGTTGGCTCAATTCTGAGAGCTGCTGGCTTGAAACCGGCTGGGTTGATGCATGTTGATGGCTTGAAACCGGCTGGGTTGATGCAAGTTGATGACTTAGGGAGATGGAAGACGGAGACTCAGCTTGGCTAGGTCACGGGCTTGGCCTAGCAGATTTGAGTATCAATGCAATTCCATATATAGTTACTTCTACTTTTACATTTTCAAATGAGTTTTTATTTGATAAATAATCAACACGGGTGAATAATTATAATAGGCCATTAAGTATAGATTATGCACTTAAAATTTTACTTTATTTACTTTATAAAATTTTACTTTATTTACTTTATAAAAAATTCGGATCAAACCCGAAATAATTAATTTATATCTCATGTTCTTTTTAAGTTTTTATTTATTGATAATATAGTATTTTTTATATTTTTATTTCGTATCATTTCTTTTATTCTATTTTATTTCACATTTCGGTATTTTCTGTTCGAGTTTTTTATCAGTTTTGAGCAAAACTTCTCGTCCCGATTAGCTCGAACTGAATAAATAAATAGAAAACTCTAATTTACCATTGTGCCATTATAATTAATTTGGTACAACTTTACTGTTCACCTTTTTCCTCGCCTCTATTCACCTTCTTCCTCCTCTCTTCCACACAAACCTAACCAAATCAGCGAACCACCAATCCTCTGCCTCAATTAAATCCAATTCTAAGTCCCCTCCCAAATTAATTCCAATTCCAATTCCAATTCCAACACCAAAATCAAACCAGCACCCTCTAAAAATTGAAACCCGTGGAGAGAGAAAATGAAAATTGAAGATGAAAATTGAAAAAGGAAAAGCTTTCGTTCCCACGCAAATTTCGGATTCAAACACAAGAGAGGGGGAAAATGAAAATTGAAAAAGGAAAAGTTTTCGCTTCCCCCGCAAATTTCATTTCAAACACAAAAAGAGGGAATCGAGGAAGGCAGTCGAAGCCGAAGCCGAAGTCGAAGCCGTCGTCGTCGTCACCAGCGCAGGCAGGCAGGGACACCCTCTTCTTCTCCAGCCTGGGGATCCGAGAACGACATTTGTTGGGGGACTGCTTTTGGGAGCTAAAACGACTATTGTAACGCCCTAGAGAGAGTATCAAAATATATATATTAGATACCAAATTAAACAAAATGTTATACTAAATAAATTATAAATTTATGAACTAAAATATTAAATAAAGTGTCATATTTTAGAACCAAAAATATCATTTCTCAAATGACAATTTGATCGGGATGGCTGGAGCAAAATATCCGTGTCCAACTTCAAAGGAATATGTTACTTTCGATGGTGCGTTAATTTTAATATTCCTAAACTAAAGTGAAAGTGAAATTCCAAGTCTCCTAAGATATGGGACCTCTCTAAAGATTTACTTTCAAGTTTCAAGTGGACACACGCACCTTATCTATTCAATCTCTGTATAAAAATTCAAATTCAAATTATTAATGAATTGACCAGTTAATAAAATTTAACAAATAATCAACTCATTAATGACTTGAATTTTTAATTTCATCCGTCCAATTTTATTTAACGGTTTAAATTTCTCTAACATGACTGGTCATGTTCAAAGGAAAATGAAAGGAGCCGGATCTGACATGAATTATGCCTTGTGAGATTTCTCTAACATGACTGGTCATGTTCAAAGGAAAATTAGAGAAACTAGATCCGATATGGATTATGCTTTGTGAGATGAGAATCTTTCATGGTGTTAATACTAGAGGGCAAGAATATGCAAGTAATTTAAGGTTGTTGGTCACCACGTCATATTAAGGTCTTGTGTTGTTATGTGCTTTAATTTACTGTTCGGTTAATAAAATTGTTATTAATTTGGTAAAAAAAAAAAAACCCACTTCTATTACTCTCAGTAATATATTATTGTACGCTGCACAGTATCTTTGTCACCGTGGAGCAACACGTGGCTAGCTAGCTCATCCGACAAGATGGGCTGCCGGCCACTAACGTGCGCTCTGCGTGCTTCACCCATCGTGGAGCTGGGAGCTGGGTTTGGCTGATGATCGCAGTGTCTCCGAAATCCCATTCTTGAATGACAACTACACTTTCTCGCAAATTTTATAGCTGCACTAGTAAACCTTTCAAAGTGATATCACGTATCTTGGGAAGAGATGCATTGTTTTTTTTTTACTCTCCTTGGCCGAACTCTACTTTTCTTTGCTCACTTTTTACTAGAAAATTAATCTCTTTTTCATCATTATTAGATATTTTTAAAAAATGATTATTTTTATATGATTTTCATCATTTTTTAAGACTTAATTCAAAATTTAGATTAAATATATACAAGTCATTTGCCACTCAATCCTAATTAATATTGTTATAAAAAAAATATTATTAGATATTTATTTCTCGAAATTAAATGAAACTTTCGCTCGTTTGCTTGCTGCGTAGTTAAATATATCCAAGACTATATATAACCTATATCCTAACTATGGATGGTGAGACTAAACATGTACATGGTGGTATAATCAATTATTTTGTCCATCTATAGTTGGAACTTCTTTAATTTGTAGAAACCACGTGAATCATGAGATCAAATAGTACTTTTCATTGTCCTAATTATAAGAAAAGTTCAATGGTATGTTCCTCAAGGGCTATCTTTTCTATCTTTTCGGATCTAGCTGTTCTTGGTAAAGAATAATTCAGTACATGTCAATGGGCGATGGTAGAGTAAGCTACCTAGTTTAATTTGCCAGTTTTTCCCCACCACACTGCCTATATGGTGCAAATCATTATTCCCATTACCCTTCTTCCTTTTGTTTTGATTCCTCAAGTTGGAGGAAATCATTGAGCGGTAAATTATTAGTATTATACTAGTGTTGTCATTCACATCTTAATTAATTTTCTATTCACTTGTTTAAATCTTATTGGATATTCCGTTTTGATCAGTTTTATATTAGCAACTCAAATCTTACATCAGTTTAATATGGTGTCTTAATTATAAAAACAGTTAAATTAGAAGGGAAAAAATTGTTGATATAGTTGAACTAGGCAGTCCAATAAGATGTTTGAATTATTTTTATATTCTACTAGGTAGTTGGGGCACGTGCGGTAATTTTTTATATGAAATTAAATTATTTAATAAATATATTATTTTAAATTAATTTTGGTCATTTGAAATATATAAAGTCACTATTTAAATATAGTTCTAAAGTTATATAATCGAACATATAAATTATTAAACATATTAATAATAAGTATTAATAGAAGATATAGCTTAATAGTATTTAAATATTGTTCTAAGGTCATATAATCGAACATATAAATTATTAAGCATACTAATAATAAGTATTAATAGAAGATATAACTTAATAGTATTTAAATATTGTTCTAAAGTATTATAACCAACCATATAAATTGTTAAGCACACAAATAATAATAATTAATTATAAAATAATTTTATAATTTTTCTTGCTTGATCTTTTTGATTAGGGGCTCATACTCATATAGTTCATCAAATTTCTTGTTCTTGAGTCTTGTTCCCTTTCTTGTCTCTTTTTTGTCTTCAGCTTCTTCGTCAATGAGTATCGGTGGTGTAGGAAAAATAATTACTTCTTCATCTTGTTTTTTGGCTCTTTTCTTTTTCGGCTTGGCTGATTTTTTAGCTTGTTGTTGATCATCTTCTTCTTTGATTTTCTTGATTCACCTACTTTTTTTTTCATCTTGTTATTCTTCCTTTCATCCTTGTCGTATTCTTTATCTTTTTTTTCAGTTGCAGTATTCAACCGAAGTTTATTTTTCTGGCTCCTTTTCCAAACTACCACCAATGACACCTCATCATCATTATTTTGTCCTTCAGTTGTTGTCCTCTTTTTAGTTGCATGAACCTCTTCAGCGATAAATATATTTCTCTGTCGTTCGCTCTCATTTTTTTCGCTGACCTTGACTAAGAAATCAAATTCCTTGTCCATACAAGATATCATTTTTCTATAATGGGGCGACTTCTCTTTTTCCTGTTACATTGAGAATAATATTAGTATTTTTTATGTAATAAAATTAATTTACTATCACTATTCTAAAAAAATTATCTTGTCGTCAACTGATTCTTTGTATTTCTTGATGTCACAACCTATTAGTGTTTCTGTCTCATCAAAAAGAACAATTGTTGCTTCATTCTCTCCATCATTAACTTGTAATCTCAGCATGTACCAGAAATTGTTAGTTGAATCTTAGTCATCTTGTTTTATGTTTAACATAATACAATTTGTAATTTGTTTGGAATTACCTTGGAATTGTCTCAACGTAATTGTTACACCTGTCGTATGTTGATTGACCCTCACCCATGTAAAATACTTTCTTCCGGCACTTTTTACATGATTCATACCAAGGTTGTTTTTTATTAATCACTTCGGTAATAGTTGTTGTTAGGACGTAGAAAGACTGCAAAGTAATGATAAGAGTTAATGTTATTTTTTTGATTTATACTCATAACTAATTTTTTTGCTCTGTGGTTGGTACCTGTTGTTTTGATGATGCAATTTCGTTAGCAATTTGTTCTACAGTTGCTTTGGTCGCATTGTCCATTCTCTTTGAAGGTGATTTGCTTATCTTCTGGGTGTCTTCTTGTTGAGTATAGGTCAAGTTGTAATGCATAAATATTTATACAGTTAAATTAAATGGAAAAAAATAATAACTTAAACAATGGATAATGGTAAAATAATTTCATATATATACATATATCCTTACCATTGCTGGATTTCATCTGTCTCATATGTTATGGGATTAATCATCACTATTGTCGTTCATGTACTTGATACTTATAAAATTCCTGATTTGAGCAATTGTATATAGGTCATGTTATGTGCATTTTTATTATTATTAGATAAAAATTGACTTAAAACTATATTTTATAGACTTACCTTGATATTTTGATATCATTCTGTTTGATAAGGCAATGATAGGCTTTTCATCTTTTATTTCATAAAGGGTTTCTCCTTCCTTTTCAGCTAAGTCTCCCCACAAGATCGATTTCAACTCTTCACCTCTAATTTTAAAAATTTAAGTATTGTTAAACAAAATTGCAATTATTTGATTTTATATATAGAAAAAATTGTAATTGAACATTAGAAAATAAATATATTACCTTTTGTCCATTAATAGAATTTCTCGAAATTTGCCATTGAATGATTTTGCGCTAATGACGAAACCAATAATATCTATCATTAAAATAATTGAAATTAGAATATGACTATTAAAAAAATCATCAATTTAAAATAATGATTACAATGTTTTATAAATTTAGTTGTTTACCGATTCGTTTGCTTTGGTCACAATGAGGAAGATGCTGAAAGTCCATGAATTCATAGTTAATAACATCAAGGGGGATAGGGATTGACTATTCTTGCACCATGGTTGAGTTTGTCACAATGAGTTCAATGTCGAGGTTAATATTCGAGTAATTTGGATTTGGTTTCTTGGCAACTCCATTGGTAATAACATATGTGCATCCATTTTCTAAAGTATCCATGAGCTTTTGCACCGCTTGCTTGAAAATCATTGCTTGAACTTTTGTTCCCTGATATAATATATATAATTTAATATTATAAATAATATTAAATATTCAGTAAAGGGAAAAATAATTATTAATGTAATGCTTTAATTAATACCTCACGATCTATTAAGATCAGTCCTAATTTTTCTGAGGTGCCCATTTTATCATTGTAATTTTTGACTTGACCTTTTCGAATAACTAAAACTTCCAGACGAAATTCAGTTTGTTGATCTTCAAGTTCTCTTATATATGTGCATGATTTTTCTTCTTGGGATAGTTGCATCTTTTCGCTCGTTCTTGTCATCTAAAGAGAAAAGAAATTATTTTCAAAATTTAAAAAAGAAATTATTAGTATTTTTAATAATAAAAAGGATTCTAAATGTGGATTGTCAAACTGTCAAGGAATTTGATTTATTTAATTGGAATTTGGATCAGCTTAATCTCAATTTTAAATAAATAAATTATGAGCTTTTTAATTGGCATTTTAAACATAACTGCTTCACTTAGACATGCTGATATACTCTCGTCAGATTCAAGAAGTCCTTTTGAAACTGCAACTCCTTGGAATTCAGGAAAATAGATTCCTTCTGAGCAAAACACCATGAAGCACCAATTTCAAAAGCATATTCCTCTTTTTTTTTCAACTTATCAGCAACCAACCAGAGAATGAGAAATTGTTTGATTTTAATGTAACTGATAACGCGCTTATCGAGAGCACGATCAAACAAATAATTACAACTTATCACATGCAACAAAATAGATTGAAGACAGTGGCAAGAGGATCGATCCACAGAGATTGGTGAAGACTTACACTAGACAAGGCCAAATTTATAAAATAAAACAATAAAAGAAACAAAACAGAATTCAATGGCTGGATGGAGAGAAATTGATTCAAGGTCTTGAATGGAAGAACAAAAACACAAAAAGTAACACTCGGGGGAGTATTACTTGACTAAACAAGTCAGCCAAGTAAGATTCGGGAGCTAACAATTTTATCTAAGAAAGCAAGGTTCGGGGTCTCGAATGTCACGTTCGAGGTCCCGAATGGTAAAATAAAGCAAATCAGTAAAGGAGTTTAGAAATAATAAAACAGAAGAGTAATAAACAACAATAATCAATTAGAGAAAGATCTTAGCAAAGGTATTCTTGGGTTGCATTCGGGGTCCCGATTGTCATCAGCACAGAAATATTCTACTCAAGCATACATAGAAATGACATAGGGACCAGATTCCTCGGATATCCCCTACTTTTCTCTTAAGAGAAACTACCCCCCCCCCCCCCCCCCCCCCCCCGTTTCCACATATGAGGTAGTCGTGACAGTTTGGCTTACCCCCCCAGGCACGCATGCGGGAGGGCAAGATTCAAACTGCCCTTGAAGATAAGAAAAGACAGATCTAGAGCTAAAGGTCCTTCAGCTTGTCAGACTCGTGACCTCGCTCTAATCAACTACTCACCCTATCTATTCGAGACTACTTCAGCGCAGCCAAGACTAAATAGATGCCTACTTGTTCCATGCGACTTTCCTTCCGTATTTATCACAAAGATGACAACATTCACTCATAATAAAAATCAGTTGATCAAACCTCTAATTACCACAAGTGAAAATGTAATTAAAATGATAAGCAATTGAATATGGCAGCAAGAATATATTAAGCATGTTTAGGCCTCGAATCTGCCCTTGCAGCCCTTGAATAACCCTTTGCTAAGAATTAAAGATTTAGCTACTCATGCTTGAAAGTAAACAAATAATAATTAAAGAAAGCATAATAAAATAAAAGAGATTAAGGGAAGAAGACTTGTTACTAAACGTTTGAAGCCCGGCGGCTAAGAGGGAAGAAGCTAACAAGAACTAGAGAGATAAACTAGAGAGAAGTCTAAGAGTGTTCTTCCTAAAAACTACATGATCATGGATGATCCAAGATGCCCTAAACTCTTCCTATCATCCTCTATTTAAACTAGAAAATACAATCACAAAATATCTTCTGCCCAACTAAGGAACAAAATGCATTTAAAGAAAGCCTATTACAATGGATCTATGCTCCCTAAAGCAAAAAGCTGAAAAAGCTGAAAGCTGATTTTCTTGGTCTTTGACTAGCTTTTGCAGGTCTGGAATGGGCTCAAGGGCTGAAATGGTCAGAGCGGTAGGTATTTGGTGGTCAGTGCAGACTGTCGGAACAGTGTCAGAGGAGGCACATGGAAGCTCTAGCAAGATGACACGTGGAGATGTCGTTCTTTGCCCTTCGGGGTCCCGAATGGAGAATCCAACTCGGGACCTTGAACGCTGCTTTGGGCTCGGGACCTCGACTTTTGGTCTTGAAGCTCAAAACTGCACAAAATACTCCAAAAATGCATCTTTTCGCATAAACTCCTTATTTAGGCCTAGATCTGCAATAGTAGTGAAAACAAGGGTAAATTAGCAGAATCATGCCTTAAATGGGTGAGAAAATGGGGAGAAAATCGTGCATAAAAACATGCTATCAGTAACCCTTCCGGATGGTTGAGAATAAAATTTAAAATATATACACACACAAATATTAAATTACATAAGTTTGAATTCGTAAAATTTGTAATCATAAGGAATTATCTCGTCCCACCCAAATATGATTGTTTTATGATAATGACTTAGAAGCAACACTTTTCAATTACTCTTTCATAGGAAAAAAAATTCACAAAATCTATAATTAAACCGATAATTAAAAAAGCATATTCCTCTTTTCTTTCCAGCTTATCAGCAACCAACCAGAGAATGAGAAATTGTTTGATTTTAATGTAACCCTTCCAGATGGTTGAGAATAAATTTTAAAAATATATATATACACAAATATTAAATTACATAAGTTTGAATTCGTAAAATTTGTAATGATAAGGAATTATCTCGTCCCACACAAATATGATTGTTTTCTGATAATGACTTCGAAGCAACACTTTTCAATTACTCTTTCATGGAAAAAATAATTGACAAAATCTATAATTAAACCGATAATTAATGCAGTAAAATTGAAAATACCTGGTAGCTATTGGTCGCGTTCAGTTCCCTTCTGTATTTTTTCTTGGGCAAAATTACGGCAGCAAGTATGCTAAAGGTCTCTGAGTTTCTATTCGAATCGGGTTTTGCCATTGCTGAAGGCTCGCTTTGGACGGTAATGCGGCTATGCCTTCTTCCTTTTTCTTTAAACTCATCCACTGGTTTGGAAATTGAAGTTGGGGTTTGTGATAGGCGATGCTTCACTGGTTTGGAAATTGAAGTTGTGGTTTGTGATAGGCGATCATTTGTAGTTTAGGGTTTAATAGGTAGGTTAATTAATTAAATAATCAATGGATTTCATAAGTAGATTAAGTAACTAAATAAATGATTGAGTAATAGATTTATTCAATTTTAATAATAGGTAGGTTAATTAATTAAATATGTGGTTGAATAATTGATATATTGTAGGTAATTTTATAACAATTAAAAGTCTATTACACCCTTAAGTTTTTTAATAATTAAAGGGTATGATAGTAATTTAAGAAAATAAGCTCTTTCGTGCTTTTTATATAGTATAGATATAGATTAACCCAACAGTAAAGTATAATTGAACCATTAATATTTTGTTTAATTTGATAAATATGAGTTACACACTCTTTTTTAAAGTTAGAAAATTAGTCATTCTTATATTCTTTGACTTATTTAAATTTTAATACTTAATTTTTTTTATTAATTAACCTTATAGAATAAGATTAAGAAAGAAAACGAAATTACAACAAAAGCTACTTCTCACTTTATTCTTAGGAAGACTGGATGAGAAGCCATCTTTCCAAAGACATGGACTTGGGACTTCTTGTGTTGAACTTTTTGCCCATTCCATTGAAGATCCTTTCAAAGACGAAAGCACTTGGTATCTCTAGTGGCCACCATAATTGTTCGAGTTAGAACTGCTACGTGTCGTTCTCGTATAGGATAGGCCGGTGCTCTCTTGTTCTCATGTTTTTCTTCTTCTTTTTAGTGTGTAGAATTAAAATGGTGTTTTTTTTATTTATAAAATACTAAATTACCTTATTTTCTCCTTTCTGTTTTTTTTCTTTGCTTATGAAGCAAGGGGTGACTAATTTTATGGTATGAAAAGTAATTAAATACTCTTCTGATAGATTTCATCACGTGATTGTTTGGAATTGCGTTTTAAATAGTTTTTAGGTTAGCGTTGCACCTTGTGTTGGATCCAGCTCATCATTATCTGGAGAAGAAGAAGATTGTAGAAATTTGTAGAAGAGAAATGAAAGGAAGAGTGTAGATGTGTGGTGAAAGGAAAGGTTTTTTCTAGAAAAAGAAAAAGAAATGTGAACGGTGCAGCAAAGCAAGGAAAGAAATGTGCAGGAGCCAAATTGGACCATTAATTGTCCAATTTGGACTTTGACTTTTCATGATCACACGGTGATCATGTGTTTTGCTTTGCCTATAAATAGATGCTAGGAAATGCATCAAATGAAGCATCAATTGAAGGCAAAATCAATTGAGGGAGAGAGAGCAAATTGCAACGAGTGCAATTTGAGAGAGATTGAGAGGGATACTATTGAGTATCCATGAGAGAAAAATAGAGAGTATTTTTCTTATTTGTGATTGAGAGAAAAATAATCAGTGAGGGTATTATTTTTCTAGATTGTATCTCCTTAATCTAGATGTGAGATTGAGTTGAGAGTGATTGTAAAACTACTAATTTATTATTAGTGGAAGATTGTTCGGATTTGGTCCCGTGGTTTTTCCTCGTTTGAGGTTTTCCACGTAAATTTTGTGTGTTGTATTTTTGTTGTGTTTGATTGTTCGATCCTGGGCGGGAGATTTTTCCCAACAACTGGTAGCGGAGCGGGGGTTGTTTCCCCAACAAGTGGTAGCGGAGCTGAAGGTTTGAAAAATGACAGACAACGCGAGGATTGAGCCTTTTGATGGAGAGAATGATTTCGCAGTGTGGCAGACAACTGTGATGGATTTGCTGACTATGAAGGATCTCGACGTCGCACTTGATGATGAGAAGCCAGAAGGAATGAAAGATGGTGATTGGGCAACTGCCCTGAAAAAGGCGACCAGTCAGATCAGGCTAGCATTAGCTCCATCAATAAAGTATGCTGTGATGGGGGAGCAGACACCAAAAGGAATGTGGGAGAAGCTAGAAAGTATTTATGCTTCCAAATCTGTGACAAACAAACTAAGTCTGAAGTTAGACTTGTATTCGTTGAAGATGGATGACGGCACGAGCATTCATAAGCACCTGTCAGATTTCAATCGGGTGTTGATGAAAGTGCTTAATACGGGGGAGAAAGTAGAAGATGAGGAGCAAGCGATACTTCTTCTTTCTTCATTGCCTGTGTCATACAAGTCACTGGTGCAGTCCCTTACAGCAGGGAAGACAAGTTTGAAGAAGGAGGATGTGACGACCTTCCTAATAGATAATGAGAAGCTATTAGGAGTGGAGAACAACAGTAGTGGTGACAGACTGTTAACTGCAGAAGGGTCATCGAGTGGACAGGATCAACGTGGTAGAAGCAGAGGAAGAGGTGCTTCTTCCAGCTATGGAAGAAACAGATCCAGGTCCAGACCAAGGGCAGATCACAGTGAGAAAGAGTGCTATTATTGTCACCAGAAGGGTCACATCAGAGCATACTGTCAGAAGATGATGATGGATTTGAAAGAAATGCAGAAGGGTAAAGAAAAGATTGATGATGCTGCAACTATTCAGGATTATGATGATGAAATCTTGGTAGTACAGAAAAGTGAGGATCAGGTAAGAGATTCCTGGATTTTGGATTCTGCATGTTCTTTTCATATTTGTGCTAACAAAGAATTGTTTAGTAATTTTGGTGATTGTGATGATGAATCTGTCACATTGGTCAATAACGAAAAAATGGAGGTTGAAGGTATTGGCAATGTGAAGATCAAGATGCATGATGAATTGGTGAGAACTCTCGGCAATGTGAGATATGTGCCGAAGTTGAAAAGAAATTTAATTTCCCTTGGAAGATTGGATTCTCGCGGGTACAAATACTCAGCGAGAGATAGATTAATGAGGGTAAGTAGAGGAGCAGCAGTAATCATGAAGGGGGAGCTTGCTTCTAACAATGTTTACCGATTGATGGGAACCGCGGTTAAGAATACAGTACAAGGTACGTACAAAAGATTGAATGATTGTAATGGTCAGGTTAAGTTACCGAGGAGAAGAGTTAGCTTTGCAGTATCGACCGGTGAGAAAGCGAACTCGACCTCTACCCGGAGAGCATGAAAATTGGTGATCCCCCATGATATGAGCTGGAGGGGGAGAATTGTTGGATCCAGCTCATCATTATCTGGAGAAGAAGAAGATTGTAGAAATTTGTAGAAGAGAAATGAAAGGAAGAGTGTAGATGTGTGGTGAAAGGAAAGGTTTTTTCTAGAAAAAGAAAAAGAAATGTGAACGGTGCAGCAAAGCAAGGAAAGAAATGTGCAGGAGCCAAATTGGACCATTAATTGTCCAATTTGGACTTTGACTTTTCATGATCACACGGTGATCATGTGTTTTGCTTTGCCTATAAATAGATGCTAGGAAATGCATCAAATGAAGCATCAATTGAAGGCAAAATCAATTGAGGGAGAGAGAGCAAATTGCAACGAGTGCAATTTGAGAGAGATTGAGAGGGATACTATTGAGTATCCATGAGAGAAAAATAGAGAGTATTTTTCTTATTTGTGATTGAGAGAAAAATAATCAGTGAGGGTATTATTTTTCTAGATTGTATCTCCTTAATCTAGATGTGAGATTGAGTTGAGAGTGATTGTAAAACTACTAATTTATTATTAGTGGAAGATTGTTCGGATTTGGTCCCGTGGTTTTTCCTCGTTTGAGGTTTTCCACGTAAATTTTGTGTGTTGTATTTTTGTTGTGTTTGATTGTTCGATCCTGGGCGGGAGATTTTTCCCAACAACTGGTAGCGGAGCGGGGGTTGTTTCCCCAACACCTTGCACCTAAAAGGTGGTTTTAGCACTACAGTGGGGTGGCGCGGGTGCGCACCCGAGCCTTGATTGATTATAGGATGTCATAATGTATTTAAACCAAAACCCTTAAATCAAGTGATTTGTGGCCATACCAGGGCCCTTGTCCGGTTGTCCCCGTCTTTCTTATAATAATTCATGGGTCATGGATTTATGTCCTAAAGGGGTGAGCTACAATTGCCATATTATACATTACCAAATTTCCTACAAAATACATGCAATAACCAAAGTTCATGTTTTCTTTATATTATGTAAAGCTTAACCAAAAATATCTAGTTCTGATCAAGAGCATAAGTCACTAGTACTACTAGCAGCCCAACTCACATCTATTTTGGCTTTCTTAAGTTTTTTCATGTTAGTTTTATAATTTATGAGATTAATTAACATGAAATAAGCAGTTGAGAAATTCTATCTCAAGCTTACAAGTAGTGGCAGATCGTAGATTAAAATATTTAGAGAGACCAAATTGAATGAATAAAATTATAACTTTTAATCTGATGGATCAAATAAAATATAGAAGGGAAGCTTTTCAGGCGATTTGATTGTGACAAATAGCTATGGGCCATTTGTTATACAACCGAGGTTTGAAATTGGGTATGAATTGGCCAAATTTGATCCCAAATAGCCCGAAATCTAAAGGTAGGGTTTTTCATAATTTTACATTATATACGATTTTGAGGGTATTCAAACCTCGTTTACTAGTACATTATGGTTAGATATTGCTATTATCTTATAAGTTTCTATTCAATTTAGAGTTTTTCCTAAATTTCTCTGCATCACTAATTTCACAGTTAAACAAGACTATATTATTAGTAGTTTATAACGTTAGTTTTACAGTTTACGAGAATAGTCTCCAATTGATACAAGACAAGACCAATATATACGTATCATTTTATGCACCTACATATACTCCAGCTTTTGCTTTTGGGTAATGAAGATGATTACCTGTAATTTCCAGCTTTTATATTTCTACTGCTGGACTCTTGACCACCGGCCCATTGCCCATTGATGTTACCTATTCAGGTCATCGATCGTACGTAGTATCTTATTGTTTCTTCCAATTTCAATGAGAGAATATTATTATTATTATTCGTACTAAAAAGAAGGACAATAATAATGACATTTCATAAGAAGTACTACAACCAAGAACCAACTACAAGCAAACATATGGTTCCTTATCAACTATCATGGCACAAGCTAAAATATTTAATTTCTTGTACACAATAGTTGAATCATTATTCTCTCACTTAAAAGTAAGTAAACAAATATAAGTCGGAAGTATTTGATTTAATTGTCAACACATAAAAACTACTAGATGACCTAACAAAACGTTAAAATAAAAATTAATAAGCTAGTAACTCAACGGTACTTTTTACAAAATGAGGCAGGGTTAGACTTCAAGTTTGACTCTTCTAATTTACAATTTCTATCTACGTTTTAAAAAGAAATGAGAGTATTTTGCCAAAATTGTTGTAGTTTTGTTCCTCAAAAAAATAATTGTAATTATGGGTTTGTAGCATTTCAATATGAGGTCTTCTGAAGCCCAACCAATTTTGCGCGCAAGCTAGCCTCATCAGTAATCAGTAAAATAAAAATAAAAAATGAAGCAGCGACTGTAGATCTACGGTTTGTCGTCTAACAGAAACAGCAAATACGTTTGACCCATTAAAAAAAAAAAAAAACAGCAAATACGCTGGTACCCTCCTCGCGCCATGCTTTTCTCCTGACAGCCGTTGATTAACCATCAAACGCAGCACAACCGTTATAGAGCGCTGGATAACCCTGTATCTCTCACGGCGTACAATAGCCTTATCCTCGCAATCTTAGCTATACTCACTCCACTTGAACCGCGCCTCTTCAGTCAAAAAGATCTTCGCATTTGATAATCCTCTCCAAAACTTTAAATCTCCTATCCACGGTACGTAACAATTTCTCTCGCGAACTTCTGATCTAAATTTCACGGGGAAATGGAAAACAATTTTGCTAATTTATGGATGACTGTGATTGTGATGTCATTTGGTGCTAAGCACCATTTTGTGCCGTTTTGTTGGGCGTTTAGGGTTTCTATTGAGCTAGAACCACTATAGTTGTTCTCTTAGTGAACTGGTGTTTGTGAATTGTGTTAATTTTCTTTTGGCCTGTGCACAATGGTAGTGTAGTATGGCAGTGTTTAGGCATTTAATCTAGGTATGTGTATATGTGTATGCATGTATTTCTTACACTAGATTTGTCAAAACACTAAAGCAACTTGCAGCTGGACATCATTTCATTTGAAGTTTCAGAAATTTTATGCAGGGGTTACATGCTGATAATGTTAATGTATCGTGGATATAATAATGTCCATGTTAGTAGCTGTGCTGAAAGAAACTTCTGAGGGTGGCATGGATTCGTGTCAGGATGAATTCAGCACAGTGGAGGAATTGGTAGAGGACACAATCTTGTCACGACAAACCTCTGTTAATCTTGTCCCATTCATTGGACAGAGGTTTATTTCCCAAGATGCTGCATATGAGTTCTATTGCAGCTTTGCAAAGCAATGTGGGTTTTCAATCAGACGCCATAGGACTCGAGGGAAAGATGGGGTTGGTAGGGGGATAACAAGGAGGGATTTCACTTGCCACCGAGGTGGGTATTCACTGATGAAAGGTTCTGATGATGGGAAGATGCATAGGAATCGGAAATCATCTCGATGTGGATGCCAAGCTTATATGCGGATTGTTAAAAGGGCAGATTTTGATGTTCCAGAATGGCGTGTAACGGCTTTTAGCAACGTCCATAATCACGAGCTTCTGAAATCAAATGAGGTGCAGCTGATTCCCTCTTATTGCACTATGTCAGCCGATGACAAAAGTCGGATTTGCATGTATGCAAAAGCTGGGATGTCTGTGAGACAAATGTTGAGGTTAATGGAGCTTGAGAAGGGTGTTAAGCTGGGGTGTTTACCATTCACAGAGATAGATGTGAGAAACCTGTTGCAGTCCTTTAGGAATGTTAGTCGAGACAGTGACGCTATTGACCTTCTTGAACTGTGCAAACAAAAGAAAGATAAAGATCCCAACTTTAAGTACAATTTCCAGATTGATGCAAATAATAGGTTAGAGCGCATTGCTTGGTCATATGCATCACCCATTCAGTCTTATGAAGCTTTCGGGGATACCATAATATTTGACACTACCCAGCGCTTGGATGCATATGACATGATTCTAGGGATTTGGCTCGGGGTAGACAGTCATGGAGCTAATTGTTTCTTTGGTTGCGTGCTTCTGCAGGATGAAAATGTGCAGTCTTTTTCCTGGGCGCTGAAGGTAAGGAGTTGTGTATCATCTTTTCAGCTTCTTTATCTTGCATATAAAACCTCATTGTTGTGATCCGAGTCAATCAAAAGTCTAATACCCTCCCACTCAAGCATAAGTTCTAAGGATTTTCCTGAGGCTTAACTAAGTAAGTGCTGGAGGGGATTTTGTGTCAGAGCTAGGCATATGTGTGTGCCTTTAGTCCTTTAAGTAGATCATTTTCTTTTAAGCAATGGACCCACAACATTGCTTACCTCTGTCATTTGGTTATAATATTGCTTTGCTGTTTTCTACTTAAATGTGATTTACAGACATTCTTAGAGTTCATGGATGGAAAGGCTCCAGAAACTATATTGACTGACCAAAACATGTGGCTTAAGGAAGCTATTGCTGCTGAAATGTCAAGGACTAAGCATGCCTTTTGCATATGGCATATCCTTGCGATGTTCTCTGATTGGTTTTCTACCCTGCTTGCATCGCAATATGACACTTGGAAAGCTGAATTCCATCGGCTCTATAATCTGCACTCCGTGGAGGATTTTGAAATGGGATGGAGACAAATGGTCGATACATATGGACTACATGAAAACAAGCACATCATCAGTTTATATGCATTACGCACGTTTTGGGCACTACCCTATCTGAGATGTTACTTCTTTGCTGGAATGAGTAGTACATTCCAGCCAGAGTCCATAAAGGCTTTCATCCAGCGATTTCTGAGTATTCAAAACCTTGATAACTTCATAGAGCAGGTAGGAGATTGATGCCTCTATCCTCTTATATTCCTTGTTCCTTCGGTTTACAATTTTGTTAACCTCCTCTTCTCAGGTTGCTGCTGCTGTTGAATTTAGAGAAACAGAACCAAAACAGAAGATGCAGAGGAGGGTTCATAAAGTCTCTCTTAAAATGGGTTCTCCAATTGAGTCTCATGCTGCAACTGTTCTTACACCATATGCCTTTAGCAAATTACAGGAAGAGCTAGTGTTGGCTGCACAATATGCATCATTAATGGTAGATGAGACTTATTTTATTGTGAGACACCATACAGATGTGGATGGAGGGTGCAAAGTGCTCTGGATTCCGCATGATGAATTTATTAGCTGCTCCTGCTATTTGTTTGAGTTTTCAGGAATTCTTTGTAGGCATGTGCTCCGTGTTCTTTCAACAAACAATTGCTTTCACATTCCAGATCGATATCTTCCTGTCCGCTGGCGCGATATTAGTACATCTTTGGCAAAACCCTTCCAGACTTTCACTTCAGAAGAATATGGAGGAAAGTTTCAGTTACTACAGTCCATGGTTTCAGAACTTATTGCAGAATCAATAGAGACTGAAGAGCGTCTTGACATTGCTTGTGATCAAGTTGCTGATGTCTTATCTCATATCAAGGAATTTCCTAGGGCAACACGTTGTGCTGATGACATTGCTTATAGCAGTCCATCTGACTCATTGATTCTTCCAGAAGTTGAAGATTCTGATGGATTTGTCCAAAGTTTTGCCCCTAGGAATTCTCACAAGTCTGTTCCCTTGGGAAAAATGAAAGAGAGTAAACCAAGGGATGGGATAAGTATCTACAGGAAGCGAAGACGTTGCTCTGTACCTTGCTGTGGGCAGTTTGGACATGATTCCTCTGACTGTCCAATGAATGGCGGTGACGGATTGGGCTTGGGATTCTTATAGATATGTTGCTGGAGATAGGTAGATGCATGAGATAGTAGCGATATGCGGTATATAATCTGCCCTCAATTTTTGCTCCATTTTCTTCTCTGCTGGTGGGATCTTTTGTTTCAAACCTATCAATTAAAAAATTCGAGAGACTTGTTTCATCTACTTCATTGACTATATATAGTTACCAGAGAGGAAGTACTCTGTGCATCCGCCACTACGCAGAACATAATACAGAAGTTTAAACTTAAACGTTAGTATTGTGCAAGTACTGCGTATTTCGGGAATGGAGGAGTAGCATGGTGTTTCTTCCTGTGGCTGAGTTCAATTATCAATGGATGCTGGATGAGGAGGCTTGTCAAGTAAGCATTACATTGATCTTTCTTTACAAACTTGAGGCGTGAATGATAAATTTGATTCAAAATTTAAAAGGGAAAATTGTCATGGAGTGATTCTTTCACACACACACAAACATAGTCATCCAAGTTAAGTTCTTTATGCTAGATACATTTGACCTTGACACTAGTTTGCCTCTCAGCGATAGCTATCAGTCAAAAGAGGAGCTAACGCTCGAGCAGGCAAAACTAAAAAAGGCAAATCATTATTTCATTTAATAATAAGCCATACGGCATCTACAAAGGATTGCCAAGAACGGAATCAATCATTGTCAGGCTAGTAAGATGGCCAGTACCAGTATTCCTTGTCTGAGGGCGGAAGCTCCTCATTAGCAAAAGGAGGGGATTTGTCAGCCTTCCGCCCCGGACTTGGCATCAATGGTTTCGATTCCTCCTTTGCAGCAGAGGATGCCGCCTTTGCGACGGTAGCACCTGAAGGAATTTCCTCCTCAAACCAGTCAGCAGGAGGAAACAAGCTTTTGCCCTCACCGGCCGGAGGGGTTGAAAAAGAAGGATACCAGCCAGTGGTATCAAAATGTGCTCTCTTCGACTTCTTCCGACCTTTACGACGTAGCAATCGTCTCTTCCGGCATGGCAGCGAGGGGGAATTGTCGGAATCCGGGGTAGTGGGAGGAGTCAGACGAGATTCTCGCTCGTCGGAGACCTGATCATATGAATCAGCCATAAGAGAGAATCAGTAGCAGCAAGAAAATTCAAAGAAGAAGATGAATAGGGAAAAGATGAAGAACTCCCCATAAATAGTCGAAGTGACGAGACTCTTCAGATTTTCCACAAAAAGAGAGGAGGATAATTTAATGCATCTCGAGAAGATCAACCATAATGACATTCAAAATCCTTAGATCACGCCTGTTGAAAGTTCTCAACGATCAAGAAGCGCAGAAAAATCGCCCAATCAGTTATTACTGAAGAGACGACGCGTGATTAGTAGAGCAGTTTGCTTAAGCAACCGTCGCCACCTGGCAGATAAAGAAGAATAAATACTGCAAAAGTCTGACCAGTGTCAGACTCGTTTTCAGTTGGGCTTAGCCATAGCTTTCAATCGAAGCTGGGGCTAACACCCTAAAAAGGGGAGAAAGATCACAAGTCCAAGGACGGAAAGGAGTTTCATTACGACCTAATGGCCTGAATATAAGCCCGCATACATAAAATATACAAAGGAAAAACAGAAAGAAAAAGCAGAGCGGCAAGCATTCAAGCCCGGGACCCGACGTCATTGTCGTCGTCCACCAGCAGAGTAGGGATGTCCCTCAAGGCCTCTTCCACCAAAGTCAGCTCAGAAGAGGTGCTCCTCATGCTCTTCAGACAGCAGTTCAGCAGATCCTTTCTCTGCTGCAGCATGGCAATGGCTACCTCAATACGGCAGACGACAACGGCCAACTTGGAAACATTCCCAATGGAATTGAAGTCCTCCATGGTAGCAGCCCCGATCCTGGCCTGAATGGGAGTCATCATTCCCCGGAGCTCCAGGATATCCTCGCCGGACTTCGTCATCATGTTCTCCAGAAAACTGATGTCACTCTTAGTAAGATTTTTGAGGGTCAGGGCCTTAGAGATCAGAAAGTTTCTAGTGAGATATTCCATGAGAAAATGGCAAATGAGGGGCAGAGAGAATGTGAAGAATGTGCAGGAAAGGATCACATTTATAGATCCAAGGCAATAGCTGCGCACCAAGGCGTGCACCTCGAAAATCGAGCCGTACCGTTATCCCAAAGCAGTTGGAGGGAAGGGCTAACGCGGAACTCCTAGTAGACACTCGAGGGGCTTGAATAGAATATGTGTCGGGGAGCGTAAGACCTTACAATTTATAGGCAGCCTACAGCGTGAAACCGCGTCGATATTACAAGTAGCTCCTAGTAGCGTAAAACCACGTCAATATTACCAGTAGTTCTAGCGTAAGACCGCACAGATTGTAAGCGGCTCATGGCGTAAGACCACGACAATATCGCATCCCAGGATACCCGACAGCGCCCCATGGGCGATATCTATACAGCGATATCCTCATGTTGATGTCATCCTGTACGGTTCAACTGACGTATGCTAACGTCATCCTGGGCGTTATCTCCCCTTGATAACGCCCACCCCTGGGGGTAACGACCTTTCTTTCTTCGGCTATAAATACCACACATTTCTAAATCAAAGGTAAGAGCAATTTCTCTACCAAAATCTCTGCCAAATTTCACAGCCATACTAACTTAAGCATCGGAGTGTCTACGCCGGAGTCCTCCCTCCGGCGCCTTGCAGGTACGACGGACTGCTGTTACAGTGATTCCAGACAGCCATAATCCCGACTCCTCTTCCCCAACCGTCCGGATCTTATCAATGCGTTTGAAAATGTGAAAAACATTTTGATGAAAAATTTAAAATCAAAAATCGTGTAGCAACAAGAACAAAAAAGTTCAACTACAAAAACTGCACAAGTAATAAATAAATACTAAATAGTAATGCGTGATTTGGTCTGGAATATGCAGCATGTCTCAAGTTTAAACAATTCTTCTTCTTTTTTCTTATTGAAAATTTGCACCATTGCTGTAGATCTAAGGAAAATGAAAAGTTAGACTTATCTTGTGATTCACTTGATCATGTGATTGGTTTCGCTAATTCATGTGATTGATATGTAATTAGTTCAAATATGGCGCGTAGTGAATTGTGTCTTACGCTGTCTGTTCCCATTTTACAAATGAACTCTTGGAGCAGTTGATGCTTTTCCTACAATGGATTTGGGTATTTTGGCTATACTTTCCACATCAGTTGGGTCCCGAAGCTCATGGATTACCACAGCGATAGTTCACATATCAAACTTACAATGAAGGAACCCACGAAAAAAGAAATTCTTTTCATCAGTGAGGCAGTAAGGGATCTATCTGTTGTTTCCAAGTTAAAGCAAAGAAATATGCAGTAAGGAAACGAAGGTTACCCTTTGTTATCGACAGAAGCTTCTTTTTCACAGCATACAAGTGGAAAGCATCTAAAAGATTACAGTTTTACATATATGTTTTTCATGTCTAGGTAACCCGCGACAAGGCCCCAAAATATGATCTCCAGAATCACAAAAGTAAGTGTTCCCCACCTCTTAGAATGCAGCATAGTCTGCAATAGCAATTCTGTGGCATCAACCTACAAATTATATTAGTGGATGTCAGTCTATACATTGAATAGAGTACAGCATGTTCCGGAATTGACTACGAATGGCAATTATATACATGTTGAGGCATGTCAAGGTTACCAAGTTGTTTTTTTGGTAATGCTAAGTAGAAAAAAATGCGTGTTACCATGTTGTTTTTTGGCGAGGCTTTTCTCTTACCAGTAGAAACTTTGCAATACCAAGTAGAAACTAAACAATACAATTAAACTAAAAACGCGCATCTGGAAGAGAAAAGCCTTACCAAGTTGTTTTTTGGTGAGCCCCAATATAAACCCTGTAGAGCTGCGGGGAAAAGTTCACAGGCAGCCAAAGCATAAATGATGATAGCATTCATTCCCATCCACTGAAGGATCACAGTGGGCTTTCTAAAATGTTTGATGTCAACCTGCATAAAATATGGTTAAACTGAAAACGCGCATCTTGTACTGACCGTAATTTGTGCAGTTTCAGACTTTCAGCATCTTATTCTTAGAGGGGAAATTAAAAGGCAAAGATAAAAACCCTCCACAATATGACTCTCCTTTTCTTCAAGAAAGGTAGTGATACACACGTACTCGGTTATCTAACAATCAACTACCATTTCTGGGGGAAGAAGATGGAGTTTGGGTGGTTTCCAATTAAACATTACGATCTGGAGCTTAGAAACAACAGCAAAATGTGTTATGACCCACAGGGAATTGTAAGTGGTAGCAGGAATCGACCGAGTAAAATGATGAGTCACTTTTTATTCTGCAGGAGGAGCAATAATAAAACTTACTATATAGAAAATAACTGTTAAAAGCAAGCCTGATGCTCCTGCTGTGAGGCATGTATAGCTCAATGTATATAGTGGTTTACTGAAAGGAACGCCTGCCACATTCACAGCCAATACTCAGATTTCAGAGGAAACAGAATGATCTCCCAGAGGAATTATTCGCGTAAAATAAATGCTTGCAACAGATAACTTACCAAGGAGCTCCAATACATATCCAATAATTACTAACGCAAAAGATGTCATTGACCACAAAAGCATCCTCTGCATGTGGCCCTGCAGCAAACAAGCTTAACATGTATTACCAAGTACCATCAGAATCCATTAAAATCACTAGCATCACAGCAGATCCCTATGTGTCACGCAGTACTAGAACATAAAATAAATCTTATAAAGCAGATGTTAGAAAATAAGAAGAGGAATCATACATTAACATGAACAAGGGTGTGCCCAAAATGCAAGCCCAGGAAGCAAGTAATAGCAGCCATCAAGGAACTGAAAATTTGGTTCCGCAACAAAATTAGTATTCCATAAGACAATCTTGAAAATGGCATGCTACTTAAACAATCTACAGTTAAACCTCGATAAATGAATGTTCTTGGGATCAACAAAAAATATTCGTTTAGTGAGTTTATTTACTTATCGATAAATGAATATATTATTCATTTATCGATAAATGAATTTTTATTCATTTAGATAGTATTTTTACATTTTTATTTTTTCGTATGATTATTTATTTTACATTTAATGTACAAATACGTATATAGACTATGTACATGCATCATGTACTTATAAGATTCTATGTATGGAATACTTAGAGTCTAAATACATGCAACATGTACTAATAATAATATTCTATGTATGGAATACTTAGAGACTAAGACAATGTACCTAACCTACCTACAAACTACTATATATATTTTTCTAGAGTCTTGGTTTGGTAAATAATTCATTCTACTATATCTTTCTTAATATTCAGTCTGATGGCTTCCGATCACCAGTCAAAACCAACAACAAAATCAACTTTGACCGACCAAATTTATCTTATGAATTTTAATGATTATTCATTTATATTTACATGGGGTCTTTAAGGATTCAAAAAAAATTATTCGTTAATGCATTTAGCGAGGTTATTCATTTAGTCCATTTGCCCAAGTCGGGACCGGAGAAAATTATTCATTTGGCGAGGTTATTCGTTTATCGGACATTCATTTATCGAGGTTTAACTGTATAGTACAAGCTCATTCATTTTAAAGTTTGTGATACACAGTCCAAAGGTCATCCCAACTAATAAAGTTGTTTAAACTCAAGTGTGTATGTACATAAAGGTGATAAGAATTGCTTTCTTCCTCAGTTGGGTGGAAGGTAGACAAGACAACTGAACAAGGCCACTTAATTGTGTGCAGTATGAACTTTGACAATTTATCGACAATGCGTCATGGCTGACTAGGTTTTTATACCCACAAGGACTCTCTTCGCTAGGTAATTAACATTGTATTTGCAAGTATCCAACAAAATCTACTTAACCTTCAGAACATTTAAGAGATTGTTCATCCATGAAAGTAACTTGGGAAGGTTTATGCAAACTATACAGGTAAAAAAATGGATTACTTATAATGAGCAATAGAAGGCAAGGGAAAAAAGCAATACATTCTCTGACCTCAGGAAACCCTCGGGATCAAATGGAGCAAGACACCATATAGGAGAGTTTGGTGGCATAGGTCCATAATCAGGTGAATTAATGCTACATTGCTGTGAAGACAATTCAGGTCAAGATCCTTTACTGATTAAATGATCAAAGGAAGACGAAAACCTAATACAGGGAAGTATACAGACAGTAGTGACTATCAGAGAGGCACCTTTGTTCTCTTGTACACAGGACGCTGGTATAGATGCTTTGGACCAAGAAGAAATCGATCAATCAAGCCAACTGCATTGCAAGGAGGTTCAAGACTTCCAGTAACTCCACAATTTACCTAGGAAAAATGATGGCTGGATTTTAGTTCCATAAATGGGGAGGGCAGTACAAAAGTATAATAGAGTTGGAAGATTAGGTTGGAGAACTGAGCCTAAATTCATCATCATTAATTCATAAATCATAGAGATACATCTGACAGTTTTCTTTTAACAGCATGATCCCTAAAATTATGGTATACTCAGCATTATGCTCAAAATATTTCTTGTTTGCATGAAAGAAAATAGAGTTTTAATTTATTTAGATAAAAATGCTGTCAAATGACAAACTTCATTCCTCCATCTCCAAGATTTTAAGGGCCTAATGCCATTTTCTTAGAGAACAATGAAATCTGGCATCAATGAAGAAATTTTATCTTGTTAAACATCTTATTTTTGGGGGCTAAAAAGAATAAATAAGAAAAGTTGTAAGATAAGTAACAGAACAGTCTCCATGCTGTGTGAAATTCCGAATGTAGAAATAAGAATTACCAACTGAAAGAATCCAGCACCAACATTGACAACTGGTCTAGTATGAAGAAAAAAAATCCCAAATCAGATATGCAAGCAAGAAAGAGCAAAATCAGCACCCTTCATGATGAAAAGTGATTTTTCCATAATGGTAAT
This sequence comes from Viola odorata, assembly GCA_963691705.1. Classification (NCBI taxonomy): domain Eukaryota; kingdom Viridiplantae; phylum Streptophyta; class Magnoliopsida; order Malpighiales; family Violaceae; genus Viola; species Viola odorata. The sequence continues at coordinate 58,139,996 of OY829541.1, forward strand.
CTAGATCTAAGAGTATGTTGTAATTAGGTGCCTCAGTAAAAAAAATTATATTATTTAACTCACAGTTTGAGTACCAGATCCAAAAGCATTCAGATATGAGCTAGGAGCTTCAAATTCCCAGTTTGGAACATACAGGCCATACAACAAGCATAAATAAAGTGCACACAGTAAGGAAGCAACCAGCCTGCATAACAAAGAAAGATGTAAAGAACATTTAAAAAAACTTTATTATGTGATGAAAATGAAGTGGGTATCTTTTGACTGAAATGCTTTCACAATTGACATGAAAAGAAAATCTTATTCTTATGTCAGTGTTGACCAAGGAAGCACATAGGAAGGGCACGATGCAGCAATCTTAAGTCAGTGTAGAACAAGGAAGCATATACAAAGGGGTTGATGCAGCAAGTCTTATCCTCCTTGTTGAATCTTATGCTTACATTTCTCAAGGTTGTTAATAGATACTTCAGCATGTAATCCTCCTTGTTGAGTCTTATACTTGAGTTACTCGAGGTTGTAAAGTGATGATTCAGTATGTTTATAATACAGGTACTTGGGAAGTTCTATAATTTAAGAATAGAAATATGTTGTACCCCTACCTTCTACAGCTTATATCGATGAGCATGCAGCAAAAAAAGTGACTTGAACCAAAGGGCATATAGCGCACAATGGTAAGGAAGAATAACAGGGAATAATATAGCCGCTCATCCTAATTTACTACCATGTAAAGCCTGAAAAATACACATTTCCAGAACCCTGATTAAGCCTACCCTCTTGTCATGTATCACAAGTCTACTTATATGTGAGTGGATGAGTACTAGGGCATAACATCTAAAGAGAAAAAGCAAACCACTGAATGTAGTATTTCTTTGCGAAAACCATAGGTGAGTCAATCGTGACATTGTTCACGAGCCAGATTTCCGACATTGAAGCAAAGAGATAACCAATTGATATTCTCTACAAATTACAACAACAAAAAGTGCTTGATTAGTAAACAAAAGAATACAATTGTAAAGATTCAAGACAGTTCCAGGTCATTTAGGCTAAAAACACAATGCAATGAAACACTTCCAAGACAAGCAGCAATTTAATCCATGCCATATGACCAAGATAAAGGTTTTATCATACAGGCTTTAGCCAGAAGTTCATGTACTAAAAGATAAGTCAAAATCATCTGTAATGCCTCACATCCTATTGAACTATCTTTATGCCCAGTTAGCAACATATATTTTCCTTTCATAGCTTTATGGATGTTAACAGTTTAAGAATTGCACAATGGCTTCCACATTAAAAAAATATGAATACAAAACAATACCGTAGATAAGTTAGCATGTGAGTTTACAGATACACAGCCAGTGTGGGAAATCAGTCACATGCACAAAGGCTACAACATGCGCAATAAGAGTATAAAGATCAAAGCAGTCCTGATGTAGACAGAATAACTTGTATAAGTAATGAACCAAAATTAATTCAGGGAAATACAAAAGTTACGATATGTTTATATCAAACTTTACCTGCAGTACACCCATCCACCGTATTTCCCCTACATCAATCCCATATGTCAAACTGCCACGCCCATGAAAATACCCACCTGCTTAATCAGAAGCACCAATTGGTCATCCAAGGTGCATATCAAACACCAGTTATCAGTGTTCCAGATCGAGATAAATAGCCTACAACTTTTGTGTCTGTAACATGAGTTGGAAAACACCATTGCCACAAGTCCAAATAGAGTGGACAGATATATACCTTGTAACAACACCCCTAGAAGAAATAGCTTTATTGCCCTCAATATGACTTTCTTGGTAGCTATTGGTTTGCTAGAAACTTTCTGTTAAGCAACACATCACAATATGATAAATCAACTCAGCCTATGCATTCAGCTTAAAGAAAAGCAAACCAGGACTAAAGTAAACAAAAACAAAAAACATATGACCATGACAAGAACCAATTGCCAAACAGCATACAGTTGCAAGGAATCAGAGCAATCAAATGACCTCACTATTTCTGGTTACGAATAGTATTCAACTAACTTTAACTCACCAGTGATCATTTTCCTTACCTTGAAAACTAAGCTAATAGAAATGCCAACGCTGAATAGGAAGAAAGGCATCACAAAATCCGCAAGTGTGACACCAAACCATGGAGAGTGATTAATTGACGGAAAAGCTCCTCCAGCATCATCAACTAGAATCATAAGCTGTGCTAAGAAAAATAACATCAATGAATTAATATACCTATCATTAATTGCTCAAAGAAAAGAACAGTGACAGAGGTAAGAGGAGTGTACGGCGATAGTGAGGCCGCGGAAGACGTCGAGGGATACAAACCGTTGACTCGGCGACAGAGGCTGGTGTTGGTTGGATGATGTGGAAGGCGAAATGATCTCGGTTGATTCGTCGTTTCCACTGGAAGGAGGATCATTGTGGCGGAGAATTGGCTGTCGTTCTTCGTCTTCTTCCGTCACTGTGAGCAGAGCTGCCATTGTTGATTTTGGGTTGAAACTGAAATGGATGATTTTAGCTATACAAGAGTAACAAGACTGGAGTACGGCTGAGTCTACTACTCCTTCAATTCAACTCGTTGAATTCACCTCATTTACGAGAGTCCACCAGCTTGAATTCACGACTTTTAGGTACGGAACATTTGTCAGAATGACTTATGCACTCAATCAAAATTATCAGAATGGAATAGGATATCAAATCAGATAAAACTTTTTGATCGATGAATTGTTGATTCAATCGGGTTCCAATTTGATGAGTCACCAGTTGAGGTTAGGGGTAGGGAAGGCAATTTGCACCCGCGGGTATGGATACCCACCGGATACCCGCAATTGCGGGTGGGTATTACCCACAGTTTGCGGGTATTTTACGGGTATGGATTTACCCGCACCCGCAAAGTGCGGGTATGGGTGTGGGTATGGATAGTGCCTTACCCGCACCGCAACCCGCACTAAATACCCACAGTGCGGGTATTAAATACCCGCGCAAAATAAATATACATGTCCTTAATATGCATCCACCAGGATTCGAACCTGGGTCTATTGCTTGAAAGGCAATATTCTAACCGTTGGACTACAAGCAATTACTTGTCTCTCTTTGCACTAAAACTTAGATATACGGTAGTATTATTGTTATTCCATTTTGTAGTTAGTTGCAAAATAATATTAATACTAAATTCAGCTATTTTAAAGAATTACAATACTTAATTTATCCTAATTAATTAACAAAAACATACTACCAATTAAAATTAAAATTAAAATTATATGCATAACATTTTAAATAAGGAGAATAAGGAAAAAAACATACTACCAATTAAAATTAAAATTATATGCATAACATTTTAAATAAGGAGAATAAGGAAAAAAACATACTACCAATTAAAATTAAAATTATATGCATAACATTTTAATAAGAAGAATAATAGATTAATATTATCAAAATGGTGTGTTTACTGTTTAACACCAAAACGGCGTCGTTTTGATGTTAAACACGTCATTTTGGTTATATATTTTGTATCATAAATTGTAAAGATTTATCATAGTAAAATATTTGTCCATTTTAAATTATATGAATTTTATATGTTTTGTATCATAAAATGTAAAGATTTACCATAGTAAAATATGAAATATCGCTAGAATATGTTAAGCTCGTAAGTCATATTTGTTTAACGTACTCCTTATATGAAATTACGCTAGAATACGCATAACATTTTAAATAAGAAGAATAATAACATACTACCGATTACAATTAAAATTATACGCATAACATTTTAAATAAAGAGAATAAAGAAAAAAACATACTACCAATTACAATTTAAATTATATACATAACATATTATAAGGAGAATAAGGATAACTAATATATTATATGTATATGTTATGCTCATAAGTCATATTCGATACTTGAATATTTATATGTATATGTTATGCTCATAAGTCATATTCGATACTTGAATATTTATATTTATTCGACACTTTTTGAGTTTTGACGTGTGCTAGATATTTGTTAAACGTACTCCTTATATTTACTTGAGTTAATTGTATAGTTCAATATCAATATTTACTTGAGTTAATTATAACTAATTAACTATTGTATTGTAAAAATGATAATTTTGAAGCTCTAGATGTAAATGATCTAATTGTATTGCAATGAAGCAGGATTATAATTAAAAAATCGTCATGTGTATATGTTAGGCTCGTAAATCATATTCGATATTTTAATATTTATATTTACTCGACACTTTTTGTCGTATCCTATATATTTGTTAAACGTACTCACTACATTTCAATATACTAATACTTATTATTTAAATGTCTAGTCATTTTATTTTATTTTATATATTTTATATCATAAAATGTAAAAAATTATTTTACTAAAATATCGTTATAATATTAGACCAGTATTTATAAATTGGTAAATAAAAATATTATTTTAAAAAAATTACCAAAATATTGTGTTTAATACCAAAACGACGTCGTTTCTGTTTTAAACACATCGTTTTGTTAAAAAAATCTTACCATTGCCATCTCCTCGTTTTGTTTTGTCAAACCCTAAAGGCTAAAACATAAAAGAAAAGCAGCAGCCAGCAGCAGCTCAAGCCTCCCCCTCCTCCTCCTCCAGTCGTCTTCGTCTCTTTCACTCTCAAATCTCAAATCGACGATTGTCCCCCTCGTCTTCGTCTCTCTCAGCTACTCCTCCTCCTTCTCCAGTCGTCTTCGTCTCTTTCACTCTCAAGTCTCAAATCGACGTTCGGCTGGAGCTTTAGCCATAGAATCTTCTTTTTTCCCCCTATCTAGACTCCACGCGCGCGCACTCACTCACCTTACCAGACGCAGCTCATCGGATTCGAGAGGCCGTTGAATTAAATGAATCGAGGACTGAGCTTCTTAACAGAGTTCAAGGATTGAAACAGGTAACATTCTCGAACGATGCTGATTTTTTTTTCATATTGGGTTTTCCTTTTATTGAGCTGATCGTTGGCATCACAACTTCTATTGGGTGTTTGAATTTGAACATGAAATGGACGTCTTGTTTATTTGATTGGTAGGATTTGCAAAATTGGAGATCGAAATTGGACACTCAAGTCAAAATCTATCGTGATGTGAGTATTTGCCTGTGCAGCCTTTGCTTTCCTACTTGTAATTGCATTTTGATCATTGAAGGAGTATGTTTATGGCTTTTCTATTGTTCTACTGCACTGGTTCTATATATGTTTTGATGATGGGAGCATGAATAATTTTTTGCAGAACTAAATAAGATATGGGCTACCTCGTACTTGCACTTTACTGTCAGAACAACTTAAGTAAATGATATAACAATTAGTTGAAGAGATGATTGGCACCTGGTTTCAGCATTCCGATTGCTATTGAAATTGTCAGCTTAACAACTGTTGTGTTTAATCTATAATGAAAATTGATGACCGGTATGGTGTTTGACTGCTTGGAATGAAACCCACAGCAGTATTGTATATACTGTTGAATGTACCCATTTTCTGTTGTAGTTGTTGGCTCATTTTGGCTGCTTATTTCAGGGTCTTGATCCAAGAAGTACAGCTAGCATGTTTGCTGACGCAAGGTGTATTGGCGAGAAGAAAATTAATGGGGAGGATTGGCTGCTGGGTTTGTCGCTGATGCCCACCACGTGTTTGATGAAATGCTTGTGAGGAACACATCCTCATCAATATCTGCGGGTATTCGCGGGTATTCGCGGGTATCCGCGGGTATACCCGCGGGTACAATTTGGCTGCTCTTACCCGCCCCGCGCGGGTGCGGGTGCGGGTATGGATTACCCGCGCAGATTTGCGGGCGCGGGTATGGATTACCCGCAGATTACCCGCTCCATACCCGCTCCATTGCCTTCCCTAGTTAGGGGTGTGAAAACGGGTTCGACCCGACGGATCGACCCATACTCGACTCTCATTTCGATCCATCGGGTCATTATTTTTTGACCCGTTAAATAACGGGTCAGTAACGGATTGACTCTACGGGTCGCGAGTCGACCCGTCTGACCCGTTTAAATTTGAACGCGATGACTGTCTTATTTTTATGTTTGCTGATCCTTCTGCTTCTTCTTTTCTTCTTCATCTCCTCTCTTCCTCACAGATCCAACGCTGTGAAAATCAAAACTATGGCAAGGAATTGAAGGCGCGATTCACACTGCTGTCCCTGTGCAAACCCCTAAAACCATAAAAAAGACAAAGCCATGGACTGCTCCCACATGCGGTGTAGGACTTGCTGCAAAAGCCGCGGATTCGATTGCCAAACCCATGTCAAAAGTACCTGGGTTCCTGCTTCCAAACGCCGCGAGCGGCAACAACAATTCACCGCGTTACAGCAGCAGCAACAAAACCTCCGCGGCGGCGAGACTAATACAAAACGACCGAGAGAAAATCAAACCTCTTCGGCACTCGCCTGCACTCGCCTCCCTACAAATGTGTCTGGTACACTCTCAACGATTTTATGTATTTTTTGAATTATTTTCATAATCTGGGTGTTGGGTCTTGCGTTTTGTTGTTTGGATTGGGCAATTCGAAATGTTTTGTTCTAGTTCCTCTTGGAGCAATGTGGATTGCGATGATTGGGCTTCTGTTCTGCTAATAGTGTTATTGTGAATTGGAAAATGTCTTGATAGAAGTGATTTAGATTAGGATGTCATTTGAGCTTAATGAGTACTATATTATTATGCATTGTGGATTGCGATGATTCGTCTTGGAGCTCTTATTGATACGGTGAAGTAGTTTTTTCCTATTGACTTCATTATTTGACTATCCGATTTACAGCTACTTCACTGACATATTTATGGAAGTATAGAACTAAAGAAGACAAATGATGTTGGTTATGTTGGTTGCTTGTATCTGGAGTCTTTCTTTTGTGATCTTAATTTCCAAGTTTTTAGGAATCTGTTGTTCTGATTCATTTGGGTATCTGTGGTGTTATGTACCTGACATGGGTCATGACTGGGTGATGTCCGATTGTTGTAGCTATGGATTTGTTATCATGATCAAGAACATTAGAGTTTTTGAGCTCAAGAAGGTGAATGGTGTTAATTAGATCTCTCCACGCTTTATGAAGGTGGTGGCTTTTGCTTAGTCCAGCCTTGGATTGAAAAGGTCCAAAAATGGTAAGTCCTAAACTTGGTGTAGGTTTTATTCTTGCATTTGTGTATGAATCTGATTGCTTGATACCATATTTCTGTGAATTTGTTGTCTCCTTTGTCGATATCTAAACTTTGCACGGGACAGCGCTTTGTTAATTGGTCATTTTAATAGATACATTGGAGAAACCCCCTTAGGTTTGCTGTATGGGAATTGATTATCTGACAGATAAATATTATTTGCAACATTGGTGGGGAATTATGTCTTGCCATGATAAGGTCACTTGGTTTGGATGATAAACTTTTTCAAGTCAAGTGCTTTTATTTTATTGTAGCGCACATGCTTGGGAGAATCTACTGAAGTAGTCTGCTGTAGTAGAAAAACAATACACTGTTTGAGGCATTGGTGAACATTCCTGCAATTTTTATCTGGCACTTATTGTTTGTTTCGCATGAAGCAAAGGGAAAGATAGACAACAGATGGAATTGGGCTAGCAAAAGATTAATTTTCTAGTTTGCTAACATGTAGTTGTGAAGCCAAATCTAACATATATATTTGTAGAAGTATTCCTATTAAATGGCTGGTGTCATCTGCTTTTTTAGGGAACTCCAGTGAATATCATTGTCGGTTCTCATGTCTGGGTTGAAGACCCAGAATCGGCTTGGCTTGATGGACAGGTATTAAAGATTGATGGAAAGAATGCTGAGATCGAGACTACAAATGGGAAAAAGGTACATGGCATGCTTTAACTTTTGTAGCAAATCTTGCTTTTTTGAATCTTATAACAATTCAAGTTTCTAATGGTTTTTGAATAAGTAGTTATACATGTAGCTTGATGCCTTAAGAACTTGAGAACCGGAAACTTCCTGGTTTGTTGTATTCTTTTATTCTAGTTCATCCGATTACTCTTGAAGTTTGCTTTTATATTGTCTATTAACGAAGAAAAGGTTATGCAACTTGATTGGCAAACTATTCAGCCCCAACAATGCTTGATTTTTATAGTTCCTGAAAGCAACTTCCTATCTTTGTGAATTTAAGGTTACTGCAGCTTTGCCGAAGATATATCCAAAAGATATGGAAGACAAATGATGTTGCCATAGATGAAAAGAAAATTGTGCTTGTTGGGCCTTGTCATTCATCTGTAGTGCTTCTTTGTAAAAGAGAGACAAGACTTGACTTAGAATAGCGGATGATTCTTCCCGTTTGGTTTCCGTCATGTTCTCGCATCATATTGACTTAGAACAACAATCAAGTTGGTATGCTTGCTTGTTCTGTTTCATTTCCTTTCTTCTTTCATACTAAAAACATATATATATATATATATGTAGGTGGATATGTAGAGTGGTATTGAGAGAAGGCACTCTTCATCCTTTTTTTGGAATTAGTTTCATATCATTTTATTCTAAGAATCTAAACTGCATGCATTTAATTTGTGATGTGATGTATAGTATACGAATGGAGTTCACTGAAAATATTATTTCTTCTAAGAATCTAAACTGCATGTATAGAATTAATTTTACTTCTGATGGCTAGTTTTCGTTTAAGTACATGCAATTTTAATGTAAGAATTAGTACAAATGTAATTTGTGTTAATGTTTATGCTAAAATTTCATTTTTAAATCCGTTTATATTTGTTTAGAAATTTAAATGCATAAAATATATAGTATAAAATTTGTTAACCGAAAAATCAGGTCAATAACAACTTGTTTTTATAAAATATTTATTTTAAAATTTTTCGTAAAGAAAATTGATATTTTAAATGCACAATTACTTTTAAAAACAAAAACCCATATAAAAAAAAATTAAAATCCTGGTCAAAATATCGGGTCGGGTCGATTCACTCGAATTTGGGCGGGTTGATCCACTTTATACTGTTTACGGGTCGTCACCTGGTCAACGGGTCGCTTGTGGGTCATGCTGACCCGTTTGACCCTTTGAAATTTTATCTTCGTAAAGACAAAACACGCCAAAACGATGTCGTTTTTCTTAACGGGTTAGATGGGTCGGGTCGACCTGTTATTTTGCGGGTCAGGAACGGGTCGGGTCATTTTTGCCCTCAACCCAATGAAACACAGTTAAACGGGTCGGGTCGGGTCGGGCCGATCCGTTTGACACCCTAGTTGAGCTATTACTGAAATACAAAACATACTGTATGTATATAAAAATATAATAATTTAGTAATATTTTTAAATTTTAAATTAAAATAAACATTTAAATAATTCATGCAAGCTTTAGAACAGCGTAGTTGGTTCATATATCAATTGATTAAATTTACTTATTACTTTCTCCATGTTTTAAAATTGGGTATGAGAATTTAGATTAGGAAAAAATGGTGAAAAAAGAAATATAAGTTTTTTTAAGGAGAAAGAAAAAGAATGGTGATTCTTACGTTTGAAATAAGGGACAACATTGCAGAATTCATTTGAGTTTTAAAACGTTGTAATTATTGGACAGCAAGAATGCTCGGTAATTTAAACTTTGGAGAACCGGACCAAATGACTTCTTTTTGCGCATTTCTGTGAGCATCTTTTAATGTCAATCTAATCCAAGAGAAAATGAATCTTAACCATTCATGTTTTTTAATGGCCAAGAGAGGAGCCGAGTCCTAATACATGGTCCATATCTATTTAGTTCGGATTGGATATCAGATTGGGATTAAAATCAAATCAATCCATTGACAGCCCTAGAGGGAAGCAATTATGTACTAGAAAGCAGTACAAAAAGCAATCTCTACTTCTGTTTAATGTCTGCCCATGACAATTTGGGATACAAAGTTTTGCTAAATCTTTCACTTTGAATGATAGAAATGAAATTGACGTTTGGTTGTGCATTTTTGGCAACAATAAGGATTATTAGTTATACAGGATTTGGTATTACTGATGCCCTGGCAATTATAAGTTGTTGTTATCTGGGTTGAGACTGGCGTTGTTCATAGTAGTTTATCCATAATCTTGCTCCAAAAAGGTTATAATCATGTATAAACTGTTAAATTAATGGTTTCTTTTCTTTAGAAAAACTAAAACCTGCACATCCTTTGGCTGTACACTACAGGGATCCTAGGCCACAATTATACAGAGCAAAACGACACAACTGGATGTGACAAGCGAAGGAACATCAAGCATCTTGCACAACGGATCCAACACAATCATCACAAACCATGTATCACATATTTTTTTTGACATGTCCCATCAACTGAGAAAATGGCAAAATGGGTAACTTGGCATTTCGGTTGTACAGTCGATACGGCAGCGACAGCAGGAAATAGCCCGGAAGTTGCAAAACCCGTGAGCTGGAATCTGTACAAAGCAGGTAGGGTTCTTACTGCACAGTATAAGAATCTATCATTTGAATTGGTGAATCATCAACCCAATCCAAAGATTCAGCTGCAACAACTGGGGAAACCAAGAAATTATGAAAAACCAGGCCCAGCTATCTTGCAGCGATGACGAAGATTACCGATCATTGATGTACTGTTGGTGGAGATCCGCGGCGGGGCTTGAGGATTGTGTTAGGATGAAGAAGCTTGACTTGCCCAACATTGCAAATCTCACGCCAAGATTGAGACTTTTAAGAGAATTGGAAAGATTGGCTCTGATTGCGCAGGATGGATCACTCAATGAGCTTCGATACAAGTTGCAAATGTATCGTGCGGGGGATCTCTGGGTACCAACTGGAGGAATTCTGAAGGAAGAAATGGATATCCCATCATCAGTCACAATTCTTTTGGTGGGTTTCTCTGGTTCTGGCAAGAGCTCACTCATCAACCTAATGTACAGTGTTCTTGGTCGGTCCGGGCTCGTACCATTTGCTCAAACATCAGCTAGTGAGTTAATACTGCAGCCAAATTGCATATTCTTTATAGGACTACTATATTAAAGATTGTTTTTCTCTCTTTTTTTTTGAGTGTTGTAGGGAAAGCATCAAACTTTACCACAATGTACATGGAAGAGCACAATGTGATGAGGGCATCACAAAATGGGTTTTGCATGTATGATTCTAGAGGGTTTGATTATGATAAAATGGATGAGACGCTCGAAGAATTATCGAGTTGGATCGATAGTGGGGTGTACCATAATCAATTGTGCCTGAGATCAGGTGACAATGAGGAAACTGTTACTGCTGGTTTAATTAGGCCGTCTTCAAAGTTTGTGCAGAGGACTGTGAATTGCGCTATGGTGGTGATTAACATAGCTGATTTGTGTAAAGCTTTTAAATCTGGCGATTCGAAACCATTTGAGGCCACCGGCGAACTCTTCTCCCACCCTGCCTTAAAAAAGTGCAGTAAGTACTCCTAATTGCTAATAAGAGTTTGGTCAAGCGCTCTCGTTTTATAAATACAACCTGGCATCTGTACTTTGATGACTACTATGAGAATATAAGATTTAAGTAATTGTACGATGTGTCTGGTTGCAGATGAGAATCCCATCTTGATCCTGACTCATGGCGACTTGTTGACATCTGAGGACAGAATTGAGACGAGGCTCAAATTATGTGAGTATCTAGGAATATCAGAGACTAATGGAGTTTATGACATAGTTTCCCTCACTGAATACGGATTCCTAGCAGAAGAATCCGATCCTGTAACGGCCTATGCCTTAGCAGAAGCTGTATACCGGGCATTGCTCATCTCGGACCGTGGCCACCTTCCGAAGAATAACTTCCAGGACTGGGCAGTGTTCATATTGTCATGGCTAATGTGCCTCATGGGTGCTGTGTTCGCTTTCCTGGCTGGTATCTGCACTAGACTTGGGCAGAAGAATAAGTTGAGGAACTGATCAGTTGTGCCACATTTTCTCTCAGATAAGCTATGTTTATTAATTTTAGATGATCTAACTGCTGACTTGATGTGAAGTCAGAACACTACTCAAACACTTTGTTCACTCTTAAAAGTTAGCAGTGATTAGGACTAATATATTTTATAGAGTAATTATTTACTATGAGTATTTTATCTTCCGGCGTAGAATAGATTAGTGAAGTCAGTAAACTTATGAAAAATAATTAGGCTGCAGGAGACAGCAACGCATAAAAGATGATACTACAACTGCACATAATAAGCCCACTTGTAGGAAATGAATGGATCTCCCATTTTAACTTTTCAGAGAATACTGAAAAATAAGGGAGGTAGTAAAATATTTTAAAATGGCAGTGTTATTCTCACACTTCAAATTATTACTCTCGCATTCTTAATTTAGGATTTTATTATACTATCCATTCTCAATTTCTATCCATTTTTTATACCAAATATAAATTTTAATTTATAGTTCTCGTTGATAGAAGCTACCAGTAGACTTGCAATTAAATCGAAAACGTGTAAAAAAAAATTTTAAAAATCTGAATGTCCCAACAAGTAGTTGGTTTTTGTTAGTGGGATGGTTATGATTGCACTATGCAAAATGCCCCTATAATACTGCGATGTAATACTAAAAAAAGATTGCATAAGAGAACGTGTTGCCAAGTTCAGTAGAGATGGAGAAATGGAGATTGCCCAGCTGCTTGTTAATCGGAAGATTGATCAAAGAATTCGCCCGTCGTAAAATAAGAGCACCCAAACTCCATTTTATGTCAAAACATCACATGCTAGCAGATGTGGTGTTAACATTATGTTCTTTTTTAACACGGTATTAGTTTTGAGTAGTATCAATGGGTAGTTTAGTAATAGAGTCTTTTCGGCTTATATATTAAAAGTTATATTTGATATAAAAATAAAAAATAAAAAATAAAAAGATGAAAATGATATAATTAATATGAGAATAATAATTTGAGATAGGAGAATATTTATATATGCCCTACTCTTTATTTTTGTGATGGGAGCAAACCTTATCATAAACCTCTAACTATAAACATCTAACTACGTAAGTTAGTGGTCCGACATGTATTCACTTAATGGAGGAGCTGCAGCTTTCTATCATGGGCATTGCCCCAACATCTCCTTTCAGATTTTCTTCACCAGAAGCTGATATTAATACTAATATTATCAATCTCTTACCTATTGGCAATATTGAAACCACGTTATAGTAAGGGACACAGTCCCCTTTGAACTTTTTTTTTAGTCTATAGGTATATTTATAACCCCCTAATTATACAGTGGTGCACCCTAACATATATTAGTGTACTGTGTACCTATATATATCTTCCTTTCATTTATCTAATACAATATTGAATATATATAAAAAATAGACATTGTTCTGTTAATTAAGCACATAATAAAAGTTATAAAGATAATTGAGTATTTTATATTAAGTGATTTTAATTCAACCGATTAGTACATGTTGTTTTTATGGTGTAGGTCATGGTTTTGATCATAAAGATAATAAATAATATGATCTTTATGGTATAGTTCATGGTTTTATATGGTGTAGTTCATGGTTAGTACATACTGAAAAATGGAAGCAGGCATAAAGAGGAGTGAGTGTTCAGCAGACATAATTTTTTGTGCAAGGCTTCTCCCACACCCTAAAAATTATAAGAAGCATGGTTACCTTTGAGAATGGGCGATGAAAAATGGTTGAAATCTTCACTTGTGTTCTTTTTCTTCTATGATTGTACCAAGGAGAGAGGAAGAAATGAAAGAAAATGGTTATATCATATATGTGACGAAGAATTGGAATGAGATAATGAATAAAAATAAATATATTATAGGAAATGGTTGCGTGCAAGGCTTCTCCCACACCCTACAGCAGACATAATTTTTTGTGCATCTCCCACACCTTACAGCAAACATAATTTTTTGTGCAAGACTTCTTCCACACCCTAAAAATTATAGGAAGCATGGTTACCTTTGAGAATGGGAGATGAAGAATGGTTGAAATCTTCACTTGTGTTCTATTTCTTTTGTGATTGTGCCAAGGAGAGAAGAGGAAAGGAAAGAAAATGGTTATATCATATATGGGACGAAGAATTGGAATGAGATAATGAATAAAAATAAATAAATTATAGGAAACATGGTTACCTTTGAGAATGGGTGATGAAAAATAGTTGAAATCTTCACTTGTGTTTTTTTTCTTCTATGATTGTGTCAAGGAGAGAGGAAAAAAGGAAAGGAAATGGTTATATCATATATGGGACGAAGAATTGGAATGAAATAATGAATAAATAAAAAAATATTATAGGAAATGGTTACGTGCAAGGCTTTCCCACACCTTACGGTAGACATAATTTTTTGTGCATCTCCCACACCTTACAGCAGACATAATTTTTTGTGCAAGGCTTCTCCCACACCCTAAAAATTATAGGAAGCATGGTTACCTTTGACAACGGGTGATGAAGAATGGTTGATATCTTCACTTGTCTTCTTTTTCTTCTATGATTGTGCCAATGAGAGAGGAAGAAAGGAAAGAAAATGGTTATATCATATATGGGACGAAGAATTGGAATGAAATAATGAATAAAAATAAATATTATAGGAAATGGTTGCATGCAAGGCTTCTCCCACACCCTACAGCAGACATAATTTTTTGTGCAAGGCTTCTCCCACACCCTAAAAATTATAGGAAGCTTGGTTACCTTTGAGAATGAGTGATGAAGAATGGTTAAAATCTTCACTTGTCTTCTTTTTCTTCTGTGATTGTGCCAATGAGAGAGGAAGAAAGGAAAGAAAATTGTTATTTCATATATGGGACGAAGAATTGGAATGAAATAATGAATAAAAAATATATATTATAGGAATTGGTTGCATGCAAGGCTTCTCCCACACCCTACAGCAGACATTTTTTTGTGCATCTCCCACACCTTACAGCAGACAATTTTTTGTGCAAGGATTCTCCCACACTCTAAAAATTATAGGAAGTATGGTTATCTTTGAGAATGGGTGATGAAGAATGGTTGAAATCTTCACTTGTCTTCTTTTTCTTCTATGATTGTGCCAATGAGAGAGAGAGAGAGGAAAAAAAATGGTTATATCATATATGGACGAAGAATTGGAATGAAATAATGAATAAAAAAATATATTATAGGAAATGGTTGCGTGCAAGACTTCCACACACCCGACCCGAGGAGAGGATGACAATTGGTCAAATAAATACGTATTTGTATTATCAATTCTCTCAATATTTAAACTTGTAATTCCCTAATTGTCCCTTAATGAGAGTCTCAAGGCCCTATAAATAAGCATGCAATATTAATTAAGACGAAGAAATTATAAAATTTATTGCTAGTATGGTTACTATTTGATTTTCAAGATTTGTGTTAAATGGATTTGTCTATGATTTTCAATCGTAAGTGG
This sequence comes from Viola odorata, assembly GCA_963691705.1. Taxonomy (NCBI): domain Eukaryota; kingdom Viridiplantae; phylum Streptophyta; class Magnoliopsida; order Malpighiales; family Violaceae; genus Viola; species Viola odorata. The sequence goes on from OY829541.1 coordinate 58,155,309, forward strand.
ATAAGAGAAGAAACCTAAAAAATATAGCCTGATTATATATGATCCAATGCTGAATCGGGTTGAAATTTTACAAGCATATTTTCTTTGCAGGACTCATCCTGAGGCGGAGCAATTTGTTTGAATCACCCAAATTTAACTCCGAAAGACTTCAGGATTGACTTCAGAATAAATAAATAATACATACATATAAAAAGCAGAAGTAAAGTAGTCTATAATCTAAATCTCGCAATGTAAATTCTTTCTAGTGATTAAAAAATTCAAAAAATTAAAAAAATTTAAAGGAAAATGTAACAAATATGAAAAAGTTCAATCCACTAAAAATTGAACAAAATAATGAGAATTTTTAAAAAATTATTTCAAAAAATATAAATGTAAATACTAAATGTAAATTTTTTATTTTTATTTTTTCATTATATTCAGTATTGAAATATTTATTACATTTTTTGTCCAAATTTTATACTTCTGTAATTTTTTACTATTCGTTTGGAGTTTTGAAATACTTAACAAATTAAGATTTGCAACTTTCAAGAAATGGTATGTAATTATTTCTCACTTGAAAACGGCAAAACACCGGGAATGAGCGCTAAAGGAAGAGAAGCTGCATTGGGAGTGAAACGGACAATTCTCAACAGAAATGAAATGATGCATTGGAACAAAAAAAAAATTATGCGTATAATGGTTTCTACTTCCTACCTTCTTTCATTTAATTTACACAAAAGATCCATCAAGTACGGGTGTTTTTATTTATCTCAATTAAATTCTCATGTCAAAAAATATTATAAATCATATTCTATATTTGTTTAATTTCCCTCGATCTTACGTGGCAAAGTTATATAGTGTGGATTTCTAAATATGTTATTTTAGGCTAAAATATATTAAAGTAATTTTTTTTTCACCATAAAAATCACAAAAAATCAGGTAAAAGTATAAGTTGGGTAATTAATTGAGACAGATTGAAGAAACACGAGTTTAACATGATATTTTATTTACATATAAATTTAATTAATTTGAAAAATAGACGACCATTACAAGTAAAATGAGTATTATGCTTCTTCTTTTCTTGCTTAGGTATTAATTTCATCCTTGCTTTTGTCATTTTATTTCAATTAGGTCCCTGTGTTTATAAAATCTCAAATTAATCATTATGTTTGCTCTATTAGTCTCTATGGTATCATCTCTATGGGGATCTTGGAAAGAAACCTAACTGAAAATAATTGGCAAAAAGACATAAATGGCCCCTGAATTTTAATTTTTTAATTAATGTGGTCCCTGAACTATTAATTTGTTTAATTACAACCCTGCGAATCGAACGTTTTGACAAAATTGGACCCTACCGTCCATAGTTATCAGAACCGGACCGGACAGCGAACCGTTTTCGCTAATTTGGTGGTTCAACCGGGTTGAACCGGGTTCGACCGGATTGTAGATGCTGGTCCGTCCGGAACCGTTTACACATTAAACCGGTAAATCTTAGACTATAAAACCGGATAAAACCGGATTGAACCTGCTGGTTTTTACTGTACCATTTTATAATATATCAAAAAATATTATTAAAATTGGAAAAGTCCAAAAACGACGTCGTTTTGGTTGCCTCTCTGATGGGCTGGCCCATGCCTGTAATGGGCCGGCCCATCAAATTTTCTATAAAAAAAAAAAACCAAACCAAAACGACGTCGTTTTGGTTTGGCTCATCAAACCGCCCAGTTACGTAAAAACCAGCCGGTTTGACCGGTTGAACCCGGTTCACATCCTTATCCGGTCCGATAGCTGAATCAAACCGAAAACTTGAAAAACACCGGTTGAACAGGACGGACCGGCCGGTCCAGTCCGGTTCTGATAACTATGCTACCGTCACAGAAATCTGACGTGGCGACGTTATCTTCCACGTCAGACACGTTTCACACGCCACGTCGTCGAGCCACGTCAGATTCCTGCCAACTCATACCTCCACATCATTATTTTATCAGGGTCCACATTAATCATTTAATTAAAGTTCAGGGGCCATTTATGTCTTTTTACCGAATAGATGTGGAGGTGTGAGGTGGCAAGTTGCTGGCGTGGCTCGACGACGTGGCAAGTGAAACATGGGTGACGTGGAAGATAACGTAGCCATGTCAGATTTCTGTCACGGTAGGGGCCATTTATGTCAAAACGTTCGATTCGCAGGGTTGTAATTAAACAAATTAATAGTTCAGGGGCCACATTAATTAAAAAATTAAAATTCAAGGGCCATTTATGTCTTTTTGCTAAAAATAATTGACATGTTTAAGACTAATTCAGCAATTGCAAAGTAAAAGGATTTGATTTTTAAAAAGTGAACAAATATAGGGAAGAAATTGCCAAATTGGTGCTTAACCTAGTTAGAAATAAATAAATAAATTGGTTCTTTTGACCTTTTTTTTTTTAAAAAAAAAAGAAAGAACGAAAAACCACCAATTAGAAAAAAAGGAGAAAAGGGCAGGGAGCAGAACTGTTTCTCGAGAAGAGATGGGACACTGTAGTGGGGGTAATTTGGTCAATTAAAGATGATAAGAATTAGGGTTTTTGCGCCGCAGCCCACATTCAAAATTGGCCTAGAGATGTGCGAAAAAACACAACAATATTAAAGAGATTTTTTTTTTCTTCAAGTGTTGTAAACCTGCGAACAAAAAAATCTTTGCCTCCCATTTCCCTCTTCTTATCTCCTCCTTTTCCTCTTCCCCTGTCCTGTCCCTCCCTTTTTTATCTGTAACCAACCCAACCCAGAATGTCTTTTTCCTACAACTCAATTACTCTCCCCTTCTCCTCTCTACAGTAATCTCATCGTATTTATGTCTCCAACCCAGTTTTAACTATCCAAATCTCCCTTTCACTGCTTCTTTTCATTAGAAGTCACAACTCAAGCGACCCTGATCATGGAATTAAGCACAAAATCAGTGAGTGGTCTTATGCTTCTCCACTTTTCTTTTCTGGGTTTTTTTTTCTCGACTCTAATTTTTGTTGTTGTTCTGAATCAGGGATCAGAATCAGAAGGGACGCATGATGAAAACGTCGATCAGATCAAGAAGAAGTGTATAGATTGCCAAGCAACAAGAACGCCCTGTTGGAGGAGCGGTCCTGCTGGCATCGGGGTGCGTGCGATTTCTTTCTTTTTTTGCTTTAATTTTGTTGATAGATTAAAAAGTTTTGGTGGGTTTGATCCTGATTTTCTTATCTGATTCGTGTGGTTTTTGTGATCAGACGCTGTGTAACGCATGTGGGATCAGGTACAGGAAGAGGAGAAGGGCTGATCTTGGGTTGGATATCCGGCGGGCGAAGAGGAGTAAGAGGAAGATGACTAGAAGTAGTAGCAGCAGCAGTGATAATAAGATGGGAGTGGCATTGAAACTGGGATTTATGGATTTTGGAAGAGATTTAGTGTTGCAGGAAAAGTGGAAGAGGAAGCTAGGAGAAGAGGAACAAGCTGCTATGCTCTTGATGGCCTTATCTTGTGGGTCTGTTTGTGCTTAGAATTTTAATTTATAAGATGGCAGAAAAAAGAAACAAGTATGCCTGTTGTTGTAATGGGTGCTTTCAAATTTTGTTGGGGTAGGGACTAGGGAGAAGAGAATGGGATTGAAGATGTACAAGGCAAAACAAAAATGATCCAAGGGAATATTGTGAATACATAATTGAGTTTTTTTCCTTTCCTCAAAATCATTTTCTGCTTTGTTTATTACTCTTCAAGTTCAATGTTCCTTTTTGATTCAATAAAATTGTACTAAAGTTGTGATTGTGTTCAAAATTTGAAAAACCACTGACCAAAAATCACTGTTACTGTTGTTACTGTGATTTAAGTACACCCTAGTAAAATTTAAAATGTTACATTCGTCCGTTTGATTTTCGATAAGTCCCCAATCAAAATTGGCATATAAAATCAATTCAAATCTATGTACCCGTTCTTGAACATGATCGACTCTCGGTACATTTTTTAGTATTAAATGAGACATCGTTAATACCGATTGATATATGATTGGTATAATCGGTATAAATCGAAATAGAAAGTGAAAAAGGCTGCTATGGGATAGGATTCATAACATCGGTGCTTACTGCTAGTAGTTTAATACACCGTGTCTTCCCGCATTGAGGCCCATCAGTTTGTTGGATTGACTGCAGCCCATCCCATTGGGTCAGCGCTTTGGCATTCCCATTTTATCAATGGGCCTAAAGTCTCAGTTTCCCATTTCATATTTTTACGCTGATGCCCCACCAGAATCCCCTGTGATACCAATGCCCAAAATAGCAGAGCTAGAGCTAGAAGGTGGAAAGCAACTTCTACATGCTTCTATTCTAGTCACATCCTCATGCGGAGGAAAAAGAAGAGAAATGAAAAAGAAAAAAACAAAAACCAATAAACACCTAACACGTAACACACAGCAAGGCAAGAAGTCCTTATGCCACGCGAGCTCATTGAGACAAGTGTCCCTCACCCAACATCCTCCTACTCTCTCTGCTCTCTAGAAACTCCCTCCCATATTTTCCCCTCTTTCCCCTGCACCATCCTAAACTTTCACACAGCAAATTCAATACAATTCAAATATCTCGGTAGCGTTTGGTTTATAAAATCTTATTTTCCTAGGAAAATGACATTTGAGAGTGTGATTGAGAGAAATGTTAGTTTTTTATATTTGATTGGGATTTAAGATTTCCAGAAAAGTAACATTATTGTGTTTGTTTTGTACTTGAGAATCCTTAAGTAAAGTAAAAAAAAAAAAAAAACTATTTTATCTTTTTTTATATTTGTGTCTTTGTTATCTTATTAGGTGTCTAATTATTTTTTTCTATATATACTATACTACACAATTTTTTTCTAAACACGTTAGACTTTCTCTCTATTTAATTGTATATCTTTCAACAATCAAAACATCAAATGATTTTGGTTTATGACTATAGTTTTTTGAAGGTTAAATAACATGATAAATGACATTACCTTCGTATTAGAGTCCTTGAAAATTATAGTAAAGTATAACACGCAAAAAAACATAACTGCAACAATAGAAAAGTCTAGAATCGGGATTTCATGAATGATTTGTTCCTATTTCTAATCGTATTTTCTTCTACCTGTTATTATTTACATCATTACTATGTAATTTTTATGTGATTATTATAATTTTGACGTAATTATTATAATTTTTATGTATTCATTATAATTTTTATGTAATTAATATAATTTGGTGAAGTTTTACAAAACAGAGAATGAATAAGACGTTTTATTAGGTTATTTTTTATAATTAATTTTAGATAAATATATCATTTAATAAAAAAAATTAACTTTCCTGTAAAGGGAAATCATTTTCGCCACCCTCTAGCTAAGGAATTCTAGTTAAGGAATTATTTTCCCCTATTTTTTGAAAAGTTAAGGTGTTCAAGAAAAATTGAATTCCAAGAGAGAGTGATTCCTTGTCCCAACTAAACGTAATAAAACTTGAAATTTTAAATTTCTGTGATTCTCTCTGGAATCAAACTCGCCTCCCTGGATTTACAGAGGAACCAATCAGCACTCCGCCTGATGACCCCGCCGTCCCCACTGGCAGACGGGAAGTAATTAAATGCCAAATCAACAATTTCAAGTTTAAAAATCAATGAAATCCACAAACTAATTTGTATTAATTATGTGATTTTGCAGGAAATGAAAGAGAAATACGAGCCTGAACCCATCGAGTCTCCATCAGCAGGCAGCGACACTGCAGCAAAAACAAAACCCATCGACGGCACGGGACCTCTGACGCAGCCAAAGCCGCCGCACGTGCCCAATCCAAAGCTGGAATCGGTTGGGGTGCACAATCCGGCAGAACCATTTACTCAAAGGAAACGCGAGTTCTCGAATTCGAATTCGAATTTTAAGCCGGAAGAAATTAGTCGCGCTGCCAAGTCGACGGAGGAGGATAGCGTTGAGTTCTACAAGCATCACAAGCCGTCTCCGTTGTCGAACATCGAGATCGCGGATACGAGGAAGCCGGTGTCGAGGGCGACCGACAGCAAGGGTGGTGCCGATGAGAAAGATTATTTGCTGAGGGCGGGGGGTGTGGGGTGGAGGCCGGAACAGCTGGAATCGACGGAGGAGACGATGGAAAGAGCGAGAAGGATGTGGTTGGAGAATGCTGCACCTGATTCGCCTCATAGACGGGTTTTGAGAACTCTCCGCGGCAAGTGGTTTTGATCGATGTCGATGGTTTTCAATTTTAAGCTCTGTATATTTTGATCAGTTCACTACTACTGGGATTGTGACGTGTACTAGCCGGTTTGAGTTCGAATTTTCAACTTCGAAATGTATATATGTATAAACCAAATAATGAATCCATCCAGTTCTGATTAGTTGTTGCTATTGAAATTTAGGGCGTGTTATTTTATTCAGACCAGGAGAGTGGAGAGTTGAGGTGAATACTGAATACTGGCGGGGGTGAAGTGTGAACTAATGAGCGTGGAGACCGCCGGCAAATCCTTCAAGAACCGATGGGCCACGGATGCCCAGGCTTTATGTGTTGCAAGCCCAATAGAAGCTTCTCTATTAACTTAAGCCCATCTCGAGCCCCAAACCCTTCTTTTAACGCGAATTGTTTCTGTTTTTTCTGCTTATGTTGACGAGACCAAATCACAATCACAATAACGATACAACTTTTTTATTTATTTAAAGTATTACATGGTTGAAATATATTATTAGTCCTTTAGATCATTAGATGAAAAGAACATATTTATTTCTCTAATTTCTATAAATAATACAACGAAATAATTATTAATTTTTTCAATATATTTATGTAATTTGTTTATTACATAGTAAATTACATAATAACTAATAATTAAAATATATTATTGCTGAAATATAATAAATAATTTATTTTACTATTAATCTTTTTATTTTATGCATTCAATACATTCAACTATAATGTTACAGTTGAACGTCCAAGATGATCAAATATTAATCAACTTTAATTGAAATCATATACCATTATAATTAACTTTTCATATCAAGGCTTAGCATTGAAGTTTTTTCTGTGTGATTATTTTATCTAATCTAATTAATTTTTTAATTATTTGTCTTTTATTAGTGTTTAATTGAATTTTATTAAATAAAATTAATAGTTTAGTTTATGTAAATGTTACAGATAAGTAGAATTAACAATGATTAAATGCATTGATTTAATAATTAAAGCTTTTGTATTTAATCATCCGTTCAATGATATGTGCCAATTCTATATTGCATTTAAAATCCTATGTGTCAAGCTTGTATTGATTTTTTTTTATCGAATTTACATTATATATAGATTTTAAGCAGCTAGTATATATTAAGTCCTCTTATTTATTTATATATTTTAAAAAAGGTCATTTTTATTTATATGAGTGAGGGATAAAGTATAAAATTAGATTTTTTTTTTTTCATTTTCTAGATGGACTCACACACATATACATCCACATACATAGGTATATTTTGGTTAAAAGATGGACTCGCATAAAAGGCATTGCTAATTGCTTGAATGTAAATATTATTGGACATTTTTTATAAAAAAAATTATCGCAGGACTAAAAGGCATTTATAACTTTTCCCATACTATAAGGGAGTTCCTTTTTTATTATATTTTTCACAAAAGGTGCCGTAGATGACAAACTACTGGGAATGGTGCTTAATTACTCATTCACATTGCCAATTAGTGATCGATAACCCCTTAAAATCTTAAGACAAACCACCACAATTCTTCTTCAACAGCATTACAATCTGGAAAAAAATGAGAAACCGAGATGATCTCCTCCTCTTCCTCCTCCTCCTCCTCATTTTCAACATCAACTTCTCCTTATCAACATTATCAACACTGATAACTGCAGTCTCTAAAGATGAAATAACTTGCCAAATGTGCACCTCTTGCGACAACCCATGTCAGCCCATGCCCTTGTCACCTCCTCCTCCTGCATCCACCATCCCACCTCCGCCTCCACCTCCATCGCCATCACCACCGCCGCCAATGCCCGTCGTTTCTGACTGTCCCCCATCACCTCCAAGTTCAGTAATTTACTACTATTCGCCACCTCCACCGTCTCAGTCCACGTATGATCAGTACTCATCCCCGCCACCACCGCCTGCTGGTGGAGGTCAATTTTATCCTCCGCTAGCGTACCGCAACTATCTAGCGCCGCCGTCACCGGACCCCATACTTCCTTACTTTCCGTTTTATTATTGTAACCCTCCTCCCCAACATTCTTCTTCTTCCAATTCTTTCCATTTGGGAATGTATCCCATTGTTTTACCATTTTTTATTTTTCTTTATTATTGGAGATTTAAAGATATAGTGTAACTTTATTATTAAACTTTTATTTTAAGCTCATTTTTCTTTGACAAAAAATTAAGCCAACCACTACCAAAAAATTTAAATGTCTTAAAATTGAAATTCAATTGTTGTTGTGTTCAAAGAACTCCAATATTTAAATCACTAAATGTTTTGGTGTATTTTTGTTTCATTAATTAGGTTATTTTTAATAGCACTACATTTATTTTACTGTTTCTCTCCAGATGTATTCTTCACAATTGTGAGTGGAAATAATGCAACAATTTTTAGATAAATACAAACTATGTAGTTGGCCCTTTCTCGTAAAAATTGTACTAATTCTAATACTCTTACTCTCTAATTTTTGTGTGTATGTAAAATTAACATGATTCGGAGCAAAAGACATTTTGATACTTAAATATTAGGGTTAGGATACTTTGACACCGTTTTTAGCCTTTTAAAAATTAGGCAATCAACATTTATTGCATTAGATATTTTGACACTTAATATTATATCCGTTAGACACTTTAACACCTACACCTCATAAAAGAGCAAAAATCAAGTGATAGACCTTAGGAGGACTTAGGAGGTGTAAGGGAGGTTGCAACTGGACGTATAAAGTCGGAATGTGTGCGATCTGGAGTCCACTCCGGATCTTGTATTGGCAATGGCATGTGCCTTTTTAAAGTCATTGCACCGCTGGATATCGATACCGATTCTGCGCTTGAATATATGCCTCCCCACATGACAACCATTTATTTTATTTCTCCTTCAATTAACGTCTATATGTTCTATAATTTGTACAAGAACGTAAAGGTGTATTGTGAGAATAAAGAAGGTGAAAATTGGATCATGATATGACTTCTTATATTGGCAGAGCCCCGGTGAAAACGTTTAAGGGGCGAAATAAGATTTTTTTTCTCATGAGGTTAAAAATGAAAGATAAGTTAGAATAATAAGAATTATTATTAAAGAATTTAAATTTTTGAGGAGAGAGCGGATATGAAAAATAAATAAAAAATAAATAGAATAACTATTAATTTTATTATTATTGTTTTTTTAAATCTCTTAAAATGTTGAGGTCAATAAGTAGCTCGATTCTAAACTTATAATAATTTGTAGTAATTTCATATACCGCGATTCTAAACTTATATTTTCAGATTTTTATTTGTAACACGAAAAAAGGTGAACCAGACCAATTAAACTGTTCAAAATGAACCTATACACGACTAAATCGTCCCTAAATGATTTGGTCTTTATTAAAAAAATCTAAACTACATATTGTTTATAAAATGTCCTTAACATAGCTCTTATAGTCTAAAAAACTTGCAATAAATTCTATAGTTCTTTAAAAGTTATAATTTAAACCTTTTTAATGGTTAAAAAATTTAAAATAAATGGTAAAAAAAATCAATTTTTTTTTACAAATTTGAGAAAAAATGTAATAAATATGGGAGAGTTCACTTCTCTAAACAAATGTAATAAATATGGGAGAGTTCACTTCTCTAAACAATTGAAAAAAAATGAGAATGTTTTTTAAAATTATTTAAAAATAATAAATTATCTAATAATTTTTTTTATTTTTTCATTATATTAAGTTCTATCATATTAGTTACATTTTTTGTACAAATTTTATATATTTTTTACAATTTTTTACTATTTATTTTGAATTTTTTAAGTATTTAAAAGGTTAAAATTACAACTTTCATGAAACTATTAATTTTTTAATATATACTTTTAAACTATAAGAGGTTAAATTAAAAAATTTGTAAACTATAAGTTTTTTTTTATGTAGTTTACCCAAAATAATACTCCAATTTGGTCCAATTTCTCATGCAAACCCAACAGTTGGGCCTTTATTATAATGCCTTAACGTTGGGCCTTAATTAACTAAAGCCAACGAACACATGATCCAGGCTTCCTCTTCCAAATTTCAAGTGAAATCCCATTTCCCGCCTAAGCAAATTTTGAAATTGAAAGACAAACAACCTCGGCTAATTCCCAAATTCCTTCTCATTTACTTTTAACTTAAAAATCCTTTCGACAGCCCTAATCCATCTTCTCTCTCATTTCTCCTGCTTCTCTGCAAAACTCATCAAAGACAAAAATGGCAAAAGCAGCAGCAACCTCTGCTGCTCCAACGAAAGCCCCAAAAACCTCCAATCCCTCTACCTCGATCCGCCTCCCTTACTTTCAGGTACTGATATAAGATCATGATACTATTAATTTCTCAGTTTTCTTTTCTGTAACTTTGTTAATTTGTAATTGCAGATGATAAGCGAAGCAATATTGGCACTGAACGACAGATCGGGGTCAAGCCAGCCTGCAATTGTGAAGTTCATTGAGGAAAAGTACAAGGATTTGTTGATTCCAAATTTCAAGAAAATCCTGTCGGTTCAGCTGAAGAAGTTCGTGAAAACCGACAGGCTTGTTAAGGTCAAGAATTCTTACAAACTGTCTTCAACTGAGAAGCTGAAATTGTCCATCCAAGAGACCTTGATAGCTCAGGGCAGAGCGACCGCCACGGTTAAAGAGAAGAAATTGGAGAAAGATTTGAGGAAGACCAAAAGGCTTAGTCAGTTAAAAACACCTGAGGTACTCAAGATGAGGAGATTGAGTGAGGTCAAAACACCAAGTGGGTTTAAGAATGATAAGAAGTCGGTGCCTGTGGAAAGGGAGAATTTGACGGCTGGGGGGTCTAATTCCAGGTCTCAACAGAAAGTTAAGATATGATGCTGAGTGGTGAATAGTTAAACTTATAAGCTTATTTTGGTCACTGGTTGTGAGGGGAAAGTACGTAGTACTAGTATTTTATAATTTTGTGTTGGGAATGTCGCGTTTCTAAAACTTGTGATTTAGTAATGGAAGAGGATATATGAATATGATTCCTTATAACATATTAAAAATTTAGTAATTTTTCGTCATTTTAAATTTAATGTTGTATCATATTTAATAGTATAAATTTTATAATTGTAAAATTATTAATGACTAATATTTCACGTTATTGTAAAAAAATTTTAAAAACAATTCTTTTTAATGAACAGTTGTGCTACTTTAAAAAAAAATTAATTTTTTATTTATTTATTTAAAAAAAAATTTAAAGATTTTTAAAAAATATTATAATCAAACTCATGTTGCCTTCGTCCCCTTCTTTGCTTTTTTTAATGCCAACTCTCAATATTTTAATTTGGAATTGTCAAAGGCTACTATAGCAAATGTTGCTACTAATTCTACTTATTTGGGGTAATTCGGCCTGGATTGACTCCATTCGTCAGTTGCTGGGCTACCGATGGACTATTCGAGTAGTGTAGATCTATAGGGAGGCTAATTGTGTCACCGTGGTATGGCCAACTTGGCCCTTGATACTCTTGAGTTCTATGTTTGCTTGCCATTCATATTCTTAAGTTTTATGTATGGTTGTCCATTGCTCCTGTTAGTGTTCAACTTAATCTCTTAAAAGATAAAATTTTAGGTTCTTTTATTAAGATGAATGTAATAGATTAATTTTGAGTTGTATCATCCTATAAGATTTAAAATTTGAAGGGTTAAATATATAAAATTTTAGGAAGTATAATGAGAAAAAATAAATAAAAAGAAAAGTGCATGCCCCCGAAACCTAAAGGAGGCTCCGCACTCTTAACACTACTCAATTGAGCTCATAAGTCACCGCACTTTGCATAATTTAACCTTTGTATAGGTGTGTGTGGGGTGTGCAAGCGAGAGTGAAAGAGTTTTATACGCCTAAAAACCTTTTATTAAAGAGATGATTTTATTAGAGCTGTTTTTGTATGAATTAATTATCACTTTGGGAAAAAATATAAATGACTACCATCCGAAATCAGACTTTTTTATCTAAAATATGGTGATCGGTCAAATCTCATCCATTAATTGGGTGACTTCTGGAAACAAATTTACTAATCTAGCGGTGCCAACTAAATCAAGCATTTAGAGCATTTCCAGCGTTCAACTGTCTACGCCGTCTTTTTAATTTTTATTGTGTCCACGATTATTTTATTTATTTTTATTTATGTATATGCAGACAGAATTTGAGTCTAAATACTCTACTAGTATTTTACCATTAACAGACAACCGATTAGCTACATGTTAACTAAGAAATGATTTTACCGATATTGATTGTGGTTAAACAGTAAAATACTTGTCAACTTTTAACTAAAATTTTGAATTCAATGTTAGAGAATGAAACAATACCATGTTGGAAGAGTCACCTATTCGAGAAGCCCAACAAAGAATGAACGGGATTATAGTCAAAACTGAGTAATGAATATGGCCTAAAATGTATTATTGTCGTTCGGATGCAGTATTGCACAAAATTGTTTCATAAAAGACGAGACGTTTACATTTTTAATTTGTGGTTTAAAGTTTATTTACACAAATTAAGGAAGTTATTGGGAAATAGGTCAGCCGACATGTCAAAACATAATACAAAAATGGAATCCGCTTGATTATATCCAAAATGATGCCCCGCATCATGAAATGAGATGATGCAAACACTTTTATTTTGGGTGCGATGATGTAAACAAACACTCAACCCACATTTACAATTCCACTTGACAATGGACAATGGACAATTGACAATTGACAACTTCCAACTCCCAACTCAAATGGAAGCATGAAACATGGGACATGGGACAACTTACCTATAATTTACTGTATAAAAAATACTTGCAGTAACTAGCAGTATTTATAACTTTTGCGCATTCTAATTTATTACATACAGACAGTACATGACTTACTTTGTTTTGTTTATTTTCATAATCGCGATTTCACCTAATAGGATGAGACTTGCGAGGGACAAAGCAAAGGATAAAATTAGCACGAGGACAGTTAGTGTGGCACGTGCCATGTACGTGGTCATTTAATACGGGTAAGGAAATGTTAGGTACACATTAATTACCACCAACCCATGCCCGTAGGGCGTACCGACTTAACTACAAGTCTACTATACAGTATACAGTATACAGTATACAGTACATTATTTTCTTTTTACCATAAGTATTTAATTATTTATAGATAGATGACGAATTTGGAGGAAAAAATTGAGTTTTAGATATTCAAGTTTTTTTTCCAATTTATATAATATTCCAAAATTAAAATAGAGGAGGATTCTCAAATTTTCTCAGTGGGCCCAACTTGTGCGGTGGAATGGGCCATTAATTAATTAATTTAACAATACAGATAGGACGAACATGATTTTTTTATATAATATTTTTGTTTTTGAGACTATATAGTATAAATTAAGTTCGTTCACTCATTTATATGTTAGTGTATGAAATGCAAAGTATTATCAACCTCCACCCACCCACTTCTCCCCCTCACCCTCTCCTCTCTCAAATCTGCAAGAAAAACAAATTACATTTTCCATTTCTAGAAATTAATTAATTAAAAACCACAGAAATGGAAGGAGTTTCTGCAACCCTCTACACCAAGATGAGAAGGTACTGGAGGTCCCGAGGATACGAGCGGGTTGACGGGTCATCGGGTCGGAGGCGCATGGCCCGTGCGGAGCTGGGTTCCGGTCGCCGGAAGAGGTTTACGTGGCGGATCAAGATCAAGCCCAAGTTGAAACTCCTAAAAGTGATCTCTTCCTCTCCTAAAAGATTCCTTGTTTGGCTGCGTGATGCGTATGTGAACATGATGCTGGGATTCGCTAGCAACCGTGCGATTGGCGCGGCGTATGGTGGGATCACCGCGGATGGGATGGGGTCGTTTGGGCGGGGCCCGCTCAAAGAGTATGATGAGAAGATGATCATAGAGATCTACAAGTCGTTGATGATGGCGCAGAATCAGTTGGTACACCGCGATGCACCCAGGTTAACTTCCACTGCTACTGCTAGTGTGCCGAAACTTGCTGCTATTGTAGAATGAATGATGAGGAGATTAGTTAATGGAGTTTTTTTTAAGAAAATTTAATTTTATGGATATATTGGATGAATATCCTGTCGGTGACATCAATTCAAGCTAAGTTCTATAAATTACCCAATTAAATTGTTGTGGGATAAAATATTTCCTTTATTTTGTGTGAAAATCCTAAAAATAACTTTGTATATTTGGTATTTCTGTTTTATGTTTTCACCATTGACATTTGGTTAGTAATTAATGATGGCAGAGCGCTAGTTACATGAGATCAAATTAAAGACGTAATGTGGTCCACGCCAGATTGGATAGGATCAACTTCGCCGAAAATGATGTGTCTTAGGACAGGTTTTAATTTTAATATAAACCAAAACTTTCCTCTAACGTAGATTTCCCATAATCCATTAATTGGCACTCAAACATCAACATACGAGATACTATTTCTGATTCAATTTAGCACATAAAACAAGGCTTTGAGTATATTTAAGTACCCTAAGACCTTTTGCTTCATATCGATAATGAAAGTGTCAAGTTCGCCTCTAGCGTAAAAACTTACAAGGCCCATGTTTACAAATAAACAAACTCGATTGCTAATAGTTTAGTTTAGCCAATTTAGCCTTCAAATTTCCTACGTATTACTCATGGTTTTTTTTATCTCCTCCGAGTGTTCTGGCATTTATTTTTGGTGACATTTCGGGATTCTTTTTCCCTCACTTCATTATAACTCAAGTGCCAAGCTTAGTCCAATTAACATACAAAAAAAGATAATATATCCACTCTAAGTCCAATTAATTTTGAGTGTTCTCTTGTTGTACTGTTCTTCTGATTTGAATCATCCGGTATCTTTAAAATATTTTTTTATTTAATTAAAAAGTTGTAATCTTTTAAAATTTATCTTTTTAGAATATTAATTTTAATATTTAGTATCTTTTTGAAATTCACATTTTGTATAATTTTTTTTATATCTTCCGTTAGTTAGTTTATCGGGAAAAAATCACCTCTCGTGTTCATATATACCTTCATTATTATAATGCATAGAGATGATTACTTCACCGTCTTCACATTTAAGTGCGGGACAAGGTGAGCTTGCCTGGGTGGTTGCGACTCGCAATTGCTATTAATACGGGAAACTTCCCACGTACCGCGCCTAACCATGTGCTGCTCATTTGTATTTGTGGCCCTAGCTCCCTCGATCAGTTGACCATATAGTCACCATACCATGTAATAAAAATATAAGCTATTAAAAAATCACCCTGAAAATAAAGAAAAAATAAGAATGATGACTAAGCATGTTATTATTATTGTTGGTGACGAGGCTGAGGATAATTGATGATTTTGGTTTTGATGGAATATCCGTTTTTATCTCACTCATCTACCATCATTACTTACAATACACTACTAGACATTAATGTCAATTTATAAAATAAAATAATTTGTATCATAAATAAAATAAACGATATTGACTAATAAAAGAAATGTGAACCAATATTGATACGTTACTGTCAAATAGTAAAAAATTTGTCTGCTCTTAATTAAGGTCTCATGTTTTAGTTTTAAAAATATTGTAAAATTATAACGAAAGAATCACTTTCCTTCGAGGATCCAACGATGCTCGAAGAAGATGAGTCCCTTTTAGAAGATAATAATAATAATAAAAAAACAAAAGCGTGTAAGAACTTTTTCTTCTTGAGGTCCAAACAAAACAAAAACTAAGACTATATAGCAGCAGCCTGAAACCAGACGTGATGCAATGCAAGTGTCAAAGTAATGCAGACGTGATGCAATGCAATGGATTGGATGGCATATACGATTTGGTATGTGTTTTGTTTAGCATAAGATAAAACCAGACGTGATGCAATGCGTTGTCAAAGTAATGCTTTAATATATACACATCTTTAACTTTTTTTGTCGTCGTAAAATCACACGTATATAACTATATTCAAGAACACAATTGTATTTTGGTATTATTTGATACTATTTTTTTCTATTAGATAAGGGAAATTACCAATCTATCTCTATTTCTTTATCAATTCTTTTTTTTTTGTATAATTTTAAAGTATTTTAATCTTATTATTATATATAATTTTTTTTTCAATTACTCCTAGTATCCTTTTTGCCTTAAAAAGGAAGAATTAGTCTCAATTATATAATTAGACTGACCATATACTTTTTAAATAGCTTTCAGAAATAAATTAACTTAATTTTATATAACTTCACATATATTATGCAAATTTATAAAAACTCTTTACCTATTGAATTGAAGAAAATCTCGTTGTGAAGAGTGGGTCATGTAACTAGTATAATTCTAAATGTCACTATTTCTTTTATCGGGATAAAGGTCACTCTTTTACTAGTATTAATTTTGTTCGCACAAAATTAATTTACTGAGGCGTAGATATTCTCAAATTTCATACTCCTTCTATTTTATATAAAATATGGTTTAGGGGTGTAAAAAGAAACCCAAATAAGATGTCATTTTTTTATAAAAATATTCTAAATGTCTGTTGGGAATGATCAAACTAAATTTATTCAATATAAAAAAAGAGATTTCATGTGAAAAATATACTTAAAAATAATAACTAATCATCACATTGATCTTTGTGAAGATTACTAGAAACTTAGAAATACTATTGGCGGAATAGAGAGAGTATAGCTCTATATAAAATAAGATAAAAAATAAAATGAAGTAACAATTTCTTATTTAAATATTGATTAGCTAGAGCCTACACGCAACCTGATTGTTATTTTTGTCCTAACTTCGTGCTATTATTCTTTTGAAATTTTGAGACTTTTTATATTCTCAATTATTATCAAATTACGTGATCAGTGACCCTAAAATTAAATTAAACGTACCAAACCAAAAATTCAATTCGCTGGGCAAATAGATGCAAGACGACGACGTGCCTACAGTCAAGTTTTATTTTCTCTTCCCAAAACTCCCCTATTATTGCTAATTAATGACAAACACATGCGTATGAAAATTCCATTAGCAGATTGAATTTGAATTTGTTGTGAAGTTTAATGATCTTTAAATTGTAACCGTATAATTAAGGATAAAAATAAAGGCGACACAAAATGTATATAGTTTTATAAGAAATACTTACGTCAACGAACGAGATAGAGGAAACGTTCTCATTATTTTAAAACGTAGGGGGGTGTTAAATTATATTTATAAATTTTATCACTGGCTCATCAGATTAGTGGAGGTCCGGGATGGGCCTGAGGCTGAGCCCACCTTTATATTGTTGATTGGGCTGAACTTATACAATCTCTAAGCAATAGCAGTATGAACTTCATAGGGTATTATCTATTTGGGCCACCAGTAATGAAAGCTTTATGGTCTAAGTTGGATCGCCCAAGTTTCTGGGCCCATTAGTCATTACCGCAGTTAGCCCGCCTGATGGTTGACAAATGATGCTGAATTCAGAAGGAAAATTAGGCATAACAGAAGGTCTAACCCTCTAGAGCTTACAAATTGGTTACTGAAACAGGGTAATTGACCGCGCCGTCGAAACGGGCCAAAAATAATAACATCCTAATGCCTATATGCACAATTAATTTACAAATAGTAGTAACATGGTCGAATTACAGAGATTAAAGGATGAGTCTTGTTATGACAGAATTAAATGCACAAAACAGTAACACAAAAGGGGGTTTAGTTGGTCAAACAAGTCGACCAAAAGATGTCGAGGTCTAGACAATTAACAAGGACAAAATTAATAAAAACAAAAATGATAACAATCATAAACAAAATAAATAAGAAAGTAAATGAGATAAAGTCAAATAGGGAGAAATCTTAGTAAGAGATTTTCTAGGGTTGCGTTGAGGCCTAGTCAGTCATCAGCGCACAAATGTTGTATTCCTATATCGTAGAGGTGCTATGAGGGTCAGGTACGTTTAGGCCCCCTGCTTTCCTTCGTAAGAGAAGCTACCCCCTGTTTTCACATATGAGGTAGCCTTGACACTTCGTCGTCCTCCCAAGTACGGGGCTGAGAGGCAATACTCAAAGGCCTATTAAGAGGAGGAAAGACACTTCTAGGGTGAAATACCTCTCAGCTCGTTAGACTCACGACACCACCCTAATCGGTCACTTGCCGTCGACAGAACGGACGAAGTTAATGACAATCCGTCTAGTGTCTACTCTATTCTAAGGCTTCGCGTTAGTTATAACCAAAGAAATGACAGAGATCTAAGAAGATAAATTAGCAGGTGATCAAGCTCCTAACAAAACCAACTAGATCTAATAATAAGAATGACAAGCAAACAAATACAGCAATAAAAATATATAAGGCGCAATATAGCCTCTTGACTACCCCTTTGCAACCCTTAAAACACCCTTGCTAAGCGGATGAGCTTAGCAGCTCATACTAGTAAATAAATAAATAAAGGCAGATTTAATATTAAGCATAAAAGAGAGAAGGATACAATAAAGGGAATAAAACCAAATAAATACCGACCGGAGCTAAATGCTCCAGTTTGAAGAGTTGATGACAACGTTAATGGAGAAAATGGGGGAGGAACAAATCCCCAGGAGAGAAGACTGGCGGCTAACAACCCTAAAAGAAATATAAAACTAAGAAAAGTAATGTGTAAGATGTCCAAAACCCTAAAAGCTAAGGGTTTATATAACCTAACTACCCACAAAAGGACAAAGTCCACATAAGAGGAAGGACAAAAACACGGAGGGAGCGTATCCTTGAGGGGGAATATTCCCTTGATGGCGATAGGGAATC
Organism: Viola odorata; assembly: GCA_963691705.1. Classification (NCBI taxonomy): domain Eukaryota; kingdom Viridiplantae; phylum Streptophyta; class Magnoliopsida; order Malpighiales; family Violaceae; genus Viola; species Viola odorata. The sequence continues at coordinate 58,174,189 of OY829541.1, forward strand.
TTTATGGAATCCCGTGCGGAACTTCTCAAGCACGTCAGTAGAGAGGGAATGTGCACGTGTGGCAGTTGGGCGTAGGCATTGGACAACTCCTTGGGCTGGATGAATCCGCAGTGAGGGCTCGATGACATGGTAACAGTTAGGGCTCGACGTCGGTCTTGACGCTCTGAGATCCATAAGGTAGAATTCCACCAAAAAGGGTTGTTTCAGCATCTTTTCCTTTTTGAGCCTAGATCTGCAAAATAAAGTAAATTCAAATGGAAATTAAGAGCATCATGCTCAAAATAAGACTATAATTAAAGAGGAACACATGTATAAAACACACTATCAGTAATTATATAAAATTTTAAAATATGACAAATATAATTTAATAAATTATCTATAACCCCTAAGAAATTAATTTCGTTGATATTTTCTTATTTTTGGCCCTCCCATATTTCTAGCTTTATTCAATGGTCCTTATACTTTCATCGTATTTTAGTCTGTAAAAAAATTACTTGCCCTCTAAAAGTTTCTTCCCAGTTTCGCCCCTGTTTACACAGATGATTAGTGTGTTGAAGACTGAGTCAATATTTAAAGCGAGCAAGTGGTGAGACGGTGCTGCTGACTCCGCTGAATAAAATGACAGAAGCAACCGGCGACTGTCGAGTTGCCAACGGCTACCCCAATTAACGTCTATAATCTGACGCGACTAATGTAGTCTGCGGCAATGTCAATTAAACAAATTAAATTACTGATTTAATCGCTGCAATGTCAATAAACAATACAATTTATTCCTGTAAATTGTTTGAACTAGTACGTACATAGTTCATTTTCGAGCAAATATTATTTAATTTTTACGTTTGCCTTCTACGTAACTTCTGCTGCGCTTTAAATATGCCGCTGCTCTAATCCGCATGCTACTACCGGTTGACCAAGTTTATAAGGCTTTGTTAATTGTTACGGGAGGTAATTAGATTGTCGCAATTTCCTTACACGTTGTAATTTAATGGTACTTTTTAAGAAAAATAGAAATGATTTTTGAATTCAAATTTTTTAAGCTCTTGTTATCTTCTTTCTCTACTCAAGAAATATGCTACATTAACTAAAACCATAGGTAAATCCTAAATACAACAATACTCAAATGGTAGGCAATAGGCATTATTATAATTATTATTGGCATACATGGATTGCCGGCCGTCAATCAGTGGCGGAGCCAGAATTTTATATTAGGCATGACACAATTTAAAAATACAATTTCATTAAAAAGAAACAAAAAATGACAAAGGTTAACTAGTATTATCTGTTCCAAATTAACTCCCACTCTCCTCTACGTTTATCCATTTGTTGGAAGCGTCTCATGATAACTTCGGGCCAGACGCTTTCTGCTCAACACAGACTAGACGCCTTGTAATTACGCTAATTACATTTTGAAGCCAAGAAACTCAAGAAATTCAAACCTGGAGAGTATGTGACTGATTTGGTTGGTGAATTGGGTAGAGTCGAGCAGACGAAAGTGTCAGCATTGGGGATAAAAGGATCGGATTTGGGGGTGTTCATCACTAACTACAAGCAAAAACCCAAGAGTTAAAGATTGGATTACGTGGAATTATTAGGAGTATCTATTATTGATAAGAAATGCCAGCTGAAGAATGATAACTGGTGCGACGGGTATGTTAATCCCAGCATGTTTCGCATCCCATCCAAATTCAGCACAGCTTCCACCTAAACTCTTCATTTTGTCCACATCATAATTCCAATACTTAGGATTATTAGTTGCCTTGAACAACCATGCTGCTCCCCAAATCGGTTCATCCGGCAACAAAATCATGCTCCGAGTTTAATTGATCAACCATCGAATCTGACGTTAGATTCACAGGATGTTATTTTTCACAGATAAACTTGCAACTAAGGGACTCCGTCTCAGCACTTATCCCTCCCTGTTTTGCACATAGTACCATTGAGCTACAAACAATTATGCAAAATAGAGAAATCTAGGTCTCGAATTCGCGCATTCTAGTTTACTGGAGAAACAGGAAAAAATTGATTAACTCTGCATTTCTATGCATACCTGGTAACCATTGCAATCACAGTAGAAGGGGCACACTCCATTGTACGCTCCTTGATACGAATCCGCGAAGTTTAAGACCTAAATTGAGAAACATTCGCATAAGAAAGAAGAAAATATGAATGAAATTAGAGTAGAAGTATCTTGTTGTAAATACTAAATAACACTAATAGTATGGAGTAGTAAATACTAAATAACTCAATTTTAAAAATAAATAAAAATACTAAATAACCCAGACAGGGCACGTGCCATGTCTGGTCTAACATTGGCACCGCCCCTGCCGTCAGCGGAAAAAGAAACATGGATCTTTTCCGATGAATGATATATTCAAGTACATTTATATTAGTACTCGGCAGGCTACACAACTGTTTGTTCCTGTTGGAATGGATCTGGGTTGTAATTAAGGTAGAACTCTAAGGGTTTGTTTGGCGTTCCGGTTCTGATCCGAAAAGTGTTGGGAAAAGCACTTTTGCGCAAAGCAGTGTGCTGTTTGGTAAACATTTTTTAAAAGTGTTGTGGGAAACGAGAAGTTGTTTTTGGTGTTTGGTAAACACTGCTTTTAGCACTACGGTTTGAGTGTAAAATGACTATAAAGGGCATCGGTCATTTTTAGTGTTATTTATTTACATTATTTAATTCAATCTTTGTTTCTAAACAAATAATTTAACTATAATTTTCTAAAAGCTGCAATTTTAACCTTTAAACTATAAAGGACACAATTTATTTCAAGTATTAAAATTAAATATTGAACACTTTTTGAAGGTTTTACGTATATAAATTACAATTGTCTAAAACACAAGAACTTCTAATTTATAATTTCTATCCATTTTTATATGATATTTAGAATAACCGATTCCTTTATTTCATCTATTATTATATACTTGAAGTTGATACAAAACCAAAGTTGGATAATTAATATAGAATTGATGTATAACATTTGACATTTGAAATTAATAAGTAGAATTAAAAAGTATATTAATTAGTTAATTTAATAATACAATAAATTAATTAAATGTTACTTTCATCATTATTCAATATTTATTCTATTTATTTTCACATCTATAATCTTAAATTAATTATTTTAATAAAATAAAATAAAATAAATATTGATAAAAAGTTATTCATTTTAATTAATGAACAAAAATATAAGCCAAAAATATGTACTTACTCGTCAAAATAAAATGACACGAAGCCAGCCTATGGACATTGATAAATAAAGGGCTCATTTTTCGTGTTCCTTTTTGTTTCCTCAATTTTTGTTTCTTATAAAGAGGTGACTACAAAAACCATATATGTACTTTCTAGTTTCTACCAAGCATCTAACTAAACAAACTATTACAATTCTGATGGTTGGCCATTCACTCCTCCTTAACGAACAAAAGTCTACCGCATCTCTGGATTTTCGGTGTTATTCTCACGTATCATTTGAGCTGGGAATCATTTGGTTTTCATCTGTCTCCTGCAAACGAAAAGATGTAATCCATGATGTAATTGCTGAGCAAGAACAAATATACAAACTCAATTCATTTATAGGGGGGCACAGGCGTAGAACCATACACATGTGCATGAGACAGGCAGCGATAAAATTAGTTAAAATGAACTGTCCAACTCCATTCCAATATATGTGCATTTGTGATCAAAACACCAAAAACAAATATGGATTGCACACCATGCATTTTCACAAGAAGGTTTATACAAGTTTGAGGACAGTGACAGGAGGATTTTGGATTGTTGAAGTTTTTGCCAGCTGATTGTACACATGATCATTGTAACAAGGAAAAAAATAGGACAGCCAATTTGCAAGTAATGGAATGAAATACGAGCATCCAGGCTGGAAAGAAACAATCGAAAGATCAAATCATGAGAAGCCATTGTGATACAATAACACCAATCTTGGATGAAACCTTAGAACAACCCACAATGGCAGCAAATGGTCTCTTTGGGGTTGAAACTGCCCCCACATGGTAGTCAAGCTCCTAGAGCATCATAGAGAAAATTTATATCACTTTGTGATCACAACTCCTTGTATATGAGGTGAACAAAGCCATTAAGAGTTTGCAAAAATGAAGTCAAATCCAGCAATACAAACAAGACATAATGATCTTCCTTCCTAATGAATATCAGGCCCTAGCAACACAAAATACGCGTGTATGGAAGATGTTGTACCAATTCCTAGTTTTCAATTACATGCCACTGTGGAACAACACCTCACTCCTATATTTCTACCTGAACCTGTAGCAGCATTCCTTGTTTTTAATAAGCAGCACTAGCAGCATTGAGAAAGAATTTATTTTCTTTTATGATTGACGATTCAATAGTATGATATGATCAACTACAAAAATCATCAATTAGCAGCATGTCATAGCAATCTAGAATTTGACCCAAAGTGAGTAAATAATGTTCAAAACTTTTATATATAAGAACAGTAACAGGAGATTTTTAAAATAGGAAAAAGAAAAAATAAGAACAACAAGTAGTGCGTCATGGTGCAGGGAATTGAAACAGGAAAGACTCGCCTTCTGCAAGAGGAAGCTAGCAACAGAGGGCTTCAAGAATTTAGTAACTCCTTCGGTGGAAGTGTGTACTCTATGAGCAGTGTCGAAAGCATCATTGACATAAAGATCAGCCAAGGATGCGAGCTTCTTGGCGAATTCAGGATCATTCTTTTCTTCTTCCTTGTAAAACCTGACATTCTCAAGGAGAAGAACACCGCCCTCAGGAAGTGAGGCAACCAATCTCTCTACATCAGGGCCTATGCAATCATCAGGGACTTTATCACATTATTGACAGTATTGTGTTGTTTAATTCCCTAATTTCTGATAAAATCAATCCCAGTTGCTTGTTCTGCAAAGTTAGATTGGAATAAACAAAATGAAAGACCAAAGACAAGTAGTAAGTGATTGACAATGATGGTTTCAACCAATTTTTCTTTTATTTACAGACTAAAAAAAACTAGAGAGTAAGTGATTAACAATGAAAGTGTGGTGGTGGCCTAATCAGATTGCAATTAGTACTACCAAAGCAGTAGTAAACCTTACAACAAGACAGGATGGAAGAGCATCTTTCCTATCTAATAGTGTCAACGCTAATTTCAACTAAATCAAAAAACTTACTCATCCCAACAACATGAGGTAGAAGTAACACCCTAAAGCTCTTAAGTGGAAGAAATAAATCAAATGCTTCATTCTAAACAAGGAAAATAAAAGTCGAAATCTTTATTGAATAAATTACACAAAAAGGGTGGGTTAAGAATGTGTTTGACATCTTCAATTCTATAACACACGAGAGATAATGAGTACGCTGAGGTGCCTCAAGCGAATTGTCATCATCTATCCTATAAGAAAACTACCTTGATAAAAGTGAAGTCAACTCATTTATACTATTGTGCAAGGTGAAAAATGATTGGCCCAGTTTCCAGATAAGCAAACGCCAAGCTTTTTCTGCTAAGTTACATTTGAATAAACAAAATAATATGAACAAGATATGATCATTAAACCAGTAAGAAAGCAACATTAATGGCTCCAAGCTTTTGCTTTTGAAATCCAGACAGACTTGTAAAAAAGAAAGTTGCAGACAAAACCTTGCACTAGAGCACTTCACTGTGACCAAGGGAGTAAAGCGATGCACTTACTTTCATCTAGGTGGCTCTAAACCCAGTGCAATGAAACCCCAGACCAGAACACACACACACAACCTCAATCACCCCCACCTAAGCAACCACTCCGAGGAGTGCTTCATCGGCTCTGCCGAGTACGGAAACCCAGGATTAATCATGGGTTTACTAACGATTCATGCTCAAAAAGTCTACTAACGATCATTGAAAGAAACAAAATCATAAATAATCTGAACATCTTATGGAGGGAGAGAAGGAGATTTGACGAACCCTTTCTGTATTTCCTCTGATCTTCTTGGATTAGATTGATTTGTCAATTAGGGTTTTCTTATTATCAATTACCCTTTTGTTAGATAGATAGATAGGAGTAGTGGTGGTGGCAGTGAGTGGCGGATGCGGTAGCAAGTGTTTAGGGTTTCTGTGTTAATTTTAGAAACAAAGTGGAAGACGAAAACAAACAAGAGAGGAGAGGAAAGAATCAGCGTTTCATTTTTTATTTATACCTGGTATTTCTGTAAATAAAATAAATTCACCTCAATATTTTTGTCCAAGTGAAAATGAAACCCAGCTTCTCGTGTCCATGGGAAAGCACTTGTGGCCACTGCTCTATTTTGGTGCAGTGAGAAATAGAGGCAAATTCTAAAGGAAATTACCCAGAAGGTGTTGTAACCAAACACTTTCCCAGTTTTTGGGTTGGTGAAAGCTCTATTGTCAAACGCACCTTGAACCCCAAACACTACCTAAATATGATAGAACCACGAGTGCTAGAAGCTACTTTGGCAGGTGATGTAATGTGGCACACTTTTCAGAGAATTTCTTGTGATGTTAGATTATTGAAGGGCAATAATTTTTAGAACATCCAATTGTGTTTTAAGAGAACATGCCCTACCACCTCGCTAGACCGGCTGTCGGTGTTAAAATTAATACTAATAATAGGAGTAGCAGTAATCTCAACCTATACCATATATATATATACATATATATACTTGTCACCCTGACCTTATGGCCTGATCGACATTGAAAATAAAAAATAGTTTGATCTTATTTAAATGGGTTATTTGGTTCGGTTCATGGTTAAATTTTCCGAGGCCGGGATGGCGAAAGAAAGTGGATGACAGGCAGGTTGGTGTTGCAAAAACTAAAAACTAAAAACTAAAAAGAAGACTATGCTGTACCATTACGTACGGACTGTAAAAATGAGTGAACCGAGGGACATACTACTTCACAAGGTAATCAATAATCATGCATCAGAAGAAGAACATAAAAAGAGAGGATGTACAAATATAATCATGCAACTGGACAGCTGGTGTTGCTCAGAAATAATGCAGGTGCACCGTACACTTCCATGGACTTGACGTTACCGGAGATAAATCCATGAATCTATTACCGTGTCTTTTTTATTCTACTGGTTTGACTAGAAACAGCTGGTCTACACTACCATCCATTTACATTCACTGACGCCCTCTATCCATAAAGCCTGAGGAGAATCTCTGAGGTTTTTTCTGCTGCCTGCCTGTTGTTTTGAAACGAATTCTCATATTTTTATTGTTGGAATTCTCACGTGTACTTAACTTTCTTTTTTTCAAAAGAATTATATTATTAATCATGATTTAGGATAACGAATCCCATGATTTACGCCATCTAGGGGTGTACAAAAATCGGCCAAAATAGGAAACTAAATTAGAATCGCTGATAGAACGCTAAATTGTCATCCTTTCATCATCCTTTTACGTCTGTTTTGGGATGATGATACTGCTAAATGATGGCTTTTCTCTCCTTTTCCACAGATATGCTGCTGAGAAGCAGAGTTATTCAAAAGGAGTTAGAAGAGCCTTTATCAGGGTTGTTTTGGTGGTCAAAGAACAATTCTGTCCCGGACCTGGGACAAGCCAAGAAACTGAAAGCGTTGACCAGAGTCAACTGACTTAACTAAGCCAGCTGGGCCGCAAGATTGATTCGTGGACCGCAAACTAAACCCTGGAATTGAGCTGCCGTCTTCCAGAAGGAAAGAAGTTCCTATGTGCGGATTGAGCTACTCTAATTTTCTCTTGAACATAACCAATCATGTTAGAGAAATCTGAACCGTTCAATAAAATTGGACGGATGAGATTAAAAATTCAAGTAATTAATGAGTTGACCACTTGTTGAATTTTATTGACTGGTCAACTCATTAATGACTTAAATTTTTAATCTCATCCGTCCAATTTTATTGAACGGCTCAGATTACTCTAACATTACTGGTCATGTTCAAGGAAAAATTAGAGGAGCCGGATCCCCTATGTGCTTAGAACTCCTTGTCGATTTGCATGTTGATTCTCTCTTTTGTATTTAAAACAATTCCGCAAGATTAGATTTTTATCTTCTCTTCGTCTTTTGAATTTTGAACAAGAGTTAGGTTTTGTTTATAAGCTTCCACTGAGGAGAAGAGGTAGCTAGCTCTCTCTCCTTCCTCGATTTTCTATTTCCACTATTGTTGCAGCTTTACCTTCTCTTCACTTCAATACAATTTCGATTTCTTTTCTATTCTATTATTCATTATTATTTTTATTATGTCTGTTATAGGCTAAACGCCTTCTTCTTAGTAAGGATTCAAAGCCATGATTCCTAGGTTGTGAGATCAAATCACAATTCACACACTCTATACTTATATTCTTATCCTTCTTGTTAGCATGATAACTTGTCCTTGTTCTTAGTAAAGTCTGATCAACTTCACTTAAGATTTGGAACGATTACAGTCTTTTCTGGCGGCTTTGGAGTCTACATTGCCAAGAGAAATACGAAGGCAACTAGCCGGTGACGGCAAGAAGAAGGATCAGATCTGGTTTATAGGATAGACACGATTCTCTATCCTAGGCCTAAGATAAGGCATTTCCCTGTGTCTATCAATTGCGCTAATTAAATCCTATAGAGTGTCTCTTAGGATTGTTAGGATGATTAGGGACTTCCAATATAGTGTCTCTTTGGAAGTCTTGCGTAGGAGGAAAGTAGGAGATCTAGGTGACCAACACCTGATCTCTATAGCCATCCTATAAGTTAGTGTTTAATACTCTTGCATCTATGATCAATCTATTCGAATCATGAGCTAGAAGAAATCCTTACTGGTAAGTCTTTGTCAACTGGTTAATCTCACTGTGTCTTCTGTTCTATTATTTCTGTCTATCTAAATTATTTGCATCCAACCAACAACTTATATTGGTATTTACCACCCTTTCATTTTATACAAAGAATTGATTTAATCCACCGAATCCCTGAGGAACGATCCTTTTACCACTTGCTGCAGTCTAATTTATATTTGTGCACGGTAAATTGTAACTTGATTTATTTTGACGGTCTCGGCAACCATCAATCGCACACTTTGATTGCAACATTTATGGTAGCGTAGTGGCAACTAGCAAGTTATTGCTCCCTTTGCCAACGCAAACGGGTTCGAAACCCATTGCCTGCACCTTTGCTTTTTATTTTCAAAAGCTTAAGAACCGGAACCATCCCGGACCGAACCGGAAAAAAATAAAACAAAACCGGACTGATAGTAGTGGTTCGGACCGGTTCTACCCTAACTAAAATTGTTAAATTCCGACTCGGTCCGGTTCCAAGCCCAAAATTGGACCGAACCAGCCAGTGTACACCCATAACGCTATCAAAACGATATGTAATAATCAGTAGCGAAAACTCCTTATTGGGTGGCCCTCTAAAATTTCCATTTTTCTCAGATTTGTCCCTTAAGTTTTTAAATTTTCAAGAAAGTATTGTATCCTGTCCGCCAAAATTTTCACGTTATTTCCTAACGACCTATAAAGTTTTAACTTTTATTTCCCAATAGCATGTATTTTTTCTCCAAAAATAATCATTATCTATTTGGTCCCTCAATTTTTTTTATATTACTGTATAATGACCTTTAAAGTTTTAAAATTTTCTTGTCAACTTACCATATTATATCTCCCGAATAATTGAACATACCTAACTTCGTCACTGACATTAACCAGTTAAATTACAACTTTATGATTAACTTTTTTATTTAATCACTCTATATGCTAATTATTTTATTTAATTACACCACTATGTTTACACTTTTATTTATTTAATAACATTGTTAAATTTTTCAATAAAAATATCAAATCAGTACTAAGTGTCACATTGGCATGAAGTGATGATGTAGCTGGGAAGCACAACCCTTTATTTTTTTTTGCAGTATCCCGCGTCATACTTATTTTCAATATTGACACTCATACGATACATGTCGAACTCACCACCTCCCGTGATTAGTTTTTTGTCTTAATCTCATCAATTACTAATGTTAAATAAATGTTAAGTGCACATAATAGTTACTAAAAAAATTTCTAAAACTAAATTTAATTAAAATATGATGTTTCAATTGCATTTATAGATATAGTTAAATAAAAATTATTATTATTATTATTGTGAATGATATTTTTATAATATATATGTTGTGTTTATGTCTTGTAATTTTTACTTTCCTGTATGGTAGAGTTATAGCTAGGGCTGTCAATTTGGGTTTGCCGGTCAGGACCCGGCCCGGCCAGACCCGAAACATTCGAGACTGGGACTGGACCCGACCCGACAAAAAACGGGTCCAGATTTCTGGTCCCGGACCCGGAATTTTCTTTTTTTAATTTTATTTTTCAAAACAAAACACCAACTAAACCCTAAAAATAAATACAAAACATCATCTTCTCTTCCTCTAAAACGCAGCCACACTAAACCTGTCACCACCACACCTCAATCACTACCTCCCATCCTCAAATTCACTCCATCTCTCGCTCAATCACCACCACCGCCATCACTGTCATTACCACCATCACTGACCAATAGCCGCCACAACACCGCGCCCTCCCTCCTCCAACTCCGGCAGCGACGCAAGTACAAAAAATAGAGTAATTACCCTCATTCCTACATCAATCTTTCCTCTCTCTGGCTTTTCTGTTTTCTCTTATCTGTTTCTTTTCTTGCTTGTTGTTTGATTTGCAGGGTTGTTTCGGATTAGAGGAGGAGATAAACGGATTGGGTTTGATTTGTATTGGGTATGATGATATGTAAGAGGTTGGGTTTGCTTTGTATGTGGATTTGTAAGGTGGTCGGCGACCGGATTTGTAAGGTGGTCGGCGACATATGGAGGAAGAATGGGGCAGTGTTTGTGTTGGGATGGCTGGCTGCTTGATTTAGAGGAAGAAGATGATGTTTTTTTATTTAGTTTTAGGGTTTGGTTGGGCAGAAGGGTTATCACTTCCCGGGTCTCGGGTCAGACCCGGTCTTACACGGGTCGGGATCAGACCCGACCTGGACACAATTCGGGACCAAAAATTTGGTCCCGATCCCGAGAAAAATCTCAAGTCTCGAGCCGGATCTTCGGGTCTCAGGTCTGATTGACAACCCTAGTTATAGCACACGTTCTGTCATCATTTTGAAAATTTCAAAATTAGTGCATATGTAGATGTGGCATGATACAACACGGCAAGAATGTGTCATTTCATCACAACATAGCTAATTAAATAAAAACAATTAAGTACAATATCGGACAATTTTAGCTTTTGTCGGTTTTAATTTTTTTACTTTTCACTAACCATTTTAAAATGCTTTTCTTTTCTTTTTTGGTCACTAACTTCTAAAATGTTAAATTAAATGTGAAAGTAAATGACAAAGAATAGTAGTCACCAGATGGGTCCTTAGATTCTAGGGCCCCGGACCTCTATGGTGTCCTCTTTGACAAGTCCCAATATTATACTATTATTAGTAATTAGTAATTGGATTATTAACTTTACTGGTAATTATTAGCTTAATACAATGATGAAAACAACAATCTAAAATAACATAAATCATAACTTTGGAGTTATTTGTCTTGGCCTTCATTCCATTTTGATACTAATTTGGATGGAGCTAATATTAAGTTAACTGCTTGAAACGTGTGTGTTTGTACTTTGTTCTATACCAATCATTCTGGTCAAGGTTTTATAGGCAAGATCCGATGACTTAGGTGTTTAAGTTTTCGGCGGTCGACAATTTTAATTGATTAATGTTTAGCAGCTAATGTTCATCACATTATACCGTAGTATTAAAAATGAACCAATCATTGTCCCATGTCGGCCAAACTAGTTGCATGTTAGAATTCGCTTAGTCCCATTTAAAATCAGAACAACTCAAACTTGACACGTTTAATAAACAAAACTGTTTAGCAGTTTCAGTCTTAATTCGGCTAAACTAAATATAGTTTCGATTAACCCGTCTAAACTATGAGAGGGACGGGGTTGTCGACCGAAAAACTGATGTTGTTGTAAGGGGATAGAAAAAGGAGATCGACGGCGGTTGAGGGAAAAGGCGCCGGTGAAGTTTGTGGTTGGGTGACAAAACTGCAACCAGAAGGTTTATTTTTTTAATTTTTTTAATTTTTATTGCTGAACCCAAAAAGAAACTCGGGCCAATGGAAGCCTCAAGTTGAATTCGCCTGACCCAAAACCGACCGAACCCCGATTGATCCGAAAAAGTCAGGTAGTTTTTGAATTTAGCTCTAGTTTGATGGGGTCAAAATACTAGATTCATAAACCCGAATTAAATGCCTTCAAACCCAAAAATCAACCTAATCCGATCCAATGCCCGGCCATAGGCTAATAGCTTTGACGCACACAACACAGGCCAAATACAGTAGAAACTCGATAAATTAATACTCGATTATTTAATAAACTCTTTAAGATAATATTTTTAGCCGGTCCCGACTCGGGGATAGGGTGCTAAATTAATAATTCGCTAAAATTATAAGATAATACATTTTTGATAATTTCTTTAGACCCCATATAAAATATAAATTAATAATTCCTTATATATAGCATATTACATGAATGATTTATGAAGGTTTCTTGAAAAATGACTCAATTGTCTTTTGTTTTTTGTTGAAATCAATTTCCCCTTGAATGTCGTCTCTAATTTGTTTGTGTTAACCTACAGTATTTTGATCTTGTTTATATAGAAAATATTTTTAATGTCCATAAAGTGATACATTGAACACAAGAAGCATAATAAGGTGGGAGATTGAAGGTTTCTTTCAAATTGGGCCCTTCATTTGATATACAGTACATGCATTGTATACAATAATTACAGTAAGTGGAAGATTGAAAAGTGTTTGTAAACTAAGTATTTTACTATAAATTAATAAAATATTAATTAATATATAAATTAATAATTATTAATTTATCGATTAATTAATAACTCTTTTAATTAATAAATTTTGGTCGTACCAAGTGTATTATTTTATAGAGTTTCTACTGTAATATAGAAGAAAAAAAAATCTGAAAAGAGTAAATGGGAAGGTGTGGGGACTCAATTGTCATTGCACTAAAAGACAAGCAAGACGAGGACAGCTGTTTCTTCCTCTATAAAACATGTGACTTTTCTTTTCCACACAACAATAATAAAAAATAATTAAATACTCCCTCCGTCCCAAAAAGGATGACGTTTTAGTTTTTGTTTTTACTGTTTCGGTACGTATCTTAAAACGGCCGGCAGACTCATTATTTGAGACAATTTTGCCCCTAATTTTTTCTGGGAAGTACGTTAAGGATTAATGTACGTTCAAAAAAAAAATCAGATTTTTTTGGGGTCAAATAGTACCTCATCCGCCCTCCTCGATATGCGTTCCATACTGAATATTGGGATGCGAGGAAGTCATCCTTTATGGGACGGAGGGAGTATTATATTTATATAAATAGCAAAGCAGACTTTTATTTCCTAATAATTTGTTACTCCCTCCGGACCGCAATAACTGTCATTTTCCTACGGAATGTTACTGTACACTTTACTTGACTTTTTAATGTTTACTTTACTGAATGTTACTGTTTCAGAAAGTCAATTAATATGGTCCAGAGGGAGTATTATCAAAGGAGTATTAATCTTGATTTTAGTATAATTATATAATAATTTTCATTGCCCGTGGCATTCAATTCTATGGTGGAAAACGCAAAGCTAAGCTGGAAATAAGAAAATAGAAATAAGAAAAAGGATTATTTCTCTCTCCGCCTTCTCTTCTCTACTACCCGTCACTCATCTCATCCCCCTTAGATTCTTCTTGGAAGAGGAAGAGGAAGAGGAGGCGGAGGAGGGAGTGTAGAGCGCACAGGCGGCGCACGCTAGCACTTTTTGGGGTCTAATACTGCGCCCTCCCCCTTCTTCCTGGTTCATGGATTCTTCTACTACCTCCTAAGGTCGCTTTGTTCCTACGGCAGTTCCGCTTTGAAACACTGAACAAGAAAAAGATCGAATCGTAATTGCCTTATTTTGGATTTCAATTCCATTAAATTTCTCTCGTGTTTCTTCAGAACTCTGGCGGACATTAAAGGAACCGTAGCTTTCCTTCGATTCTCCCTCATCTCTCTCCTCGCAGATCGATTCGATTTCAAATCAAAGAAAAGGAAGAGGAGAGGGGTTTACTGTGCAACCAGGATGATGTGGATTATGAGATTCTCCGGTTTCTTCTCCGTCGCAATGGTTCTCATCATCCTCTCCCCTTCTCTCCAGTCTTTCCCTCCCGCGGAGGCCATCCGCTCCTCCAATCTCGACTCCTACCTCCGATTGCCCTCCGCCACCGACACCTCATTCGACCGTTTCTCCTTCCGACGAGCGCCTCTCTTCCGCAATGCCGACGAATGCCGCTTTTCTCGCTCCCCCAAACCGAAAGCAAGCGTCTGCGACCCTTCCTTAGTCCATGTCGCGATTACTCTCGACCTCGAATACCTCCGCGGCTCCGTTGCCGCCGTCCACTCCATCTTGCAGCACTCAATGTGTCCGGAGAGCGTCTTCTTCCACTTCCTCGTCTCGGAGACGAGTTTGGAATCCCTAGTTCGCTCCACTTTCCCCGAATTGAAGTTCAAAGTGTATTATTTCGATCCGGAAATTGTCCGCAACTTGATTTCAACATCAGTGAGGCAAGCTCTGGAGCAGCCATTGAATTACGCCAGGAATTACTTGGCTGATTTGTTGGAGCCTTGTGTGCCGAGAGTGATTTATCTTGACTCCGATATTGTTGTGGTGGATGATATATTGAGGCTGTGGACTACAAGTTTGGGCTCGAGAACAATAGGAGCTCCGGAATACTGTCACGCCAATTTCACTAAGTATTTCACTCCATCTTTCTGGTCAGATAAACGGTTCTCCGCCACTTTCGGCGGGAGGAGGCCGTGCTACTTCAACACGGGAGTGATGGTGATAGATCTGGGGAAATGGAGACGGGTCGGGTACACGAAACGGATAGAGAGATGGATGGAGATTCAGAAGAGTGACCGGATCTATGAACTCGGGTCGCTGCCTCCGTTTCTGTTGGTATTCGCTGGAAATGTGGCGCCGATTGAGCACCGGTGGAATCAACACGGGTTAGGTGGGGATAATGTGAGAGGCAGCTGCCGGGATTTGCATCCAGGTCCGGTTAGTTTACTGCATTGGTCCGGTAGTGGAAAGCCATGGCTGAGGCTGGATTCGAAGAGGTCATGCCCACTGGATGCACTATGGGCACCATACGATTTGTACGGGCACTCGCATTGAGAATCAGAGGATTGTTGCTGGTAAATTAAAATTACTCTCAGGACTGTTTTTATATTTATCTGTCTTTTTGGTTCTTTAGGTTTTTTTTTTTAGAATTGGAATTTTTTTTGTTACTATGACTTTAATTTTTTTCTCTTTTAGTTTTAGATGTGAAGTCATTTCTCAGGAGATTGTATTCTATTCTTATTCTACCTTCTTTCTTTCTTTTTGAAAATAAAAGGAAAAAAAATACTCAATTTGTTATGATGCCATAGTTGTTGTTATTGTAGTAGTATTGTATTGGAACTTTTGATATTGTATTGTAGTTTGCGGAAATCAACCAGTCTGTCAAGTAGAGAAGCTATCAATCCTTGAATGGATGGGATACAGTTCATAACTTCGTATAATAGGACTTAGGGCCTAGGGGATGTTTCGGGAAATGACTGATCTAATAACTCTGCAAATTTTAAACTGTAAACTTAATTATTAGTCGTTTAAAACTTTAAGGTAATTGCGAATTATCTGGCTTTTTCCTATACTACCCCTGAGCGAGCGACCTGTTGTTGTAGGACCTGTACAACATAACACAAAGAAAATGGGCCGGCGGTGACTTGGGAAAGGGCACCCTTTAATATTTTATTTAATTATTATTTATAGCTTTTTGCTTTTTGTTTTTTGGCTTTGGCACTATTGGAGAGAATACAAGATTGTATATAGGTGGAGTGCGATGAGGAAAAAGTGGAAGGACGAGGGACGGGGCTAAGAATTGCATGTCCATTCTTTGTAGAATTGGCCAAAAAGATGAGAATGCGTGGAGAGGCATTGGAACAATCTAAGAGTTTCTAAACTTAGAGGTAGTAGCTAACGTCCAGTCTTCAGTATTATTATTATTAGTACATTTTTTTTCTCTGAAATATTAAAAATAAACAAAATACTAATATTATTACTCCCTTCGGACTCCAATGATTAATTTTTTGAAATAGTAAAAATTCGGAAAATAATAATTTTTGATCTTATTTTATTCCACATTGTTTCATCCGGAATGAGTAATAAATTAATAAATTGTGGCATAAAATGAGAGGGACCCAATGGTCATTGTTGCTTAGCAAGTGTCCAAAGTGGGTGGGGGGACCGATTCCTTTTGCCCTGGCATCACACGTGCTCACTTGCTTGGAGTTTCAAGGAATCATCTTCTTACATGTGGACACTTAATCAATGATTTTGTTAAGAGATTAACTAATTAATTAATTCTCTCCTTTTTGTCTTTCTAATTTACACCGTCGACTTCAACGTTTGGCCGCACATCTTCGTAGCTGTTTAAAATATGGATTAGGACCTGACAACAACTACTGGTAAGGTGAAAAATCGTATCGTAAATCACTAATAATACTCTGGAGTGACTATGTCAGCTTAATTATTTATTAGTTTTGTCTTAGTAAATCATAGTAGTAGGTACTATTGTAATTAATTAATTGTGTAAAGTTAATCTTTTGGAACAAATCTAGTCTTCTAGAAGGAATAGTAAAATGGAGCAGTCACCAAAAGCTAAGTAGAGTTGGTTCAAGGCAAGTAACATATGTGTGTTCTAGATTTGTTTAATTATTGTTGATGGCTCCTTTTAGAGTAGGTTCGGTTATAGGTTATTCATGTGGATGCAATTTCTACGTGCTTATCACTTATCACTTAAATTAAATGACCAAAATTAATATTGGGTTTCTCGTTGAGTGGTAAGAGATTTAAGTTTGAGTTTGGAGAGTGAATTTTTATTTTATAGAGCTATGTTATAATAGAACGAGATTAATTTCTTATCTGAAAGATAAAAATATATGAAGACATCGGAAAAAATTGAAAAAATAAACAAAGCTTAATACGAGATTACAAAGAAAAAGAATAATATCAAAGAAAAGGCTAGGAATTGGATTGAGAGGTTTTGGAGGGATAGTAGAACCCTATAAGTGCCCTTACAAGAGTCAAATTAATTGGTCCCGTTTGCCCATTTTGCCAATCAACAAGAAATATACACCATATATTATGTATATAATATAATGCTAAAATAAAACAAAACAAAGAAGACATAAACCTGAGCATATGCTTCTGGTTTTGGCTACATGTGTAGGCCATCGTCTCTTCCTATTAATTACAGCAAATGAGCAAATATTTTCGTGGAAAGTGAGACAGAAAAACCAGCCAAAGGTGTTTGGTTTTCTTTTCTTTTTTTTCTTCTAATTATGGTAATTTATTTACCGATTCAACAGCGAATCAACACTTAATTCTAATTTGATTGACCTAATTTTAGGTTTGAGTTGTTGATTATCAGTTTAATTGTTGAGTCAGATTAGGTTTAATTTGAGAAATATATATATATATATATTAATCTCACTTATAATAAATATCGCCATTTATACGAGTGAAGTATAAGACGTTAATATTTCCTTTTATTTCCATGGCATGTGAAAGAAAGCAACAAAAGAAAGGAAAAGGGAAGTATAGGTAGAGTAGAACACATGAGACTTGAAAAGGAACTATACGATCTTTACAGCTAGAGAACAGCTATTCAATTTGGTTGCTTGCTAATATGAAGAAGAAAGAAAGCATTAATTAGAGCCATGAATGGTCCCTGATAATTTGTAATCTTCGGGTAGGTCCTTAATGGTAACAAGGCCGCTGCCCGCTCTTCACTTCCACTCCGCGTTTCCTGCAATGCGCTGGAGGAGTTCTCCGGCGTAAACTCTCCAACGATCAAGTCAGTATGCTATGCAAGTGCTCAGAACTTTAGAGTAATAACAACTGGTGTCTCTCTCTCTGTCTGTGTGTGTACATGTGTATTACCTTGCCTTACTGTGCTATTTATAAGCCATACCTGACGACCGTTGCCCTGGCATCAATATAGCAATCAATCGCCATTAAAGAGTGCAATAACTCAGTCTGCAACGTGCGTAACAGTCCTCTCACGACCGTTACGAGTCAGTAACCGATATCATTATAATACCCGGTACTCACCTGTCGTTAGCCCCTGGCTTTAAGTCTTCCGAGCGTACGTCACCTAGTTCTACCGGGCCCATCAGGACAAGGCACCGTTAGCCTTTAAGACTAACCGGTAGTCACAATGATTTCTACCGGCACCCTTCACCACTTATTCTAATAATGCCAACGTGGCCAGTCAAACGGTCAGTCCTTCCCAGGGAAAAGACCTCTTTACCCTTGGGATTTATCCCTGTGCTATCAGAAGCCCAAACGAAAGCGAGCCCGAGTGTTCACCAAGGGCTGTCTCCTTTATGGCCTCAATTTCCCACCTTTCTATCTATTTGATCTTGCCTTTGTATCTACCGGACGCAAGTATTACTTTTTCCCGTTTCAATGAAGTGCCGGTTTTGCAGCTTTTCGAGGATGTCGAATTTCCCGCCAAAACGAAAAGTCAAATGTAATAATGACTTTCCTCAGTTGCTGACGTAACCTATTCCCCCTATACTACCTTCTGCCTGTCGTTTTTTAGCCAATCTTCCCAAAACGACGATTCATCGTTTCGTCTTAACCCAAAGGTCGCGTCTCCTTGATTTTCTCTCAATTGCATCCTTCTTTCCATAAAAGCATACATCCTTCATTTTAACTTCTTTCTTCCTGTTTTGCAAAACCCTAAGTTATCAGTTGCTCTTCTCCAAGGACCTCCTCACGGTGCCGCCGCTTCCCCTGCATTCCAAGGTATACCATCCCTTCTTCTCTTCCTTTTTACTCTCACTTCCTCATGGCTAGTCACGTACGTTCCACTACTCAAGCTATAGAAAGAATGGAACTCATCCCCTCCGTTATCACCAGAGAAACTACCTTAAACGCCATCCTCAAAAGCCTAAAAGTTCAGATCCCTGACGGCTGCCGTGTTTTTATTGCCGATAATGATCTTAGGATGATCAGTACTATGGAGGGTACTCGCCGCATCATGTACACAAAAATGTTTTCTTACGGGTTTTACTTTCCCGTTGAAAAGATGGTGGAAAACCTCTTGAAATACAGCCAACTCAACCCAGTTCAGATTACTCCTCCCTCTTGGAGTTGTATCTACGCCTTTATCCGAATCTGTCGAATTTACGACGTAGAACCCACTCTCCGGCTCTTCCGCCATTTCTTTGCCATGCGCTGCCGCAAAGGGGTAATCGGTTTCAACCCCAGATGGTTCTCCGATCCTATTTTTCCTTTTCTCCGAAACTTCCAGAAAATCGAAGACTCGGTTAAAAGATGGAAAGAAAACTTTTTCGTCATCGAATTCAAGGAAACCATGTGGAGGCCCGATTTTAACTTTGCGATTGCAGAAAATGACTGGAGGCTTCCCGTTAGCCTTGACAAAAAGGAGATAGAGAATATTGCCAAGCTGGTTGCCATACAAACGGGGTTTCACGTCAAAAAGTTGGCTACCGGCGTTCCCCTCAAAGACTGCCGTGAGGGTGAGCCCCCAGGATTTCCCTCTGTTATACTGATCTTTCTGACCCTTATATTTTCCTTTTCCGCTCTCTTGCAGGCGTTCCTCCCGGTTGGAAACCCACGTGTATGAGAAGACGGGAAAAGAGAGGAGCCGCCACACGTCCCCGCGTTCTCAGAAAAAGAAGAACGGGCGCCACCGGGTCCGGTAGGATTACCGTTAACATCCCTCGCCCAGCTCCTCAAACTGCATCTGCCTCCACCGATTCTACTGAACTCGACATCGACCAGGTTGCGGATCAAGATATCGCTGAGGCTATCGATCCATTAGTAGCCAAGGAAGTCGCAGCCGGGACTGAACAATCAATTCCTCCCCTTGTTGTCACCATCGAAGACTGCTCAACTGAAGGCGATATGCCTCTTCAATCTTGTGTGGGTTTTGAGCAAGCAGCTAAAAGGAAACTGGTACAGAAAGGTCCTGCCGGCAAGAAAAGAAGACCTCACGCCTCCGGCGAGGATCATCTTCCTGGAGATGCTCTCATCATTAATCTCCACCCATCTTCTCCACGCCTACTGGAACCGGAGGCTATATCGTCTGCCAATGCTTCTGTGGAACCTCCGCCAGAGGCCTCCCCTGCCCTTTTAAACACGACTTCTGCAGAGGTGCCTCCTGAAGATCCTCCTCTCTCTTCTCCAAATCCTGCTGCTGTTACTGCCAATGCTACTGAAACGGCCACCACCATCCTGTCAACATCCTCCAACAACAACGCCCAAGACCCGTTTGAACTAGAGCCTCTCCTCCGCAAGCGACGCTCGAAAAGGTCAGCCCCTTCTGATGGCAACTTTGCAGACCGCGTTCTCGGGTTCATTCCTGGTACTTCCGCTCCTCCCTTCACCATAGATGATATCCGCGTGCCCCCCATGCCCAACCTCCAAGTAACCGTCTGCGATCCCAAATTCCCTGACACTCCACTGGGAAAAATAGATCTGCGAGACCTCGCTCAGAACGGCTGCACCGCCCTCGGGGTAACGGAGCCCACCTACCGGGATATACAAATGGGCCGGTTAATGTCTGAGATGATGACATGCGAGGTAGACAGGGCTAACTACCACAAAACTCCTTTCAGTGCTCAGCTAGACTACTTCCGCAGCACCGCCTATACCATGATGGCCACTGCCCAATACTTGTACGAAACGGTCGCTAGCCGGAACAATAATCAAGTGTCATACCTTGATCAGATGCACACGGACGTCACCTCTTTACAAGAAAAACTTTCCCGTGCCGCGGATCTTCAGCAAAAAGCCAACGAAACCATTAGCCAACTCATGGCAGAGCTGTCGGAAAGCAAGAAAAAAAGGGAGACCCTGGCCACTTCCGTTCAAGAGTTGACTGGTGACGTCAAATTGAAAAGCGAAAAGGTGACTTCCTTGCAAGAACAGCTCGTCCTTCAAAAAGAATCCATGGAACGAGAAATGGATCTCCGCCGTCACGAGTTGTTTGCTCTTCAAAAGGATGTGGCAGAGAAACAAGCGCTTCTGGACGCCGTCCCGACTCGCATAGAGAATTGGAGAAATGCCACTGCTCGTGCTGTCATCACCGGCTGCGTAGACTATTATGGGCCCAAAAACTTTGATGTCGTCAGAGCTGGGGAACATGCTGACATCCTCTGCCAGGCTCTTACGGAAGAAATTGTCAACGCTTCTTCCGAAGACTCGGATGATCTAGGGGATGTTAACGAAATAGAAGACGACGTTGAAGTGGGCAACGATGATGAGGATTATGACGGAGCTGAGGCTGATCCTGCGGATGGTGCTGAAACGGATAATGGAGCTGACGGACCCAGAGCAGCTGCTGGTGCTGACACGAATAACGAGGCTGGTAACCTGGGCGCAACTGATAGTGCTGGTAATGCTGAGGCAGAAGATAATGTCGTGGACGTAGCTCAACAACCCCTCCAAACGCCTTGACTTGTTTAGTTTTAGTAGGATTTTTTGTAACCCTTATGTTATCGGATGTACTAAACTTTCTCTTGTTATGACTTTGCATTATTATTTCCTTGCTTTACTCCGTTATATGCCATTTTCCTCTAGTATAATCTTCCTCTCGTTTTTAACTCGACAATGCTGTGCCTGCTTTCCCACAAAATCTGGTCATTTGTCTTCTCCGTGTGTGAAGCGTTGTTGATATAATCTGTAAAGAATTCCTTCCTTTCTTTCTTTTTGTTTGCAAAGTTCCGTTTTCGCCGCCTACACTGACTGCCCCAAAGAATGGCCACACCGCCTTCTTTCTCTTAACATGGTCTATGTTACCCCAAAAACCCAAACGAAAACGATCCTCATGAGGCTTTTGCTTTTGTACTGGAAAACGTTACCGTTTACCACAAGACCGGTAGCACCCTTTACTGCCATACCCTCATCTATGCAAAGGTACCGATGGATCCTTGTCAGGCTTTTGCTTAATTACCCTGGGCCATGTTACCGTCTTAGGGAAAGACCGGTAACACTCCCAAGGACCGTCACTACCATACTGTCATCTTAACAAAGATGACGATGGATCCCCGTGAGGCTTTTGTGTTTATCTTGGACCATGTTACCGTCTTCTCAGAAGACCGTTAACACCCCCAAGAACCGTCACTACCATACACTCATCTTAACAAAGATGACGATGGATCCCCGTGAGGCTTTTGTTTTTACCTTGGACCATGTTACCGTCTTCTCAAAAGACCGGTAACACCCCCAAGGACCGTCACTACCATACACTCATCTTAACAAAGATGACGATGGATCCCCGTGAGGCTTTTGTTTTTACCTTGGATCATGTTACCGTCTTCTCAAAAGACCGGTAACACCCCCAAGGACCGTCACTACCATACACTCATCTTAACAAAGATGACGATGGATCCCTGTGAGGCTTTTTCCTCTTCTTTGGAGCACGTTACCGTCTTCTCCAAAGACTGGTAACGGTGTGTTGCTCCCGCACCCGTTTTTATGAACTGACTGAGGCAGATTCTAGCAAACTCAATGCGTATTGCCCCCTGCCCTGCACAAAACAAACAATCCATATACACATGTATTTTTTAACGTGGTTCAGCCAAAAATGCCTACGTCCACGGTGCTATTCATTTATCCAGACAACACAAATAACACATCCACTCTTGGATGATACAGTTTTAAATTGACAATGTTCCATGAGTTAGGTAACGGAGTACCATCTTCCTCTTCAAGATGATAAGCGCATTTCCCCACCACTCGCGTAACCCGGTAGGGTCCATCCCAGTTTGGACTCAATTTTCTCATCTCCTGCCCGGCCGCTTGTCTGCTGCGCAGCACCAAATCGCCCACCTTCAGCAAGCGCTCCCTCACCCTCCGGTTGTGATACTTAGCCATCCTGCGCTTATAGTGCAGGTTTTTCAAGAACGCCTGCTCACGGAGTTCCGGTAACATGTCAAGCTGTGCCTGTAGCAATTCCTGATTTCGCTCCTCCTCAAAGTGTTCTACTCGTAGACTAATGACCCCCAGCTCTACCGGAGTTACTGCCTCGGTTCCATATGTTAACGCGAATGGAGTCTCCCCCGTGCTCATTTTTTCTGTCATCCGGTAAGCCCACATGACATTTGGCAATTCGTCCACCCATTTTCTCCGAGCGCCCTCCAAGTTCTTCTTGATCCCTCTCAAGATTGTTCTATTTGTCACTTCCGTCTGACCATTTGTCTGTGGATGTGCCACCGACGTAAACCTCTGTTCAATAGCCAAAGCCTGACATTTTTCTTGAAAATACTTGCTCTTGAATTGTGTACCGTTATCACTTATGAGGATTCGAGGAATTCCGAACCGGTAGATTACTTGAGTCAAAAAGAAACGCCATGCCATTTCGGCCGTTATCTTTGCCAACGGTCTCGCTTCAGCCCACTTGGTGAAGTAGTCTACCGCGACTATCACATATTCCAACTGAGACCGAGATTTGGGAAACGACCCCAAAATATCAATTCCCCACTGAGCAAACGGACACGGGCTAATTAACCCCGTTATATCTGCCGCTGGTTGCCTCGGAATTCTTGCAAACTCCTGGCACTTCTTACATGTGCGCACGAACTGATCACAATCTCCTCTTATCGTAGGCCAATAGAATTCTAACCATAACACCTGTGCCGCCATGGTCCCTCCTGACACGTGCATCCCACAAATACCTTCATGAATTTCTCTCAGAACATACTGGCCTTCTTCTTCCGAGATACACTTTGCCGCCGAGTGAGTAAAGCAACGACGGATGAGCTCATCATCATACAACGAACACCTATCGGCCCGTTTTAAAATCTTCTTTGCTTCATTTCTATCCTCCGGTAACCTTCCATGCTTTAGGTAGTTTATTACCGGTACCCGTCAATCGCCTTCAGCCACCGTCACACACAAGGATAATTGTTCCTCCATAAATGACGGTGTCACTATCTCTTCTATCAAGACATCCTTTGGCATGGCTGCTACGGGATCGGCAGCTAACTTTGCTATTTCATCGGCCTCTGAATTCTCTTCACGCGGGAGATGCTCGATGTCAACCTGTATCCCCATCTCCCTGACTGCTGTCAATTCCTTCTGCACATTTTCTAAATATCGAACCATCAAAGGATTTCTAGCCTGAGAGACACCATTAACTTGGTCCGTTACCAGCTTAGAATCCCCATGGATTCTCAAACGAAGGTCCCCGACTCACTCCTGATCCTGAGTTCCTCCGGTGTTCAATTTCTTCCCAATGCGCAACCCCGTTAGCAACGCCTCATATTCAGCCGCATTGTTAGAGAGTGGTTTGAGAATTCTCAGGGCATATCTCATCTTGATCCCGTCTGGTCCAGCAATGATGATGCCTGCCCCTGCCGACTCCTGGTTTTTCGCCCCATCGACATGAATAGTCCACGTGTCCCGATATGTTTCCGTTCGGAGAGAGTGATCGCCAATCGCTACCCCTTGCTCTATCAAGGGTGTCTCCGGAAATGTGCACTCAGCCACAAAATCAGCCAAAGCCTGAGCCTTGATTGACGGGCGCGTTTGGTAACGCAAACCGTATTGTTCCAGCTCGAAAGCCCATATCACCATCTTACCAGATATTTCGGGTTTCTTGAGTATTCTTTTCAAAGGCATGTTCGTCAATACAATGACCAAAAATGCCTGGAAATACCGGTTCATCTTCCTTGTTGCATGCACCAGAGCGTATGCTGCCTTCTCTATTCGGCCATATCTCAATTCCGCGTCTTTCAGTATTCGACTTACAAAACAAACGGGTAGATGGATCCTGTCATCGTCGCGTACAAGTACCGCGCTAACGACCTCCTCAGCCACTCCCAAATAAAGATACAATGTATCCCCCTCCTTCGGCCAGGTGAGCAATAGATCTGAGGACAGATAAACCTTTAATTCCACAAAAGCCTTTTCGCATTCCTCCGTCCAGCCAAACGGGGCCTTCTTTCTAATTAGCTTGAAAAAGGGCAAACACCTTTCTCCTTGCTTGGATATGAATCGACTCAACGCAATGATCCTTCCGGTAAGCCCCTGTACTTCTTTTATATTACGGGGAGATATCATGTCATGGACCGCACGTAGTTTCGAAGGGTTCGGCTGGATTCCCTTCCGGCTGACTACGTATCCCAGAAACTTTCCCGTTTGAAATGCAAACATGCATTTCTTAGGATTCACCTTCATCCCATACCGGCTCATGACCTCAAAAGCTTCTTGCAAATCTTCCAGGTGCGCCGTGAAGCTTCTACTCTTTATTAGCATGTCATCCACGTATACCTCCATGTTCCTCCCGATTTGGGCTTCAAAGATTTTGTTTGCGGTTCTCTGAAAGGTTGCTCCCGCATTCTTCAGCCCAAATGGCATGGTCGTGTAACAGTAGGTCGCTTTCGGAGTTATGAAGGCCGTCTTTTCTTCGTCTTCTATCGCCATCGGAATTTGGTGGTAACCGGAATTAGCGTCCAACGAGCTCAAGTACTCATACCCTGCCGTTTGGTCCACCAACTGATCAATTCGGGGGAGTGGGTAACAGTCCTTCGGGCACGCCTCATTTAGATCGGTAAAGTCAATACACATTCTCCATTCCCCGTTAGGCTTGGGCACGACTACCGGATTGGCCAACCAAGGCGGGTACTGGACTTCTCTTATGAAGCCGGCCTTGAGGAGCTTGGCCACCTCCTTCTCGATAGCATCTGCCTTTTCCTTCGAAAAAGATCGTCGCTTTTGCTGCACTGGCTTCGCGGTAGGGTCTACATTCAAACGGTGTTCTGCCATTTCTCTGGGATGCCTGGCATGTCTGCTGACGTCCACGCAAAGTTCCCAGCATATTTTCCCAATAGTTGTCCTAACTGTTCCCTCTCTTCAGGTGTTAATCTTTCACTTACTATGCAATGACCGCCTTGCTTCCCTCCTACTGGTACCGGTTCCATTTTCTCTACCGGCTGGGCTCTCCTTTCATCCGGCTGGTCGAACGGATCCGAGGCCACGCACACATAACGATCCATGGCCCCACTGGTCATCACAAGATAGTATTCTGCGGCTAACTTATGATCTCCTCGGATGGTAACAACCCCGTCCCAGGAAGGGTACTTCAGCTTCAAGTGTCGCTGGGATATGACGGCTCCAAATGCGTTGAGAAACGGCCGACCCAAGATCCCATTGTACGGTAAATTGAGGTCCACTATCATGAACAATTGCTCCACAGTCCTCCTTCCCGTATCCTCCGTAAATAACACAGAAAAATAGGTTATCCCCACCACAGGAATAGGGATTCCGTCCACTCCAATGATGGGCTTGGGACACGATATCAATTCAGACTTAGAACGGCCCATCGCCTTGTATGCCTCGTACGAAAAAAGGTTGACGGCACTACCGTTATCAACCAAGGTTCTGGCCACACGGTAACCTCCTACGACTGTTGTCGTCACCATGGCATCGTTCTGAGGGTACACAACTCCCCTCTTATCTTCTTCTGAGAACGTAATCGCCATGCGATCCAGCATGTCAAAACCCATGCCTTCCTTTAAAGACTCCACTTTTTTTCTTTTCTCCCCTACCAAGGATTCCTCGTCCCTATTTGCTGCAGTACTGGTGGATCCTTTCACCCTCTCCGCACCCCTCGCTATTAAAGAAATTAAAGGCAAATCTCCTCTTGCTGCCGTGGCGACTTCCTTGGATTTATCCTTTCGCCGGTCGATGACGGGTATGTCCGTGGACTCCCTCTTCCTTGTATCTTCCCTTTCGGTATCATGCCGTCTTTCTGTTTCCTGACGGCGCCCTTGGGTGGCTATTTCTCCCCAATAACCATCTTCCGTTAGTCTCTCGATTGCCAGTTTCAACGCCTGGCAACTCTCAGTGTCATGCCCGTTTGCTTTATGGAAACGACAATACTGATCCTTCCGCCTTCCCAAGTCCATTCCTGGTCTATGAATGGGGTACTTTATTGGCAACCCCTTCCGTTCAATAATAGCTAGTATCTCAGCCCTGGGTAATGGCAACGACGAAGATTCCCGCTCCGCTTTGCCCCGCGACTTCTTTGAGGAGTACTCCTTGCGAGATTTCTCCTCGCTTTTCTTTACCGGAGGTGACGTCTCCCTGTCCCGTTTCTTCCTCTGGTAATCTGCCTCTTCCATCCTGGCAAAATTGCTGGCCCGGATTCGTAACAGGTCTAGCGTTGCAGGTGGATCAACTAATAACGTGTCCTCCAGCTTGTCATAGCTACAATTCCTCTTCATTGCTTCCACCGCAATTTCCACAGTAACATCTGTCATCAGTGCCATTTCCACGTTAAAACGCTCTAAGTAAACCTTCAAGGATTCGTCCCTCTTTCTCTTTATGTCGAACAGATCCGCTGAAGACTTCTTTAAGGGAATCGATGTACTAAACCGGATACGGAATCACTCCTCTAGGATGGCAAAGGTGTCTATGGACCCAGGTGTCAATCCTTCAAACCATTTCCTGGCCGCTCCCGTGAGTGTAAGAACGAAGAGCTGACACAAAGCTTCATCTCTTCGCGTTTGAATCTTTACGAAATCCTTCACTCGACTCAGATGAGTAACGGGATCTTTTGTCCCATCATACTGCTCTGTGGGCAACTTAATCCTTCGGCTAACTTGATGCTGCTGCACCCGGTAGCTCAATGGATGCTTAGGATCGTCGTCCTTTTCCCTCCGCCGAGCCGAGGTGGCCGAAGGAGAACCTCGACGCGGTTCTCGCTCTTCCTTGCTGCGTGGCCCCCGCACAGAGCGATTTTCGGGTGGCGACCTGTCCCGGCTCCGTCTCTCGGCTGATTCCCTGGCCCTACGATGAGACCGTCCTCTGGCCGAACTGTGCCCGATCTCTTGGTCATCTCCCTTCTGGGAACTTTCTATGCGTTCCTCCTCTCCTCTTGGAACCGCCTCCGACCGCACCCTCTGGTGGGTAGGCTGGCTCCTCCCCATTTCAGGAGTAAAGAGTGGCGGGGGTGGAAGAGGTTGCGACACTGGAGGCAGTGTGGTGATCGGATTCAAAGTGACTTGTGGTGCTGAGAGATTCAGGAGCGGGTGTGAATAGGTCCTAGGCTGTCCAGCTAGGTTTGATAACAGTAACATGACGTCATCTATTCTCCGATGCAACACAGCTACAGATCCGTCCATGGCCGATATCGGGCTCCTCTGGGTGCTGGTTCCGGGCATCATGGGGTTTGACGCATTCGTGTTGCTCCCCGGTGTTTGGAGAAAATCCAAATGCCTGTAGAGTTGCTGATTGTTGCCCCTATTGGATGGGGCAGACGACTGCGTCACTCCAGGAATTTCCTGACCAGGAGTGAGAGAAAAAGTCTCAATTCTCGAAACGGGTGTCTCTGAAGTCATCCTGGGTCAATACTAGGGAATTCTGTAAATGTCTGTAGGGGAGAGCTTGGATAATCAAGGCCTTCTCACTCGACGATCCAAAGCTCTCAATGAAAGCACCAAATGATAATTTGTAATCTTCGGGTAGGTCCTTAATGGTAACAAGGCAGGCCCGCTCTTCACTTCCACTCCGCGTTTCCTGCAATGCGCCGGAGGAGTTCTCCGGCGTAAACTCTCCGACGATCAAGTCAGTATGCTATGCAAGTGCTCAGAACTTTAGAGTAATAACAACTGGTGTCTCTCTCTCTGTCTGTGTGTGTACGTGTGTATTACCTTGCCTTACTGTGCTATTTATAAGCCATACCTGACGACCGTTGCCCTGGCATCAATATAGCAATCAATCGCCATTAAAGAGTGCAATAACTCAATCTGCAACGTGCGTAACGGTCCTCTCACGACCGTTACGAGTCAGTAACCGATATCATTATAATACCCGGTACTCACCTGTCGTTAGCCCCTGGCTTTAAGTCTTCCGAGCGTACGTCACCTAGTTCTACCGGGCCCATCAGGACAAGGCACCGTTAGCCTTTAAGACTAACCGGTAGTCACAATGATTTCTACCGGCACCCTTCACCACTTATTCTAATAATGCCAACGTGGCCAGTCAAACGGTCAATCCTTCCTAGGGAAAAGACCTCTTTACCCTTGGGATTTATCCTGTGTTATCAGTCCCCATCTCATTTTTGTTGTGTACAACAAGTATAAGTTTGTTTGTACCCATTACAACCACTATATAAACTCTTGCCACCCCAATTATTACCATAAATGGGCACAAAAACTAATTAATGGATACTCTCTTGATTATTTTATTTTGAATCAATACGAATTGGATTTTAAGAGAAGAATATGTTCTTTGGTGCTCCTAATTATTTATTTTGAATCAACACAAACGAGATCGCTTGAAAAAAACAAATAACATGAATGAATGAATGAGTGAGTGAGTAATGCAACAGATGCATCTGAAAAGAAATGTCCCACAAATAGAAGTGGATGCCAT
The DNA here is from genome assembly GCA_963691705.1 of Viola odorata. Taxonomy (NCBI): domain Eukaryota; kingdom Viridiplantae; phylum Streptophyta; class Magnoliopsida; order Malpighiales; family Violaceae; genus Viola; species Viola odorata. The sequence goes on from OY829541.1 coordinate 58,203,666, forward strand.
TAATTTCATATGTTTTGCTTGTTTTTGGATCTGAAAGCATGTTTCTATCATTTCCCCCTGTCATGCCAACTCTTTTTGCAGTTCCTCTCAAGCAATGCTGTTGTAACTGGAAACTGACTTTTCGATTACAGCTGGGCTCATGAATCTAATTGAGCGAGCAGAGAAATGCGAGTGTTTTTCCATCGAAAAGTACCGGTCCGGAAGAAACTAATCAAACTGACTTGTAATTTGTACCAAACTGGTATAAGGAAGTTCTCATCTGACAAGGGAATGACAGAAACGTGCTAAATGTAGCTAGGAAGAGAAAGATGTAAAGGAAGTTCCTAACCATGTGGAATTGGGTGCTTGTCTTTGCCACTTTTGCTGGAAGTACAACCAGGTTAGGACCACATGGAAAAACGCATGATGCAAATTTGGAAATCCAAATTTATTACATATGTGGTTGTGTGGTCTTAACTTGGAGGAAACATCCCTAAACTTGTCATTAAATTTAGTGATTGTAATATAGATGTGGAGTTTCATTTTCCTAGAAAAGGAGACTAGGTGACATGAAGTCCTATTTCCTATCTCAGGTTTGGCATTGCTATCTGTCACCTTCCTGAGATGTGACAGATAGAAGAACATCACCAAAGCAGATCAACAAACTATATGGAGGGAGATAAAAAAGAAGAGAGGACTAAAATGATTCATCGTTGCATTTCTAGGAATGAAAAAGAATGAATTCATCAGAAAATAAGGGATTCAAAGCCAAATTACACTGAGCTGATAAAGCAAAGAAAGTTAAAAAACTAGACAGTACGTACTACTAATAACTACATTGCAGGAAGTTGAGAAACTTCTTGTAATCTAGAGCTGAGCTGCTCAAAAACCCTAGTAGGTGGAGGAGGATGTTTATGGGAACTGAAACCTCATGTTGTACTCTTGCCTTCCAGTAGGAGGACTAATATACACCCACAGCAAGGAAATGATGATAGACAGCAATCCGGACCAGACGTAGACGATGGTTGGCACCTTTCCTCTCCTTCCCATCAAGCCTTTTGCAAAGGGGTAGAGATGGGACAGAACCCAGAAACTAAAGAACACACCTCCAACAAGCCTGCTCCATTGCGGGAACGGGCTGTACAATGTCCTTGCAACTCCCACCGTGATGGCAATCATGTTCAGCATCATTATTGTAATTGGAGGGACCATTAGGAAACTCCACTTAACCACATAGAGGTCAGCAAACTCATCATCCCCGTCTTCCGGCGTGGCAGATTTTGATGTCAGTGTGAATGAAATGTCAACTCCAGCTATGACCTTCAACAGACCTTGTAACACTGCTGCTGGATGAGCACTTGTTCCTCCAATCAACCAGAACTGCTCGTTTCGCCACCAATCTTGGAGAGTGATCCCTGACCACTTGATCTCAAGGAGAGCAAGCAGGCATAAGGAGATTGTGATGGCCAACAGGAACACTAAAAATGCCACATTGAGGGACTGGACTATGAACTGGCCTGAGAATAGAGATATGGCAGGTAGGATGCAGTAGACCAGGAGAAACATAGATGTGAAAGGATAGATTCCTGCATTGAAATATGCCACCCTCTGTAGGAATTTCATTCGGCGAGTAGCAAACAAGGCATTGTTTCTTGAGAAAAAGATTTCTACTGATCCAGTTGCCCACCGAAGGACTTGGTGGAGCCTGTCTGTTAGATTGATTGGAGCTGTGCCTCGAAATGCATCCCTCTTGGTTACACAATAGACAGACCTCCATCCTCTATTATGCATCCTGTAGCCAGTCACAACATCTTCTGTCACAGAACCATATATCCATCCTACCCTTTTCCCCCACTCAGTTTTATCCTCATAGAAGCAAGAGATTACACTAATTGCCTCTGCAACAGTTGCGGCATCCAAAGGCTCACGGGGCACAGCAAGGGAACCAACAGGTCTTGCTTGGTTGCTCTTTCCCTGCAAATCCTGAGTCAGCCTTCCCTGGTATTCTGCGATTGGTATTGATGCAGCTAGAGAAGTGGAGTTCCCAAATCTCTTAGGTTGAAGCAAAGACTCAATATCTGCATCATCATCGTTATCATCATGATCTCCAATGATTGGCAAAGCCATTTCATCATCTTGCTTCTTTGATGCCTTGGGTTTCCTCAGAAACAACTTAATTTTCCGTCTACCAAACCATCCATGGTGTTCCACGGTCCTCGGAGGACTGAACCCGTAGAGAGCAGTTCTGCGGAAAATGCAGCCTGTCCCTACATACATAGGACCCTGCAACCCATCAAGAGCTCTCATGCTCACATCAAAGAACACTGTGTTATGGTTAGCATAGCGATCACTTGGATCAATCCCTTCAAATCTTTGTGGGAACTGAACATAACAGATCCTGTCACCACCTCTATCAAGCATAAAGCACATTCCTTCCCTCAAAGCCAAAGAATTATAAATGTAGTGATCGCAGTCAAGATTCAGAATGAATGGGCCATTTGACATGATTGCACTGGTTCTAACAAGAGCATTCATAGCCCCAGCTTTCTTATTGTGATCATAACCTGGCCTCTTTTCACGAGACACGTATACCAGCATTGGCAATCGGATGTCAACTTCTGTTGTGTCAAGTAAGTTCTCTCCATCTGCTTCAGCACCAAAAGCAGGTTCTGCATTTGGTGGAGCTAGCATTGCCTGTAAAGGAAACCAAAAGATCAAATCAGTCTATTAAAAGAAACCATGCTCTAATAGAATTTTATACAAACTTACGACCAACAATTACCTGAATTATACCAGCGTGGTCTCCTCTTGCATGGTCACTTTCTCCAGATACCCAAGTTCCAGGCCAATGAGAACCATCTGACATCCAAGTAGCTCTAGATATCTTAATGGGATCTGATGGGTTACCTCCCATTTCCATCTGTTTTCTCTTTGTTTGAACCTCTTCACGGGCATTGTATGCATCTGATCTTCTCCTTATTGATTCAGGCAATGAATTAATCCTCACCTTAAATTCATCATACTCCCTCTTCACTCTTCTCCTCTCCCTCACAAAGTCAAGTCTAACTTTGTTCTTAAGAAAATCACGCTTCTGACCGAAATAAGCCTCAGGATTCCTTGGTTCTATATTATGCTTCTTACAGAAAGGAACCCAGGTTCTTGCAAAGCTAGCAGCCTCAGCCAGAGCTTCAAATGTCAAGAGAGACCCACCATCATCTGATAAGTAGCAAGCAACCTTCTCCACCGGATAATCAACTGCAAGGATAGAAAGTATGGTGTTTGCAGTGACAAGAGGTGGCTCTTTTTCAGGATCTGCAGTTGACACAAATACATCAATGCCTGGAAGGTCTGACCGGCCTTTTGGGTTCCGAAGATTAGGGGATTCAAAGCGTTCTTTTAACACAGAAAGGTCAGTCACTCTTTTCACAGGACAGAGTTTAGGAAGCTGATCAAGAATCCATGAAACTGCAAACCACAGCTCACAAGTTACAGACATCCCCCATAGCCACATAGCTTCACGATTGGGGTGCCTGATTCTCCATGTGAGGAATAGGCAAAGAGCAGCAAGACGCATTACAATGAGTAGTCTGCATAAACAAACATCAATCTCATACTCAGTTACTAATCAACACCAGCTTGAAAGAAAGACAGCCTTTTCAAATGCAACTGTGTTCATCTACCAGTACTAGCATGCAAATTGATTCAAATAACTGATAGACATAAACAAATTTATCTGTAAATTCCATATCCAAGTACTCAGATACTTATCAACACCAGCTAAAAAGAAAGATGAGCCTTTTCAAATGCAACTATGTTCATCTTCCAGAATTACCATGCAAATTGGTTAAAATAACGACATCCATAGACAAATTTACTTGTAAATTCCATATCCAAGTACTCAGAATCAGATACTAATCAACACCAGTAAGAAGGAAAGATGAGCCTTCTAAAATGCAACTATGTTCATCTTCAAGTATTAGCATGCAAATTGGTTAAAATAACGACAGCCATAGACAAATTTATTTGTAAATTTCATATCCAAGCATAGAGAAAATTGAATCTATGTGGGCCAAAATTCACATAAGAACCTAAGAAATATGTGTAAGCTCCAACAATGACACATAAAATTAAGCAGCAAAAATCACAAAGAAACTAATGCAAGTTAAATTTACAGGAAAAAAATGTCTTTTATATGAGTAATGTACCGGTAAGGGCTGATAATCGCAGCAGAAATGCCAACTTTCCTTGTCAAAGGCCGTCTACTTTTCTCTCCAAAGTCAGGAGGGTGCTCAAACCCATTAGCTTCTGACCCAACTCCATACCCATCTTTAGGCCAGACAGCATTCCCATAACCGTAAGTCCCTTTGGTCTCAAACAGCCACCTTGTGTGATCAAACTCAGCAGGATGATTCTTGAATGACTTCACCACCGAAAGCCTTTTATCCAAATTAGGCAATGGCAAAGCCTGATCATCTCCTTCACTTCTAACCTCATAATCATCATCACATTCCATCTCCTCGTCCTCCTCGTCATTAACATCCTTATACGGTTCCTTACAACCAGGACAACGACCCCCTCCATTAGGCCCTACACAATCCAAATAACAATCTCTGCAGATCGCAAACCGACATTCACATCTCTCCTGCTTTACTTCCTCATCACAACCTTTCATCCCACAAACAAGCCCTAATTTTCTGGGCTCGGTTGATTCGATGGAGCAATCGATGACATGACCACGTGTGACTGAATTGAACCCACCGGTAAAGATGGTGCCAGAAATGAAACTCCTTTCTGGTTTCCCACCATTCTTTATGTTGTTGTCTTCATTTAGGCTAGTTTGTGAGGATGACATGGGCTGGTGGTCTGGAGTGGGTGGTATTTGAACAGTGTAAGACACAAACTCTGAATTAATTTCTTCTGTAACAGTGCTGTTGTTGTTATCATTTCTGGACATGGAGTATCTGCCTCCTGTTGGTGTTCTGTTTCTGTTGTTGCTTAGAGGTGAACTTGGGTTGTTTGAAATGGAAGCTCTTGGTACTGGACTTGTTAAACCGATGCTTCTGCTTCCGCTTCCTTTGCCTCCTGATGAAACCCTTATGGTAACCGGAGAAGAATCTGGTGAAGTTGCCATTTTCACCATTGTTTAGTGATCCGAGGATTCGAAGATCAAAACTTTTGTAGGAAATAAGAAAATGGAAAGAAACCCAGGTAAGGAAAGGATTCAAAAAAAAAGGAAAAGAGGAAGATGTGAGTGAATTGAAGTAGAGTTGAAGGAGGGAAGTCTTAATGGCGATTGGGGAATATGCTGGCAACGGTTGAATTTGAAATTTGAGTGGAGGAAGAGGGGTTTTGGGTCGGTCCTTTTGGATGGGTTGGTGTTTAATTACAACGGTCGGGTGATCTGCACCGTGGATGGAATGATATCTGACGGTTATTATTTAAGTAAAACGGTCGGGTTTGTGAGATGACGTGGACATGTGGTCCCTGTATAGAAACCACAAAGTCAAAAGGACGAGGGAGGATATACGCATGCTTTATGTCTGTTTCTCGACTTTTAATCGGAATAAATTGTCAAAAAGAAATAAAGATTTAAAACCGTTAAGCAAGCAGCTTTAATAAAACAAAGTAATGACGATGTGGGGACGAGATTGAAGTGCTTCGTAATAATTTATAAATAATGAATTCCTGTCATTCGCAGTTTTCATGCAGCATTTAAATCATAATAAAATAAAATACATATTTTTAAATTGATTTTTTCAGATGGAAATGAGTGGGCCTATTGCAGTCTGCGAACAGTATTGGGCCTCAGCTCATTTTCAAACAGTATTGGGCCTATTTATTGCCTTGGTGAGAACTGGGAATCACAGGCCTGTATATGTTGAATGTCTACTAACTGGGAATCCATTTAGCCTGTAACACGATCCAAAAGTAAGAATCTATTCAAACAGAGTCCTTTTTCCATGATCCGTTCCTGAACATGATTAGTCGTGTTAGAATAATCTAAATTGTTCAATAAAATTGAACGAATGAGATTAAAAATTCAAGTCATTAATGAGTAATGAGTTGGTCAACTCATTAATGATTTGAATTTTTAATGTCATTCGTTCAACGGTTCAGATTTTTCTAAAATGACTGGTCATGTTTAAGGAAAAATTAGAAGAGTTCAGTCTTTTTTTTACGCGGTTAGGAGGGCTATATTTTCAATTTCAAATAGATAGACCGGGTCCAATCCAAACACAAAATCCCCTAATGTGGACACACTAAAATACAAAGACAACGGCACTTCACTGTTCCAACCAAAGTGACAGAGAGGACCCGACCTAGTCTTACTACCGCTGTCTTACGTAAGGAATAGCAAACGTTAGCCGTTAAAATATTCAAAAAAAACGAAACATAATCAAAGACCGGTTCCTCCATTTTTCCTTCACCTGCTCCTCCTCCGGCAACCTACGCTAGAAAATATCATTTGCCGCCCCGCCACTTCACTTACCTACCCTATTTCTTCTTCTTCTTCTTCCTTCAAATCAATCTCTCAGTCAGAATTCGTAATTTTCTTCTTAATTACCAAAAAGAACCCATGAATCCCACCACCAAAAACCTCTCCCTTCTTCTCTTCGTAATCTCAATTTCTTTACCGGTTCTTCTTTCCCAGCCCCAACAACCACCGCCGCCTCCGCCCAACGCCACCTGCAATGGCGTCTTCTTATCCTACACCTACACGAACGGCTTCCCTATCCCCCCTACTGACCCAACAAACCAGGGATACAGGTTTGAATCCACAGTTACCGTGCTCAACAACGGGCGGGATGAGCTCAAATCATGGAGGGTTTTTGTTGGGTTTCATAATGATGAGATTCTAGTGTCTGCAACTAATGCTGTGTTGGCTGATGGAACTTCCCTCCCTGCTCTCGTCGGAAACGGCACCGTGCTGGCTGGCTTCCCTGAAACTGACCTCAAGACTGCTATTGAAACTGCAGGGGACTTGACCCAGATGGAGGCTCGGGTCCAGTTGGTGGGTACCCAATTTGGTGAACCGAATGTTTCCTTGCCGGCTAATTTGACCCTGGTTCATGATGGCTATTCTTGTCCCAATCCAACAACACAAGGTGTGTGATTTTTTCAATTTTTAGTATTTGGTCAAGGATAGTGCTTGCTTGTTTCCTTCTAGTGAGATCATAGTACGTGAATGAAATTGTACAATCCAAAACTTACAGATGAGATGGAAAACTCAGAGATTTTTTAAAAAAAAGTTCAATTTTGTTGGTATGCTAAGTTGGAATTTAAGAATTTAAGTTACCGAATTTGTTTGCTGTTTAGTAAATGATGGGATGTTTTTTCTGTTGCTTGGTTTAGGGAGGGAGATGCATTTATGCTGCCTTAAAAGTCTGAATTCTAAGCCAGATATTACTCTTGGTGATAGTTTCCTGCCGCGGCAAGATGGTGATTTGATCATTATGTATGATGTGATCAACTCACAGAGCACATTTTACTTGGCTCAGGTTTCGATCTCGAACCATAACCCTCTTTCACGCCTTGATAGTTGGAAATTAAGCTGGGAGTGGAAGAGGGATGAGTTCATATATGCCATGAAAGGAGCTTATCCCACTGTTGTTGATACAACAGATTGCCTTTTTGGCCGGCAAGGCCAGTACTACCAGAAAATGGATTTCTCCCAAGTTTTGAACTGCGAGAAAATGCCTACGATTGTTGATTTACCTCTCACAATGGCGAATGACACAAACCTAGGGAAAATCCCTTTCTGCTGTCGGAATGGGACCATTCTGCCTCCTAACATGGATCCTAGCAAGTCTGTTTCAGCTTTTCAGATGCAAGTGTTCAAAATGGAACCGGATTTGAACAAGACGGTGCTTTTTCCTCCGCAGAATTGGAAGATCAATGGCACATTAAGTTCAGATTTCCAATGCGGGTCTCCAGTGCCGGTGAGCCCAAGCCTGTTTCCTGATCCTAGTGGGTTACCTTCAGAAAAATCAGCAGTTTCCAGTTGGCAAATTGTGTGCAACATAACACATTCAAAGCAGGAGACCCCGAAATGTTGTGTATCATTCTCTTCATTTCTCAATGATTCTGTTATTCCATGCAGCACCTGTGCTTGTGGCTGCACCAAGAACCCAACCCAAACCTGCAGTACTAGCGAACCGGCTCTTCTTTTACCATCTGAGGCTCTTCTACTCCCATTTGACAACAGGACTCGTAAAGCTCTAGATTTTGCGAAACTACAGGGAACCACTGTGCCAAACCCACTCCCCTGTGGAGATAACTGTGGAGTGAGCATTAATTGGCATTTGCTTACAGATCATAAAGATGGGTGGACTGCAAGGATCACTGTTTTCAACTGGGGTCGAACTGACTTTGTCGACTGGTTTACTGCAGTGGAAATGGACAAAGCAGGGCTAGGGTTTGAAGAAGTGTACTCCTTCAATGGAACTGCATTGCCTGGTTCCAACAGCACAATATTCATGCATGGTCTTGTAGACAGAAATTTTCTCCTAGCAGAACAGGATAGTTCGAGACCGAGAAAAGATCCTCCAATTCCCGGTACCCAGCAATCAGTTATCTTGTTCTCTAAGGAAAAAACTCCAGGTATTAATGTGGCTGGCAGAGACGGGTTTCCTACCAGAGTTATCTTTAATGGAGAGGAGTGTGCGCTCCCAAGTATGCTTCCAAGCAGCAGCAGTCGTACTATGGCTGGAGCAATCAGTATTTTTGGCTTGCTTATTGCCCTACTTCCCTTGTTAATGCAATGAGAACCAATCATACCAAGTTTTACCGCCATGTTTTCCCACGTTTATAAATTCTTTCGGTTACTATGTTCAGATTGTTTCAAGTTCCTGACTTGAGCTGGTTTAGATTTTAAACTGCTACAAGGTGGGAAGCATGTAATTAGCTTTGTAACCAACTTCATTTCCAATAGTAAATTGTTTCAATTTTTTCCTTCTCATTTACAACAGGTTTATTACCCAAAATCCTTTTTCTTTTTTACTTTGAAAGCCATCAGAATCTTGTCATATGGTAAGAGTAACTTGATTGAAGTCGACTCTTGCGTTTCTTGCCGAAAAGATGAAAGAGGTTTCTGTTTCATGCTGCTGTAATTGGTGCTGGTTTGATGTGTAAAAGCAAGTGAAGGAGCAAACACGAGCACATTTGTGCATTGCTAAACAAAAAAAGAATCTCGTATTAACTTTGAGTTCATACATTAATGTTGAATTCTACATCACATGATTTAGAGGATGTCATTCTGCCGGTGAAACAAAGACGGTACTTTTGCCCACAATACAATTAAAAACAATTAAACAGAAGTCTCACTGAGAAATTATTGCTTTGTAATCCACCTTCTCCATGAAAAACAAGAACAGACAGCATGAGAAATGCTGGCCTTAGAGGACTAGGATGTCTCTGTAGGAGAATCAGAAACGCGATTGCCAATCATTGTCAAATCGATCTGATCTACCACATCATTTGGCTGCAAGAAAACAAACAAACATATACTAATCAACAAAATTAGACAAGGAAAATTGAAGATTTGACAACATATACTAACCCCAGGCTCCGGGAAGAACTCGTTCTTATCGAAGTACCGGTGGCAACGTGAAGGTTCATCGATCAACTGAGGCGATGTATCACCACCTTCCGTTCCATCAAAGTCGAAAACCGGAAGGGTTTGAGAATGCTGCTCAATATTTCCTTGTCCCCCGTTCTCAGGTTCTTCAGTTGGTGTAGAAATGACAAAAGGAGATAAACTGTTGCTTGATGCACCTGCTTCAGTACTGTTAATACAAGGAAAGTTGTGTGGTGGAAAGGATACAGCTAGCGGAGGATAGTAACTTGATTGTGGAATTGAGTGGAAAGAGGCACTGCTTTGATCTTGAAGAGGAAACCGAGTGCCTGTAATGAGACTTTGCATTGGAAATCGACTAGAACCTTCACCCCTCTTGAAGTTGCGCCTGCCTAATAAAAGATTTTCCTCAAAAAAATGCTCCTTCGTTAGAACTTGAAGATGGTAAATGATGCTGATGCTTTTGCTCTGAAGATTCGTCGACTTTACGAAGATTCAACCGATACTTCTGTATCATAATAATGTATTCGCAAACCTTTGTCAGTCTCCATCTTCCTTTCACAAAGCCAAAAGAACACAATACATTGTAACCTAAGAAAGAATGGTAAGGCAACATCATTGTAACCTGTAAATGGCTGGCAATATTTTCTCGAGTAACATCAGGAATATTCATTCTCTGCATGCATTCCAAAATCTTCATAGGAACAGCTTCTGCATTTGGCAGTAAACACTACAAAAATAAGTATCTAAGGCCACAGAAATTTGAAGTGAAAGGCATAGAATAACTAGATTCGCCGGATTCTCACTAGGAAGCTAACATATCAATTGGCTACGTGAGATTTGTTTTTCCTAATCAAGCTAACAAATGTAAAGAAAGAATATAGAATCATACTATCTCCAAGATAATTGACAGCTTCAAGGAACTTTTTATGGAGATCAGGTGTCCAAACCATCCACCTCTTTCCTTTCGCAGCATCATTCGAATAGGCCTTACATTCATCTTCGAATTCGTCGTCTCTTTTCCTTTTCAAGTGGTTAGGATTTCCTTTGTGTTCTTCAGGTATTGTACGATGATCAACACTCCAAGAATCTGTCAGACCGCGTACCTGATTACCATCCTCATGATTGCTTCTCGGTTGAGCTAATCTTCTCAAGACAACCTTTCTTGCGCAATACGTGCTGCCATATGGTTTTGAGAGATTCCAAAGTTACAGGCTTGATCAAATAATCACATGCCCCGCGAAGAACACCTTCTAAAACAAGTTCTCTTTTATCATCTGCAGACATCACTGAAACAAACACCAAAGAAAGGATGATTTACAGAAATTGGAATGAAAGGTTTATACGGTAAAAGGGAAAATGTCAAATATGAAAATGCAAATTAGATCAAATGGGTACTGCTCGAATCGACACTTACTGACAACTGGCAAATCCGCCTCTACCTGAACATGCTGGAGCAGCTCAATACCATTCATGTGGAGCATATGAATATCAATTACAGCAATATCAAACACGTCTCTATTTTCTCGAAGAATTTCCAAAGCAACCTTTGCTTGCTGACACGATGTTACTAGATTAAGCACAACATAAAACACCATAATTATTGAATTATACGATGTAGAAAAATGAAATCAGAAATCACACAAAAATGAGTAAAGGACATGATTAGAAACACTTGATACACCACAAATGATGATTTAAAAACTGAAAGTATCATGTAAATATTACATCAATTCGACTAGCTAATTTTACTTGTAATCTAAAATCTAAAATCTAAAATCATTAAAAAAAAAAGAAAATCTATTAAATTGATCAATTAAAAGAGTTACGAACAGAAAGAAGAAGATAGTTTACCTTTGTAATCCAAGGTTCGAATCAACGATTCCATTAGAACGAGACAAATTGGATCATCATCTACCAGAAGAACCCGAAGACCGTTAGGAAATTGAGTTGAAAAGCAATCATGAATCACTTCCGGCTTCCCATTGATTACTCTACAAACACTTTTTCCTTTATAGTTCCTGTTGTATTTACTGCTCATGTCCCAATCCTTAGAACACCAATCCAAAATTTAAAAAATCCAGAAGAAGCAATAGTTACATAAATCTACACATCTATAGGTATAGAAGAGACCTAATTGTAAATATATATATATATATATATAACACTTCCTCCTTGTTGTTTTTTTTCTTTTTTGGTAAGTTTCAAATTGGAAGTGTTAAATCCTAATCCCTAATATCCCTCCTCAAGGATTTTAAGTTTTAAATGGGAGACCACCGAAATGAACGTTTTCTCTTTGAGTTTCTTCAAACCTAAATAAACACTACGTACGGATGTTATCTTTCTTCAAACCTAAATAATTGTAGAAATATTTTTAAAAAATTAAACTCAAGAAAGTTAGATCACTTTCTTTTTTTTATTATCAAATTTGGAATCTAAAAAATGTCATTTTTTTAGAATATAGCATTCTCAAAACGAATGAAACACGAACATTTCTAACCTATTTTTCACCAAAATTTCGAGAACCAAACAAACTCTTAACGTGAAAATTCGTAATAAAAGGTCAAGCGATAGTGCACTTGGCGTATAAGTACGAATTACTGAAACATTTCCTATTTTAATCCTTTTCCATGTAAGTTTACCTTTTATATTATTTACGGCCTCATTTTCCTGGACAGAATTTGGACCGGCAGATTAGAAAAGATACTAAAAAGGAAGATGCATACACTGTGTAGGGTTCTTAAGTCTAAACTGTCTAATGTGAAATTGCCAGTGTGGCACTTGGACTATCTTTATGTTTCTTAGTATTAATGGTGCATTTTTTTTAAGATGAAAAATCTAAATTGAATGTGTTAATTACAGCCTGTAAAAGCTAATTAAAACTTTTGAAATTAAAATTAAAATCTTATCTAAATTTTATTTGCATACAAGAACATGTTTTTCATGTATATTTATACAACAAAAAACTAAGAGGTTAAAAAGGAGAGATGGTAAGTAAAGAGCATTTTACTAGTTATTTTTTTGGGACAAGTTCAATTTTACCTCCAATGTATCTTCTCTCTCAAATACGCCACCAATAAATTTTCTTTGCGATTTTGCCACCAAATGTTATTTTGGGTCATCTAACATCAATTTTTTTTTCTTATTAATCTTTTGGTCCTTAAACTACCCCCTTAATTAGTCTTTAATACCAACTATATATTTGTATTGATAAAGATAATAAAATGATTGTGACAAAAATAACTGATTAATAAGTCTTAATAGAAGTGATGCGAATCCACGCATCCAACTACCGTTACCACCAGCTGGTCCAATGACTCGAGCCAGAGCTAGAAAGCTTCAAGACCGTTTGTCATCTCTCATTCACAAGGAGCTGGAATGTGAGAGGACAAGTGAGGAAGCTGCACTTAGAGAGAAGACACCAAGAGTTGTGAATCTCCTTACTTTCACAATGACCGAAGATGATTCTGCCAGAAACGGCACTTGACCGTTTGTCACCAAAACGGCTCTTGTCCGATTCGTTCAAAACGGCTCTTGTCCGTTTCGCTTAATCGGCACCTGACCGTTTCACTCAGCCATTGCCGTTTCACTCATCTGTCTCGCGTGCCGATTGCTCAAAACGGCTCCTGCCCGTTTCGCGTGTCCAGAAGCGCGCGTTGACTGAAGTTCAAGTTGTTGACTTTAATTATTTTAGCTTAATTAGTTAATTAGACAGTTTTAATTAGTTAAGTTATCTTCCTATTTTGGAAGTCCTACTTCTATTCCTATTTGGTTTACTATTAGGGTTTGTTTGTAACCTATATAAGGAACCACTTGGCTACTTTATTAAGTTGGCTGTTATTTGATAAATTGAGTTAATCTCTTCAATCTCCGCCCCTTGTTCAAGTTGGTTGAACCTTGTTCTTCTTGAGTCCGCAATACTTGAGTCGTATACAAGTAAATCTTGGAATTGTATTATTGTGTCGTTTATCTTAGTGTGATTCTCACATTGTTGAGTCTAGTCCTAAGAACTCGATTCAAGACCCTTGACTTGAAATCGATTAGGGCTCTTAGCACAGGTTAGCTAAGTGGTCTAAGCTCGTACTCGTCGAGTTATCTATTTCCGCAGGAAATCCGTCTTTGAACAAAGATCAAAATTAGTGCTACGCATCCTAAGGAACCAGGATCGTATCAGTTGGTAGCGGAGCTTAAGGCGTTCAAAGATTGGTAAGTATCTTAATTGTCTTCAAGTTTCATCGTTGAAATCGGTATTTCTTTCTACTCCATTCAAAACCGATTTCTTGCTGTGCTTGGTTAGTTACTTGAATACAATTGGTTGTGTTTCGTTCCAGTTTGTTGTGTTGAAATTCGCTAAATTACTTGCGTTTTCTACCCACAAGAAGGTCACAAAATACAAGAGAAAATTCTGTTCAGTTTCAGTAATTTCAGTTGTCGAATTTGTATTCATATATATAGCAACTGAAGTCCGATTTTAGTAATTGTGGTTTCATTGGAAAGCTGAATCTGTTGGGCTTCCGAATCAAAAAGAATCGGTCGATTCGGAGTTCAGAGTAAAAAGTTCTGATCAAAACACTGAATTGTGTTTTGCTGTCCAAAAAAAAAAAAAAAAAAAAAAAAACAACAACAGGGAAATTTCCCAAAGAAAAGAAAGGGATCCGATCCTGCAAATACGAAAATATATAGAAGTATTTGCTCCATAAAAACCAGATTTATCAAGGAATTAAATTGCACTGCGATTGGGTATTACAATCATAACTGAAATTGAACTTGTTTGAGTCCCTTCGAGTCAATTTTGAGCTTTCTTTGATTCCTTGAAATTGCCTTCTACTCTACTTGCTATTTGTTTGATTGGTTGTTCTTGCAATTACTCAAATATCAAGTGTCACAATTCTTTTCCGTGCTAGTTTCTTTGAGAGTCTTCTTGGAAGCTTTTTCTTTGGATTCTTGAGTCTCACTAACACTTGAACATTGCAGGGAAATTTGAGAGATTTTGTGAGATTATTAGAGTGATTAAACACGAGAGTAAACACGTGAGGGAGTGCTAGGTTAGTGCAATTTTACGTTTTCTTTGGTGTTGTGAATTTCAGGAAAAGTAAAAGATGTCTCAAGAGGGAGTACAACAACCCGATCTATCGGCTATACTAGCCATAATGACGGAACAGCTCCGAACATTGAATGAACGGCAATTAACTGCAAATGAGCGGCAGCTAACTGCCGATGCAAGGATAGCTAAGGTGGAAGCGTTAGGTACCATTAATCCAGTTCCTATAGCCGCGAATAACCAACGTGATGGCCGTTTGTCTGATCTGTCCGAAGAAGATGACAACGCCCGTCGACCACGTGATGAGAATCGTCGGCCTAATCTTGCTTTGGTCCCTCCTAGGCGACTTGCCCGACGTGGTCCACAATTACCATATTCTGATTGGGAAGGAGAACCTGATGGGGGAGAAGGCTGGATAAATACAAGGGATGGACAGAGGAGAGAGAGACGAGACCGTCGTGATGGTAGGAGAGAACGGGAGGATGACCGTTTGGATGCTAATCTAAACAGCATCAAAATGAAAATACCTCCGTTTGAGGGTGCTGACGACCCTGATGCATACTTAACTTGGGAAAGGAAAGTAGATGCTATCTTCTTATGTCACAATTATTCGGAAGGTAAAAAGGTTCAGATCGCCGCAGTCGAATTCTGTGGGTATGCTAGTCATTGGTGGGAGCAGTTCAATCGGAAAAGGGCAGCTGTCTTAGCTGGTCCGATTGCTAATTGGGAAGAGATGAAGCAGGCGATGAGACAACGGTTTGTCCCTGCCCACTTTCACCGTGAGCTTCATCAACGGCTTCAAACCTTGAAGCAAGGCAGCAAGGGAGTTGGAGCATACTTTAATGAGATGGAAATTGCTTTGGCTCAAGCGAGGATTACTGAAGAAACTGAGGTAACGATGGCTCGGTTTCTTGCTGGTTTGAATGCAGACGTTGCCGATGCATTGGAGCTGACGCAATACAATACTCTAGAGGAGATGCTTCATATGGCTCAAAAGATTGAGAAGCATAGGAAAGCTAGGAGTTCCTATAGGTCTACTGGGTCGACACCTTGGAAGAAGACGTCTTGGAATAAGGATGACAAAACGGCCCCTGCCGTTTTGAAGGGATCTGCCAGTGCTGTTGTTCCTTCTAAAACGGCACCTACCAAACCTTATACTCCACCAGTGGATCGGCCAGCCACTAAGGAAATTATCTGTTTCAAGTGCAACGGCCGAGGGCATAAGAAATCAGAATGCCCGAATAAAAGAGTTTTCATCATCAGGCCGACTGGCGAGGAAGAATCGGATGATGAACAGGAGGAAACGGAACCTGAGGGAAACGGTCAGACCGATTCGGATATTGACCATCAGAGAGGTGACCATGTTCGGTTGCTTGTAATCCGACGGACCCTGAGCGTACAGTCCATAGAAGAAGTGTGTGATGAGGAGCAACGGACCAATCTGTTCCACACCCGCGGGGTGATTGATCACAAGGGCTGTTCCATTATCATAGACAACGGAAGCTGCACCAACTGTGCCAGTGCGCTGATGGTTCATAAGCTGGACTTGCCAACGGTAAAGCATCCGAAACCGTATCATCTACACTGGATGACGGATGACAACGGTATTAAGGTAACCAAACAGGTGCTTGTTAAGTTTCGTATCGGCAAATACCAAGATGAAGTTCTCTGTGATGTTGTGCCGATGCAAGCAAGCCATATCCTCCTTGGACGCCCATGGCAGTTTGATCGCGCAGCGAATCATGATGGGAAGAGGAACCTTGATGCGAATCCACGCATCCAGTTACCGTTACCACCAGCTGGTCCAATGACTCGAGCCAGAGCCCAACGACTTCAAGACCGATTGTCATCCCTCATCCACAAAGAGCTAGAATCTGAGATGACAAGTGAGAGGACTGCACTTAGGGAGAAGACGGCAAAGATAGTGAATCTTCTCACTTTTGCCTTGACCGATGATGACGTGGGTCAAACGGCAATTGACCGTTATGCGCACAACGGCACTTGATCAACTGGCACAATCGGCATTGGTCAAACGGCATTTGACCATTCTATCGGCACGCGTCCGTTTCTCTCAAAATGGCACTTACCGTTTTGACTCATCCGTTGCCGTTTGGTTCAACATTTCCGCGTGTCCGTTTTGGCGCCTATCTGCCCTTGAATGAAACGGCTCCTGCCCGATTGGTCCCTACCTCTATCGGCACTTGTCCGTTTCTGTTGTCCAGAAGTTGCACGCGTTTATTGCTTTTACTTTGTTTAGCTAATTAATTAAATAGACATTTAGTTCATTAGTTAAGTATCTACTTTATGTAATATTCCTCTTTTGGAATTAGGGTTTATTTGTAACCTATATAAGGAGCCTTTTGGCCTCCTTAGAAGGCTGGCTATTATTTGATAAATTGAGTTAATCTCTTCAATCTCCGCCCCTTATTCAAGTTGGTTGAACCTTGTTATTCTTGAGTCCGCAATACTTGAGTCTTATACAAGTAAATCTTGGAATTGCATCCTACTTGTTGTATATCTTCTTGTTCGGACTTTGGTTGGCTGGAGCTTAGCGTTCAGCAGGTCTTAGTTGTGCAAGTTTATCATTCACAAGGACCCTCTCTTGTTCGGATCTTGGTTGGCTGTTGCTTAGCGTTCAGCAGGTCTTGATTGTGCAAGTGAGTTCTATCTATTCTATCTATTCCGCAGGAAATCCATCTTTGAACAAAGATCACAGTTGGTGTTACGCATCCTAAGGAACCAGGATCGTATCAGTTGGTAGCGGAGCTTAAGGCGTTCAAAGATTGGTAAGTATCGTTCTTTGTTTCAAGTTTTCATTGTTGAAATCGGTAAATCTTTCTACTCCATCCCAGAACCGATTTCCTTGCTGTACTTGGTTAGTATATGTGCAAATTCTGGTCAGTTGTCAAAATTGTTTTAACGTATCAGTTGGTGTCCGAATTGGGTGATATTGGTGTCGTTAGAAAGCTATATCTGTGTAGATCCCGAATCAAAAGGAATCGAGTGATTTGGACATCTGAAACGAAAGTTACAAGCATTCTACTAAGGCTGGGCTTTGTGCATTCAGGATAAAAAAAAAAAAAAAAAGATTGATTATAAGTTGGTACGAACACCTGATTTGATTCATTCCAGTGATAGGAAAATTGATTTGTGTTGTTTGTTGACCGATCCCACATCTGTCAAAATTATTGGGATTGCATGTGCAATTAATTTATTGAGTGTACTTTTAGAATTGCACAAAAGTGTTCTGAAAAGTAGAAGGCAACCCATCCTTCCACTTTGTTTTGTCCCGCACCCACTACCTTTTCCCATAGGAATATTCTCTGTTTTTGTCTTCCACTTATTAAAGGCAAAACTTAGTTTATTCTCTCACCCATGCACCAAATATACCATGGATTGAGGATTACTTTTGTTTGAGTCGTTCGAGTCAAATAAAGCTTTTCTTTGATTCTGTAATATTGTCTTCCACTCCACTTGATATTTGTTTAATTGATTGATCTTGCAATTAATCAAATACCAAGTATCCCGTTTTGTTTGAAGCTAGTTGTCTTTGAGAGTCTTCTTGGAAGCTTTCCGTTGGATTCTTGAGTCTCACTAACGCTTGAACATTGCAGGAGATTTTGTGTGATTTTTGTGAGATTATTAGAGTGTTTAAACACGAGAGTAAACACGTGAGGGAGCGCTAGGATAGTACAATTTTACGTTTTCTTTTGTGTTGTGAATTTCAGGCACTTAAAGATGTCGCAAGAAGGAGCACAACCCGATCTGTCGGCTATGTTAGCCAACATAACGGAACAACTTAGAGCCATGACAGAACGGCAACTAACTGCCGATGCAAGGATGGCTAGAGTCGAAGCGTTAGCTACTCTAAACCCAAATCCGAGAGCAGTGAATAGAGCAGCTGATGACAGAGCCGATGGACATATAACAGAACCGTCCGACGAGGATGACAACGCCCGTCGACCACGTGAAGTGAATCGGCAGCATGACATGGTCAACGTTCCTCCCAGACGACTTGCTAGACGTGGACCACAAATTCCACAACCCGATCTAGAAGAGGAACCTGACGGAGGAGAAGGATATATATATGCTCGGGATGGTCCGAGAGGGGAAAGACGAGGAGAACGGGTTGGTAGAAGAGAACGGGAAGATGACCGCTTGGATGCTAATCTCAGCAGCATCAAAATGAAGATACCGCCGTTTGAGGGTACTGATGACCCTGATGCATTCCTGACTTGGGAACGGAAGATAGACGCTATCTTTTTATGCCACAATTATTCGGAGAGTAAAAAGGTTCAGCTGGCAGCCGTTGAATTCAGTGGCTATGCTAGTCATTGGTGGGAGCAGCTCAACCTGAAGAGAGCAGCCGTTTATGCTGGTCCGATTGATAATTGGGGCGAGATGAAACAGGCAATGAGGCAACGGTTTGTTCCGTTTCACTTTCACCGTCAGCTTCATCAACGGCTTCAGACCTTAAAGCAAGGCAGCAAGAGTGTTGGAGCCTATTTCAATGAGATGGAGATTGCTTTAGCACAAGCAAAGGTTACTGAGGAACCTGAGGTAACGATGGCTAGGTTCAGTGCTAGTTTGAACGCAGAGATTGCCGATGCTTTGGAGCTGACGCAATACAACACTATCGAGGAGATGCTTCACATGGCTCAAAAGATTGAGAAGCATCGGAAGGCTAAGAATTATTCTAGGCCTACCGGTTCTACAACTTGGAAGAAGTCCTCTTGGAGTAAGGACGATAGAACGGTTCCTACCGTTTCAAAGAATCCTACCAGTGCCGTTATCCCTCCCAAAACGGCTACTACAAAACAGTATACTCCACCGATGGATCGGCCAGCCACTAAAGATATTGTGTGTTTCAAGTGCAACGGTCGAGGGCATAAGAAATCGGAATGCCCGAATAAACGAGTGTTTATCATCAGGCCGAATGGAGAGGAAGAATCAGATGATGAGCAATCGGCACCTGAGGAAGATGGTAGTGCCGATTCCGATAGTGATAGTCAACAAGGTGAGCATGTCCGTTTACTTGTGGTCCGACGGACTCTGAGCGTGCAGGCCACCGAAGAAGTGAGTGATGAGGAACAACAGACCAATCTGTTTCATACCAGAGGTGTGATAGACAAGAAAGGATGTTCCATTATCATTGATAACGGCAGCTGCACCAATTGCGCGAGTTGGATGATGGTTGATAAGCTTGGCTTACCGACGATAAAACATCCGAAGCCCTATCAGCTTCACTGGATGACAGACGAAGCCGGTGTCAAGGTGACTCGGCAGGTGCTTGTCAATTTCTATATCGGCAAGTACCACGATGAAGTACTTTGTGATGTGGTTCCAATGCAAGCTAGCCATATCATTCTTGGTCGACCATGGCAGTTTGACAGAGACGCGATCCATGAAGGCAAACGGAATCGCTATAAGTTGGTGAAGGATGGTCAAAAGTTTACCTTAGCACCGTTGTCACCAGCAGAAGTACTTGGAGATCAGCAATGGCTTGTTAAGTCATACGCTGCATATGAAATTGCCAAACAGCTTGAGAAGGAAAAAGAAGGCTTGAGAGTGAAACATAAAGAGCAAAATATTGAGTGGGTGAGCCTTCAACATTCGCATGAAAACAGCAAGCATGCAGAGGGAGAGAGTAAACATTCGCACGAAAAGAGTAAGCGTGCTGAGAGTGGCATTGAGAGAAAAGGAGAGGCCAATAAAAAGAAATTGAGTGTATATGCCAAGGGGAGCGAAGTTGAGGAACCCGTTTCCTCTCAAAAATCTTTTGGCAAAGGTCGTCCCCTTTTTCTCATCCGTTTCCGTTCTTACTGTTTACTAACGGGTACAACGGATCGGCAGCCTACCGTTCCGATTGGTGTTTCTTCTCTCTTGCAGGAATTTGAAGATGTTCTACCCGAGGAGATACCACGTGGTTTACCTCCGATTCGAGGCATTGAACATCAGATAGACTTTGCCCCTGGATCGGCAATTCCACATCGGCCTACTTACCGATCCAATCCAGAGGAAACCAAGGAGCTACAACGGCAAGTGGACGATTTGCTTGCGCGTGGGTACGTTCGGGAGAGTCTATCTCCATGTGCCGTTCCAGTCATTCTAGTCCCGAAGAAGGATGGAACTTGGAGAATGTGTGTTGACTGTCGGGCAATCAACAAAATCACTGTAAAGTATCGTCACCCTATTCCTCGTTTAGATGATATGTTAGACGAGTTAAGTGGCAGCAAAATCTTTTCTAAAATTGATTTAATGAGTGGCTACCACCAAATTCGCATGAAAGAAGGGGATGAATGGAAAACTGCTTTTAAAACAAAGTACGGTTTATATGAATGGATGGTTATGCCGTTTGGTTTAACTAATGCTCCTAGCACCTTTATGAGGTTAATGAACCATGTACTTCGGCACTTACTTGGCAGATTTGTTGTAGTTTATTTTGATGACATTTTAATCTATAGCAAATCCGTTGATGAGCATGTTTTACATCTTAGGGAAGTCTTTCTAACACTTCGTGAACAGAAATTATTTGCTAAACCTAGTAAGTGTTCTTTCGCAATAGAACAAGTTGGTTTTCTTGGTTTTATTGTGAGTACAGATGGCGTTAAAGTGGATGAAGAAAAGATCCGCGCGATTCAGGAGTGGCCAACGCCCAAGACCGTTAGTGACGTCAGATCCTTCCATGGCTTGGCAAGCTTCTATCGGCGCTTTGTGAAGGACTTTAGCACCATCGTTGTTCCATTGAATGATCTAACAAAGAAGAATACTGCCTTCCGATGGGAACAGCCACATGAAGAGGCGTTTACTACCCTAAAGGAACGGCTTTGTACCGCTCCAGTACTAGCTTTGCCCGATTTCACTAAGGCGTTTGAGATAGAGTGTGACGCCAGCGGGTTAGGAATCGGCGCCGTTCTGATGCAAGAGAAACGGCTGATTGCCTATTTCAGCGAGAAGCTCAAGGATGCTCAGCTCAGGTACCCGACATATGACAAGGAATTCTATGCCCTTGTTCGCACATTGGAAACATGGCAACACTACCTGATGCCGAGAGAGTTTATCATCCACACTGATCATTTGAGCTTAAAG
Organism: Viola odorata; assembly: GCA_963691705.1. Classification (NCBI taxonomy): domain Eukaryota; kingdom Viridiplantae; phylum Streptophyta; class Magnoliopsida; order Malpighiales; family Violaceae; genus Viola; species Viola odorata. The sequence continues at coordinate 58,225,349 of OY829541.1, forward strand.
TACCTCAAGGGACAAGGGAAGCTAAATCGGAGACATGCCGCTTGGATGGAATTTATTGAAGCTTTCCCTTATCATATTCAGTACAAGCAAGGTAAAGAGAACATTGTTGCCGATGCACTATCTCGACGGTATGTGTTAATTACTTCTCTTAATGCTAAGTTGCTTGGATTTTCGCACATCATAGAACTCTATGCTACCGATTCTGATTTTGGTAATATCTATATGCATGATGTTTCTATTTCTGGTTCTAAATTCTATAAGCATGAGGGGTATTTATTTCGGGGTAAAAATTTGTGTATTCCTCATTGCTCTCTTCGTGAATTACTTGTGCATGAAGCCCATAGTGGTGGTTTGATGGGCCACTTTGGCGTGACTAAGACTTTAGATGTTTTGAATGATCATTTTTATTGGCCTCACATGAAGCGTGATGTTGTGCGCATCATCGCTAGATGTTTAGTTTGCCGCAGAGCCAAATCTAAGTCTGTTGGTCATGGAGAGTACATGCCGTTACCTGTTCCTTCTCATCCTTGGACCGATTTATCCATGGATTTTGTTGTCGGACTGCCTAAGTCTAAAAACGGCAAGGATTCTGTTTTTGTTGTAGTGGACAGATTTTCGAAAATGTCCCATTTTATTCCATGTTCTACTACGTGTGATGCTACTCAGATTGCTGATTTATTCTTTCGTGAAGTAGTACGTTTGCATGGAATTCCTTTGACGATTGTAAGTGATAGGGATACTAAGTTTCTTAGCCATTTTTGGCGTGTCTTGTGGAAGAAACTTGGTACTAAATTGTTATATTCTACTTCTTATCACCCACAAACGGATGGCCAAACAGAGGTGGTAAATCGGACTCTTGGCTCCCTTTTGCGCACCTTAGTTCGTAAGCATGTTTCTACTTGGGTTGATCATTTACCGTTTATTGAATTTGCTTACAACCGTGTTGTTCATTCTACTACTCATTACTCACCGTTTGAGCTTGTTTATGGATTTAATCTTAGAACTGTTTTGGATTTAACTCCTTTACCGTTGAGTGATGTTGTAAGTTTAGATGGTGAACAGAAGGCTGATTTTGTCAAGCACTTACATGCTAAGGCAAAACAGAACATTGAGCGTATGAATGAGAAGCTTGTGCAGAAACGGAACGAGGGCCGACGGCTAGTGACGTTTCAGGTTGGCGATTGGGTCTGGTTGCATATGCGCAAGGAGCATTTTCCTGACCAACGCCGCGGCAAGCTCTCACCTCGAGGAGACGGACCGTTCCAGATTGTTGAGAAGATCAACAACAATGCCTATAAACTGGCGTTGCCGAGTGAGTATGGTGCCGTTAGCTCCACTTTCAATGTTTCTGACTTAGTTTTGTTTGATGCAGATGACGAGTATGGACTTGCGGATGATGCCGATACGGATTCGAGGACGAATCCTTCCGAAGGGGGAGGGAATGATGCGAATCCACGCATCCAGTTACCGTTACCACCAGCTGGTCCAATGACTCGAGCCAGAGCCCAACGACTTCAAGACCGATTGTCATCCCTCATCCACAAAGAGCTAGAATCTGAGATGACAAGTGAGAGGACTGCACTTAGGGAGAAGACGGCAAAGATAGTGAATCTTCTCACTTTTGCCTTGACCGATGATGACGTGGGTCAAACGGCAATTGACCGTTATGCGCACAACGGCACTTGATCAACTGGCACAATCGGCATTGGTCAAACGGCATTTGACCATTCTATCGGCACGCGTCCGTTTCTCTCAAAATGGCACTTACCGTTTTGACTCATCCGTTGCCGTTTGGTTCAACATTTCCGCGTGTCCGTTTTGGCGCCTATCTGCCCTTGAATGAAACGGCTCCTGCCCGATTGGTCCCTACCTCTATCGGCACTTGTCCGTTTCTGTTGTCCAGAAGCTGCACGCGTTTATTGCTTTTACTTTGTTTAGCTAATTAATTAAATAGACATTTAGTTCATTAGTTAAGTATCTACTTTATGTAATATTCCTCTTTTGGAATTAGGGTTTATTTGTAACCTATATAAGGAGCCTTTTGGCCTCCTTAGAAGGCTGGCTGTTATTTGATAAATTGAGTTAATCTCTTCAATCTCCGCCCCTTGTTCAAGTTGGTTGAACCTTGTTATTCTTGAGTCCGCAATACTTGAGTCTTATACAAGTAAATCTTGGAATTGCATCCTACTTGTTGTATATCTTCTTGTTCGGACTTTGGTTGGCTGGAGCTTAGCGTTCAGCAGGTCTTAGTTGTGCAAGTTTATCATTCACAAGGACCCTCTCTTGTTCGGATCTTGGTTGGCTGTTGCTTAGCGTTCAGCAGGTCTTGATTGTGCAAGTGAGTTCTATCTATTCTATCTATTCCGCAGGAAATCCATCTTTGAACAAAGATCACAGTTGGTGTTACGCATCCTAAGGAACCAGGATCGTATCAAACCTCTACAAGTTGGTTAAGGATGGTCAGAAGTTCACCTTGGCACCGTTAACACAAGCTGAAGTGTTTGAGGATCAGCAATGGCTTGCTAAGTCACATGCTGAATATGAAATTTCAAAACAGTTTGCGAGAGAAAAAGAAGGTTTGAGTGTGAAATATATAGAGGGAAACACTGAGAGTGTGAGCCTTAAACATTCGCATGAAAATAGTAAGCATGCAGAGGGAGAGTGTAAACAGTCGCATGAAAACAGCAAACATGCAGAGGGCGAGTGTAAACATTCGCACGAAAAGTGTAAGCGTGCTGAGAGTGGCATTGAGAGAAAAGGAGAGGTAAATAAAAAGAAATTGAGTGTATATGCCAAGGGGAGCGAAGTAAGGAGAGCCATGCTTTCTCATAATAATTGTTTTGACGCAAGCCGTCCTCTACTTCTTATCCGTTTTCGCTCTTATTGTTTAACCTCAAATGAAACGGAACGGCACCATACCGTTCCGATTGGTATATCTTCTCTCTTGCAGGAATTTGGAGATGTTCTACCTGAAGAAATGCCACCTGGCTTACCTCCGATTCGAGGCATAGAACATCAGATCGACTTTGTTCCTGGATCGGCAATTCCTCATCGGCCGGCTTACCGATCCAATCCAGAGGAGACAAAGGAACTGCAACGGCAAGTTGACAATTTGCTTGCGCGTGGGTACGTTCGGGAGAGTCTGTCTCCATGTGCCGTTCCAGTCATTCTGGTCCCAAAGAAGGACGGATCTTGGCGCATGTGTGTTGATTGTCGAGCAGTCAACAAAATCACTGTAAAGTATCGCCATCCTATTCCTCGATTGGATGATATGTTAGATGAATTAAGTGGTAGTATAGTATTTTCTAAAATTGATTTAATGAGTGGCTACCACCAAATTCGTATGAAAGACGGGGATGAATGGAAAATTGCTTTTAAAACTAAGTATGGCTTATATGAATGGATGGTTATGCCGTTTGGCTTGACTAATGCTCCTAGCACCTTTATGAGGTTAATGAACCATGTACTTCGGCACTTAATTGGTAAATTTGTTGTAGTTTATTTTGATGACATCTTAATCTATAGCAAATCATTGGATGAGCATGCTTTACATCTTAGGGAAGTTTTTCTAACACTTCGTGAGCAGAAATTATATGCTAAACCGAGTAAGTGTTCTTTTGCATTGGAACAAGTTGGTTTTCTTGGTTTCATTGTCAGTGCAGGAGGCGTTAAAGTGGATGAAGAGAAGATCCGCGCGATACGGGAATGGCCGACGCCGAAGGCCGCTACCGATGTGAGATCGTTCCATGGATTAACGAGTTTCTATCGGCGTTTTGTAAAGGATTTTAGCACCATTGTCGTTCCATTGAATGATTTAACAAAAAAGAATGTTGTTTTCAGGTGGGAGCAACAACAGGAGGAGGCGTTTGCTACCCTCAAGGAACGGCTCTGTGCCGCTCCCGTGCTAGCATTGCCCGACTTCAGCAAGGCGTTTGAGATCGAGTGCGACGCCAGCGGGTTAGGAATCGGCGCCGTTCTGATGCAAGAGAAACGACCGATTGCCTATTTCAGTGAAAAGCTCAAGGATGCCCAACTCCGATATCCTACCTATGACAAGGAGTTCTATGCTCTTGTCAGAGTGTTGGAAACATGGCAACACTACTTGATGCCGAGAGAGTTTATCATCCACACAGACCATTTGAGCTTGAAATACCTAAAGGGTCAAGGGAAGCTGAATCGGCGACATGCCGTTTGGATGGAATTCATTGAAGCCTTCCCTTACCACATTCAGTACAAGCAAGGTAAAGAGAATGTTGTTGCCGATGCACTATCTCGAAGGTACGTGCTCATTACTTCTCTAAATGCCAAATTGCTTGGATTTTCGCACATTATCGAACTCTATGCTACCGATTCTGATTTTGGTGATATTTATTTGCATGGCGTTTCTATTTCTGGTTCTAAATTCTACAAGCATGAGGGTTATTTGTTTAAAGGCAAACATTTATGTATTCCTCATTGCTCTCTTCGTGAATTACTGGTGCATGAAGCCCATAGTGGTGGTTTAATGGGTCACTTTGGCGTGACTAAAACTTTGGATGTGTTACATGATCACTTTTATTAGCCTCACATGAAGCGTGATGTCGTGCGCATTATTGCTAGATGTTTGACTTGTCGTAGAGCCAAATCTAAATCTGCTGGTCATGGAGAATACATGCCGTTACCTGTTCCTTCTCATCCTTGGACCGATTTGTCCATGGACTTTGTCGTCGGACTACCCAGGTCTAAGAACGGTAAGGATAGTGTTTTTGTTGTGGTGGACAGGTTTTCAAAAATGTCCCATTTTATTGCATGTTCGACTACTTCTGATGCTACTCAGATTGCTGATTTGTTCTTTCGTGAAGTAGTCCGTTTGCATGGTATCCCTTTGACGATTGTGAGTGATAGAGATACTAAGTTTCTTAGTCATTTTTGGCGTGTCTTATGGAAGAAGCTTGGTACTAAGTTATTGTATTCTACATCTTATCACCCACAAACGGATGGTCAAACAGAGGTGGTAAATCGGACTCTTGGCTCCCTTTTACGCACCCTAGTTCGTAAGCATGTTTCTACTTGGGTTGATCATTTACCGTTTATTGAATTTGCTTACAACCGTGCTGTTCATTCTACTACTCATTACTCGCCGTTTGAACTAGTGTATGGATTTAATCCTAGAACTGTTTTAGATTTAACTCCTTTTCCTTTGAGTGATGTTGTGAGTTTAGATGGTGCCCAGAAGGCTAATTTTGTCAAGCAATTACATGCTAAGGCGAAGCAGAACATTGAGCGCATGAATGAGAAGCTGATGCTGAAACGGAACGATGGCTACTCATTACTCGCCGTTTGAACTAGTGTATGGATTTAATCCTAGAACTGTTTTAGATTTAACTCCTTTTCCTTTGAGTGATGTTGTGAGTTTAGATGGTGCCCAGAAGGCTAATTTTGTCAAGCAATTACATGCTAAGGCGAAGCAGAACATTGAGCGCATGAATGAGAAGCTGATGCTGAAACGGAACGATGGCCGACGGCTAGTGACGTTCCAGGTTGGCGATTGGGTTTGGTTGCATATGCGCAAGGAGCGTTTTCCTGCCCAACGCCGCGGCAAGCTATCTCCTAGAGGCGACGGACCGTTCCAGATTGTCGAGAAGATCAACAACAATGCCTATAAACTGGCGTTGCCGAGTGAGTATGGTGTCGTTAGCTCTACCTTTAATGTTTGACTTAGAATTGTTTGATGCAGATGACGAGTATGGACTTTCAGCTGATGCCGATTCGGATTCGAGGGCGAATCCTTCCGAAGGGGGAGGGAATGATGCGAATCCACGCATCCAACTACCGTTACCACCAGCTGGTCCAATGACTCGAGCCAGAGCTAGAAAGCTTCAAGACCGTTTGTCATCTCTCATTCACAAGGAGCTGGAATGTGAGAGGACAAGTGAGGAAGCTGCACTTAGAGAGAAGACACCAAGAGTTGTGAATCTCCTTACTTTCACAATGACCGAAGATGATTCTGCCAGAAACGGCACTTGACCGTTTGTCACCAAAACGGCTCTTGTCCGATTCGTTCAAAACGGCTCTTGTCCGTTTCGCTTAATCGGCACCTGACCGTTTCACTCAGCCATTGCAGTTTCACTCAACTGTCTCGCGTGCCGATTGCTCAAAACGGCTCCTGCCCGTTTCGCGTGTCAAGAAGCGCGCGTTGACTGAAGTTCAAGTTGTTGACTTTAATTATTTTAGCTTAATTAGTTAATTAGACAGTTTTAATTAGTTAAGTTATCTTCCTATTTTGGAAGTCCTACTTCTATTCCTATTTGGTTTACTATTAGGGTTTGTTTGTAACCTATATAAGGAACCACTTGGCTACTTTATTAAGTTGGCTGTTATTTGATAAATTGAGTTAATCTCTTCAATCTCCGCCCCTTGTTCAAGTTGGTTGAACCTTGTTCTTCTTGAGTCCGCAATACTTGAGTCGTATACAAGTAAATCTTGGAATTGTATTGTTGTGTCGTTTATCTTAGTGTGATTCTCACATTGTTGAGTCTAGTCCTAAGAACTCGATTCAAGACCCTTGACTTGAAATCGATTAGGGTTCTTAGCACAGGTTAGCTAAGTGGTCTAAGCTCGTACTCGTCGAGTTATCTATTTCCGCAGGAAATCCGTCTTTGAACAAAGATCAAAATTGGTGCTACGCATCCTAAGGAACCAGGATCGTATCAAGAAGTAAAAAGTTTAAGGACTAAAATAAAAGAAATGAAGTGGTAGTATATTTGATGTAAAAAAAATCCTGGAAAAATAGCAACAAAAAATATATTAATGGCATATTTAAAAGAGAAAGAAATGACATTTTTGGCCGTAAACTCTTTATTTAATCTAGTTCATAAAGTATAAATTTATTTAATCCGTCCTTAAAGTATAACACTTTGTTTAATTTTGTCCCTCTATTACTTACAAGTTGCAACCGATTAAGGTTGATGACGTGTCAGTTTTCAGCCGCGTGGCATACAACTAACATGATTTACTTAGTAGTATAATTTATTTAATTTGGTCCATAAAGTATAGTACTTTGTTTAATTTGGTCCGTATAGTATGATCATTTTGTTTAACTTTGTCCTTTAACGTATGATATGTAACTTACATGTCAGCACTTTAAGCCGATAAAAAACCTTAAAGGGACCAAATAAAATAAAATGTTATACTTTAGATACTAAAATGTCATTTGTTCTTTAAAAGAGGGAGAAGATACATTTACGGTAAAATTGAACTTGTCCCTTGTTTTTTTTATCGTGGAATGTGCTAAGGTACAAGACACTGTGTCAGCCCAGTCCAAACCCAAAAGCTGGCTTTGTCTAGGCCCAAGTAGAAAAGGTTTCAGTTTCATGTACAGTACCTGGAAGGAAATGGGCAGTCAGAAACAAATCTATTGCCAGTCATCATCAAGTTATTGCGTATGTTACCAAAAAAGGTGTTCATTGGACTAAGAACTGAAAGCTCAGAATCCTACGCTTGGAAGAAGGATTGTAGCACATCTTTAAGACGCCAACATTAATTCTAGTTGAATTGTCCGAAACTTATTTCAAGTTTTTTAGTTTGGAGATGAAACGAACAAAAAAAAAACATACGGGAGAGTCATCCTTTTAGGACCTAACGATGCTTGATCAAGGTTGATCTCCGCCCCGAAAAATGGCAGAGAGGATACCTGGAAAAAGAACAGTCTTGTTTTGAGTTTTGACACTCTTCAACATAGTAATCTCCAGTACCTGATGTTAGCTGCTCAACCAACATTCCTCAAACTTTTGACCATAACACCACACATAATATTAGCTCAGACTTATACTAGTTTTCAACTCAGTTAACTTCTGCTCTCTTATGGTTTCCACAGAATTGGAAAAACAACTCCTAACAATGCAATTACTATCACTTAACTCTGTTCAGTAAGAAGCAACAGCATCTTTGAGCAATACAAACATCTAGACTCGATACCTGTACAAGCCTAGTTATGCAAGAAGAAAACATATTCGCTCTCCAGTTAATGCATTCTAAACTCGTAAAAAAACACTCAGATTGTGATGGAATTCAATGAAAGCAATGAAATGTACAAAATAAACATACAGCGACGACGAAGACACTAACAATCTTCATGGGCCACTTTGATTGCCACATCCACCACCATCGCTTTGCGCATGCCTCCCCTGTAACAACCATGACAACCAAATATAGAAAGAAATGACCCAACTCAGCATCGTCTTTGGGTAACTTGTACTGACAAACCGTGCAAAAATAGTGCATCAGAAACTGCATCTCAAGTTAAGCATCATTTTGTTTCACTATTTCCACCATTTCATCCATATCTCAAGCATTTCAAATACTGTAACCTGAACTGCAAACCCTTAGGGCTAAATCATGCATAAATGGGCAATGGCCATAAAGGAATCATCCTCGAATTTAAAGATTCAAAGGCTAAGTAAAACACAAGGCAACAGCAACCAACGAGTGGGAGAATGAATACTAAAATCAAATTTGAGGGAACCAGATGGGTTTCTTATTCAAACAACAGTCACCCAAAAAAAAATCAATCCAGCTACATACATACACACATTATTAACACACTCATTAATCTAAGAAATGGCTAAGAATACTGATAAAAAATAAAAAGTTTCAAAACAAGAGGTCTGACAGAGAGGCAACCAGAGTTTTTCCACACACTAGCAGTCTCCTTTGAGATTTGGTACACCAAGAACACATGCCCTGAAATTGGAAGGGATAGAGCGAGGAACAATTTGGTTGTATCAGGCAATCATCAATGACCATCGCATGCTGCAGAAAACCATAAACCATCATGATCTCCATCTTACCATTTCCTAGGTTGCAGCCATTGAATAGATTCCCTATCCACCGTAATTGCGTAGGGAAGTTCAATATAATTGAAGAGGCCAAAATTCCAAATTTGCACACCAACTATCACACATGGAAAACCCAATTCCTTGTGTATAAATTACTGTAAGATTATGCATCCAACTATAGAGAAAACATAATGATTCAAGCCCATATTCATGAGCATTTGCCCACCTCATAAAAGAAACCTTTGTGGTTTCCATAAAGTAGGAACAATTATGCAAAAAATACTCAAACTTCTCAAATTGGCCAACTTGATCAGTTCTTTCCCAAAATAACAACAAAAGCCAGTGATAGGTTTGCATCAAACTCCCCGAATTCTTCGACAAAAAGGAGCATACTGCAGTTTCATCCAGGCAGTTGTAAAAGCATAACTATTTGCTCCATCTCCTCCAATGTCAAAACAGAGCCCCCTCCCCACCAAAACCTAAACAATTTGAACTCCTAAAAACCCTAATAATTATCCAAACAAGCTTACTAAGAAACAAGACTAATTAAATCCACTGGTAATTCGTTCCAACTCCTACAACGCTAACCCCTAATTTGGCACTAAAAATGTTACCAAAGACAGTAGAGCTTCACACACAAGCAAAAAGCAGCAATTTAACCATACAGAAAATCATAATATATACCATAGCACACCACCAGCAACCATTTTCACCTTTCCAAGCCCTCAATTCAACGTTGATCCTCCTCTCTCCGTCCTGAACTTCCCGGCCCACCTGACAAGGAAGCCAACAAATTCAAATGTCCAGGAAGGTAATTCCCCACTCTAGCTGCCGACGCCTCTCCCATAGCTGCGGCAGCAGCTGCCGCAGCAGCTGCTTGGTGGTGCTGCTGAGCAAAGAGTGAGGAGTGCTGAGCTGCGAGAGCCGCCGGCTGCACCACCATATCCGGCGGAGCAGCCGCAAAGCCCCAGAAATCCGGCCGAGCAGACAAAGCCCAGAACCCTCCAGCCCCACCAGCAGCGTGTCCCACAAAAGAACCCAAACTTGGGCTCACAGTAGTGACACCGCCGTCATCCTTCCCTCCATTGGCGTCAACGTTACCATTATCATCCCTCACGCGCTTCCCGAGGATAAACGGAGCGGGACCCAGTAACGGTTTATGGTCCAAAAGCGAAGAGTTATTGGAGGAGATGGAATTAGAAGGGTTACCACCGGCGCGTATTGAAGCCGAAACTGTGGAGAAGCTGGCGGGAGTAGTACCAGTACCTGTTGCGGCTATAATCGACGGCTCGGCTTGGCGGAGGAGCCACTCAATGGTCTGGCCGTCTGATTTATGACCAAGCTCACGAGTCAACTGGAAGACACGAGCCGCGCAAATGATGGGCATGCGAATTCTCCGTCCACGGCCGTCAACCTTGCTGTGGCGGTCTTTAGAAGGTGGTTTCTTGACGGCTAAAGCTCCGTTAGCAGCTCCAGTTGGCTGTTGCTGCCTCTGCGGGTCAACAATGGCCCCGTTGTTAGCCCCGGCGTCAGAATTCGACATTTTTTGTGGTTTGTTTATTTTTCTGTAAAAGCTTCGTGCTTTGGGAAAAAATGGAGGAAAAAAATAATTAAAAAAAAGAGAAAAATTAGTTTTTTTCTTCCTTTTAAGTTTTTCAGTACTGTGTTGTGTGGTTTTTAGAGAGAGTTTTTTAGAGAGAGAGAGGGAGAGGGTTTTTGGGTTGGGAGGAGGGAGACGGAGAGGGCCTAATGATTGAGAGGCAGGAGCTGGTGGAGACAGGAAGGAGGGCACATGGGTGGTGGGCCCCAACAGACATACACAAATCCCACACTTATTTCTTCTTTTTTGGGGAAATTTCGATTTCGTCCTTCAAGTATACTTATCTTTATTAAAAGATCCCCAATATATCAAATTTAAATTTAAAATCCTAGACGTGTTCCACCTTTTTCGATTTAGTCCTAACCAGTTATAATAAGAATAAAATACTAATTTTGAACATTATTTATTTAAAATAATAATTATGATTATTAAATAAAAGAAAATAAGGGTCATTCTCTTTTTACCATAAGCACCATCACCACTAATCTCCTAGGAGTATTTGCGATCTTCTTCAGATCAATTTTTAGATATAAAATATTACTCAGTATTGATGGTTTTTTATTTTGAAAAATTGAATTTGAATCTGATCAAACGGTCTGGATTAGTTCAATTCTATTCTATTTTTCGATCCGATTTTAACCCATAAAATCATATTTAGGATTAGAAATACATTTTATATATTGTATTACTGGTAAAATTACATTCAAACTTAAGAAGTCATTTTATACATGGTGAATTTTGAAGATAAATTAGAACATTTTTCAAAAATATTTGCTGTAATTGTGTCCCTTCATTAGTAATGTAAATTTAAATTCTATGAAAATAGGAATATATCTCTTTATTAGGAGTTAGAAATGTGAAATTAGAGTTCAATATAGATGGTTAAATCAGAAATGCATCTTTCTCTCGAGTGTTAAGACCAACTGTTATCGCAATTTGTGCTTACAAACTTTGTATATGAGAGTTTTTCCTAATATAAATATAATTATTAGTTATATTTTTATATACAAATATATGAAATAATATATATTAATATGGTATAGTTCTTAGTTAAGTTATTGGGTTTTATATTTTCGGAACGAGGATTGGATCAAAGTTTCAATTCATGATTTTACAAAGAAAAAAGTTAGACCGAACCAGACTAACTCGTTCAATCCCGTTTAATTTTCAATCCAAATCGATTGTTGAAATTTAGACACCTACTAGCAGCCACAATTTTTCACCAATTTCTCATAACTCTCTCTCCAACAAATGGAGAAATGAAATTCCATCAATCATCTTACTATGATTACACATCCTTACTCGATCATTTTCTTAGAATAGGCATGAATCATCCCCACTCGATCACTTTGTGTGAGATGAATAAAACAAGATAATTTGGGAAGAATAGTTGGTAAAGAAAAGAAAATGAAGTGGCGGTCGTGGAATTTATGGTGAAAGGGAAGAAAACTCATATTTTCTTTTCTTTTCTGTTTTTATTATTATTATTTATTTTACAATAAAAAATGTTAAAATTTGATTATTATTTGGGGTAATAGTTTTTACCACCCCTGAACTATCGGCGAAAATCACAAACTTCCCCTGAACTTCATTTTTTAAAGTACGCCTCCTCTGAACTATGTTTTCCAAGCAAATTGCTCCCCTCCGTTAACTTTTTCTAACGGATCCGTTAAAATCCTCCCAACAGCAGGTTATTTTCATTTTTAAAACTAAATAAATAATATAATTAATCTAAAAATTCCAAAAAAAATGTAAAAATTCCAAAAATAATTTAATTAATAAAAAAATTAAGAACCAAATTAAAAAATTAAAAAAATTAAAGTAAAGATTCCAAAAAAGAATGTAAAAATTATTAAAAAAATGTAAAAAATCTATAAAAAATGCAAAAATTCTAAGAAAATGTAAAAAATGAGAAAAAAATATAAAAATTCTAAAAGCATCGTAAAATTTCTATAAAAGTTGTAAAAATTCTAAAAAAAATGTTGAAATTCGTAAAAAATTCTAAAAATTCTAAAAAATATGTAAAAATTCAGAAAAAATATAAAAATTCCAAAAAAAATGTAATAATTCTAAAAACATCGTAAATTTTCCAAAAAAATTGTAAAAAATATAAAAAAATGTAAAAATTCCAAAAAAATATAAAAATTCCCAAAAAAATTTAAAAAATAGAAAAAATTCTTTAAAAGTTGAAAAAATTCTAAAAACATCGTAAAATTTCCAAAAAAAATGTAAAGATTCTAAAAAAATTCTTAAAAAAATGTATTAATTCCAAGAAAATGAAATAATTCAAAAAAACGTAAAAATTCTAAAAAAAATAAAAAATTCAAAAAAATGTAAAAATTCCCAATAAAATGTAAAAAAATTTAAAAAAATGTAAAAATTCTAAAAACATCGTAAAATTTCCAAAAAAATTGTAAAAAATATAAGAAAATGTAAAAATTCCAAAAAAAAATTAAAAAACAGAAAAAATTCTAAAAACATCGTAAAATTTCCAAAAAAAATGTAAAGATTCTAAAAAAATTCTAAAAATTCTAAAAAAAATGTAAAAATTCCAAAAAACGTAAAAATGCTTTAAAAAAAATTCTAAAAAATGTAAAAATTCAGAAAAATATAAAAATTCTAAAAACATTGTAAAATTTCTAAAAAAATTGTAACAGTTCCAAAAAAACATCGTCGAATTTTTATAATTTTTACATTTTCTTATATTTAGTTTAATTTTTTTTTAGAATTTTTACATTTTTTGGGAATTTGTACATTTTTTTCGGAATTTACATTTTTTGTGAATCTTTACACATTTTTAGTATTTTTACAATTTGTTTTGCAATTTTTTACGCTTTTTCCAGATTTTTATATTAATTAAATTATTTTGGAATTTTTATAGTTTTTACTTTTTTTTGGATTTTTTAGATTAATTTTTCTATTTTTGTAATTTTTACATTTTTCTGAAATTTTTACATTTTTTTTGGAATTTGTACATTTTTTTAATTTGTACAGTTTTTTGTGGAATTTAGACAATTTTTTTTGGAATTTGCACATGTTTTTTGGAATTATTACATTTTTTTTGAAATTTTGACATTTTTACTAAAATTTTAGATTAATTAAATTATTTTTGGAATTATTACATTTTTAAAAAAAATTTACATTATTTCTTAATTTTTAGATTAATTAAATTTTTTTTAGAATTATTACATGTTTTTAAAAAAAATTATATTTTTGTTTGAATTTTTAGATTAATTAAATTATTTTTGGAATTATTACATTTTTTTTTGAATTTTTAGATTAATTTTTTTTTGAATTGTTTCGTTTTAGGAATTTTAAAATTTTTTTTTTGGAATTTGTACATGTTTTTTTGAATTATTACATTTTTTATGAATTTTTAGATTAATTAAATTTTTTTTGGAATTTGTATATTCTTTTGGAATTATTACATTTTTTTGGAATTTTTGATTAATTTTTTTTTGAGTTTTTTTGTTTTTTAAAATTTTTTTTTTTTTTTTGGAATTTGTACATGTTTTATGAAATTATTACATTTTTTTAAAAATTTTACATTTTTTCTGAATTTTTAGATTAATTAAATTATTTTTGGAATTATTACATTTTTCTGAATTTTTAGATTAATTAAATTATTTTTGGAATTTGTACATTTTTTTGGAATTATTACATTTTTTTTGAATTTTTAGATTAATTTGTTTTTGAATTTTTTCGTTTTAAGAATTTTTAAATTTTTTTTTAGAATTTGTACATGTTTTTTGGAATTATTACATTTTTTATGAATTTTTAGATTAATTAAATTATTTTTAGAATTTGTACATTTTTTTGGAATTATAACATTTTTTTTGAAAGTTTTAGATTAATTAAATTATTTTTGGGATTTTTACAATTTTTTTTTCATTTATACATTTTTTAAAATTTTTTTTGTATTTTTTAAATTAATTATATTATTTTAATTTTTTTTTTTTGGATTACCTGCTATAACGGGTTAAAAAAAAAAAAAAACCTCCTGTAGCACGTCATCATTTAGATTTAACAGAAAAAGTTAACGGAGGGGGTCTTCTTGCTCGAAAACAATAGTTCAGGGGAGGCGTACTTTAAAAAATGAAGTTCAGGGGAAGTTTGTGATTTTCGCCGATAGTTCAGGGGTGGTAAAAACTATTTCCCCTTATTATTTTAATCAGATTTTAGGATTTAATCATTTAAGACTAAATTGAAAAAAACATTTAGGACCCTAAATTTAAATTTAATACATTAGGGATCTTCTGATAAGAACACGTATGTTTGAGGGACAAAATTGAAGTTTCCCCTTTATTTTTTTTTAGACCATAAAACCAACACTTATTTCCTCCCAACAGCTCACACACACATACTCTCTCTTCCTTTTTCTTCCCTTCTTTCTCTTTCTTCGTTTTCGTTTTTGGCTGGAGCTGGAGAGTATAGTAAGGTGCACGCGCCGGATGGGAAAATGCGACTGTGTGAGTGACGGGAAGGTCTGCAGGACGGGTCCACTGTTTTCCATCCATTAGTATATTGCCACGACGACAGCGTTCCATCAGCAATTTTTTCTGTTTGGTGCTACTACATTTGAAAGTTCCAACTTGCAACCCAGTTTCTAAAGCATTCATTGGGGAACAAAATGTTGGTTCTGGTTTGAAGCAAACTAGAAGACTACACCAGCTATAGGATAAATGGACTCTTTTCGAACTAAAATAAATAACGTTTATGAATTAGGCATAAGATTTAAAATAATAATTAATGAGACTGTTTTTAATATTATTTCCCTCTTCTGCTCTTTCTGGATTTTTTTAATTATCGAGTTTGGGGTAGAAAAAAATTACAGTAATTTTTAGTTAATCTCCTTTTTATTTTCTTTTTAAATATTTTAAATAAATATCACATGATGAGTTATATATTATTTTTTTATATTTTCAAAAATTGAACTCTGATTGAGCATTAAATTTTCATATTTTTACTAATTACTTGTAAATTGGACAATAAAACTATTAATTTCTATGGATTCTCCCCATTTTTGCAGAATTATTTGGAAGCGCAATAATTGAAGGACAGCAACAGCAGGAGATGAAATATGACATTCAAATTTGTCTTGGTTGGGGGCTTGGCCAAGACAGTCACGATAGAGACAGACTGCAGTAGGAGACTTGAGGACGCGAGATGACAGTTACAGTGGCTGCGAAATTTGAGGGATTTGAGATCATGACTGGAAGAATCCCTCTTGAACAATATTTGATTTTTCTCAAACAATTATCTTTATCTTTTATCCTTATCTTTTTATTTTGAAAGAGAGAAAGTTAGAGTAAGACTAGAAGACAACTTATGTTAAAAATTGTTGGAAGTTCTTGTTGAAGTGGACTCTCTTTTCTCTTTTCCAGACCCCGACTGTAAACGTTTCTGCTTTGTAAATTCCAGTTCTGAAATTTAGGGATTTAATTCCTTTCATGCAAATAACAAAATCATTTTCCTCCATGAATATGTCCGGCTAAATACTCGTTCTTGGTAAGGGTTGCTGAGCCAAGTTTCTTATACTTCGTGAGATTTAAGTATTTTTAATAATCTTTATCTCTGTAATTATTTATTTTATGATTTAACAAATCGCTTTCTTGTTTACGTTTAGAATTGATCATTTTTAGATTTTAGCTGGGAAGTTGCAGTCAACCTAGAAGGGAACGAGCGAAACCGGATAGGCCAAGTGGACAACTAGACCTCGAGATAGGCTAGAGAAAATGAATAATATAACTCATACCCGATTGACAACCGAGGGGCTTAAGTGCGAGGTAAACTTGAGTTAGCCGTTGTCTTCCCCTATGCCATTGATGAGGATTGTGCTACCTTTTAGTCTAATCAACCCATCAACCAAGGTAGTAAACCCTTTAACCAGTAAGGTGTTGTTTGGCTAGAATTGTCTAATAAGGAGTACCCGTTATGAAATTTGATAAAAGTGGGAAGTATGAGTGTACATGAGTCCTTGCATTCCATAGCAACGCTATAGAGATGAAGATGAACATCATTGAATCAATGATCGAAGTATAAGAAACACAACTTTCAAAACGCCCTTACCGGAAATTTTCATCCTCTGAATTTCCAACCGAGCTATTTTGTCTTAACCAATCCCATTTTATTGTTTAAATTGTTGTTCTTTTATTTTCAGTTTTAGAATCAAACGAATCAGCTCAGTGACGAGGAAGTCAACCCAAAAACTACACATCCGAGGACTCTCTGTAGACGATCCTCTTACCACTACCTGCAAGCCCTTTGTGGGTCGTGATAAGTTGTAACTCATTCTCATTTCATATTTATTTTATAACTATTTTTTGCGCTCTCGATAGGCGATCAAACTCTTTCCATTTTTTTCACTACTTTCAACTAAAAATAACCATTATTTTAATATATGAAATTTCAATTAAATGGACAACTATAAAAAATCTGAGAGAGTATATTAAATAAGCTAACCAATAAGTATTTATCTCTCTCCTCCATATTTAATAAATTAATCATAAAGTATCTAGGAAATTGCAAAATAATATTTATTTGAGACCAATTTTTTTAATCTTAAAGTCATTTATTTGAGTCAAGAGAGAGTATCATATTTAAGTAAAATGGAAACAATAGGTACCTAAATTTTTTCAAATAATTTATGCGTATATTTAATTTTATAATATGAGTTTAAAGTGTAAAATTTAATTATTTTAAAATTAATATTGCTAAAATATTGTTTAAAAATAGTGAAAGAAAGAACTTAAATATATTTATATTATATTATTTCATGATCTTAAAGAAGTTATACTACCATTATCTCTTCATATATTCGTTTAACTAATCAATTTAATTAAAAGTTTAAATATATTAATATATCCAAAGGGAACATTAAATCATTTACTCTAGAATAGAATTATATATAAAACAATAAATGGAAATGAAATAGGCAACAATATATAAATATTTATCAAGATAAAGATAATCTGATTTTATACTTAATTAACTAATGGCATTTGATATTAACTTCTTATTTTTCTTAAGAAAACCTTTATTTTACATTTGTTTTTATAATTATAATTAAATTAGTGTCACTGTTTGTAATTTTTATATACTAAAGAATCTTTATTTTTTTAATGGAAAAAAGTACAAATGGGCTTTTTCTTCAAGCAGGCACGCGAGCGAAAGTTCAATCCATTAAATTGAAGCCCAAATCCAACTGAATCCTAAGCAGAAAAAAGCCCAACTCTATTTTATTTCTTTTTTTCGTCTCTTATTTTAGGCTCAACCGAACCACAAAAAATAAAGCACAAGCGCGTAGCCGACAAAGGCAAAGACAGAAGAAGAAACGGACAAGAGAAATCCCTCCCGGTCCTTTGACGCACTTTCGTATGCGTCAAACCAAAACTTCCTCCCGTTATATATATAACTTTTCATACGCAAAGATCATATATAAAACCTTATTTAAAGTACGAAAAAATTAAATCATTCATGCTAAAAGTAATTTAAAATATTATTTCTATATAAATGTAAAAATTATTTAGTAGCCTATTTTCTAGTATACCCCTCCATTTTTTTAATAATTTTTAACCGTAATTATACATATTAATAAAGTGGATAATTTTGGTTGACAAAACTACTCCTATATTTATTAATTAATTTTACCATTTATAATTAAATATTCATATATAAACTAACTACAATTGAGAGTTGATGATCGCGTGTTTATAGTTTTTATAGTTAAGGTAATTAGAGATAAAAGGGTAAAAATTACTGACTGACTAACTAACTATCTAAACAACAACTATTTAGATTTTTTTCCGAGTGAATACGATTACTAAAAATAAAAAGAGGGAGTATTTTTTTTCAAGGTTTACTCTTACCAATATTTCATTAACACGTTAATTTTCTCTATAATTAAAGAAGGAATAATTCGAAAAATATAATCAAATATTACTATGCATCCAAAGAGAGATTAATTTAATTAGAGTAATTTTCATTTTTATGAAAGGAACTTTTTTAGTCTTTTGGGCAGAAAAGTCAAAGCAAGCCCACAGCTGAATTGGTCGGCCCAAAGTAGTTTTAAGGGGTTTTTTATGATAAATACGCGGGAGTCCAAGGGCTAAATTACAGAGAAAGCAAAGAAGAAAAGAAACTCGTGTCCATTAAGAAACAACTCCTTCCTCCGCTTCTTCCCTGAAATTTTAGCCTGGTCCTCTCTGTGCCACAACAACTCTCTCCACCATTTAAAACTATTTATTTTTCTTACACATAATAATTAATAATAGTTTTATTTATGATTAAATTTTAAAGAAGGCAGAAACTGAAGATTTAGGAGAAAGGGTCCTTCATTCTTGTATCAAAGTGATTTTTTTCTTTCTGGGTGTAGAGAGCTAGCTAGTCAAGTGATGGAAGATGATACATGGAGTCTCAATTTCTCCACCTCTTCAAGGGGTTATCAATCACCACTGAAGTCCCTTTCCGGTGAGTCCACAACAAGATTAGTTCTTTCCTGGGTTTTCGGTCATTTTTTGTTTTGTTTTTGTATTTCATGGCTTCTTTTCTGTTTTTTTCTAATTCGTGGATGGTTTTGTGGTGTTTCTTTCTTTCTGAAACAGATCTTTGTATAGATTTTGAGGAGATAGAGGAGGAGGATGATTTGAGTGCGGAGTATCCCTGCCCATTTTGTACAGAGGATTTTGATTTAGTTGACTTGTGTTGTCATATCGATGATGAGCATCACCTAGAAGATGACCCTGGGGTATTGTACTTTCTACTATGCCTTTCTTATTCTTCTATTGTTTTATGTGTTTGGTTGTTGCCGATATTGACTGCTGGTGACATCTGGCTGGATGTCTTTTAGCTGTCTACAGTTTCTTTTGCAATTTTTCCTTTTTTTTATGGTATGTGCTTGAACAGTTTTCAATGTCTGTTTTTTAGATTAGCTATTTTTGCTCCTGTATCCAGAAGGGTTATCAGATTTTCTTGTTCCTGACTACTGTGTGCCACTTTTTGTTTGAATTTGTGTTGTGAATAAGGAAAAGGTAATCCCAAACAGCCATGACTAAGCTGCAATCAAGCCAACTTGAGACACCCTCTTTATGCTGATTATATTTGTCATTTTTTCTCCGGTGATTGTTGTCTAATTTCTCCTGCTT
Organism: Viola odorata; assembly: GCA_963691705.1. Lineage (NCBI taxonomy): Eukaryota > Viridiplantae > Streptophyta > Magnoliopsida > Malpighiales > Violaceae > Viola > Viola odorata. The sequence continues at coordinate 58,244,908 of OY829541.1, forward strand.
TTTCAGTTTTGCTCTTTACCATCTTCCTCATAGTTTGCATAGTGTGTTCAGATGTAAATTTCTTGGTCTTGCCTCATAGTTTGTCCTCTCTGTATGTTTTTTGTTCTCATTCCTACTGTAAGTATGCGTAAGTTGCATAGCCCCAGAACTATTTTGTGCTTCTAAGTTATCCATTGAACTCTATACAATCTGGACAATGCCACTAACAAATAGTATAGCATAAAGTTTCGTACTATGGTCATGATTTTGGTTTGGAGTTTTTCCTATAATTGTAAAATAATTGATGGGTCCTGTGATGAACATCTTTGAAGGCTGTTTCTTTTAGTGCAGAAGAGCTCTGTTATTCTTAAATGCACCATACCATCTAACACTGGAGCTTACGTTGGCATTGTATTTTCAAAAGCTTGAGTCCAATGGTTTAGCACGGTAGTAATAGTCATACTTGAGATGGGAATTTGTCAGGTGTTCAGTCCCTGACTACATGTCCAGGTCGATCTGTTTTGCCAGTGGGGTATTTTAAACTGGCTAGCATTCTGAGGTTGACTTCATGTTTTATAGAATCTGACGTTCCTATACCAAAAATGCTATCTTTGCAGGTATGTCCTGTCTGTGGCGCAATGGTGGAGCTGAATATGGTTGGACATATAACGACACAGCATGGAACTATTTTCAAGATATCCTTTCCCTTCATTTGATCTTAGGAATATTATCTTCCCCTCTTTCATCTTCTTGTTTTAATTTAAGATGATGTCATTCTCTGTGTTCCTTGACTAGAAGTTACAGTTTGCAAAAGTTGAAACTGAGGAAAGACGAATCTCAGTCATCTTTTTCATTTCTAAAGAAGGAGTTAGAAGATGGATATTTGCGATCTCTCCTTGCTGGATCATCTGCTGTTTCTTCCTCCAAGATGGAACCTGATCCACTGCTGTCATTCCTTTCCAATGTAACACCTGCTGACAAGCCTGAAAGTGTGCAGTCTGGTTATTCAAGCGAAGTAACCTCAGAAGAGAAAAGCCTGGACGACAAAATTTTAGAAAGGTAGGATGTTGAAGCTTAATTAGCATTGCTCCTTTCTGCTGCGAACTTGTGATGCATCTCATTTCTATGCTAGAATATAGGCACTTGACAAAATAAATTAACTAGGAAAGATAGAAGATTGACTTCTTAACAGACCATGAAGAAAAGACTGACCTTTGATAGAACAGTGATCTTGTTAACATCGTATTACTAGAAATACAGCGGACTGACTTTAATTAGAACTGTGACGGGAACAAGAGTTGGACACTTGTGGTTAATTTACAAGTTGGGACAGCGAATTTGATACTGCTGTCACTTTTCATATCTTGTTTCTGTTCAATATTTGCTTTGTTTTGTGATTGGTGACATTTTGAAAGTGTTTAGTAATATTCAATAGTCAAGAAACTCGCGTCTTAGTAAAAATTTTGGTCATGCTTTTGTGAGGATGTGCAATGTTTATGCAAGTATTGGAGCTGTTTTTACTGTATGCTGACATTCATACTGTCTTTACAATTGCAGTAACGTCCGCATACCTCCCTTGTCAGACGAGGAACAGATGGAGAAGGCGAAGAGGAGTGACTTTGTACAGGGACTGTTATTGTCCACCATCTTTGACGATGATGGCTTATGAGCGAAAGACAGTTATTATATTATTTGGTTATCAAGTTCATTCAGACACTGAAAAGAAGAAGTCCATTGTCATTGTTATCTTTATTGAATACCAAAATAAGGATAGGTAGATTAGGCCTAGGATTGAAAGGAAAAGCATCCCACAAAATGACTGTAAGCAGTTAGGCGTAGGCACGATAAGAGCTTGAATTCTATGTACTGTCTTTTTCAAGTCCTGGTGTACTTCATGAAAGATCTTCAATCTCCACCGCATGTAATTTTCCCCTCCTGCAAAACTGTTGTTTTTAGGTCTCCCCAGGGAGGTGATTTTGCATGTAAGTGGTCTGATTTGATGTTTTACAACCTTTGTTCGTAAGATCTTTTTTTCCCGTGGTTCTTGTCAATAAAAGTATCAAAATTTGGCAATTCTGGGAAAGATGAATCTGGAAATAAAAAACATTTCGGTCATTTTGAAGATATAAATACTGTGAGGAGAAGCCATCACTTCGGTCAATAGACTGATGACTACATATCAGGCACAAATCTTTATAGTATGGAACAGGTCGTGCCATAAACTGCCGTGCATCTGTATGTGTCTGCGTTACGATGCCAGTTAACCAGTTAGTAGTCAGTTCCAAATATCAATAAACTAGAAAAGATTAGTATTTCTTGCTGCCAACATGGTCCCCAACAAACAAGCCATCCATTGCTAAATACTCACCTTAATGTAGTCTTGCCAAACATAGTCGTCGGCAGTCACCATTTGACGAGCGTCGTCCCAACGAAAGCCATCCAATTCAAGAAGATTCTTAATAACCTTATATTGCCTTTTCAGGGTCTTGTAGCGATTTTTCAGAACATCCATGTCATAGTCAAAGCCAAATTTAGCATTGAAAGATGCAATCATATCCATCCACGCTTGTTTGCGGAATACACCATCAATCTGATTTCCTTTATGCAATTGTTCAAGCATAAGGTCAATGAAATACCTGTCCATTGGCGGTTGCCAATTGGTTCTAGAACGGTTAGTCACTGCATTTCCCATAACATTCGGAGTTTCCTGTTGCATCTCCTCTACTACTAGCTCTTTTGCTATAGGATCACCTTCCACTCTTGTAACTTCTTGAAGGACACCCAAAGCTCCCTCAACAGCATCCTTAGAGTAAGTAGCTGCAATTGCTTCAACCTCATTCGATAGCAACAAAGGTTCAGCCACATTGTGACCTAATTAATTACCAAATAATCCATCAACAACTTTGAACAGACGAATCAGATTCTCAAAAAAGCCACATAATTGCGAAAGAAAGTCACAAATTCGGCATTCCTACTCACTACCAAGTCTTTACCTTTTTCTTCAAAGGCTGCATCCCCATTTATCAAACACAAATCATGATAATACGGGATAGTTTTACTCCGATAAGCGCGCCGGTCAGGATGCATCTGCACCAGCAAAACATCATCAAACACCATCAATTCACAACAAAATCACTACCCATTATCGAATTAATGAAGATACAGCTACATTTTTGTGTGTAATGGTTCACCTTAATGTATTCATCCCAAGCACCATCATCAGCTACAATCATTTGCCGAGCTTCGTCCCAGCTAAACCCTTTTTGATCAAGAATCTTCTTCACAGCTCTGTACAAATTCCTCCAAGTCTTGTGCCTGTTCTTGAGAACATCTTTTTCACACTGGTATTTGAATTTGGCATTGAACAAGGAGGTCATATACTTCCAAGCACGTTTGCTGAACAAATGATCATCAAACTCATTCCCTTTACTGACCTCATCCAACAAGAGGTCGATGAAGAAGCGGTCCATCTCTGGTGTCCAAATCGTCCGTAGACGATCATTACCGCTTCTGGCGCGAATTCCCATCCTTCAAAATTAAGAATAAGGAATTACATTTTTTTTCCCGAGAGAGAATATATTATTATGACTTTATAGGATAGCGTACCTTGGGGATGAATGGGGGAGATCTGGGGCGGGGGCGGGGGCAGGGACTGGCGGGTTGCGAGTTTAGGGATAGGAATTTCCTGGATAAGGTTGAAGTAGCGTCTGCGCTGGAGGAGGAGGATAACCTTGGATAGGGTTTCGCTCACCTTTTACTCAAAAGCCGTCTGTGCCAAATTATTATATTATTAATTATCATTATAAAATTTATACATTAAATACACGAGTTACATTATAAAAATAATAACCTTAATTAGTTGAACTGTAATTTTATGTGCGTGTAATTATTGTTCTTCTCATTTTAGCATAATTATGAACTTAATTCTCATTTAGATAAGAGTTAATACTTTATTCTTCTTCTTCTTTTATACGGAGGCAGGGGTAGGGCAGAGCCAAATAATAAAATTAGGGGAGGTCAAAGTTAAAGACAAAAGTTAGACTAATTTTTCCGGAAAACCATACGGTACTATGTGTAACAAATAACATATATTTTAATAAAACATGTCTAGAAATTTTTGATTTATTTATCAATAAAATTAGAAAATTTACTTAAATCTTAAATTATTCATAAAATCCAACTAAATTTTTAAGGCTAAATATAGAAGTTTCGGTTAAAAAAAATTAACATTTAAAACTCTTTAGAACATTTGGGAGTGCAAATATAGATTTTTTGGTAAATAAAATAGGATTGTTTTTATAAAAAAAATGTAAACTTGAAGTGATTAATTGGTACATTTGAAAAAGTTATTTGGGCCACCCTTTGCACCCAACATCCACCCCTGCCACCGTGACATTTGAGCTAGAGTCTAAGTTTTTATTGGGATAGCAAGTAGACCTATTTATTGGACGAGTTAAGTCGAATGTGGACCTAAAATCTCAAAAAATTTCGTAAAATTTATATGGGTCGGGCCTAGATAAACTTTACACTACTCTATTTTTTCAAAACATAGGTCTGATCCTTTAAACTTAACAGGTTGATTACGAGCCTAACGAACTTGTTAGTTTAACAAATCCTTTAACTTTAATGGGTCGAGTCTGAACAGGTCATGCTAAAGTTTGAAAGCTCAGGACCCGAGTAGGCCCAACGAAGTGGCACATCCGTTAAGCAGGTCTACCAAAGACAACCAATAAATAACGTCTACATTAACAATTTAATTCTTATTTCATGTCTGATTTTTTAATATAATTTGTGTAGTAAGTATTTTGGTACTCTTATTATTTAAGTACTCCCTCCGGTACGTTTTAGCGTTTGCTTTTACTATTTCGGAACATATCCTAAGGCGGTCGGAACAGTCACTATTTGAGACAATTTTGCCCCGATTTTTTTCTCGGAAGACGTACGTTCGAAAAAAAATACGAGGTCAAATAGTGAGTCATCCGGCCTCCTTAATATGCGTTCCCTACTGAATATTGGGATGTGAGGAAGTCATTTAATTCGTGTCAGAGGGAATAATAAATTAAAAATTTAACCTTACTATATTAAAAATTATTTATTAGGAGTACTTTATTCTTTAATGAACCAACTCGGTATGAATATAATTAATTATAGCCTTTAATGATAATTGTGGCTCCATCTTAAGAAAAAATAATATTACAATCTTGTTCTATTCCTGACTTCTTCTTGAATTTCGTCAGCTGCTCATGATTAGGACAATGGTTTATTCTCGATTCTGATTAACCGAAGGTGATCTCTGACCATCATTTCACGGAATTCTTATTGATTTTACAGTCATTTAACTTTTAGACTGTATCAAAATTATATTTTATTAAAAATGGTAAGTGAGAGTTACAAAAAAAAAATTGAGTTAAATGATACAGGTCATGCTCGTGCTCCATTACAAAATGTGAGAGTTTACGCTGCCTTTTAGCATTATTCTAACATCATATCCAACTTCAATTTAGTTAATTCTTACCCAAAAAGTTTGATTGACAGACCTCTTCTAACTTATTCCATAATCGCATTCACTTTTTTCAGTAAAAAACGTTAAAAGGAGTTTGTCCTTTACTGAAAACGTCTGAACCATCAAATGTTTTAATAGGTTCTTGACCATTATCCTCCCATAATCCCATTACTCACATTCTAAACCAGACCACCCATTCCATAGTTTGATGATTTAGAGATTTTGGAGTTCTGAATAACATTCATGCTCCAATTAAGCCCAATCAAAATGGATTTTTCAGAGAGCTTATGAGAATTTTATTCCCCGAAAATGGTCGGGACCTAAAAGAGTGAGTAATCTACCGATATGATTTTCTCCATTCCCCGTAATCAAACTAAATCACTTACCACACCTGCCACAACCCAAGTTGGGATAACGCCTGCATTAAACACTCCACACCATAAAATGCAATGTACAATAAAGCATTTTTGATTGACTGTAACGTCTATTCTCAGTTACTGTAATCTTGGGGAAAATCCAAGTTGTTGTTGTATGAGCCTAGGGGGGGGGGGGGGGTATCCCCCCAAAGGTCTATACAACTAATGCTAACATAAACACATCAACATAGCCTGACAAATTAGATGGCTTTTGCTCAAACCTACAGGTATGGTTGTATATGTGCAAGCAAAATACAAATTCCCACAAGAAATTAAGAGAAGCTGTGGTCTCTGATTTATCAATGGCACAGTTTCTGAAATCGCGATGTGCTTCATGCACGCTAACGTGCATATATGACAACACAGACATTTTCTTTTGTTTCTTACTTTCCTGTGGGTGGTGTTGCTTCAGAAGAGCTGCAAAGATACTCTCCAGCACGGTCAAGGCCTATTTCAAAGCATTTGTCATCTCAGTTTCTGATTACCAGAAACGAAGAACTGAAAGTCAGGAAGTTTAACATCTAAACACTGGAGCCAACTCTGGGCAGCCTGAAGCAGGGACTTCGATTGCTCCGATTCCTGTGCCCCATTTTGGTTTACAATTGAACCTTTCAACTTATAAGATGCAAGGCCAAACACAGGTAGAGAAATCTTTGGAGAAGCAGCTGCACCCTGGGCCTTCCTGCCACTTGGGGCATCAACACGTACCTGATTCGTGCCTGTACCAGTCGCAAAACCATAAGAAAACCGTAGCTAATAAATAAGGCAGTCAGTCCCGAGAGAAACATAAAAAAGAAGGGCAAGAGGAAAGTACTTCTGGAGTGTGTCGACAAGGAATGGAAGGTCAGAAAACATGCATCAACATTTTGCAGTGTTGGACCCATCGGTATTCTATAAATTGGATACCTGCATCCAAGTCCCATTTAAGGAAAAGGAGAAAAAAAAATTAGAAAGAGCCTTTCCAGTAGACTAAATAAGTATTACAACAACCAATAAAATAACAAAATTTAAAAACTTACCATGCTACACAGATCCAACTTGAAGGTAATAAATCACAGCTCCGGTAGAGTTTGATGTCAGGAAATTTGGATGCAAGATTTGAAACCTGGGGGGAGGATGAGACAATGGAGACACCACAAGAAGCAAGTCAGGACAAGAAAAGGCCAAATACACATGCCTTAATATTCTAAGTCTAAGCCTGACTTGCCGTATCATATAAAGGCTTTCGTTGATGAGGTAGTTCGTGTTCCAAATATTCAAATACGAGCAAATCAGGTGTGTGACAAAGTTCAGGTTCGTCACTAGATGAACTCTTTGGAGGTTTATCTCTCAATATCAACTCATGAAATCTTTGCGAGTTTAAGTTGAGCAGGTTATGTTGACCCCACACTCCATCAGCACCAGCTTTTGTTCGCCTTTCTGCTTCACTATCACTGCTGCCCGCACTATTTGTCTCCTTTGAAGTGACAGCATCGCTATTCTCGCCATGTTTCCTTGTATATAAAAAGAAAATACATTAATGGGAATATCTCCAAACAATTATTTTACATTCCAAAGAAGCCAGATGAAGTATGGAGTAGCAAAATCTATCAAGTATTATTTCACTTCAAACGCACAAGTTTATATGAATCCTCCAACTGATGAGGTAGTAAAAACAGAACTATAAGAGAGAGTACACAAGAATCCTTTCGCAACACCATACCACATCAAGAAAACAAATTCCAAAAATGTAAAAACAGTCTTGCACACTCTTATGTCAACCAGAAGGGCATAGGAAATACAAAGGTCAAACTTGCAAGTCCACCCTCTTTTCTTTTTCTAAACCCATAGTGATAATCCATACTTATTACATGGTTATTGCCTTATTGGTTGTTAATTTTATCATTCGCGCTTCAATGCGGTTTCTAATTACTGTTTGAGTAATAGGAACAGTTTAAGCTCGATCTGAAGGGAAGAGATAATTAAAACACACTAGTTCACCATGCCAGTTCCCTTCTTTTACACAAACCAAATTGTACTTGTAACTGCATGTCCCGACAATCACACTCAATCATGCAATCAACTGCTAGTGCTATGTTTGAAAGGAGTACACATGGAGTGTTAACATTCATAATAAATCAAGGAAGGAACCATCTTCACTTGTGCATCATTGTAAAAAAAAAAAGAAAACAGAAAACAGAACGTGTTATGCTTTTACCTATATACGTAATTGATGGGTCCAATGTATTATGGGTCATGGCAAAACCCTAGCCTTCCAGTCAAACCTCAATTGTAGGAATAACTAAGCTGTCTGATTTGTTCTCATTAATGTTGAGAAGAGATCTCCACTTGCTAACACAATTAAATAGAATCCATCTTTGCCCATATTTAGTATCATTAACAACGATTTGCCTTCCTTAAATAAAGAAAAACTTTATCTAGGACTACTTTTGAGGGCAATGTGACTACACATGCAATATTTACATTCTTCTGGCTATATGTTGCAGTCCATCAAAGTCTTGCACGAAACATGCGAAAACTTGATGAAGTTATCACAAGGTAAAACAAGAAAAACACACTTGCTCTCATGTTTTATCAGTAACATTTACCATTTTTTTTCTTTAAAATATGAAATATGAATTAGGGAGCTGAGATTTTGAGAAAAACGACAATTGCAGCAATGTATTATCTATCATTACTTGCCAAACTCGCTAACGCACAAAGAATACGTAAGGCTAAAACTACAAGCATGGAATCTTTCGCGTACCATGCACGGAATGCATGAAAATGGACGTCAAGAGCGAATACTAACACGTGTTCAAGGAAAACAGCAAACACGACAAAAATTACTAAAGAAAGAGCAACAAACTACCAACAAACACAGAATGCATAAAACTAAAAAGGCATCAAACAAGCAACTGAATCTTTTAACGGTCTATAACGAAAATGAGGAAAAGACCAAAAACATGCTTACCTCAATGCCTGCGAGTCAACATACAATTGCATCCCGGACAATGATGGTACATAGTACTGATCCACAGAATCACCACAACTTAATAAGAGGGGCACGCCCGCTCCATACACACTCCATTCATTAAATGATTCCCATACATCTCCAAGATAAAAATATGGGTGCGCATCAATTTCCCGCACCTTTCTGCTCGCCTATGAACTCAAACAATCGATCAATCGGCTCACAGCTCATGAATAATCATCAATACAGTCTAATTCAAGTTATTCAACTAATCATTCAAACCACTTTCCCTAAATACTCACAACATGAAAAATATCAGAATCTCATAACTATGAACATCTTATCAGGTTCGAACTTTACCCTTTTCAACTGAGCCGCCAGGCTGAATTTTCAATATCTCATAACTTGCAAAACTGTAACTAAAAAATCTTTAAAAGTTCAAACTTTACCATTTTGTACTGAGCAGGGACAAAGGGAGTAACAGATTCAATGAGGCGATCCAAATTGGTCAAAGTGGCGGATTTTGGGGGAGATATGGAGCGAGCAGAGTTGGGTCTTGATAATGTGGAGTCATCTGAATCATTGCGGGTCTCAACTTCTTCTGGGTCGGGTCGGGTCTCTCTATGTAAGCTTCTTTGAGCTTGTTTCTGCAACAGCTGCTGCTGCTGCTGATGCGACCAGTAGTGATGCTGCCGTCTCATAGCTGGAGGATTATAGAACCTATCACCAGAATGACTACGGGTCATAGCGTTGGACATTGTAGTCCTATTATATGATCAGAAAGGGCGGTTAGATTGCAGAGTTGGAATTTTGGATTTTTCTGAATCACTTTTTAGGGGTTTTTGTTGGGTTTTAAGGGAAGTAAATCAGGGGCACGAGTGTCATGAGGTTTTACTTATTTCTCTTCCTAGAATGGCGTGCGGACTTCAGGTTTTGGTGCGGTTTTGTAAGAGAATTGAAGAAAATTTTGACTGAGGAGGAGGAGGAGGAGGAGGAGCAGAAGAACCAGGTTACCAGATGATGATGAGAAAAAGGGCTTTGTGTCTTTGTGTCTGTTTAATTTTTGTTTGGCAAATAAAAAATGAAAAATGAAGAAAGAAATTGCGGCTTTTCGTATATGCTTTGAACAGGAGTAATTACTCTCTCTCTCCCTCAATAAATGTCTTTCTCGCATCCCAATATTCAGTAGAAAACGCATATTGAAGAGGCCGGATGAAGCACTATTTGACCCCAAAAAAATCCGATTTTTTTTTTAACGTACGTTAATCCTTAACGTACTTCCCAGAAAAAATTACGGGCAAAATTGTTTCAAATAGGTCGTCTGTCGGCCATTTTAAGATACGTGCCAAAACAGTAAAAGCAAAAGCTAAAACGACAATCATTGAGAGACGGAGGGTGTAGTAATTACTGCAAAAATGGCAAGTTTGGCCCTGCCACTTAAATTGACGCATCTGCCCTTTCGTTGTCTTCCTCTTCCCCCTTTTTTAATTCTTCATTTTATTCTTTTATTCTTATCCTTCCCTTTGAAATTTTAAGCACATCTTCTAATTTTTTGTAACTGACATCTCTCTCTCTCTCAACCAAGTTTTCAAAATAGACCGGACCAAGTCAAGTTGGTCCAAGCCCAGGTCAACATGGGCCCATGGGCCTCCTAGCCCAGTGCCCGGGTCGAGTTAATATTGATAAATTCAAATTTTCGGAGGGTCATGGCCTCCCATGCTCTCCGCCGGGTGTAACCCAAATCTCTATTGTTTTCAAAAAAATTATTCTAAATTTAATTAAAATTCATCATTTTTTTATGATTTAGATTTATGGTATCTATATTTCAATGTCATTATTTACTTGAGTTAATTATTTAGAGGTTTGAGATTTAAATTTAAATTGTATTAATGTGTTACGCAATACATGAGTATAACTAATTAACTATTGTATTGTTCAAGGATATTTTTGAAGCTTTAAATGTAAGTGATCTAATCTTATCTTCATATGAAACATGATTACACTTGAAAAATCTTCATATGTATATGCTAGGCTCGATATGAAGCACGATACTTCTTGACTAGATATTTGTTAAATATATTCATTACATTTAAATATATTAATACTCATTATTTATTAATATTTAGTCACTTTACATTTTTATATATTTTGTATCATAAAATTTAAAGATTTATCATACTAAAATATCTTCATAATATTAGGTTATTATTTATAAATTAATAAATCAAAGCATTATTTTATTAAAAAAAACAAAACTACGTGTTTAACACCAAAACGGCGTCGTTTTGAGAAAAATGAACAGAACCGGTTCTGAACCGAAACCGACCCTGACCGAACCGAAAAAAATAGAACCGAACCGGACTAAACATTTCCAATTCGGTCTGGTTCTAACCCAACCAGAACCGTAAATTTTCGGTTATGTCTGGTTCTAAGCTCAAAACCGGACCGAACCGGTCCGTGTACACCCTTATGAATAGTAAGTCAAATTTCGTCCTTAAAATTGATTGATTAAACTTATTTATATTTTTTTAGATTCAATTTCTTTTAACCTCTAAAGCAATTATTTGATGATTAATTTCAATTTTTAACCTACTGACACAATATTGGGCCAATCACGCGTTTACTTAATTTAAACTCAATTGATGGATTAGAAAAAAAAATGTTGATCCAAGCGTTTACTTAAACCCAATTGATAGGTTAAGAAAAAAATATTGTTTACTAATTCTTTCATCTAACAAGTAATAATATTAATATGGGATTGCTCATCCACTCCCTCTGTCTCTTTTTTCCCTTGATGTGCTTACCATTTCTTGCTACAAGGTCATCATCATCATCATCGACCCACCAGAGCCTTGCTTTGCTCCAATTTAAGAAATCATTTTCAACTTTGCCCTCTCAAAAATTTTATTGCCCTTGTTCCCCCTATACACCTTCTAAAATAGAGTCATGGAAAGAAGATATCGAACTTGTGAGATGGGGTGACATGCGACATGAATACAAGCAGTGTCATTGGGCCTAACTTGTATTGTAGCATGCTTAGCGGCACCCTTCAAATGATTTCCACAGGTCATATATTTCATCTCACTTCGGTCATTTGTTGAACTTGTCATATTTGTACCTAGATTGCTCGAATTTAGTGGGTCAAATTCCACAAGAAATCTCTCAACTTTCTAAATTAGTGTCCCTGGATCTCTCTTACAATAGTCTGACACTAGAGCTTACCACCTTTGGTAACATTGTCCAAAACCTAACCAAACTTAAAAACCTACGTTTGAGCCGGGTAAACATGTCTTCGGTTGAATTTAGTTCCTTCATGAGGTTATCTTCTTCATTAACTTCCTTTTCCTCATGTGATCTGCGGGGTACATTCCCAAATGAGATGGCAAGCAGATCAAATCTTCAGAATCTTAGCTTATAGTACAATACTAATCTTACTGGCGAATTTTCATCATCCAATGAGAGTAATTCCCTTTTGTTCTTGGATCTATACTCTACAAGTTTTTCCTTACATTTTGAACCTTATTTATTCAATGCTCTAATATCATTGCAAGTCTTGTCTCTTGATGGTGGAAACAGTACTTTTATATGGTCCTCCTCAAACATAGCACTTTTCGGTAATCTCACTCAACTCTCATCATTTTAGCTTCGAAATACCAATCTAGGAGGAGAATTCCCATCATATTTTGGGAACCTTAATCAACACAAAGAATTGTTTCTTTCCGGCAATCATTTCAAGGGTCAAATTCCTGAAAATTTCGGTAACCTCACTCACTCTATGTTGGATCTCTCTTACAATAATCTAACACTTTGGTAACATTGTCCAAAACCTAACCAGACTTAAAAACCTTTGGTAATATTAATATTCTATCCTACAATATATGTCTAACTCTATCATTAATTTATTTTATTTTAACACAATATATACTACCAGCAATGGTTTTTTATATAAAAAAGTTATGTAACTCATTCGTTTAAGTTACATAACTCACTTTTTAAATAAAAATAATAAATGAATCTTAGCTTAGAGTGCTATACTGATCTCACTGGCAAATTTTCATCATCCAATGAGAGTAATTCCCTTTTGTTCTAAGATCTGTCCTCTACAAGTTTTTCCTTACATTTCGAACCTTATTTATTCAATGTTCTAACATCATTGCAAGTCTTGTCCCTTGGTGATGGAAACAGTACTTTTATGCCTCCTCAAACATAGCACTTTTCGGTAATCTCAGTCAACTCTCTTCGTTTTGGCTTAAAAGTACCAATTTGGGTGGAGAAATCTAATCATCTTTTGGGAACCTTAATCAACACAAGAAGTTGATTCTTTCCGGCAATCATTTCACGGGTCAAATTTCTAGAAATTTCGGTAACCTCACTCAACTCTCTATGTTAGATCTTTCAAACAATAATTTTACCGGTCAAATTCCTGAAAATTTCGGTAACCTCACTCAACTCTGTATGTTAGATCTCTCTTACAATAATTTGACACTAAAGCCTACCACCTTTGGTAACATTGTCCAAAACCTAACCAGACTTCAAAACTTTTGGTAATATTGATATTCTATCCTACAATACATGTCTAACTCTATCATTATTTTATTTTATTTTAATACAATATATACTACCAGTAATGGTTTTTATATAAAAAAGTTATGTAACTCATTCGTTTAAGTTACATAACTCACTTGAAAAAAATTAATCTTAGCTTAGAGTACAATACTGATCTCACTGGCAAATTTCCATCGTCCAATGAGAGTAATTTTCTTTTGTTCTTGGAACTGTACTATACAAGTTTTTCCTTACATTTCGAAGCTTATTTATATGAGGTTGAGTCAGATGCTAGTGGTGGTGTGGTGGTATTGATGGTGGTGATGAGGAGGAGAAAGAGGACCAATCAGAGGAGGAAAAGGACCAGGCAGAGGAGGTTGAGAAAGAGAATGAGGAGGAGGAGGGTGAGGAAGAGGACCAGTCACTGGAAAGTGCAGAAGAGGTTGATAAGTTTGGGACAACCAACCATCCCATATGTCTTGATAAGGTTGAGTTGGATGCTAGTGGTGGTGGTGGTATTAATGATGATGAGGAGGAGGAGGAGGAGGAGGAATAAGAGGACCAGGATAAAGAGGTTGAGAAAGAGAATGAGGAGGAGGAGGGTGAGGAAGAGGATCAGTCACTGGAAAGTACAAAAGAGGTGGAAGAGGTGAAAGAAGGGGATGCAGTGGTATGGTCTCATTTTTCTCATTTTTCCCTGTATATTTTCTGGACAAGTTGATCGTTGTTTTTCTTGATAGTTTTGTTTTGTTGATGAGTCAAATTGTGAATGAAACTTGAAAAAATATAGTTTTGGGCCTTTTGTCTGCTGTGGTACTTGTTAAAACTCTCCTTTGGCTACATTTTGTGTGGAAGTTTTACTTGTTTACCATCAACTTTCTTGCTATTGTTATGTTTATTTCATTTGTGTTTACTGGTTCATTGTTGTGATGGTGAGCAGGTAAAAAATGATGCTGACATTGCTGAGATTGAACTTGGAAAAACAAATGATACCGCTGCCGCTACCCGATGTAATCACAAAAGACTGTCATTGATGTTGTTCAACAGAAAAAGATGAACAATTTCAAGTTTGAATTTTTGACTTCTGTTGTTTCAGTGCACCCTTCTCTATTGCCTAAATCCTTTCCTATAGAAGGAACTTTATCGACTGTTGTATGCTGGAATGTATGAGATTGAACCCGGATGCTGGTTCCACAAAAATGGTGGGCCGTATTTAATCTGTGAACCCACAAATTTTGCCATAAGTCTTGAATTGAAATTATCTAATCAATTTCTTTCGTATGAAAAAAAAATAATCCAACACGACCAATGAGACCAATCCTTAATTACTTCCATTATTACAATTTCCATCTTCAATTAAATTAAACACCTCCCACCCCCCATTTCTATCAAAACAAGAACAACAAAAAGAAGAATTAATCACTTATAAATTTCAATTAACAGCGTCGCATCTGCGCCTAATCTCCCCACTCCTTCCAGTCTTCACTCCATACACGCTCAGATTCTCCATAGCTCTAGCAAAATCCTAAAAAAACTTGGTCTCATTTCTGGCATACAAACCCACATACCGCCTAGTAACTGGATCAATAAACTAAATATAAGAGGAGTGAATCTTCTTAATGGAATGAGGCATTTTGTGAAAACCGTGCGGGCTTAGGCCCAAAGCGGACAGTATCATTCCATTAAAAGAGACTCGAGTGGGTCTTTAATTATTTCTCCAATAAATGGTAGCGGAGTCGAAGGTTCGGCTGGGCCTGCATAATGGACTTTGATGTGGGTGGCATGATGTGAATCTCCTGGCCGAACTTGAAAAAATTATAGCCTCCCGGTTTGCTGCCTTAACCTCCATAATCTACAGTAGATTAAAGTCTCGATTTGCAGTGGCATGGAAGAAATGTTTGTTACAGACCAAGGTGGTGGTGATGATAAAGAAGAAGATGAGCAAGTAGGACTCAATCTTCCAAAGCTAACGGAATTGTAGTTTTTACCGAAAGATGTTTCGAGATCCAATCATGAGGATAAAAATGAGCTCTAACATCATTACAAGTCTTGTCTCTTGGTTGTAGAAATAATACTTTTATAGGGTCCTCCTCAAACATAGCACTTTTCGGTAATCCCACTCAACTCTCTTCGTTTTGGCTTCGAAATACCAATTTGGGAGGAGAAATCCCATCATCTTTTGGGAACCTTAATCAACTCAAGGAGTTGTTTCTTTCCGGCAATCACTTCACGGGTCAAATTCCTGGAAATTTCATTAACCTCACTCAACTCTTTATGTTGGATCTCTTTTATAATAATCTGACACTAGAGCCTACCACCTTTGGTAACTTGTCCAAAACCTAACCAGACTTAAAAACCTTTGGCAATATTGATATTCTATCCTCCAATACATGTCGAACTCTATCATTAAGTTATTTTATTTTAATACAATATATACTACCAGTAATGATTTTTTATATAAAAAAGTTATGTAACTCATTTGTTTAAGTTATATAACTCACTTTTTAAATAAAAAAAATGAAGGTGGGCTATGAGTATTCCAAAAAATTTATTGTGCTTAATCCCCCTATACACCTTCTAAAATAGAGTTGGAAAGAAGATACCGATTGTTGCTCATGGGATGGGGTGACATGCGACATGAATACAGGCAATGTCAATGGGCTTGACATGTATTGCAGCATGCTTAGCGGCACCCTTCATCCCAACACCACACTCTTCTCCCTTCCCCGTCTCCAAAAGCTCGAACTTTCTTCAAATAATTTCCGCAGGTCCTATTTTTCATCTCACTTCAGTCATTTGTTGAACTTGTCATATTTACACCTAGATTGTTAGAATTTAGTGGGTCGAATTCCACAAGAAATCTCCCAACTTTTTAAATTAGTGTCCCTAGATCTCTCTTACAATAGTCTGACACTAGAGCCTACCATGTTTGGTAACATTATCCAAAACCTAACCAGACTTAAAAACTTTTGGTAATATTGATATTCTATCCTATAATATATGTCTAACTCTATCATTAATTTATTTTATTTTAACACAATATATACTATAGTAATGGTTTTTTATATAAAAAAGTTATGTAACTCATTCGTTTAAGTTACATAACTCACTTTTTAAAATAAAAATAAATAAATGAAGGTGGGCTATGAGTATTCCAACGTGTCTATTTACACTCCTTTGAATTTAATAGTTAATATAAATATTGTCTCTTCCTTTATTTGTTTCAGTTGTAATTTTGCTAGGGGTGTACAAGAACCGAGCCGGCCCGGAACTGCCGAATTTTGACCCGGACCGGACCGTACCGTATATTTCTGGTTCGGTTCGGTTCTCCAACCTTTAAAATCTGAGAACAGGCCCGGAGAACCGGTAGAACCGGAAATATATATATATATAGCTTACAAGTCCAATCCCAGAACCTTTCTGTTTCTCACGTTCAAATCAATGTCATCCTTTCTGTAATTCTTCTCTCTTCTTCAAGCTCTTTAAGAGTACATTTTCAATTTTATCATTATTCATCAAAAAGTGCAGAACACCAAAAAGAATGACAAAAAATAAGAGAGTGCGCTTAGGATCAACACAGTACCTTCACGGTGAAATTGACTCTGGGTTCAAACAGGGTAGTGAAGAGGGAAACCAGTCGAGACTGACCAGACCAGCCAAGAAAGTGAATTAGGTTACAAGTCCAATCCCAGAACCTTTCTGTTTCTCACGTTCAAATTAGTGTCATCCTTTCTATAATTTTTCTCTCTTCTTCAAGCTCTTTAAGAGTATGTGATATTATTGTTGCATTACACAATGGAATGACTGATTCAAACTACAGAACTCACTTTCTCCTCTTCCACAGAACTCACTCTCTCCCTTTTTCTTTCCTTTATTTTTTCCTTCTCTCTTTTTCTTTCTTTTCAAACGCAGCCCTCACATCTTACTCTCCTCTTTTTCTTCCTCTTTTCTTCCTCGGCTGGATTTTGGGTTTAGTTTGATTGGACCGGGTTTGGTGGAGCGTTGATGGGTGGATATGGTGATGGGTTTGGTGATGATTTTCTGGTGATGGTATGGTGATGATGGTGGTGAGTTTGATGATGGGTTCGTAGATCATGGCGGTGATGGGTGGTTGGTGGCAGTGGGTGATAATAATTAAGGATATTATCCAAAAAATTAAATTAAAATAAAATAAGAAATAGACTCATTGTTTTGGGTACTGATTGTGAAACTGGATGCTACTTTGTTATACTCTCAAGTAATTAGAAAATTAATTATGTTTTTGTTCTAGTAATATATATATTGTTATCGTTATTAAAGGCAAAATAATCTAACATTTTATATAATCATTTACAAAATAAGAGGTGTTATACTAGATGGTTGCTATTTAAATTTTATTAATAGATTTTACTAATTAATTATAAAGGACTCGAGTTCATCTCACAACTTTATAGCACAACAGTTTTCACAATCCTAAATCATCGGTAAATATTACTCTCTCCGTTTACTTTTAAATGTCCTTTTGGAATAGTAAAAAAACGTAAGCTGTTGATTTACGGACTTATTTTATTCCTCAGTGTTTCATTTTTTCTTCTAATTTCCACTCAAATTACCACACCATCATCAAATTGGGTTGATTCAACAAAAAAGTTATCATTTGCACAAAATATATGATTCGAAAAAGATAAAATGACAAGTACTCCAAACAGTAGAAAAACGTAGAAAAGTGACAATTAAAAGTAAACGGAGGAGTAATTCTTATGGTTTTTTTCCTTAACTATTGATATACCTCGACCAACTTAGTTAGGATAGAGACAAATTTATTAGTGGATAAAATATTCTCAGTCCGATGATTATTCTATACATAAGTAAGTATTTAACAATTATTTTTTATTTAACTTAGGAGAGTGTCGAGTTGTTTACATTTGTTGTAATTATAAAAATTAACAATAGAGTTAAGACTAAAATATCACTACTTCAAAATCCAAACAGTATCAACCTAACTAGACAGGGGCTTAGTATTTCGGACTTAGTTTTTAATTAAACAATGATAATTGTAATTTTATCATGATTCTAATTAGAACAAGAGATACATGATTCTTTACCTAATTGAAAGAAGAAGAAGAAGAAAAATGAGGTTTGAGGGAATTATAAATTCGCCCACATGATTTGAAAGACCAAGTATGCATTAATTAGTGTTTATTACTGCTGAGTAAACCAACCTTTACCGAAATCATTGCAATAAATGAAGTAAAAAAGAAGAAGAGATTGGACTTTTTCTTGAATGAAGTCTTTGGTTTTAGGCAGCAATTGAATTGAATTTGACTGACCATTTCTAATTCTACGGACAAGAAAAAAGCACGTTATCAATAATTATAGGGATAACGCAGTTCCTTATTTTCCATTGTTTGAAATAATGTTTAAATGATTTTTGGTCCTTATGGTAGTAGTGTCTGTCTAGTTTAGTCCTTACGAAGATTTCTAACTACCAAAGTATAGTTCCTCTGGTCATATATTCATATATTTTATTTAATGTGGTTTATGTGGTGATTCTTCTTTTACTAATTTATTTAATTTGGTACTAGTAAAAGGATTATACTTATTGAAAAATCATTATAAGGATTGATAGAACCTCACGCCTCATACTGTCATAAAACTATAATATGGACTAAATTAAGCAAGAATCACTATTATAGGGGCTAAATATGTTATTTCACCTTTGGAAATAACTACCATTTCCATCAGTCGTGGTCAATGTTCTCTATCCTTAGAGTTGGAGGTGGCTCAAAGACTCTAAACAAGTCTATATACACTGTATATGGTGGACATGGGCACCGCAAAAAATTATAATTCGTGGAAAAATTATCAGTGTATCAGTCGCATTTTATACTTTATATTTATATAAATGAAAAATTTACCATTAAAATTTCACAATTAGCCTACATTTATGGACCCCCTACATATATTTCATTACTTAAATGAATACAGTGTGCCTATAAATAAATAAAAAACCAAGTAGAGTGTGAAGTGTGAACCGTGACACAGTAAATTACTATTGTACTGGTTAGTGCAATTGTGCCATTGTTGTTGTTTCCAAATGAGTCCAGACCCAAAAATTAAAGCTAACATTAAAGCTGTAGAGCAATGCATAAAAGCCCAATTGAGCCCAGCTATAACAGAATCAACTCAAGTCAGCCCAAAACAAAAGGGCCATCAAAAGGAAGAGACCATTAATGGAAGAAGGCTCATTCTTTCTGTAGGCTTTAATGGGCCTACTTATTGTGTTTTTGTGTGTGTTTATATTATTGAGGTTTTGGGGTTCTTAGTTTCGTGATTTTTCAGGTAATTGGCTTGGTGGTTATTCAGTTAGGCTCGGTACTTGTACAACTTATCGAGCCGAGTTTTGGGGCGTGCGGCGAGTGGGTTGGCGCAAGCTGCAAGTTCAAGTCGGTAATGCGACGCTAGTGCATGCTTTAGCTCAATATCACTATGTCCCTATGGTTAACGTAGATTTGGTTCAACAAATCAAAGCCCTTATAAGTTGTAACGATTGGAAGGTCCACGTAATTCTTATCTATCCTGAGGCACACACAGTTATTAATGGAATGACTAATTTTACGTTTCAATAGTTTTCTTTCTTAAGTGACACGACTTCTAATTTCTCTCTCTTTGAAGATTGTTTAGATGCATCGCACTCTCGTTTTGTTAGGCTTTAAAGCTTTTTTCTCGTCTATAGAAAAAATAAACATCAATTACATCCAAAGGAAATCAAGATTTTGAGCATGGTAAATTTAACAAGTGGATAACTCAGTTTGTACAAAATTTGGTATCAAATAAATGACATTTTATAATTTTTTGTGTACTTTATTATTAATTTATTTAATATGGAGGAGAGAGAATAGTACTTATTGGTTATTTAATATAAAAGATGGATAATTATTTAGTATTAAAAATACTCTTACCAATCATTAACTTAATTTCCGTATCCCGCTCAAAAACGTCATTTATTGGAGTGTAGAAGGAGTAAAAAATCTCAAACAAACAGTACAAAAATGCAAAAAAATATGGAATTTGGACAAAAAATATTAACTAATATATCAGAACTTAATGCAATGGAAAAAATGAAATAAGTTTTATTTATAATTTATTTTTTAATTAATCCCCTTTTAAATATTTTTAAAAAAAATTGTCATTATTTTTTTAAGTTTTTAGTGGAGTGAATTTTTTTATACTTATTACGTTTTTTTTCAAATTTATAATTTTTTTATAATTTTTTATTTAACAACTAGAAAAATTAAGATTTTTTTTTTATATAGTTTGTATTGGAAGTTTTTAAATTATACAAGGTGAAGTGGAACGTTTATAAATTATAAAGTTTTTAATATAATTTACCTAAAGGTCACTTTAAGAACTTAACAATTTAAGAGAATCAATTAATGTGGAGTTCTTAAATGGTTGGGTAGATCTGATGACTTATAAATTTATAATTCTAACATTGACTAGATGTGGACCCACGTGCGGCGCAACTTGATTCTGATAGGCTGCTTAAAATAAAAAATGACAATTCAATAAAAAAAAGGAAATGATAAAATATTGAAGACGGCTGGAATAAGGCCATCCAATCGCGATTTCGCGTGGCTTTCCTTGTGCTTCATTTTTCATTCCCTCCATCTCGATCTTATCGCGCCACATCTTCTTCCTCTGACCTCTTCTCTTCGCACCAAATAAAAAATGTCCCAAAATTAAACAAACAAAACCCTAACACGTCCCATTCCACTCGCTGACCAGAACTCGCCCACCGCAGAACCATCCTCAGGCCATGCGACTCTGGTTCTCTGCAACCCGCCTCTCGAGAGAGGTCTTCTTCAGCGCTTCTGCTTCCCTTCAATACTCCGCTATCAAACAGCTCCGCTTCTTCCCTTCTGCACGACATGTCTTCCGATTCTCATCACCATCCCCCTAACCACGCCAAATGCCACCTCTGCAATGCCGCCTCCGGCGCTGCCGCTGGTAAGTCAAGCTCTTTTTCTTTCTTGTTTTGTAATTAAATTGCAGAATTTCATCTTTGATTTCCTTTTCTAAAAAATGTTGCTTCTCTTGAGTTTCAGGGGTTATTGCTGCTACATTTGTTTGTCCGTTAGATGTCATCAAAACTAGATTTCAAGTTCACGGGCTCCCAAAGCTCGAAAGTGGAATGGTTAAAAGTGAGTTTGGTGGCCGTTCTTTGTAGTCATTGATTGTTGCATCTTGACTGGAGTGTTTAATTACTGAGTTGAATTGTGGTGCTTATGAATTTTATGAAATGAGAGGATGAATCTTTTGCTCTTGTTTGGTCAGGGAGCCTAATAGTTGGTAGTTTAGAACAAATTTTCCAGAAGGAAGGGCTGCGTGGCATGTACAGGGGGCTCTCTCCTACTGTGCTAGCATTACTTCCTAATTGGGCGGTCAGTCCTGTTACC
This sequence comes from Viola odorata, assembly GCA_963691705.1. Lineage (NCBI taxonomy): Eukaryota > Viridiplantae > Streptophyta > Magnoliopsida > Malpighiales > Violaceae > Viola > Viola odorata. The sequence continues at coordinate 58,266,742 of OY829541.1, forward strand.
TTCTGAATATCGTTCCTTACAAATGCTTTGCTACATTAATGGGACTGTTCCTTTGCTCTTCTACATTCAGCTTTAGATTCTTTCGAATAATTTGTTGTTTTAATTTTTGCAGGTCTATTTCACAATGTATGAACAGCTCAAAAGCTTTTTATGTACTGATGGTTAGTGTCAATTTATTGATTTATTAGAGATTGTAAACAAAACAAAGCATTGATGGATACTTTTTAGTTTACTGCTTTCTTTTTTTCCCTCAACATGCAGATGCCTACGTACAAACTACTTGATTGATGGTTTGTAACTTTGGGTGCTCATGCAGATGAAAGTCATCATCTTTCAGTCGGTGCTAACATGATGGCTGCCGCTGGTGCTGGCGCTGCAACTACTCTGTTCACTAATCCTCTTTGGGTTGTGAAGACAAGACTTCAAGTGGGTTCCTTAACTCTTTTGTAGCTAGATGCCATAACTGTAGTAAGATTTATGGAATTTGTAGGAAAGTTTCAGTGATTAATTTTTGTGCCCCTACAACTTTACCTGGCAACAGAGCATTGTTACTGCGATCACATTTAAATCTTATTTTCCAGTGCTAAAAACACTTTGCATCAACCTTGCTGTACTTATGCAAGTCCTATTGTGTTTGGTTGGGATAGTGAAAGTATCAGAGGAAAGAGAAGTGTTTAGCACTTTAGTTGTTCACTTAGACTGCAAAAGTATGTTTCATTTTTTCAAAGGTGCTGACTGTTGTATTTTCCTTTTTCCTTTTTACGATGCAGACTCAAGGAATGAGACCAGGTGTCATTCCATATCAGGGCACATTATCTGCTTTGAGGAGAATAGCTCACGAGGAGGGTATCCGTGGGCTGTATAGGTATGCATTATTATGATAAATGTAATTGGTTTGCATTGGTGATTTGATTCATAATTTTGAAGCTGAGGTGTTATTTTTGTTATTTTTGTGTGGAAACCAGTGGTCTTGTCCCTGCATTAGCTGGTATTAGTCATGTTGCAATCCAATTTCCAATGTATGAGCAGATCAAATTTCATTTGGCCAACCGGGGTATATTTTTACCTGATTTAATCAATAACAGTTATAATTAGGAAAAATTGATATCTAATTTACTTTCCTGATCCAGATAATACTACAATGGATAAATTAGGGGCGCGTGATGTTGCTGTTGCCTCATCAGTCTCCAAGATAGTTGCTTCGACATTGACATATCCACACGAGGTATTTTGTAGAAGAAATTTATATGCATTAATATATGGAGAAAAAATGTGTAAAAAGAAGAACATGTTAGTTTTTAAGAAAAAAGGGAGAATGATGAGAATAAGACACTACATGCTAGTTTGGATTTGTGACTACAATTGATATTCAAGTGGGGCTTAGCACCCTTTTTCTACTGTAATTAAAAACTGAATACCAAGTATTAGTAAATTTTAAGATATCCTTTTATAAACTTTATGATGATACTATAACATAACAATCATATATTTAACAAAACTTCAAAGAGAAAGGAATGAGTTCTTTCTAAAATTTTGTTTTGTTCACTGAAAAGTTTCCCGACGAAAAACATTGGCTCTCCTTTATTCTTGTCCTTTTCCCATGCCCACTGCTAGCTTTTGATTCTTTCCTGATAAACTACTCACTGTTCGGAAACCAAACCATCATATCAAAACAGTCTCATTAGCTTCCAGCTCATAAACAATATAACTATAACTGGTTGATGAGGATTTGTTTTGTATTGCTTCAAGTGGACTGTAAAAACAACATACAAGTAATTCTGCGTTTGTAGGTTGTGCGCTCAAGACTTCAGGAACAAGGCCATCACTCTGAGAAGAGATATACTGGTGTGGCTGATTGCGCAAGGAAAGTGTTTCAACAAGAGGGTCTTCCTGGGTTTTACCGTGGGTGTGCTACAAATCTGCTTAGAACCACTCCAGCTGCTGTTATTACTTTCACCAGCTTTGAGATGATCCACAGATTTCTTGTTGGCCTATTCCCTCCGGATTCGCAGCCTTTCGCATGGTGAGAGCTGATCTCACTTGAAATGTTCAATGAAAAGACCAGCCCACGTTACCATGAACTGCAACGTAGCAAACTTGATGATGTGTACCTTATGATATATTTTCCAGATTGCTTGTGATTCACAATTCTTCAAAGGTATTGAAGCCTTCATCCCTTCATTGAGGTGCTGTATTTCAGTGTTGGAGGGAAAGTGAAGACTGCTTATACTTAGATGATGATGATAAAAAGGTTATAATGTGAACTTAAATTATTCAAACTGTATTCTTTTTTTGTCCTAATAATCAGTCTTAGTTCTGCCTTGCTATCGAACTGTTTAACTGCTACACCTTGAATTAGAAAGAGAACTACATGATACTCTGAATCTTCTGTTAATGAGATTGTTTGTTTTCTCCTACCAAGTGCTAGACTTGTTTTTTTCCCCCATGAATTCACCACTCTATCGTTGTTGTCGTGTGCTTTGTGGGATTGATGTTGGTAGTTGTGATGCAGTTTTGAGAGATATACCTTGACGATGCCTCCTCCGCTTGCAGTGGTGGGTGCTGTGAGATCGAAGTTGAGGGAGTGTACATGGCGTGTTGGTGGTGATGGTATTTGGAGTGTAAATGACGACATCTTGATTTGGACTGGATTTGAAGACGTCCCAACAAAGTAGACGTGAGAGTTCAAATCTTCCAAAGACTTTTGGTTTTCTGTTTTAGAATTTTATTTGGTTATTTTCAATAAAAACAATTTAGGAATAATTTAATTATATTTTTATGATTATTTTAATGAAAAAAATTATATAAGATTTGACTAAATAGTTAAGGTATTTAAATCAAGTTTTAAAAAACATAAGGAGTATTTTGCTTTTTTTGAATATTTGAAGGGGTCAAAACACCTATTACTTTAATCTTTCACCAAGCTAAAAAGGAGCGAGAGGGATTGGAATATTGGCAAGTGGCAACGTTTCTCATCGGAGAGAAAAAAATTTGAGTTGAGCTTGAGCCTAGAGTATTGCTTAAAATCAATAAGCGGCAAAAAACCCAATGCGGCCCACAAGAACGACACAAAATAGATTTTGAAGCTGATGGGTCAAGTCAAGCCCGTGTCCATTGGCACTTGGCAGTGTTTCAGCTGTTGGGTCTCCATGTCCCTAGATGAAGGGTTGAAAAGTAAGCTATGGCCTATACATCCATGATTGTTACTTTAAAATGCACGCTTCATTGGTGCGAGTAGTATCTTTGGTCAGTCTAAGGCCCAACGCTGGTTTGGACCTTTGGATTTCTCCCTTGCTTCTGCCGCCATATATATTCGGAATTTCGGATACTAGTAAGATTTTTTTACCTAGCCAGATAATTGTAGTTTTTACTTTAACTTGGGTGATGGTTATCATATCAGTTAGTAAAAATAAAAAGTACGGGCACTTCTTTCTTTTGCCGTGTTCCGTATCGGATACTGATATTCGGCAAATACCGACACGATATATATTGGACCTATCACTACTTATGTCTAGTTCGTTTAATCATAATTTTAAAAAATAATGATGTCAAATATATATTTAATACAAAATATATGTGAAATTTACTTTTTTATATTGATGTAAATACTACGAATATAATAGAGGCGTGCACAAACCTCAATTATAAGAAAATAAAACCTAAGTTGTTGTTATTGCTATTCCATAATGGTATCGTTATCGACGGCGCAATGATAATCCTCTCAACTCCATCCTCAACCGCTTATCTTATCGCAAGAATATAACAACAATAGCATACGAAAAATAGCAATTAATAAAATCATACACGACAAATTAACAAAAAATAGCTTTTGAAAAATAAAAGACCGCTCGATTAAAAATCGAGCTTCGACCTAAAAAAACCCGGAAGAACAAGTTATAACCCTAACTTTCGTGCAAAAAGTGAACATGTCATGTAACGTGGGCCGATAGCCTAACTATGGACATTGGACACAATGTTTCCTATAGTTGTTAGGAGAGACAAAACTATACCTCTAGGCTCTAGCCTTAGGTTATCAGTTTGAGTTGTCTTTTTTTCTCTCTCTTTGAGTAAGTTGAGTTGTCTGAATCAAAGAGGGAGAAAGAGAGAGAACCTTACTTGGAAATAAAAATCCCTTTGTCTAATTAAAATCTCTGTTCTTGATAAGATAATGGCCAATTTAGAGGTTAGTTTTCTTTGCAAATTAATGCTGCATTATACAGATCAACAGTGCAAATGTTTATGCTTATCCCATAGGTTTACTGAATCATATGTTTGTGCCCCTCAAAAGAAGAACATTTACCCCACTTAAAAGCTTCAACACTAACACAATATGAACTTGATTAATTGAAAAATATTACTATAATTCTCTTTTAATCCCATCACCAAAGCCAAGTTCTAAGCTTGCCAATAAAGGGGATAGTGCCCATTATTTGACAACTCATTAAAAATGTATTTTTATATTTTATTGAACTAATGTCATTTCTGGTTGAACCATAAAATATTGATCTAAGAGTTCAAGTGATTCGATATAGGGTTCGTTTTGATAAAACTATGATGAAGACAATATTATTACCTAATTTCTTGACATCTATTTGTTTCCCCAATTTGTTTGACAAGCTGATTTAAGTTATAATTAATTAGCAAAATATGGGTTCTAATCAACAAGATTGAAGTCGGCAAAGAGGCCTTAATTTCATTATTTGCATAAATAGATTTTCCTACTTTGTGGTGGGCTAGAAGTCAAGAAACAACATTCGTCAACAAGTACCAACTTATTCTTCAAAAGAACGAAAAGAAAAAGAACAAATAGTACCACTCTACAGTATAATTAGAGAGCATGAGGGGAAGAGGGATTTAAGGAAGGAGCACCAGAAGGACCACCCCTTTCATGCTCATCATAGTTTGGTCGGCCTAAAAACTTAAAAATGTAGAGCCACCAAAAAGAATTTGGACTGCTATATGCTTTCATCACCTATTGAAATTACTAATCTCGTTCATCGGGAGCTCTTAAAAGAGGGTGATTCTCCTATCAATTCTCAAAACTTAAACTCAAAACTTTAATTAAGGATGGATAAATTCCTTACAATTTTACCACACCCAATATCGGTTTCTTCCGTACACATTACACAACACCTTTTTTGGTTCTTTTTTTATTATATTATTATGGTTAATGAAAAACATTAATTAATAGATCTTTTAATAAGAAAAAAACTTGCAAACTCATCAACTCATGACTACCTTCTGTCAAGTTTAAGTCTCTCAATTAACAAACTGTTTTTTCTTCAATGTAAAGGCTTGCACCTTTTCTTTTAATTAACTAATATGGTTGTATTGTATTGTATAGATTTGCAGCTCATTAGTTTGTTGGGCTTGTATTTTGTTAGATTGCTAGAGTTGGGTGGTGTTTGCTTTCCAGAAAGGATTGGCATAAATCTTTCCTCTGCATCTATGCTCTTTATTGACATTATGGCCAGCCAAGAATAATGATGGTAATGATAGAGAATAATGGCTTTAACTTTCCCAATAACTGGACACTATTTCTTGATTCTTTTTACTAAGTCCCCTACGAGAAGAATAAGACTAGCTAATACTACTCGCTAGTAGAAGGATCAAAAGCTAACCACATTGTTTTGCTTCTCATGCTCTTTTGTCCCAAACCCCTTGAAATGGACAAAAGAACGTATAATGTGCGATCCCATTATATGATGTGGCTCGCCATCTTCACCTCATATGACTATGGACATTCCTGTTACCAGAAAAGTTTTAATCAATTTTGTGGGTTCACCGTAACATGTGAAGCTAATAAAAGGATACATCTGATATTTTATGGGAACCCATCAAAATGAACAAACATAGTAGATCATAAAAGTGACCAAGGACATTTATTATTATTATTATTATTATTATTATTTGGAGAGGATGAGACACGTACAGATATTAAAATATGAACTTTTTAATGCGAAAAATAATAAGAAAATTCGACATCCATGAACAACATTCGATATCAAAAATTAAAAAGTTGCCGCTTAGAAGACAACTTGTGTCCAGAAATGACGTGGCGGTATACGGTTCGTCCAAAGGCTTGGTAGATTAGCGAAAAAGTCTGTTATACACCGATCCGGAAAACAAAAATAATCAAAGCCTGCCGAGTGCCCGGGCTGTGGGGTCCCGTAGAGCCGCGCCACGCGGGCCAGGGAATCACGGGATTCCGAACCTGTATGGTTTGGCGCCGAACCAACAGTTTAAATTTTTTGAACGTTGAAGCCATCTGGCCTCAAGGTTGGACGTGTTGCGCCCTTGTTTTTCAAGTCTAATTAACATAACATGTTGCATAATTCCAACCAAACTATATTTCAATACTAAAAGAGCCGTAACTCAATTGGGTTGAGATTATTCTAGCTTAATTCAAATTTTAAAAACACAATTATCAATTATAGATAAATTTAGTAATATTTAGATCGTCTGAAAGAGTCCAATTTAGTAAGAATTCAAATCAGTTAATCCAATAGAATTGAAAAATGGGTGACTTATAAATAAATAAATAAACTATAATCCTATACCTTACTTAATTATTACTCTCTCCGTCCATTTTTAATGGACGCGAGGGAGTGTTTCCGTTGTCCATTATTAATGGACGCCTTCGGGCATAATGACCAAAAAGCCTTCAACGTTATTGGGTGAAGGCTGAGTCACCCATGGGCAAAATTGGCAAGGCAGTGGAAAGAAGGGGACAAGGGTTTTGCACACAGACTCAAGATCCACTCTCTCTCTCCTCAACACCCATAGCTCTCCTCCTCCTAAATTTCTTCCACCAAGACCCATCCCTTCAAAGATCTGGTGAACCTGGGACACCAATTTCTGATTCATCTTCACCAAATCCTCACTCTCCTCTTCTCCTTCCCTTTCCCTCACCTCCAATTTCAATTCCCCCAACATCTTCCCCACTGTTTCCTCCTGTGTCCCCACCGGCACATACTCCTTCTTACTCCCTCCTTCGTGACCGTCGTGTAGCTGCTGCACATGCGTCTCTTGCTGATCTGAATAGTGAAAAAAAGATGGACTAGTGAGTCAAAGAAAGGAACAGAATAGAGGCAGAGGCGGAGCAGAGGCTAGGTAAATGCATAAATGGTGAACAATGGAGTGGAGTGGAGTAATATCACAATGGGCCGTGCTGCACAGTGCAAGCCCATGAGAGAAAATAAATTGTTTTGTCTGTGGAGCCCACAGACAAAACAGAGGTGCAGCTGACTCTGTCAGCTGCCTTAAATTTGATGAAACACTCCCTCGCGTCCATTAAAAATGGACGGAGGGAGTAATAATTGTTTGAAAGTAGCTAGAGTATAAAAAAATTGTTCTCAACTCGTGGTATATGTTCAATGACTACTGATTAGAACTCGTAATCGTTTAGTCTTAACTCAAGTTTGTAATTTGAATTAACTAATTATTAAGCTAGTCAGTTTTTCAAACTCAATACTTCTCAAATAAGAATAATTTTATACATAATAAAATTGCACAACACTCAAATGATAGGCAAAGAAAATACCTAACTAGATAAAACCAAAACATATATATATATATATATATATATATATATATATATATTTGTGGATGTTCTTTAAATGATAGCAATAGAGACATGACACTATACATGTATAACTACCTTTCAACAGAAAATTACTAAAACGTGAATCATAGTACAATAAAAATAATAAAATAATAAAAATAGTAATAATAATAACCCTTTATTTATTTATTATTGGTAATAATCATCCTATATCTTTAGGAAGATAAAAAAGAATCCTATAATAACATGTTACACAAAATCTCACGAGGATGCAGAACCCAGTCCTAACAGCTCCTGGAATGAGCTGAGTTCGCAACCCAATCCGCGACTCAATTATCAATCCACCCTATCTTTAATAACATCAACACAAGCTTGCATTCCCGAGAGAATCATTGAGGCAATCAATAACGGTCTTTGGATTTGTCTCAACATAAAAATTGTTAATCTTCCTAAAAAACGCCAGGTTAAGAGCTTCAATAATAGCCAAGGCCTCGGCTTGAAAGGAGGTATCACATACCAGAATCGAGAAAGCACCATGCACTACACTCCCCAAATGATCTATACAGACAACACCCACACTCGCTTCACTACTCTTCTCCGATTTAGTACCCCTTTGGGGTTATGGTTTGGTTTGGAGAAGCACTTTTGCAATAGAGCTTCTCAAGGGTTGGTGTTTGGTAAACCAACTTTACAATAGAGCTTCTCAAAAGCTCTATTGCATCCTTCACAAATTCCCTCTAAAAGCCACTGCCCATGCTCCCAGCAGTGGCTTTTAGAGCCAATTTGAAGAATGCGGGAAGCTGCACAAATAATTAAAGTGGACAAAAATGTTGGAGTCATGTTCACTTATTTACAAAAAAACCACTTATAAAAACAAAACATTTCTCCTTCATTCCTTTCATTCACACGATTCGTTTTATTTTTTGTTCTCACTCTCTCGCTCTCTCTCGCTCTCTCGTTCTCTCACTCTCTCTTAGGGTTTCTTTGAATCTGTAAATAAATTTAGGAGTTTGATTCCTTTCGTCGTTGTGAATCTATATCACCCTTTGTTGACTGGAAATTTTGGGATTTCATTACGGAATTGGATTTCTAGGGCTAAGGTACCGTCTCCATCCCCTACGCTTGCTCCTCTTCCTGTTCTCTTGCTTGGCTTGTTTACTCCATTAATAAGTCATGCCTCTCCTTCTTTGATTAAGAGGGATTGCAGTGGTGCTGGTAGTTTGTGCGTGGTCTGCGACGACGGCAGCGTCAAGGGTTCTGCTCGGGAGGCATTTCTTGGTTGATGTTCTTGTCGGGGCGTGTTTGGGTATTCTTGAAGGAGCTTTGGCGTTTCGATTCGAGGAGCTTTTGAGGTATTTATGTTCTTGTAACTGAGTTTGAGGGTTTTTTGGGTTTGTTTTGTTTCTGATTTTGATTTTGATCCTGGGTTCTGGATAGGGAACTCTGAGGGTCCCTGGGCTGATGCTATTTCGGTGCTTGAATCTGAGAAGGATGATGACTTTTATAGTGTTCATGAAGGTGAGTAGATTTACTAGAATAAACATCTATCTAGCTGGAGATGAAGTTTTTGGTTTGTTGATGATTGAATTTGATCTGAGAAATGGTTTGTTTTAATTTGCTGCAGATGTGTTTTCTGTGGTTGGTTCAGAAACTGCTTCAGATGAGATGTCCAGTGTCTATGCTGGATGGGATGGAAATGGATTGCTTAATTGTGAGATTCTTCCAAGTAACTACGTTGATCCTTCGACCATTAGTTGTGTTTATGCTTTACATTCTTCCCTGGGTTTGGCTTGAATGTGAATGATTTTGAATGTGAATGAATTAGAAAACTACATGATTTTCATTTATTCACGATCTTTGATTAGGAAAGTCTATATTTTTTGTTGCTGCGTTTGTGGTGCAAACTGTAAACTGAGGAACTTAAACCTCTTATTTTGATTATGAAATTGATTTGTGAGGAGTGGTAGTTCCCTTTTTGTTTCTGAGAGGAACCATATGTGTTGAGATTGTACATATCACCACTCTCTCTCTCTTTCTAAGCTTTGCTGTTCTACGTTGTTTTCCGTAGTGTTTATGTTATGAATAGTGGTCTATTGCATTATTTCCAACTTCTTTGTTCTTTTGAGTGCCTTCAACTCTTTTTTTGACTTCTGCACATTGTCTTTTATCGACCATTCTTCATCATTATTGCTCTTCATGTCTGAAATTTCATTTATCATTAATCTATTAGGGAGCCAGTTTCCTGGTGCTTGTATGAGTAAAGGAATTTTATTGCCCGTATGATGAATTTAGATTGACACATGCTCGTTTCCTCATCTTGGCTCCATGTTTGGGGTGGGACGGGCATGGGGTATCTATAGGGAGTTTCTGTTTTCTTCCGTGGCAGCGTGTTGTGTTTGTTGTTGTGCAGCAGTGATGCTGCGTTTTGTCTCTTTTCTGGGCTAGTTGAGTGCCATTTTGTTTGTTAGCGAGTTGTGTTTACTGGTGTGCCGCAGCTGTGCTGTGTTTGTTTCTTTTTCTGGGCTGGCCGAGTGCCAGTTTGGTTGCTAGCGAGTTGTGGTTGCTGGTGTGCAGCAGCTGTGTTGCGTTTATTTCTTTTCCTGGGCTGGTTGAGTGCCAGTTTGGGTGTTAGTGTGTCTTGTTTGTTGCTGGGCAGCAGCTGTGCTGCGTCTGTTCTCTTTTCTGGGTTGGTTGTTACCAGCTTGAATGCTCGTCATGGTTGTATTTGGTATCTTGTTTATTGACCTTAATGTGGTTGAAGCAATTCTAATGAGGCTGCTTCTTTTTGACATGTGGAATTCAGTGTAAAAGAGAAGGTTTTCTACAAAAGATTAAAGATGAAGAAGGTGAAGGATGCAACGTTTATGGATTCTTGGAAGTTAACAAGGTGGCTGGAAATTTTCATTTTGCACCAGTGAAGAGTTTTCAACAATCAAATGTCCATGTACATGATCTGCTGGCATTTCAAAATTCAAATGGACAGTTTTAATGTAAGATTTGGTCCTACTCATTCTGGACAACTTGTATAGATTGAACATCTATTTTACAACTTGTAGATTTGTTAATGAATTCATTCTTTCCTCATTTTCCTCAATAAAAAATAGTACTAGCTTCATCATTCTTCTCTTCTTCCATTACCAGCTTTTTTCTTCAGCCATCCAAGCACATCAAAATCTCCACTCCTGCATTTTCCAACTAAAATGCATACAGGAAGAAAAGAAAAGAAAGAAAAATACATCAAAATATAATAATTTTCAGATTATTAAAAAAAATGTTTATATATAATAATTTTTTTTAAATACAAGTAAAAAAATTAATAAATGTGTCACAACTAATATTTAAACATGTTACTTTCATTGTATAAAGAAATAAATTAATTTAAATAATCTATATATATATACTAAAAAATATTAATTATATTGTCAAAAATAAATTGTGTCCTTTATAGTCATTTTATATCATTTAATGTAAGATTGGATATCAATTAGTTAGTGACAATACCAAAATAAAAAATAAGATCCTAATATTTTAAATATTTAGTAGAGTATTTTAATAATTGAACCATATGGTAAATATTGTAATGTTACTTACCAACTTTTATGTTTATTTGAATAATCTGACGGAGTCAAAGTAGAAATTCATATGTTACATTAATTTCTTAAAAAATTAAAAAAATATTATTGATGTATTCGCATAAAAAAAAGTAACTCAATAGGTAATAGATTAATGATCAATAGATAATTGTGATTTTATATATGTAAAATTTTAAAATAGTGCTCAATATTTAACTTTATTTATGAATGCAATATAATCATAAATTGCAAAATAATTTTATTACTCTATAAAGTTTTATACTTTTAGATAAATTTATTACATTTTGATCTTTAAATTTTTCCAAACTTGTTCAATGCATAAAGTAAATACTAACAATTTTGCATATATAAATTATGTAAAAATATTAACGTTTAATAAAAAATATAGTAGAATTTAAGAAAAAATGGAAGAGCATTGTCAATTTATTTTAACGATAATAGTACAATAGAACGTTTTGTGTTGCTAATGTAAAATGAAATTTGTTTGAGGACCATGACTGTTTGAAAAATGTAATATTAACGTAACTCAATAGCTAATAGTTTAGTTATGAATATGTAATCGTGAATTATATATGTTGAAAAATGATTACAATATTAATGAAAATAAATTTTATTTATTTATGTTATTAAATAATTTTAATTTATTTATGATATTGGATAAATATCATGTGGTAGATATTAAATTATAAATAGATTGATTAAAAAAAATATATAGATACTTAAAAATATTAATTATAATACTAAAAATGACAAATGCCCTTTATAGTCATTTTACACTCAAACCATAGTTCTAAAAGCAGTGTTTACCAAACACCAAAAACAACTTCTCGTTTCCCACAACACTTTTAAGAAATGTTTACCAAACAGCACACTGCTTTGCGCAAAAGTGTTTTTCCTACAGCACTTTTGCCCAAAGCACTTTTCGGACCAGAACCGGAACGCCAAACAGACCCTGAGCTATCACAACACCAAGTGGAGGTGGTGACCAAACAGATGTGAGACCTGATCTAACATCCGAACTAGATGACTCACACATCATGCGGCATTTGGTTTACATATGTAACACGGCCATTTGGTAACAGTTTGCAACAACCAATTCCACCATATGAAAATTACAGAGTGCCTAACAAATAACAACCAATTCCACCGTACAGAGGATGTCCATTTTCAAGCTAACTACACATACACCCGACACTTGGATATATTCTCATCTTCATATTTATTTATTTATCTTTGATTTCTTTTATAAATTGCTTAAGATTTTGTTGGTACCAACTACATTGGATTTCCTTAGCTTTTAAACTTAACTACCCTCAACTCTTAGTTTCTTGTAGATTCTCATTAATTAATCATTTCTTACTACTATTAATATACTACAAGTTTTTAGATACATGTACCGTAACGTGTATTCGAAAAGTGTATTAGAGAGTTCTTTTTTACGTAACGTAAAGAGTACTCCACTTAATGAAAAAAACATCACACCATTTGTATCTTATAGGAAATTCGGGAGTGTTGTTAATATTTTGCTTTATTTTTATGAACGCTAATTATGATTGAGTTGAATTTTGGAATTGAGAGGCATGAATTTGGATTTAAAATAGAAGGACCCACTAAATTGAAAAAAAATACAAAAAATAGAAAAGAGAAGCAAATGAGCAAAAACGTGAATGAAATGGACAAATCTGCCGTGTCGACCGAATTCCATAGAAAAATCGGTACTTTGGAGTGCGTTTGAATTGCAGTGGAGGGAAACATTACAAATTGTAAACGACACTATTTTTATTTTACTTAGTTAGAAGTTGATCTTTTAATGATGATATTAAATTATATTTTTAGTAATAATTATGCATTTTTGCGGAATTTATTTTTGGATCAGACTAATTCACAATTTATTGTATTAGAATTAGAAAACTAGGGTGAGTGTTACAATAAAATTAGTACCAATAAAATCATCAAAAGAAAAATTAGAAAATAAGATCGGGAGTTTTTTTCAGTTTCTTTGAGTTTCCCTTTTATTCCTTTAGAACATAATCAGATCTCGAATGGGTAACTTTCTAAACATTGTATCGAGTTTCCTTAAATTCATCTAGAAAATTAGGCAAGAAATTCATTTGGCTTTTTTTTATAAAAAAAATAATTGAATCATGATTTTGACAATGTATCCTAATTTTACATCAAGGGCAACTGCTCTTTCGATCGGACATTGTCAACATAATACCACCTGAGAAGCAACAAATAACGAGATCAATGTTTTTCCACTTATGGCTCTAATCCACTGTCATTAACGTAAAACGTAAATTAATTACTTAACTAATTAATAACCTCCGATTTTAAAGCTCACAAAAACAAACAACATTAAAAAATGCGCCAACTAATTATAAATCAAACAACTCCCCACGAGCGGCCAAATCACCTGATTGGTTTTATTTAAAAAAAGGAAGAAAAAAAAAATCAAAAATCAGTTTTTATTTTGGGACTGAGGCTCGGAGTGAGGTTTGGGTGGGTATAGCTTCGGAGCAAAGATATGATATGGAGGGGAAGCAGTCGTAGTGAGTAGTGAGACTGTGAGAGTATAAAGCAGAGAGAGAGAGAGAGAGAGAGAGAGGTGGGCTTTCAATACTTTGTAGAAGAAGGAAAGGAAATTAAAGAAAAAGCAAAAGGTTTATACATAAATGGAGAATGTGAGCTTGCTGCTACATGAGTAGTATCATCAAAGTAACCTCACCAACAACAACAACTCATCCTCCCTACAAAAAAGGGGGAAAATATCAAAAACACCATTATATACCTCTCTCCCACATTGATCCTTTAAATCTCCGCTCTGTTCAATTACTGATCCGATCTTAAAATTCCTCGCTCAATTTTGAATAATTTGGGATTCTGTGTTCTGGTTTTTCATTAATGGCGGTGGAGTTGTGAGAAGAAGAACGTAAGAGCTTGTTGTGGTAGTAGTAGCTGTTGTTGGTTTTTTCTCTCCTTTTACTCAAAAGGAATGACAGGGGAAGTAGTAGGATCATTGCCGTTTTCTGTGGCGTCGGTGGTGGAAGACGTTTTGCAACAGCACGGAACTCGACTGAAGGATCTTGATTTGCTTTCGAGAAGAGCTGAAGAAGCTGGTACTTTTCTTTTCGTTCTTCCTATTTTTGTGCATATTTTTTTAATTTGAATCCCTATTATCTATTTGAACGAATCATATGCTGTATTTGACTGGCTGATTGAGCATTAGTGGATTGGTTTTTGTAATTTGTAGCAACAAGGAGGTATGAGGCTGCCGGGTGGTTGAGGAAGATGGTGGGAGTGGTTGCTGGGAAAGATTTGCCGGCAGAGCCTTCGGAGGAGGAATTTAGGATTGGGTTAAGGAGTGGGATCATTCTTTGCAATGCTCTTAATAAAGTTCAATCTGGAGCTGTGGCCAAGGTGAGTACAAAGAAGATCCCAGTTTTTGGAGGATTGTATTGTAGTTCTATGTTAACAATTGGCATTGAGATTTTTGATGGGTGGTTATTTGATTTTAGGTGGTTGAAAGTCCTTGTGATGCTGCTCTTATCCCTGATGGAGCCGCATTATCGGCTTTTCAGTACTTTGAGAATGTGAGAAACTTTCTTGTCGCTATAGAAGAGATGGGGATGCCTACTTTTGAAGCATCTGATCTGGAACAAGTATGTACCCTGCAATTGTTTTCAGGTTTTTTTTTTGTGTGTGGTAATTTTCTCATGATAGAAATCTGGTTGGATAACTATGGCGCAGAACTGAATGTTTGTGTTTGATAAAATGTCAGGGAGGGAAATCTGCAAGGATTGTGAATAGTGTCTTGGCTCTTAAATCCTACAGTGAGTGGAAGCAGACTGGTGGAATTGGAGTGTGGAAATTTAGTGGAAATGTGAAACCTGTAGTGTCAGTAAAAACATTTGTTAGAAAAAATTCAGAACCATTCGTAAATTCATTATCCAGGAACTTGTCAATGAATGAGAGATCTCTGAATTCTCTGACCCCTGATCTTGACTCTAATAAAATGGTTGGTAAGCTTAACTGTTATTTAAAATTTGTCCTGTGTTTGCTTTGCATCCATGAATGTGAGTTTTTGGGGTTTTATAGCTTATCACATTGTTTCCCATTTGCAGTCCAGTTCCGGTTCGTTGAGTATGCTCATTCGTGCAGTTTTGTTGGACAAGAAGCCTGAAGAAGTTCCCACGGTATGAATTTACAGATACAAGTCTGCTGGATAAAGTAAATTATTGCTCTTGGTTGGGGTCAAATTGTATAATGTACCACAAAACTAGTGTTGTTTCTTTCTTAAACAAAAGGTGTTTTATTATTCACTGCATGAACTAACAAAAATTTCAATCTGAGGCTAATAGCAGCCACTCTGATAGGCTATATAGTCCATCTCCATTGTGCCGTGATCTCATTTTCATTATGTTCTTGTATACTTTTGATGGTGCTGCTTTTAACCATGAATTGTTCCGCCTTCTTTTTGAAATAGTTGGTGGAATCAGTGCTAAGTAAAGTTGTGGAAGAATTCGAGCACCGGATTGGCAGCCAACATGAAATGGTATACAGAACTGTTACTTCTCCATCCACCTAAGAAATTCAGGATCTTTCAAAATAACTATTTATTTACTTATCCGTTTTATTGCAAATTGCAATATGAAGGTCAAGAGAAGTCCAAAAGAAACAGTGGTTTCTCATGGCAACAATTTTTTATTGAGATCTGCTTCTGGTGATCAAAAGGTAATCCACTTAACCTTTACTTTCTGATTAGCAGAATGGGTTTCCAAAATCCAAGAGAAACAAATTTATGAGAAATCATTACATTTTTTAAGCCAACTTTATAGTAAAGTACAACAATTTCATAAAGTGATTTGCTTTTTGCATCATCTAGATGGAAGAAAAAGTGGTTAGATTGACGAAGAAAGAGGAGTTGTCTCCTAAAAACCAATATTTTGATGAGGAATTAAAGAACAAAACAATGAAACAGCAGATGATCTTTGATCAGCAACAGAGAGATATTCAGGTTTGTCTGATCAAGATTTATACATTGCTATTATCCCAGTTTGAAAATATAGCTTGCTGGTACCAAGGATGCTAATTTTTCTTTTCAGGAATTAAAACGTACACTTCATACAACAAAAGCTGGCATGCAATTTATGCAAATAAAGTTTCTTGAGGAGACCAAGAGTCTTGGTAAGTATTAAGAAAACATGATGTGTTGACGATTTATTCTATTTTTCTTGCATTTTGGGTGTTGAGTAAGGGGAATTGGTTAAAAATAGTACTTAACGAAGGATTGGGTTCGTGTCTTTCTTCATAGGTATGCACATACATGGTCTCGCTCATGCTGCTTCTGGTTACCATAAGGTTCTTGACGAAAACCGTAAGCTATACAATCAGGTGCAAGACCTCAAGGGTGAGTTACTGCTTGTTGTAGCCTAGGTATCATGAATATCTATATTATGTGATTTAAGTCTTTCACTCCCACAGGAAGTATTCGAGTTTACTGTCGTGTGCGGCCATTTTTATCTGCTCAATCAAACTATTTGAGCACTGTGGATCATATAGAAGAAGGAACTATCGTTATTAATGCTCCATCAAGACATGGGAAAGGAAGCAAGTCCTTCAGCTTCAACAAAGTCTTTGGACCATCTGCAACCCAAGGTCTGTTAGTTTTTCATTTAAATCTTTTTTTCAGAGTAATGCAAACGTATACAACTACTTAAAATTTATTTCATTGAATTGCAGCCGAGGTCTTCTCTGATATGCAGCCGCTCATTCGGTCAGTTCTTGATGGATACAATGTGTGCATATTTGCATATGGTCAAACAGGATCAGGAAAAACTTTTACTATGGTAAAAAAAAAACGTTAGAAGGACCTGCGATTGTTTGTTTAATCATAAGAGTAATTTCTGTTTTGTTGACATGCGTTATTCGTGTTTCCAGACGGGACCCAGAGATCTCACAGAAAAGACCCTAGGAGTAAATTATAGGGCATTGAGTGATTTGTTTCTTTTGGAGCAGCAAAGGAAGGACACATTCTCCTATAGTGTTGCTGTACAAATGATAGAGATTTACAATGAACAAGTCAGGGATCTCCTAACTACTGATGGAAGCAACAAAAGATATCCTTTGAAAATTGTGTTTTTTGGTTATGCATAATAGATGCATGGTCTTCATTTTCTTATGTTACTAAATGATTTGACAAATACGACAAGTCAATTGCAAGTGGCTATCCTTAATCTTTTGACACATTAGAAATTCGCAACAGTTCTCAAACGGGTCTCAATGTACCAGATGCGAACCTCATTCCTGTATCATCAACCTCTGATGTCATTGATCTAATGAACCTTGGACACAGGAATCGCGCAGTGGGTGCGACAGCCTTAAATGACCGTAGCAGTCGCTCTCACAGGTGAGTTATTATGTTTCTAACGTGTTTCATTCGTCATGATTCCATGCAAATGTCCCAGGTAGAGTCTGACTTTTCTGTTTATGTAAATTTGTAGTTGCTTGACGGTCCACGTTCAAGGAAGAGACTTGACATCTGATGCCATTCTTCGCGGTTGTATGCATCTAGTTGATTTGGCTGGAAGTGAGAGGGTGGACAAATCTGAGGTGACAGGGGACAGGTTAAAGGAGGCACAACATATTAACAAATCCCTCTCAGCTTTAGGAGATGTGATTGCTTCACTTGCACACAAGAATCCGCACGTCCCATACAGAAATAGCAAACTTACACAACTGCTCCAAGACTCACTTGGTAAGGTCAAGGAAACAATTTTTTCAATTGAATTATTTTCCTTTCCCTTTTCTTTCCATGAATCATTTTAAGGTTTGAAATGACATTTTTATTTCAGGAGGGCAGGCTAAGACACTAATGTTTGTCCATATAAGCCCTGAACCTGATGCTTTAGGGGAAACAATAAGTACACTTAAATTTGCTGAGCGAGTGGCCACTGTAGAGCTAGGCACAGCTCGAGTAAACAAGGACAGTACATATGTGAAAGAGCTCAAAGAACAAGTAATTAGATTCTCTTTTCTCCAAGTTATTCTTTCCTTGATAGTTATCAGACTCTTCCTTAAAAATTTATTGCACCCCATATAATTATATTTTGTCCTCAGATTGCCAGCTTGAAGGCTGCATTAGCAAGGAAAGAAGGGGAGCCAGAACACAGAAGAAAAGAAAGTGAATTATCACCATGTATTCCTAAGCAACGGCTAGGAGATGTGAATGATACCAATGGCTTCAGGCAACCAATGGGTGATGTAGGAAACATAGAGGTAAACCTTGCTTTTCACCGTGTGGGATCTTTTTTCTCTTTAGTTCTGAAGCTGAGAGTAAACTCTTACATGCTTTGGGTGTCAACATAGCATCATAGAGAACTTGCTTTTTCTTGTTCTAGCATAGCACCATGGGCTCATCAACCAAAAATGGATATTTTCATCTTAGTTGCATTGTGCTTATAAATATACGCAGCAGTAGTTCTCCCCACAACGTGAGATCGATCTTGACAGATCGAGAGTTTTACATTGCAAGGATCTATGAATTTGAATTCCATATTTTTGTATGGGTTCTAGTTTGTGCAAGTAGGTGGCTGATGTGATGGTTTGTCATTGTGGGATGACCATTACCATTTTGATCCATTTCATTTGAGATGTGCTTGTAAAAGTAGTTAAATTGCAGATAACAACAACCACCTCATGTTGTTTTCTTCTGAACTTCTTGTATCATTAAATCCATCTGTGCAGCTCTACAAGAATTCTACATTGAGGCAGAAGAAGCAAAGTGTTGATCTTGATGAGCTATTAGCTAATTCACCTCCATGGCCGCCAGTCACTAGTCCTAGCCAAAACTATGTAGAGGAAGAGAAGGAAGTAGGATCGGGCGAGTGGGTAGATAAGGTGATGGTGAACAAGCAGGATGGTGTGAACAGAGTTGAAAACTCTCTAGGATGTTGGGAAGCAGACAATAATGGCCGCTTGCCAGATGCCTTTTATCAGAAATATCTACCAGATTCTTCCAAAACGTACCTTGATCAATCATACAACATGTTCATGGGTAACAACAACCAATTCAACACGGCTAGCACCGACTATATGGATGATCTTGATGCTGCCACGAGCGATTCATCAGAGCCTGATTTGCTGTGGCAATTTAATCAGCAGTCCAAACTGGTTGGATTAACCAATGGGATTGATTCAAAGACTAAGAAACCAAATCCAAAAGCATCAAAATATCCAGACTTGAGGTACTGCATTGCATCTCTAAATCCTGAGCTATGTTATTATGTCTAGTTATCTAACAATTTGTAACTCTTTGCAGCAAGAACTTAAATCCTTTGATGGGACCTTCACCGTCGAGGCAAAAACCTAATGGAGTCGGCGTCCCACAACAGCGCAAAAGGCAGCAGTCAGCAGCTGTTGATGGGAAACGCAGGACTGGGAATAGAAAGTAGGAATGTTGATAAAGATTTTCAGATTCTTTGACATATATATCTTTTCTTTGATTTTTTTTCCTTGAAAGGAAGACACACAAAGGGGTTTCACATTGTTCTTTCATTTTTTTTATCTTCTTCTCTTGTATTGTTTATATCATAGAAAGAATGCAGCAATAATTCCAGTTGCTTGTTTTTTTTTTAACTGGTGAGCTCTGAACCAGATGTGTCCTGACTTGATTGGTCGTTGATTGTATAATGTATAATACCACTATTTCTTTTATGTGGCAATTACTCTCCACAATTAGGTATGTATGTAGCTCATTAATTGTTTTACTTGTAAGTATCTGTAGATATTAAGGTTCGAGTTTCACCTCTACCTATTAAAAAAAAAAAAAAGCTGTGCAATCTCTGATTTGCCACCGGCTAAACATTTTATATACTGTTCCCGCCAAAAACAGTTTATTTTGGGCTAAATGCGGAATTGTGGCCACAGTCTGAATTTACTCATTTGCTCAGCCGGCCTAATTTCGTGTTGGGCCTCTACAATGCTCAGGTCAGCCCAAAGGTAATTCTTTTATAATGATTTTGTATTATTCACACCAAACAATTTCTCTTTTCCACTGAATATTTTCAAATATGGAATTATTTAGGTTGAAAATGTGGTTTTATTTATTTATTTAGCGCCAAAGTTCTCTTCCCATAGATTGTGAAAATGACAATGATGCCTGTAGAACTAATTTTTTCGACCATTTGATAAAGTGATGTCATATTATAATTACTTTGTAGTATTACTTATAAACCCACGTAATACGTTCGACCCGCTCAATCAATCTTATTCATACAAATTAGACCCTACATCCATTGGAAAAGACATGACTAAGTTTTAACTAGCAAATATGGGCTCCTTTAATTTTATTATAAGGGACCATTAGATCGGCTGTAGAATTTGACAAAATATTTATTTAATCCTACTCACTTAAAAATCAAACTAACAATTTCTCGTTATAACGAATATTTGGTCTCTATTTAGACGTAGAACCAAACCACAAAATCGTGGCCACATACCATCGTTCACGACGGACCACCACAAAAAATTGTGGCCATCAACCACGTTTACAGTTACAAGCAAAAGTCCACCCAACTAGTGGACTGCGTTTCAAACACAGAACTCTCTCGAATCTTCTTCTGCTTCTTCAACTCCTCCATCCTTAGAATTAAATTAGACCTTTTGCCAACTGATCATCAGAAGCATGTCTGTTTCTGCAATTGTGCAACTTTGCATGCAACAACAACACATTTAAATCATTAGTTAACTATATTATTTTATTATTAATTAGTACATTATATATTGAATCAAAGGAAGAAAAAAGAAAACATGTCTAAGGAGCCTGGTGCGCCTTGCTATTATTCGGTACTTGGATTACGTAAACAAGCGACTCCGACAGATATTCGTGATGCTTATCGAAAGCTCGCTCTGGTAAATTCATGCTAATTTTCATTTGCCCATACTAATTAATTGTTTTCTAATTAACTCCCTATATTTATATATTTTTTATTTTTATTTAACCGTAAATAAAATAGGACATCACTTAACTTTCTATCCTAAAAATTGCCACAATACTAAAATGTCATTTGGCAAGTGCTACGTCACCGCATTGTGTGTCACGTAGCATGGTGTGATGATACCGTACATGTTATGTCATCATTTGAAGGTAAAATGATAACGTGTCATATGTCACATCATCACATGTGCTGATGTGGCACGTCGCCACTTGGCAACAACCGATGATGTGACATGTCATGTAAGCTTTTTGTGTCACGATAAGAGGGTAATTAAACAAAAACAAAAAAGAGAGTATAGGGGGTAATTAAACGAGCAATTAGTATAAGAAGGTGATTAAATAAAGTATTAAAGTACGGGGTAAAATGTCATTAAACTATTTTCATTTCGAGAATAATCAATGTTAATTTTTAGTTTTGTCAATAGGTCCTGAATTTTGAGGAAATTCATGTCAACTTATATTTATTTTTTGAAGAAATGGCATCCAGATCGGTGGATGAAAGACCCGGTAGTTGCCGGACAAGCTAAACGGCAGTTTCAGCAAATTCAAGAAGCTTATTCAGTTCTATCAAGTAAAGGAAAGAAACGAATTTATGATGCCGGAATGTTGAGCCTGCTTGGTGACGACGACGACGACGACGAAGTTAGTCCTCATCTCTATTTATTTCAATTTCCCGTTTCAATATTCGAAATTTTTAATTTTTTTTAATTCATTATAATAAGACCGGCTGCTAAAAGTAAAACATAACAATATATCACATCAGTTAGTATTAAAATTTCGCTCGATTTGTTCGCAGATAAAACATTTTCCTTTTCAAATTAGTTTTGGATCATGAGTTAAAGAATTTTCTGTAAACAGGGGTTTTGCAGTTTTATGCAAGAAATGATTGTGATGATGGAAAATGTCAGACCAGAGGTAATTCTTTTTTAATGATTTTGTACTATTTACACCAAACAATTCTTATTTTATTTTTACTGAAAATTTTCAAATATGGATTTAATTAGGTTGGTTTTAAAAATGATCAGGAGGGTAACAACAGTTTGGAGGATCTTCAAGACTTGTTAAGGAGCATGATGGCTGCCGATGAAAGCATCAAATTTGGGCTGGATCGGAACATTCCTCAAATTCCTACCAAGAGAAAACGTCACAAAAACCTGTGATTGAAAAAATGGACAGTTAGTTTTTTTGGAGCATGATTATGTTCAAACGAGATTAAATTTGAAATTCAACCAACTATTAAAATAATAATAAAAAAAGGATTATTCTGACTAGACTGTAGATTTTTTCTTATGTTAGACTCGGAACCTAGTTTAGTCGGATTTTGAGTAAAATAGAATTTTTAGGTTTTTTTCTTCCTCTTGTTTGGTTAATTACTAGAATATTGTATGCTAATTACATTTATTAAAAATAATCTTATATAAATTTAAACGATTTTTTATTTTAATTATGCTAGAAATAATAAATCATTATAATCCAAACTTATTAGAAATTATTATTTTATAATGAGTTAAAGCTTCTGTTGTCACGAGATGGATTCTAACCGGCGCTTATGTTATTGAAAGTAATGAGTAATCCACTAACCCAATCCACTAACAAACCGCAAACAGTCAAAAACACCTAAACCGTAGCACACACTACATGTCGTCCACCACTCCCTATTTGACCATCCCGCAGCAGCGCAGCCCAACAAAAAGAAAAGAAGAAAAAAACGCCAATCAAACTTTTCAGTTCCCGATTTCGACCAACCTTTTTTTTCATTCACCTGCCCCTCCTCCTCCTCCTCCTCCTCTCTTGCGTCCTCCAATTCTTCAGCTTTCAGTCTCCGGCAACAACACTCCGCCTCAGCATCAGCTGCTGTAGAAGGGAAATGGCCATGTATATTGTGGCCCGTCGCCTTTCTTCTGCATCCACGGCGTCGCATCATCTCGCAAGTTCATGTCGTTACGCAACTTGCTTGAGATCCTACTCCACCGCCTTCAGAGAAGAAAAAGACACATTTGGCCCCATCCTCGTCCCCGCCGATAGGTCCGTTCCGTTCCTCTGTCTCCCTCAACTCTCCATCACTTCACTTCAGTTCGTTTCGTTACTGTCTTCTGTTTTGTATTCGTTTATTTATTTTTGATATTTCAGGTTGTGGGGCGCGCAAACTCAAAGATCGCTGCAGAATTTTGATATAGGAGGGGAGAATGAGAGAATGCCGGAGCCGATCATTCGTGCCTTCGGTATCCTTAAGAAATGCGCTGCCAAGGTTTTACTTGATTTTGTTTTGTTCTTCGTTATTTAAATTGTGTTTTGATACTTTCGTTTAGTCTGAACTGTTTTTGTTTCTTTGTTGAAGGTGAACATGGAGTATGGACTTGATCCGTCCATTGGCAAGGCGATAATGCAAGCAGCTCAAGAGGTAGCTGATGGGAAGTTAAATGACCATTTCCCACTTGTTGTATGGCAGACTGGCAGTGGCACTCAAAGTAATATGAATGCCAATGAGGTCAGAATCTCTGGTGGTAGTTTCTGTTGTGATATTGAGTCCACTTCAATGTGGTTCACGAATTGATACAATGTTATGGGTTTTATAGGTTATTGCAAACAGAGCTGCTGAGATCCTTGGCTATAAGCGCGGGGGAAAATGTGTACACCCTAATGACCATGTCAACAGATCACAATCTTCTAATGACACTTTTCCTACTGTGAGTGTGATTTACTTATTCATTTTTGCCTGAATCATTAATCTTATTTGTTCATTTTCCCCCATTTGAGATATTATTGTGTTGTGATTGTTATTGTTCTTAGACCATTCATGTAAGTGTTATCTTTGCCTACCATTTTGAATACTGGTTGGTGGCACTCTTAAATCAATGATGTGCTCTTTCTTCTACAGGTAATGCACATTGCAGCAGCAATGGAAATAAATTCGAGATTAATACCCAATTTGAAAACTTTGCACGCTACATTGGATTCAAAGGTAAAATATCCATTAATTTTGTACATTTTTTGGAATTTGTTTTATTTCATATGAATGGGTCATTACTTCTTGACACACAATTGGGAGATAACATGTATGCATATTTCGCAAATGCGACGGGAGTTTAATGTTTGTTTATCTGCCTTATATCTATTATGATTTAATTCACAAAAATGGTTTCACTGTTTGTTTTATTGTGCCAGTCTAATGAGTTCAAAGATATTGTTAAAATTGGGCGCACTCACACTCAAGATGCAACACCTTTGACACTTGGGCAAGAGTTTAGTGGCTATACCACACAAGTAAGATTTCTTTCTGTAGCACATTCTATCTGTGATTTACTATCTGGTCCATATATATATGTAAACTTACTTCAGCTTACTTCAAATGTTTTGTGTTATTTTTTTGTTTGCAGGTGAAATATGGAATTGATCGTGTCATGTGCACGCTGCCCCGCATGTATCAGGTTGGCTACTCAGTTGAAATAAAGGATGGCATCCTTTGTTTTGTTCTCATATAGCACAATAAATTTAAACTTTATTTGAACAGCTTGCACAAGGTGGAACTGCTGTTGGAACTGGGTTGAACACGAAGAAAGGGTATGTTAGGCTTGTGGGTGAAACAGTTTTTGTTCATGAATTAATTTTCTTCGCTTTTTCCTCCATGGTGATTAGTACTTCGAATATTCCTAATTGTTTTGTTTTTTATGATTGAAATTTCCTTTGTAATCTTTACTCTGTGATTACACATGAATGCTTACGAACTATTTTTACCCATTTTTAATTAGTATGTTTCCGTTGGTGCCAAGGTACCTTTTTCCATGCACTCATAGATATCTTATATCCCTGTAGGTTTGATGTCAAGATAGCTGGTGCAGTAGCTGAGGAGACAAGCCTACCGTTTGTCACAGCAGAAAATAAATTTGAGGCTTTGGTTAGTTCTAATCTTTTTTTTCTTCATAATTTTGCTTTCTTTTTCCACCAATTTTGTTGGGATTCAACCAGTAATATTTACTCTTGTATATTTTATTTTGTTTTTTCGAGCTTTAATGCCATTGTATCTTACAATACATAGAGAAAGCAGAATAATTCTATTGCTAAAACGATATGTTTTCCCAGGCTGCACATGATGCTTTTGTTGAAACCAGTGGATCTCTTAACACAGTTGCTACTTCTTTGATGAAGATTGCAAATGACATACGCTTGTTAGGAAGGTGTGCAGTTGAAAAACCTTCTTTACCTCCTAAATGATTGCTATATCTTGTGCAGGACATTCCCTAACCCTCTTAATGATTGATTATTTTTTTACACTGATTTCCCCCTACAGTGGTCCACGGTGTGGCCTTGGTGAACTCATTCTCCCTGAAAATGAGCCAGGTAGCAGTATTATGCCGGTATATCATCATGTCTTCTTGCTTACAAACAGTATTTTGTAACTCTCAGCAGCAAATTTTAAGATGTTTTTACCATATAGTCTGTTAATGTTATTGAGTTTTTTTGTTTCAGGGAAAGGTCAATCCCACCCAGTGTGAGGCACTAACAATGGTCTGTGCTCAGGTAATTGTCTTAAGTTCCGCCTCTTTAATATGAAACAAATCACCTATGGGAACACACCTGTCGTGAAAGTCTTTTATTTACTACTCTGATAAGTTTTTTTCATGCAAGTCAGAATCTTTCGTTTGAACCAACCATAACTGTTCGTCTTTGACAATTTTTCTACTCTCTTTTGTTTTCGAAACCCGATGTTTTAATCCTTTATCTTGCAGGTTATGGGAAATCATGTGGGAATTACAGTGGGTGGCTCAAATGGCCACTTTGAGCTAAATGTATTCAAGCCAATGATTGCTCGTGGTCTTCTACATGTATGTTATAATGCTGTATTGGTGTTATTAGTTATTTAAGCAATTTTAAATCAGTTCCTTACACTGCATCCACTATCCACAATTCTACATATTGCTATGGCATTATCAAGCTTGAAGAATCTGATCTAATTATGATTGTTTGTGCAAAAACAATTCAATCTCTATTTAAGTTTGTAGATCTTTGATTATCCTAGTAATTCTGCTGGAAACTCTGATTGCATTTCCTTGATTGATATTACGATTGCTATATTGGAGTCTGTATACCTGATTTCCTGTCCTTCTTTACCCAATTTGTGTACTTGGCTTGTGACTGGTAATCAGTGAGAATATGTGGACTTGACTAAAACCATTATTATTGACCTTCTGCTGTCAGTCCGTGAGATTGCTTGGGGATGCATCTGCTTCCTTTGAAAAGAACTGTGTAAGAGGAATTCAAGCTAACAAAGAAAGAATTGCAAAATTACTCCACGAGGTTAGTTCTTGCTAAACTCAAATAGTTTAAATGACTGTGTAGTTGATAGATTTAAAAGTTTATCGATTGTTATGCTACTGACAATTTGTGTGGCCTTGCAGTCTTTGATGCTTGTAACGTCATTGAACCCTGTACGTTCCATCCTAAGTCCATCTGTACATTCTCCTTATTTTTTGTGCTTTGTGTGATAACTTGCATGATTACCTCTGTTGCAGAAAATCGGTTATGACAACGCTGCTGCAGTTGCCAAGCTAGCCCACAAGGAGGGGAGCACTCTGAAGGTAGTGATTTCTTTTCATTGCCGTTGAGAGATATTTCTACTAACCGTCGAGAGATATTTCTCATACACATTTGGCTAGTATTTGCATATAGTGTCTTGGTTTCTGCTTGTCAATAGCATGAAACTGTTTGTATTGTGGGACCAATTGCATTTTCTTTCCCCTTTTTATTTTTGTCTAATAATGGGCGTATATTGTTAGGGTTTCTACTCATTAGTTAATTGAAACTGACTGGCGTATGTACTTGCCTAAAAGAATGCATACAACCTAATATTTATGATCTAGCATGTATCTTTATTAGCACCACAACTTTTACTAAAACATTATCAGATCCACTTAAATTAAACTTTTCACTAACTTACATGCAGATATTTTAGAACTTTTGACGGAGAAGCTTAATCTTCTGGCTTGCTTTATTATTAGGATTCCTAGGGTATACAGGATTCTAGTTTAGGAAAACCGGTATTGTACATGTTTTTTCGGCCTACTTTCTGCTGCAATTCGGATCTGTCCCCCACTCTTACTACTTGGACCTTGCTCACAGTTTAACCACAAAGTTCTATTACGTTTTAAATTTAACTCAAAAAGCAAATGCCTATGTTTAAAAAATTTGCCACAGTCAGTATAGATTCTCTGGGTAGTTTTCCCTTATCAGGTAGGTTGAAATTTGGAAGGGCACAGACAGCACTAAAACAATTTAATACTCTAGAGTAATGGAGCATATTTGTGAAATCATCTTCATGTTGTTATATGCTTTATGCCTTATAGTTATACATTGTTTATGACAATAATTATTAGTTATGGGTTGGTCTGCTTGGCAACTTACGAGTTGCTAGAATATTTAATGTCATGCATTTCACTTCTGCAGGAAGCTGCACTGAAACTTAAGGTACTCTCCAGTGAAGAATTCGACACCCTTGTGGTGCCTGAAAAAATGATTGGCCCATCAGACTGACAAACTTACCGAGACATCGTTTCATGAGCTCAAGCAACAGCGCCGGGTGTATGTTTCTATTTTTGCTGACGTGTGAAATCACTTGATAGGAATAATGATGCTATTTTTTTTGTTGAACAATATTCTTAGAGGCTTTCTCATTGGCTGGCTTATCACAGACCTGTGCAAATAGCCATTGATAGGGTTAATAATCGAAAGCCTCCCTCATTTTGTAGCGGACAGGGCAACGCCCTTGAGAAATTTATATAGGCAATGAAAGAGATGTTCTTTTGGCATGAGATAACTCCAGATAGTAGCGTATATGTACAACACGCAATGCTTGAGTGTTATTTTTTACATTTTATTCAAGGTTACTGTCAGGTAGTCGATCCTCTCTATGGCACTGCGTCGAAATGTGCTGTCAGCAAATTTGTGACAGTAAGGCAACAAAAAACCAGAAGTGCAAACGAAAGTTGGGGTTGTGTGGCTAATAATGCCCAGATACCCTATCTTCGTACCATTTTCAGGCAAAATAAGAGATTATCAGATGTCTAAAGTCGAAATGCTCTTCGTACTTAAACCCGGGGAAAAAAACTACTTGGTCATTTACAGCACCCATCACCATAATGCAATACACTGCCCCCCTTCGTTTTAGTATTCATAATAAAATAATATTACAGTTTATGGCATGGATTTTGAAGAACAAAGAAGCAAATTCTGACATGGTTGGTTTGCAACTATTTAACAGTAGTATCTTCTTACTTCTGTTTGGTTTGAAGCAGGGTTTATGGGTTTCGCACTCTGTACAAATCAATTCAAACAGTAGTTTTGCAGGTGGAGCTCCCCAAATCCCAAACTGCCGGTACCAGGAATTTGTTTTCATTAGCACCATAAACATTGTAACTTGCCTTACTCACTTTGTCCACGATCAAATCTCCAGGATATCCCGGATACGCTCCAGCACCGAATATCCCAGGACATGCCGTGACAGCCTCCAACGGTGCCAATGCATCTCCCTGAAAATACCCCGAGTTATAAGGGTTCGTAGCAGCTCCTGCAAGAATGGTTGCAATATTAATAACCGCAGCGTCGGTCCCAACACCATTCGGTGGTAGAAGAGCAGCCTGGCCTGGAGGACCATAAGCGGGAGTTGCATAAGGCCAGGCACAGAAACCTGGACACTGCACCGCAGGATCTCCTACATGAGCGAAAACTATTTTTTTCGACAGCAACACCAAACTGTCATGAAAGCCGCAAGAACTAGTGCAGAATTTCTCCACTATGACATCTTTAGATGTCAAAACTAAGTATATAGCATTGGAATCAATTGGTAATTTTTTGCTGATCACATTTCTAGTGACAAGGTTCGCTATTTGGGTTCTTTTTAGGTTCTTGCCTAGAGAATACAGGTCACCTACTTGTTTACCAATCCTGACAGTAGTTGAAACAGGTTTTTTGGCCCTGTCTTTGTAGGACGTTACTGCTCTCCACCAGGCGGCGACGCTGGGTTGTTTTGTGGGAGCAGGTGGACTGAAGGAGGCAAAGAAATTGGTGATGGTGGTTCTGTCCTTTAGGGAGAAAGATCCATACCATATGAGGTAGATGTTTATGCCGCTCGGCGCGGTCAAGAGAGGACCGCCATGGTAAGTGACGGAGGAGAATCCGGTGGCTAGAGAAGAAAGGTTGGTCTGTGTTTGGTTCTGCTTCAGGGCATGTGACCATGGAGCTAGAACAAGGGCACTGATGATTACTAAGGGAAAGAGCAGGGACCTAATTGCTAACATTTTGGACAATTTCAGTTCAAGTTTCCTTTTTTTTGGGTGTGTTTATGAGATTTGAGAATGGCCCTTTTTATAGGGAGCTTTTGGTTCAAGTCCTTTTCGTAAGTTGATGGGATCGGACCTGGGATTCCTGCAGTGCATTATTGTAGACAAAACCCATGCACATTTTTCTCTTTGGGAACTAAAAGAGAATTTTTTTAATCATTCTTTTTCTCGTTGGCAATTGGATGTTGACCTTTGCTGTAAGAGGCAAGAGGTAGAGATGTTATCAATGTGTTAAATCATACTTTATTTTCATTCAGAACATACTTCACCGTTTATATATAAAGTATGCATTTATCGGAGCGAGAACATCCTAAAACTAAACATAATGTTGGAAAGGGAAAAAAATCTGATTATAGCCAGCTGATGGGTATAGGTAATTCACATGAAAAAGAATGTTTCTTCTCTTGGAAAATTGAGGGAATGTTTCTCATCTTTCTTGACGTGTGAGAAAATAGAAGCAAATTTAAATGTTTAGGCACATAACAAAACAAAATTTCAGAAAAAAATGTACTTATAGTGCTTTCTTGACGGCAAAAGGCTTCTTCCTTCTTCTTCTTCTTTGTGTAACACTAACATTTCTTTTACCATAGTTCTTTCTTTAAACCGAAACCGACCCATACATAAATATTCGGTAATAAAATTTATGCAATTAATTCAATTACTAATAAATTTATAACTCAATAATACTTTTTATTTACAAAATAGAAAATTTTAGTTTGGTTGGCCACCAAACAAAAATCCCAAAGTACAGGTGGTTTTAGGTTTACTCGATTTTTCACATCTTGGACCAAAGTGTAAAACCAAATAAGCCAATTCTTGGCGTTTTTTTGCACGCCTCTTCTTGTTGGGCCAATCCTATCCCTTTTATTTTATGTACTCCAAATTTCCAATCAATAAACTGTGGTGTGTGTATGTACAATTATAGTCAATTGTCTCCGATCAATCCAATCAATAATTGATACTAATTAATATCATCATTATTTTATTTTCTCAAGTTTAGGATAATATCGTTATTTAATCACGTTGATGTCACGGATTATGGACCATGCAGTGCACAAAACACACGTTCATGAATTCATTAATTAAGATTCCATAGGCACTATGCAGGGCTCCATCTATTAATTAGCTCAAGATAAGCATGGGTTAGGCTTTTCATATAATAATACTTCATTATACACCAATAATCAATTAGATATCAATCTTAGTTATGGTCAAGCGGTAATAATTTGTCTATTATTTAATAAAAATCTCAAGTTTCGAGTTATGGGGTGAAATAAAATCATATTGAGAGAGTCACTTCTTTTTTAAAACCGAACAATACTCAAATATAATTAATTTCAATTGAGAGAATAATCGAAGAGACTAAAAATAATATTTTAAGAGCATCAACATCTTGCATTATCATGTGAGAATTATGTGAAGAGAAGCAAATGATTGATATGTTCACCTTTAATTCTTGTTTGGTTTCTTGGAAGTCATTTGTTAGGACTAAAACACTAACCGCCAAAACTTTTGGGTGGCTGATTGGCCGTGATGAGACCTCACGACCACCAACCATTGATGCTTACTATTCAACTCTCCCTTTGACTTGGTGTGGCTGGGCTGGCCGGCCGACACTAAAATCTCCTACAGCCCACCAATCTGGTAAATTCGACTTTTTTCTATTAAAGATGAATAAATCCGTCAGTATTATTTAAGCACAATCGATGTCGATTGACAAATGATATTAGGAAGAAGTAAACTGTTCGCGACAAATAATTTCTCCATATCCAAAATTGAACGTGTATTTTTTTATTTAACAAATGAGGGTGTCAAACCAATAACACTTAAAATTTACTCCCTCCGTCCTGGAATATTGGACGTTTTAGCCCAAAACTCATTTTCATTTTTAATTGACGCCATTGGCATTTGTGTCCATTTAGTCTGTGCTTTCTCAAAATCACCCTCAAACGACCCGTCGTTTTCCACTTGAGATGGGCGTCACACATGGGCAAAATGGAGAAAAGTGAAAATAGCTGGCCCTTTTTACTTTTTGGTTGGAGACATGAATCAGACGATTCAGTCCCCTCTGACACTCTCTTCTCCATCTTCTTCTTCTCTCCTCAAACGCTCTCAACCAAATTCAATTCCAAATAATTGAAGGAAAAATCCCAAATTAAATCCCCAAGGTATCGAAATGATGGAATCGATGAGGAGACGGTCACGGGAAGTACCGTTTCTTCGCTTATCCTTCGTCATGAGACGATATCGGTGGAAGTTAGGGTTTTGGGTATCCATCCGGACCTTCGAAGCATGGATGTGGCTCGCAATGTCGTTCCAATATCCAAGGGAGTGAAAGGCTTCGACATCAGGTTGTATTGTCTTCTTTCTAATGGGTGAACTGGGATTTTTAACTTCTTTTTCTGTATTCTTCATTTCTGGGTTGGAATCTGGATTTATGTTGCCAGATGGTTTTCTGAAAAGGATTTAGGTTTTTGGGTTTAATTAATTGGGTGTTGGGTATTGTTGATTATGGATTTATTTTTAATATTTCTCCATCCGTGTTTGATTTTTTTCTAATTTCTTCATCTGTTCTTCTTCAAAAGTTTTTTTGTTCATCTGTTCTGTTTCAATTTCCCTGCCCAGCTGGGTTTAAAATAGAAGGAAATTGTTTCCAGATTCCGGGATAGGACATTTTAACCAAAGCATTTTATTATTGAAAAAGACGATAACATAACAGACGGGAAGTGCAATACATAAGTACATTCTTTAATTGAATTTTGGAATTGCAGTGAGTTTGTTGCCAAATTTGTTCAGGGTCCTATGTGCATCATTGGAGTTGTTGATGCACACGTTGAGAAGCTCCTGCTTCGTCTCCAGCTTGCTGATTGTCTTAGCCAATGACACAATGGCCTCACTGGTAGTCAGGCAAACTTCTTCAGGATCTAAACCATCATTTTCAAATTCAGCACCAGCCCTGATCTCCTTCAGCCTGCGAGAGAGAGTCTTCAACTCGTTGATGACCTGATCTGTCTGCAGGAGTTTGGTATGGAAATCATTAGTGTCATCGTGGAGACGAGTGATTGCATTCCCTGCCCGGTTCAGCATGGAAGTTGCTTCGTTAGGGTTCATTGTGGGTGAAATTAGGGTGCAGAGTAAGGATTAGGGTGAGAAAATGTGGCCTGGTTAGGGTTAATTGCCGCTTCTTATATAGGGAATGGGGGG
Source organism: Viola odorata (assembly GCA_963691705.1). Classification (NCBI taxonomy): domain Eukaryota; kingdom Viridiplantae; phylum Streptophyta; class Magnoliopsida; order Malpighiales; family Violaceae; genus Viola; species Viola odorata. Next base: position 58,299,430 of record OY829541.1, read on the forward strand.
AAGATAGGAAGTTGTGCCGTAAAAGCTTTTGAATAGGCACATTGATTGGATAATTCAAGGCTGCATCGGTTATTCAACAAAGTAGGATAAGCATCAGCCTATCAACAGATGCCTAGATCAGATGGAAAGAAATGGAGTTGTGCCTTCATACGCTACTTGAAGAGGTGAAGGCTGCAACTGTTTGGGAATCTGTTCAGAATTTTCAGGAATCTCTTCAGCAAAAGTTACCACTCCTGCATTGACTCCTCTGTTCTTTCTTTTTTTTACTTAGCACCTGTACATTTAGATGGGAGCAACTGTGCTCTGTTTTGTTTGGGAGCAATTGTGCTCTGTTTTGTTTAGGTGTATCACTGGTCCCTTTTGAATGTCCAAGTTTTGTGTAATTTTGGGAGCAAAGCTCTCTACTTTGGTTGAATAAAAATCCGTTGGAGTAATTTTCGTGTGAATTTTTGTCCAATTGTATGTATTGAGAATGGATTGGCAAACAGCAGGCATGAAAACTGATCTGAATTGGCAACAGGTTGCCTGAAAACACCACTGATGTGGCAAAATCAGTGAATAAGTGGCCTGAAAACTGGAAAACTTGACTGATAGGGCAACAGATTGCCTGAAAACACCTCTGATTTGGCAAATTCAGCACCCTAAGTTGCCTGAAAACTGGAAAAAAAATTGACAAACAGCTGTAGTAAAACAAACAAAGAAATTGGATTGAATTGCATAAATCCAATCAAAAATAAATAAAATCCGCATCAATTAAATCAGATTCAATTGCCTGAATTGCATCAAATCTCTCAAATAAAAAAGGGCAGAAATCAGAATGAAAGGATTTGAAGAAACAATACAACCTGATTTTCAAAAACATCACAGATAAGCCAAGTTTAACCAAGCAACTACTGATTGCATTTCTGGATTGACAAAAGATTTACAAACTATCACAGATAAGCCATCCTATGTACATTACAAAATCCTATGACAGCATCAAGGTTTAACCAAGCAACTAAGTCAACTATAAACATCCGATCATCTGAAATCATTATAACAGAGGATTGGATGTTTCTTTACACCATCCTATGTACATTACAAAATCCAAATCCAGCAATGCACAACATCCCTACATTTTTCTACGAATTGCACACATGATCAGTCCAAGGTCTTCGAGTCCAACTCCATCCATTACAACATCCCTTCATTCTTCAAAGCTATACACACATGATCAGTCCTTGTTCTTCAAATCCTGCAATGTTACTAAACAAAATTCCACATATGATAAATCCAATAACCTCTAATCCAACGACACATGATCAAAATAAAGTTGGCATCAAACTGGACTGCAATGGAAAGAAAATCACCTGATGCTTTAAGTAGCTAGTAAAGCAAATGCATTGGCCACAACTTCTCGGGGCAAACTTAATGAAATGGGTACAACTCTTTGTTTATGCATTCGATCCTTATACAAGTGTGGAATCTTGTAATTATTCGACCCATCTTTTTTGAGAATCTCAATCATACAGGCCTGCAATGTTATCCAAACAAAGTTGCACTTCTTGACTGAAAATTCTTCAAATGCCTTCTCAACAGCAGCAACCAATTGGACAATGGACATTGCGCATTCCTTGCTTTGCAAAGACTGAATGGCTCTGAAAAAGCCTAAATCCAAGACATTGAGATCGGGTGAGTTAGGGGGTTGACAAACAAGTGAAACCCTCAATCCACTGCCCTGAACTGCATGCAAAAATTCAACATCGTCAGTGTGTATGTGACTCTTGGCATTGTCCTGCTGAATATAAATGACATCGTTAATACTTTCCCTTGGCCATTTTGATACTATCGCAGGCAATACTTTTGAAATCATAAAGGCTCTAACTACATCCCTTGTTATGTTAGCGATAGGTTTGATCTCAATTGTTCCCCGAGGCCTGTTATGACTCGATCTCACTGCAGCGACCGATTGAACTAAAGGGAAAAGACCAATCTTTCCATCAAACGTGCATAATCCATCAGAGTCAAACCTTGGCCTCGATACAGCAACTAAAAACATAACCTTAGGTATGAAATGAGATGATTTAATTGTTCTTACAGGGTCTGGTTCGTCGTGCAACATGTAGTATGTCTGCGACCTCTTCGTTAAGTAGAACCACTTCTCGTCTATGTGCACTGTATTAGCCATCTGCTGGAATGTTGGAGCAGAATGTAATGATGATGGAACCAAGCTGTGCAGACAGTGATTGATTCTGGAAACTTCATTCTCTGTAGTTAACGTAGGTTTGGTGGCACTCGTGTGGCGCCTGATGACCTTCTCCTTCAACTTCTGATGCAGGAATGACTTCGAAACACCAAGGTTCTTTGCAAGTGACCTTAGTGTTGTCCTCTGGCTCAAAGGGAGACTTCGTATGCGATCCAAATCAAACTCAACTCGTTTCCTCCCACAATTTTTCACTCTGAAGTTTTGATGATAATTGTTTCCAGATTCCTTTGCACACTTCCATATTCGTTGAATTGTTCGAATGCCAACCCCAAACTGGACAGCAACATCCTTCGTTGCTCCTCTCTTCAACACCCCAAAGTTACTTTTTGCCAACAACAGTTGTAGTACATCCAACCGTTCTGCTGTAGTCAACTCTTTGCCCTTCACTGATCATACAAATGCAAACACAATGTCATTGAACATGCTCAGACACCATGGGGAAAATAGATAGAAATTGAAGATGAAGGTTTTACCTAGCTGAGGCCTCTGGTTTAAGTCTAACGCGGCCACATGTTCCTGCGCTTCTTCGTTGTGGCTAATTTCTTCATTTTGGGGTTCTATCAACTGGAGCTGGTCTTCTGGTATCTCTTCAATCCCTGCCCATTCACTTGAAGGAGATGCTGGTTCCATCAACAAAGCAGAACGAGGTGTGTCTGGGAGCTCGTTGACCACAAAACTTGAAGAAGCCATCGCCAATCGAGGAGTAGTTTTCAGACAATGAATTCGGTGGGTATGAATGAAGAGGGGGATACTGAAATTTTGAATTCCAAACGAGAATTCAAATAAATAGAGAAAACTGGAAAAGGAGGGAAGAAATTTCATTTTCGGATTCATTCAAATTCCAATCCCAAATTTTTAGCTCCAAATCTTGGCGCGTTAGGGCTGAAAATTGGGAAAAACTTTGAGGGAAAATTGAGGAGAGAGAGCGTTTGAGACGAAAGGGATCGAAGGAGGAAGAAGGAACGCGGGATGTTAACGTTGCATTCGTGGAGCCCACAGACAAGGCACGGCCCACCACACTGGCAGCATCGTCAGTCGCCTAAATTGGTGTGATTCACTCCCTCGCGTCCAATATTCAAGGACGGAGGGAGTATTAATGAGTTACAAAAGTATTTGGACTGGAATTTCAATTTTGGGCCTGGGCTTTCTGGCTTACACCCAACCCAGGCCGAGAAATTCTACAATTAATGGGTTCTTAAAATCTTCTTTTGGGTTAATTTCCATACATACATCAAGACAAAATCAACCAAATTCAAGTTAATCAAAAATCCATTGACCCCACAAGGATGGGAAGAAGAAGAAATGATCAATTAAGAACGAATAGGCAAAAGCTCTAACCTTGAATTTTTGCACTAAACCACCTCCCTTTTTCCCCTTGAATTTTCAGCACACATCACCAAGTTTTTTCTTTCTTTTCTTTAGACACAACAAGGAGAGAGGGAGAGGAGAAAAAAAGGGATTTATATAGGCCAAGCAAAGGCTTCGTTTGGCTAGTTCAAATTAACTAAGGTATGGTCTCAACTTTTGCACCCAAACACAAGCGTACACAAATTGTATAGTTCCAACCTTCTTACTAGTTCCTTTACACTCGATTCGAATAAAACCTCGAGTATAAGACTAGAACAATTTTATACTAACTATGAATTAAATTACAATTTAATTCTTAATGAAAATTTAACTCGAATTTAGTTATACTACTCCGATGGTGACGTGGGGAAGTAATTAAGAAGCTGAATTTGGGGCATTACACAAAGCGTGGGGGAGTGACGAAGTTAAGTGACACCGATGGTGACGTACTCCGGCTAGAAACCTTCATTTGCTGGTGAGCTTGTTGCTCCTTGTACCCGAGCCAACTCCATACTTGTTATATATGCAGTTCAATCTGTCAAAATTCTACTCTCTCTTCTTTCTCCCTTCAGTCGAATTGAAGAACTCAGTTTCCAGGATTAAAACCCTAAATTCCATCTCAATCTCACATTCTAATATGCTTCTTATATGCTCTATGTTTAATGTCTTATCAAACGAGCTCCCCGTAATTGAGCTTGTTAATTCTTATTTCTTATAAGGTGATAGAAAATGGAGGGAAGTAACAAGATTTTTTTTTTTAAAACTTTAACAAAGTGCCAATGTTATCTTACTCTGTGTTTTTTTCTTTTTTCACAGTGAAATAGCACGAATAAAGACTTCAAAATTCAATGGTGTTGGATTTCCTAGTCTTACTAGGAAGTTTGTATCTAAAAAAATCTGTGTGATTTTTTACCCAATTTTAATTCTATTTTTTTATAAAATGAGAATAATCGGATTAGAATTAAGCTAATAAATATATCATTGTCCCAAAATTTTACCTTTCAAATTCAAGTATTGTCAGCGTTAGAAATATAATTTGCATCATTTCTTTGAACAAGAAGTTAATATAAATAAATACTTACTTGAAATTTTACTTATTTGCAAAAAAAAAAAAATTCTAAAGAATTCACCATAATTACATCTAGTATATGCGTAATTTCAGTGGAGGAATTAAATACTTTTGGTTATGTCATTAGAGTGATACTTGAAGTGATTTTGGATAATACGGACTTAATTTACTCTCAATAAACCATAATATTTTGGTCAAATTCCCTTGACCATTTACAATAACTCGTGACAAGAAACAAAAGTGACCAAAGGCTAAAGCTTAATGATTGGGAGACTAATCTCACTGGATACAAAGATTTAAACCACACATTATATTAAGGTAGCGTTTGATTCACGGAATGCTACTTTCTTCTTTGGAATCACTCTCCCGGGAGAGTGATTGAGGGGAATGTTAGTTTTTTGTGTTTGCTTGGGATTTAAGATTCCCGGGAAAGTAACATTATTGTGTTTGTTTTGTACTTGAGAATCTTCGAGGAAAGTAAGAAAAATAACTATTTTATCATTTTCTATATTTGTGTCTTTGTTATCTTGTCAGTGTCTTTTGTTATCTTGTTAAGTGTATAATTATTCTTTTCTATATATACTGTGCTACACAGTTTCCTCTAAACACGTTAGACTTTCTCTCTATTTAATTGTCTATTTTTCAACAATCAAAATATCAAATGAGTTTGCTTTATAACTATGATTTTTTGCAGGTTAAAGAAAATGACAAATGACATAACCTTCGTATTAGAGTTCTTGAAAATTATAACAAAGTATGACACATATTGTTCTAGCAATGCAAAAAAACATAACTGCAACAATAGACAAGTCTAGAATCGGGATTTTTTGGATGATTTCCATTCTTAACCGTATTTTCTTCTACTTATTATTATTTACATCATTACGATGTAATTTTTATAATTTTGATGTAATTATTCTATTTTTTATGTAATTATTATAATTTTTATGTAATTAAAATAATTTTTATGTAATTAATTATAATTTTTATATAATTAATATAATTTTTGTATAATTAATATAATTTGACGAAGTTTTAGAAAACAGAAAAGGAAGAAGACGCTTTATTAGGTTATTTTTTATAATTATTTTTGGACAAATATGTCATTTAACAAAAAAAAATTAACTTTCCCTGTAGGAGGGAATCACCCTCCCCACCTCGTAGCCAAGAAATCACTTTCCCCCATTTTTGGGAAAGTCAAGGCGGTCAAGGAAAGTTGGATTCCAGGAGAGAGTGATTCTTTGACGCAACCAAATGCAATAAAGTTCGGAATCTCAAATTCTCGAGTCACTTTCCTTTTTAATTCCGACGATTGATTACTTTCTCCCTTCTAATCACTTCCCTAGAAGAGAGATTATCGGGAGAGTGAAGGGATCAAGGAAAGTTGCGTCAATCATTCACAATAAAATTTAAAATTTCAGTTTCCCAAATTACTTTATCTTCTTATTCGGCAAACCAAACGTTACATAATGTTTCATTATATTCACTAAAAATAAAATGTTTAATTAAAAAAATTAGTTATGATAAACTAAATTATATTTTGTACTAAAATTATTTTATATATTATTTTATTCATTTACTCACATTATAATTGATCATGAAATATTTTGTATAATATAATTTAATTTATAAACTAAATTATATTTTGCACTAAACCTCACTTAATTTAACCTCATCCGACGCCGTTTATGATCCTTCCCTAACCCTTCGCAATTCTTTTCCTCTCACTCGGTAACCTCAAAACAAAAAAAGCACAAAAGGAGCAACCTCCCTCCTTAATCTCTTCCCAGCTCCAGTAATTCCATATTTGAAGAGAATTTGGTAAATAGCCGAACAGCAGAGGCAGAGCAGAGAGCTTCCCTTTCCTCCACTCAATCACTATTGACACTCGTTTTTTGCTCCAGTCGCCATTGTTAACCATCTTCAGGTACGCCTATCTGTATATTAAACACTTTAAGAACATTGCTTTATACTTATGCAATGCATATTTTTCGAATTTTTTATTGTAATTTTTAGTACCCAAGGTTCAGCATCTTTGCATATGTAATTTATAGTTTGACGGGCAGAAAATTCATAAAATGGACGCTTTTTAGTTTTCTACCCAAACTTTATTGAGGTCGAGAACCTTCTCTTTCTGATTTCCTTTCGGCCAATTTGCCAATGTGCTGCTTCGCTTCGCTTGCTACAGGACTTTGCTACTTCTTCTCGTGCGCTTTAAGTACAAGTCGTTGATCTGCAGGGAGTGACAGTATGGAGGAAGTACTTGTTGAAGACTCATGGTGAGCTCCCTTTACTTGCTTGAAATTGTGATTTTTTTTGTTGCAATTTCTATCAAGTCTGAGTACTGTAGAACGAATTGGTGCAGTGTATAATGTTAGTATGTTTTTTTCTTTATTTGGATAAGTTATGATAGTATGTAATAGCAGAGTCAATTATTGAGAATTTACTAGTATTCCCCATGTAATATATATGGAGTTTCCAAGCTTAACCTAATTGGCTAGTTTATCCTTTCGTTTTGGGAAGCGTCTCATGGCTTGTTTCTTGTATTTGCTAGTTTCGGAGGTGGTAGCAATGCTATGATATTGCCAGCAAAGAAAAATAAGAAGAGGAAAGGCATGAATCAGGTGTGTATGGGAAGATAATACTCGTTTTTTGTCTTTTTCGTTTTCCTATAAACAGTCGGGTGCCTAAATTTTTACTTAACAGGAGCGTGAAGCCCCCAAGAAAAATCAAAACCCGAAGTTGAGTAATTCTCAGAATAGAAAATTGAGGAAGTTGGAGGTTTGTGCTTGCATGTCACTTCAGGTGTGGTTATTTTCAATTTATCATTTGTGTTTTATTGGAGCTGATTTGGTTTTTCATTTCTGAAGGAGGATAAGGAGAGAGCACTTCTGCTATCAAAAAGTATCGAGACTTTAGAGTATGTGACTCCCATGTTACCTTCTCGACAATTGATTCTTATCTTGTCATTTTTTTTCACTCCCAAAGAATTAAACGTTTACAAACTGCTTACTTACAGAAAATATAAGATCCCAGAAGAAGCATTGTCTCTTCTGCAATCATCAAAAGATATCAACAGAGTTAGTATCACTTGGTCAATGTTAATTTCCACTTTCTGGATAAACTGTTGTTTGGTATTACTTTACTAATGTCATTTGCCATCTTGCAGGCTGAAACAGCTAAAGAAAAACGAAGAATGGCAATGCAATTTTCTAAGGCAGGTTTGGAAGTTCAACAAGATGACCAATCTGTGAAGAGAAGTGGTGGCAGTGCCTTTAATGACAGTGGCAGTGACTTGGAGGACACATCTTTAATTGAGGATGACAACAAGAATGCCGACATGCAGCCAAAGATTGCAAAAACTGGATTCCCAAATGATGCATATGCTAGTGGAAATGAATTCGACTTAAAGGGTGGATCTGTTTCTGACTTCTCTAAAGATGTGTCTGTAAAGGATAGTAGCACAAGAGTGCAAGAAGCCACAATTTCTTCGTGGATTATGTTCAACCATGATTGCCAAAAGAGCTCTAATTTAATGGTACTGTATATACATATATTATGGAAGCTTTTTGCATTAAATTTCTTCGTTGCATACTGTTACCTTACTGTGTAGAGTAGTCAAATTTAACTTACCGTGTTGGGTGGTCTAAAATCACTGCATGTTGTATAATTGATACAAGTTGAATATATAAAAATTCATTGCTAAATTGAATGGTTGCATTTACATTGACAGGACAAGTCAAGTGAGAGCTTGATAGTAGGATGTGGAAAATCTAGTAATTTACCTATTGGTAGTTTACAAAGACCTCATACTGCTCCGGTGGTGGTGCATGTATCAAGGCCTAATGAGGTGGAAGAGATAAGGAAGGAACTTCCAATAGTTATGATGGAGCAGGAGATAATGGAAGCTATAAACTGGGTGTGGTAAAACCACACAAGTACCACAGGTAGGTTTATTAGCTATTTTACTTTGTTTGTATGCAAAATGCACTCCATTTTTTTTTAGGAACATTCTGATTTCAAATTTTTGGTGTAAACTTTCAGTTCCTTTATGAAGCAGGTTTCGGCTCTTAACATTCTGCTTTCCGACGTGGTATTATTGGTTTTACTCAACCACGTCGTGTTGCTGTTTTTGCCACTGCCAAGTGTGTTGCATATGAGCTTGGTTTTTGTCTTGGTAGAGAAGTTGGGTTTCAAGTGAGGCATGACAAGAGGATTGGTAACAATTGTTCCATTAAGTTTATGACTGATGGGATTTTATTGCGAGAAATCCAGGTTTGTTTCCAATACTTTTTAATTCATTACTAGTCAGCCAATAGTCATTCCAACACAACCTTTTTGAAGTTGTTTCTCCTGTTGTTGGGGATTTCATGTCTTCTTTGTGCCTTGTCATGTTTGATATCCTGTTATGCAGTGCCAATATACCCTTTGGTATTGATGGTGACCAGGAAAAAAAGCAATTTAGAAAAAGAGAACTATGCTTGGACATTTTTGTTTATTGATGCACTGTTAATTTATTATACTCTTTGCTAAGCAATTAAGTAATACACATTAAAGTAACTATAATATTCATCCCTTTTTCCTCACGCATGTTGTTACACTTTATTCTTACAATTGAACATCTACCTCTGGTAAATTATTGTTTCTCATTTGATAAGATAGACTTCTAGATTTCTACTGATTCTTCTAGATCGGTGTCAGCACAACTGGTAGGATGGATATAAAAACATTTTTGCAAAAAATGGATTTATGTGTTCATATTAACTTAGTTTTGTTGCTCACTGAAAATATGTGTGGTGCAGAGTGATTTTCTGTTGAGGCGTTATTCTGTCATTATTTTGGATGAGGTTCACGAGAGAACTGTGAACACAGACATTTTGATTGGAATGCTTTCTCGTACTATTCGAGTCCGCCAGGTAAATGTTAAGGAAATTTTGCCATTTAAAAGAAAATAAGAAGGAATATAAGTTTTTGGCTATTACTCACTGTGCTAAATTGCAGATAGAATATGAGAAACAACAACAGATGATACTTTTGGGTCAAATTGTATCGCCTGATAGTATGATATTTCCACTAAAACTTGTTCTGATGAGTGCCACCTTGCGAGTGGAAGACTTTGTTTCTGGAGATAGATTATTCCGTAAGCATCCTCCTAGAGTAAAAGTTGATACCAGACGATATGAAGTGAAGGAGTATTTCTCAAAGAAAACAGAAACTGTTGATTATATTGGGAAGGCCTATAAAAAGGTGTTGAACATTCACAAGTCGCTGCCACTAGGAGGCATACTTGTATTCGTCACTGGGCAGAGAGAAGTTGAGCACTTGTGCCAGAGGTTACGTAAAGCTTCAAAGGAATTGATGGCTAAGACAGCTAAAGGGAATACAGGGAATAAGGTCACTGCAAAATCTGAGTTGGATTCTATTGATGGAATTAACATGCAGGACATCAATGAGGCATTTGGTACTGCACAGCAGCAAGGTGACAGATTTAGTTCTTATGATCAAGACATCCATGATTTCAATGAGGATGAAGCAGTTCGCTTTTATGATTCTGAATATGAATCTGAAACTGAGAGTGAACTAGAGTTTGATGATGGTGATTCGGGAGATCTAAAAACCCCTAAAAATGAAGGTGTTCTAGGGAAGGAAGGAGGTCTAGCCTCACTAAAAGCTGCTTTTGAAGCTTTGGCTGGAAAGACGCCATCAAAATTTAGTTCCAACAGTAAAGAGATTCATGTTACAGAAGAAACCGACCCAGAGCAAACCAAGCGCCTCATGGAAAAAGGAAGGAGTGGGGATGGTGGTCTCCCTAAAGCCTTGCATGTGCTGCCTCTTTTTGCTATGCTTCCTGCATCAGCACAGCTTCGTGTCTTTGAAGAGGTTAAGGAAGGAGAGCGGCTTGTTATTGTTGCCACCAATGTTGCTGAAACATCTTTAACCATTCCAGGAATAAAATATGTGGTTGATACGGGAAGAGAAAAGGTGAAGAACTACAACCTTTCTAATGGCATGGCAAAATATGAAGTGCAATGGATAAGCAAGGCATCGGCCACTCAACGAGCTGGAAGAGCTGGCAGAACTGGTCCAGGACACTGTTATCGTCTTTATTCACAGGCTGTCTTCAGTGGCTTCCCCGAATTTTCGGATACTGAAATATCTAATGTCCCTATTGATAGCATTGTTCTTCTCCTGAAATCCATGAATATTGTTGAGGTGAGTATTCTATTTTTTATTATTAACACCGTACAAATTGTTAGCTTTCTTGCTTAATGTATGGGTGAGTTTAAAATGGTGTTGCTTCCTTGCACGTGGTTCATGCTTAATCAGTTGAAGAAAGCATGTGTTGTGGTTCATGATATAAGCATAAACTATTTTCGCTATATATCCTACACAGATCTGCGAAGTACATTAAGTTACCCTAATATGTGGATATTATGTACCACAGTGAGTTGTTGATCATGCCTTTATTAGATACCTGGCTTTGTGGTTTGCCTCACTCACTTCGCTGCCAGTTTGCTAGGCTAGTTTTCCTTTCATTTTGCTAGTGATATATACAGGGGCGGATCTATTCCTTAGCCTCGGGTGCAATTGCATCCACTGAGAATTTTCTTTTTATTACTTATATATATGTTTACCATATATTTGTAAATATGAACCCACTCAACTCAATTGACCCCACTAAAGAACCATTACAATGACTAATTACATAAGTTCAGTGCTTAAAAAATAGGAAAACTCATTTAAAATAAATGTGAGACCATCCAAATTTAACTAACTTATTCTTTTACCTTTTTAAAGTCTAATTAACTTTTAAGATTCATGTTGTTGCAAAATTTAAGTCTCATGTGTTGAAAAATTAGTCAAGACAAGAAAACATGTTGTTTATCCTCTAGTGTATACTTTCTTTTAAAACTTCTTAAGGTCTAATTAACTTCTAGGATTATAATTATTGGAAATTTAAGACGTATATATTGAAAAAATAGTTGAGCCAAGAAAACATATTGTTTATCCTCCTAGTATACCTTCTTTTAAAATTTGAATTATTTTTTCATGTTGCTGAGAAAGTGTATAGAGGGTGCTCTACAATGAATATTGTAAAGACTCTATTACAACATCAAATGGGAGATCAGTTGTTAAATGATTGTTTGACTACATATATTGAGAATTATTTGATTGTGTCGAAAATGAAATTATTATGCAGTGCTTTCAAATTATGAAAAAGCGTATTTTTAAGACTTTATATATAAATTATTTAATTCAATCTCTTTTAAATTTTATAAAATTTAATTTATTATAGATTATTTAATTTTGCACCCACTGAAAAACAAAATCTGGTTGTCACTGGATATATAGTACTTCCAAATTTCTCTCATCTAAAGCCTTTAACTAATGCGTTGTCTGCTCTATTGTGTATTCAAGGTAAAAAACTTCCCATTCCCAACTCCTCCAGAGGCCTCTGCATTGCTAGAAGCAGAACGATGCTTGAAGATTCTTGGAGCATTGAATAGTAGTGGAGGACTGACACCGCTTGGGAAAGCCATGGCTCATTATCCTATGAGTCCTCGCCATTCTCGCATGCTTCTTACTGCTATCCAACTGATGAGGAAGATGAAAAATCATGCCAAAGCAAATCTGGTTCTTGCATATGCAGTTGCAGCAGCCGCAGCATTGAGCTTGCGTAATCCCTTTCTGATCCTTTTTGAAGGAAGTCAAAATACTAGCAATGATTCAGATTGGGCTACAAAACCAGGTGGCCAAGAAAGTGAGAAAATATTGGACAAGCAAAAAACGTTGATGAAAAAGAAAGTCAGGGAAACAGCTAAAGCATATCATGCAAGATTTTCTAACCCCACAAGTGATGCTTTGACTGTTGCTTATGCATTACAGTGTTTTGAGATTTCTAAAAGTTCGGAATTCTGCAATGAATATGGATTACACCTAAAAACCATGGAAGAAATGTCTAAGCTAAGAAAGCAGCTTCTTCAACTAGTCTTTATTCAAAAGGCTGATGATGGCTCTGAGCAGGATTTTGCATGGAATCATGGAACTGTGGAACTGTGGAGGATGTAGAACAAGCTTGGAGACTTTCCTCCAGTAAGAACTCCCTTTCACTGCTTGGGGAAGAGTATCTAGGCCAAGCTATTTGTGCTGGCTGGGCGGATAGGGTGGCCATGCGGGTCACAGCAACTTCTCGGCTGTCAGAAAGCAAAAGTAAAGTAAATGCAGCTCGCTATCAGGCTTGTATGGTAAAAGAAACAGTTTTCCTATATCGTTGGTCATCCCTTTCTAGTGCGGCTCCCAATTATTTAGTGTACAGTGAGTTACTTGAGACAAATCGGCCGTACATGCTTGGAGCCACGAGTGTGAGACCAGAATGGCTTGTCAAGTATGCAGAGCCTTCTTGCAGTTTTTCATCTGTGGATGAGAAACCTTACTACGACCCTGAAACTGATCAAGTATGTTCTTGGTTCAAGCCAACCTTTGGGCCTTACCAATGGGAGCTTCCTCGGTGTAGTTTCCCCATAAGAAGTGGTGTTGACCGTGTGAAAGCATTTGCTTATGCTTTGCTTGAAGGCCAGGTCTTGCCCTGTGTAAAATTTTATCGAGAGTTTATGGCAGCTCGTCCCAGTATTATATTGGGTAGTGAAGCATTAGGTCAAAAGCGGGTTGGATGTCTCATATCTAAGTTAGAGACGAGGTCGATTCATAGCTGCACTGCATTAAGGGAGACGTGGAAAGTTAACCCTCAAGAACTACATTCAGAAATTTTGGACTGGTTTCAGAAGAGTTTTCATGACGATTTTGAAGCACTCTGGATACAAATGCACGCTGAAGTTAAATTAGATCCTAAAAAGCGTTTTTCCTCGAACAAACAGAGATCGATGAGATGAGGAAAAGGGATATATTAGTCAAGCTGGATAAGAGATGTTGATGCTGAACTTGTAGGTTCCTTGTAAAAGCTGAACTTGATGATCAGGTCATGAATGCAGCCCCATTGCCATGTCAGCAACGAAGGAAAACTCCTACGGGCTACAACTACCCTTCCAAGTCTGAGGTGCGCAGTGCTTGGTTTAATTTTGATCCATATTGCAATAGGAATATTGATATAGATCGGTTTATTTTAAAATGAAAGGAAAAGTAGAAGTAGATTACCTAACTGCAAAGTTATAGCTATATACAATCAAGGAGTTTTCTTTATGTTACATTAGGAGACTTGCACCATACTTCTCTTCCGTAAATAACTACAACATTTTCTGAAAAAATATTAAAATAAAGCAACATCTGTAATACAGAATATGAACAAAAAAGAACTTTTATCCAGATATGCATATGCCCCTATCTTGTAGCTTTTATGTTAATTATTTTTTCAATAAAACCTTTATTAAAGTTTTGGCCAATCTGCTCGGTTATTGGCAGGACTTAGTGGCTAATTAATTAGCCCAATTTTGATAAATACACATAATTAATTGGAGAGATAATTAAGGAGGTTGTTGTTTTTTTTGATTTTATAGGGTTATTTTTATAGACAAATCCCTTAACTAATAGAAATTAATCATTCATTTATATAATTTTGAGACGAATGGAGTATGTTGGTGATGCAGTTCATTTAATGGCGTTGAGCATTCTTTTCGTTGTTAGGGGAAAGCAATATTGATGTTCCATTAATTTTTTCCCCACCACACCTGCCAAGTCAAGTGCAATGCATTTGCCCATTTTCCTGTGCACGGACGGGACAATGTTGGTAATCAAAGTGGGTGGTCCGGACGATGGTCACTTTAAAATAGTAAAAATTCGTAAGATAATGATTTTTTATCTTATTTTATTCCACATTGTTTCATTTTTATTCCTAATTTCCACTCAAATTACCACGCCATCATTAAATTGGGTTGATTCATAAAAAAATTGTCATTTGCACAAAATATATATTTCGGAATGAATAAAATGACAAATATTATCAATAATAAAAATTCGTTGGAAAATGACAATTATTGGAATTGAGAGGGAATATAAATTATGGAAAAATAGAATAAATACTCCCGATTACAATAAATCCTAGTAAGAATATTAGTGAAAAGAGGTAGACTAGTAGCTTTCTCTTTCAACTATACACCCCATGGAATCAAAAAAGCTTGACGATGTGGATGGATGCATGCACTTCCTCCCACTATGCAAGTTGAGTAGAATATTCTACATTAAGAAACTTGTTTCTAGAGGAGCCACAAGGTCCCTAAGTTTTTTAAAACATTCATTTTGATGCTTATACTTTGCTATCTTGTATATCACCCCTTCAAAACCAACATACTTTCTTTTGGGTTAAATGTTACATAAAATTATTTACATAAACTGTGTGTTTTTTTATTTTTCGATGTAATTCTCCTACCACGACGAAAATCTCATGTGACAACGATATAACTAAATCGTTTGATTTACGCTACTTGATTAACCAAATCTTACCTTAGAATACACGGATTTAAAGACCTAATCCTACCTGGTTTGTAAATATCTTATTCAAATTTTTTTTTTTTTTTTTTGGAGTTTTCTATTGGAGAAGGTGTCAAAGATTTCATGGGAGAGTAAGTATTATAGAATTTTGGGGGCCGGGCCGGGCGATCTTAATACCCATTTCTTGATCTCATTCAATGCATCTAGGGACTAAAAGAAATAGTCGGCATGTTTCACCATATCATGGTAGGCCACTGCCGGAAACAACCCAAATTACTCGATATTGCAATGATATAATATGATTTTTCCCCCAAAAAAATTATTTCAAATGCGTACCGTTAGACTTTTAAAGAGTGATAATTATTTTTATTTTTCATGATAAATAAGGATATAGCGTTATTAAATTAATATTATGTTGCTACAAGAAGTTTTCTTTTTTCTTAAAAGGAAAACACTTGGCATAAAAATTCTAACCTAGTTAATAAGTACTACATGTTTTTTTACGAAGTAATGAGTAAATTCAATACATCATAGAAATAAAGAATAAATTTTTAAGGGTTTAAATTTCTCTTCTAAAATGAAAAAGAAAAGCTGGAAATTTTGGTAGGTTTTTTACCAGTCTAGTATTATACATAATAAAAATATTGATCTACAAATTAATTTTACTACCAATAAATTTTTATGTACTTTTTTTATAAAAAAATATTTATAATATTCCCCACTTCATTGTTCACCCAATCAGAAAACGGGACTCAATTCCACCCTCTAAAACTCCGTACCAACGGGGTTATGCTCCCACACGTCCCACACGTGGCAGTCCCTATTTTAAGATTCACAAGGCTCGCACCGAAAAGCATTCGCACGTGCCACCACAGGGCCTTTTCTTGAATTCGGGCATGTCTAAGTGTCAAGCTTCTTGTCTTGTCCGTGACACTTCAGCAGCCTGCCTCGTGTCCCTCCTCTGTGCTCTTTTCCTCCCACCCTTTACACCTTTTCCTTCCTTTTTCCTTTTAAGCCTCAAGCTCTGGATTCTGTTCATGCATGGTCTCTCATTTCTTCCTGCAACTAATGACAACATAAGTAAAATGTCAAAATATTGAACGGCTCAGATCACACACTCAAACCTCCCCAACTCATCTCCAGCAGTCTGTCCTGGTATGAACACTTTCCTATTTTCTCTCCTTTTGTAATAATTTCAACATCAATCATTGTTTACTTATAAAGTTTTAGGCTTTTATCAGCAATATTAATTCTTTCTGTGATTTATTTGGTTACTTGAAGGTAATTGCTTAATTTAAGTTACAAGTAGTGCTAATACAAATCTAAGATCAGGGCTTTAATTTTTATTTTTCTTCCAAGAATGTCGAAGAAAGAAACTTTATGCTAGTATTTTGTTGAGTGTGAGTGTAAAAGGAATATTAATCTGTTGGGTGGTGTTTCCAGATTTGCTTGGTGGGCTAGCTAGCTGGTGGGGGGTTTTTCTTTTTGTTTTGGAGCGATGTCTTGTGATTGCATTGATGTACCGTGGACTCATGAGGAACTTCTGATGAGATATCAATATATATCAGATGCGTTAATCGCGGTTGCGTATTTCTCTATACCCCTTGAGCTCATCTACTTCGTGCAAAAATCGGCATTCTTTCCCTACCGATGGGTGCTTATGCAGTTTGGTGCGTTTATTGTGCTTTGTGGGGCTACCCATTTCATAAATTTGTGGACTCTTCAAATGCATTCTAAAGCAGTTGCAGTGGTGATGACAATTGCTAAAATGTCTTGTGCTATTGTGTCGTGTGTCACTGCTTTGACACTTGTACATATTATTCCCGATTTGTTAAGTGTGAAAACGAGGGAATTATTCCTTAAGAATAAGGCTGAACAACTCGATCGGGAGATGGGCCTTATTCTTACACAGGAAGAAGCAGGGAGGCATGTTAGAATGCTGACTCATGAGATTAGAAGCACACTTGATAGACATACTATATTGAAGACCACTCTTGTCGAGTTGGGACGAACATTAAGCTTGGAGGAGTGTGCATTATGGATGCCATCGCGGACCGGTTTGAACCTGCAACTTTCTCATACCTTGACCCAACAAGTGCATGTTGGATCTGCAGTGTCAATAAACCTTCCTACAGTCTCAGAAGTATTCAACAGTGCTCGAGCAATTCGCATTCCGTATACATGTCAGTTGGCAAGGATCAGACCTCTCGTAGGTAGATATGTTTCGGAGATTGTTGCTGTTCGTGTGCCACTTTTACACCATTCAGATTTTCAAATTAATGATTGGCCTGATGTCTCTGCGAAAAGTTTTGCAATCATGGTTCTGATCCTTCCTACAGACAGTGGAAGAAAATGGCGGGAATATGAGCTGGAACTCGTTGAAGTTGTTGCTGACCAGGTATTATTTCTTGGTTTCTCCTTTTAAGTGGCTGATTATTTTTTCCCATTGTCTAACTACTTTACTTTTCCTAAATTTAAGTCTTAAATTTGCTGCTTGTTAGTACAAGTTTATTATTTAATGTGTTATAGCTTTAAATGCTCGCCATTGGTTACTTTAACCAAAAGTCTACTGACTAGTATGATTGACAACATTAACCTGCATGCCACTATGTGTGAGAATGCACCCACTTAACAAGTAATGGGTGACTGAAGTAGATGATAGGAAATTAACTGGTCATTTCCCACTCTAGATTCCTTCATCTCCCGCAACCACTTGCAATGGTATGTCATTGTGTACTGTGGATGAGTAAATGTCTCTTTCCTCTATAAATGTTCTCTTTTTTCTCTTTCTCCTGGAACATGCCATTTCCGTTTTATCCTAGCCATGCATCATATATATATGAGCCATTGCTCATCACGTGTGACTCACTGTTTATCTTCAGTGCATACTCAAAGAGTTGTATTCATGCAGGTGGCAGTCGCTCTTTCTCATGCTGCTATTCTGGAAGAGTCTATGCGAGCACGTGATCAACTCATGGAACAGAATGTTGACTTGACATTAGCTCGGCGAGAGGCAGAAAAGGCAATCCATGCTCGCAATGATTTCCTTGCTGTCATGAACCATGAAATGAGGACACCAATGCATGCAATCATTGCATTCTCCTCACTTCTTTTAGAGACTGAGCTAAGTCCAGAGCAAAGGGCAATGATTGAGACGGTTCTAAAAAGTAGCAACCTTTTGGCAACACTTACAAACGATGTTCTCGATCTTTCAAGACTTGAAGATGGTAGCCTAGAGTTAGACATGAGGAAGTTTAATCTTCATGAGATTTTCAGAGAGGTTAGAATCTGTTTTTTCACAACATCAATTTCCTATTGAGTTCACAATGATCTTGGCTCTTCTCACTGCTGTAATATGTTGATTTTTTCTTAATGTGGAAATGTAGGTCGTTAATCTTGTAAAGCCTATCGCTTCTGTTAAAAGGCTGTCTATGACGTTGATCATGGCCCCAGATTTGCCAGCATGTGCTGTTGGTGATGAGAAACGTCTTGTGCAAACTATTTTAAATATTGTGGGCAATGCTGTCAAGTTTACAAAGGAGGGTCATGTTTCAATTATAGTTTCTGTTGCAAAACCAGATTCTTCAAGGGACTGGCATCCTCCTGAATTTTACCCGAGGTCAAGTGAAGGCCACTTCTATCTACGAGTGCAGGTTGCTGACCAGTGCATTTGAATCTTTTCAGTTTATTGAAGTTTAAATATTTCACTTGTTGCTGTCTTAAATTTGGTCATGATGTTTGAGGCCTCACTTCATGCTAAATAGCTCGGTGGGAGTATTTTGATTTCTATTACTTACAACTCAAGTACTCGGTTTTAGAATCGTTATACTTCTATGGAGCATCATTGTTAGCGTTGATGATAAGTTCCTGGATATGAGCATTGCCTTGTTGACTTCATTGCTTTGTGTTATAGCGGATGACTGGAATTTGGCATGGTTTGTTACTGATGCAATCATGTTGGTTACTGTAGGTTAAAGATACTGGCTGTGGTGTTTCCCCACAAGACATCTCTTTCCTTTTCAATAAATTTTCGCAAAATCGAAGTGGGTCTAATAAAAGCAAGTGTGGTGCCGGACTTGGACTTGCCATCTGCAAACGGTAAAGCTTGAATACATACCTAAACTACTCTGCATGGAAAATCTTTGGTTCTTCCATTATACTCTTTTTATCATTCCAAATGCTTGCTGATTTATCATGCTTTTTTATCTCCCTCGCATTTTATCGAAGTCAAACTATTACAAGCTACTCTCTGGCACACGCCGCCTACTATGATTTTGCTTTATTGTTTTGATTGGAGTGTTTTCATGTGGCTTACATTTTTTCTGATCATATCGTGTCTAAAATATCAGGTTTGTAAACCTGATGGGTGGTCATATATGGATTGAAAGTGAAGGCCTTGACAAGGGCACCGTGGCTACATTCATTATCAAACTTGCCATCTACAACAATTCAGATGATTCTTCTGTGCACCTAGCTGCACCCAGGGAGCGACCAAATCATGTAAGTGTGGATCTCACTGGCAGTAAACCAATGTTCAGAGAAACTGATGCTGTTCCTTATACCAATCGGCGGTACCAAAGAAGTCTTTAAATACACCTGTAAAGATGTGTCAATATTTAAACCCAGCTCGTGAATGTTATCTCTGATGTAATTAGGGTTTCAGGCAACATGAGAGTACTGATGATATACTCTCAAAGCCCCAACACACTGTATGAGGCAATAGGTTCAGACCAAAATAGGATACTGAAAAGCGAATGGCTCCATTGAATTGGAACTATATACTTGTTACAATTAAATTAAGATATATATACATTAAAAGTAGGCTTTTAATGCTCATGATAAACCAATGTTGGTTGTAGTTTGGATGGTACGAGCAGTCGAGCCTTGTCTAACCCTTACTCCAAGTTTTAGAGTTTTGAGCATGAGAAATGGAGCTAACCATTGTTTTCGGAGACCTGACAATATTCATAAAGGAGAGTGGAATTCTGCGGTACTGCTTGCTCCCATGCTACAACAGAAACTGTCAGTATAAGTTAGACAATACTAGTAATCTGGGTATTGAAATGAAACGCACTAACCAAGAAATTGGAGCTGTGTTTGCTACACTTTTGGGTTATTGGCGGCACTGGCAACAAAATAGCAGATGACTTGGGTTTTGAGTCTCGCGAAAAAAGGGAAGGAAGATGTAAAAATTTCTGAGGCCGATAAGAGTGTTTTTGAAGTAGTAGTTGCCACAGCCCAACCCTATCTGGCCCAGATAAGTGGATGGGCTTTTTATTTTCCCATCCAAAAAGTAAAAAGAACAACAAGCTTTTAGAATTTATTTATTTTTCTAATTACTAAAGTGGGTTTTACCAAGGAACTAGGATATATATCAATTAATTATAGCTTAGTTCTTATTACAATCTCTGTTTACTGGTGAAAGAGGTTAGAATAACTTTTTAAAGGTGACGATTTTGAATCTAGGTAAATTACATTAAAAAATTTAAAATTTACTAAATTTTTCGTCTCCATGGTTTGTTTAAAAGCTAAAAAAATGGATAACCAATTGAATTTCATTTTAAAATTGGAGGGAAATGTAATAAATATGGTAGAGTGCATTTTATTGGGAAAAAATAATGAGAAAAATTGGGAAGGATTCAGAAGCGAAAGTGAAATTGAACAACACATGTGGTTGTACTTCATTTAGGTGAAAACTGAATGAAGTACAAGTTTCCCTTTCCCTAAACCATAAGCAGTAGGCGGCGGCGCCCACGGAGGAATGCAAAACCAGCAATGCCAGTTTCAGGTTTTATGTGCATTACCACTGCGTGGGCCCACTCCTTCCTTCCGGCCCAATTTGCCAACTTGGCAACTACGTCCATTGCATTCTGTCCTTCTGTCCTCACTTCTTTCTTGTTCTTCTCATTTTTGGGTTGTCTTCTTCTGGTCATCTTATTTATTTTACATCCTCTTTTGACTTGCCAATTTTGACCTTCGCCTGGCCAAGCCCAACCATTCTAAGAACGCCTGACTCAAATTTAAATTTTGGGTTAAAATAGAATAAACGATTAAAAGCTCAAACTTGAATCACGAATAAACAATTTTTTTATTATAATAAAATAGGATAAATGACTCAAACCTCGTACCCGAATTACGAATAGACAAGTCTTTTATTATGATACTAAATTAACGTGGACGTGTTTATCTCCATAATTGACCCCCGCATTCTTATTACAAATTAGAAAACAAGTAAGTACATAATCGTAGGGATGAACATTTGAATAGTTCAGTTAAAATTTGACAAGTTCGGATATGATTTTATCGGCGGTAATCCAACTTCGAATATGTCCCTAATCCCATTGCAATCCGACTATTTCGGATCGAATTGGATCGGTTGAATTTTTTGAATTTTTAAAATACTTTAAAATTATTTTTATTTAAAAAAAGACAAATTTTATTAATTTCAGACCTTTTTTTTATATTCTTAGTTGTTCTCTCTTATTACAACCTAACAAGTGGAGTAAATAATAAGAGAAAAAAAGAAAAAAAAGAAGAAAAGAAAGTAAAACTAAAAGATAAAATCTAAAATTCTGAACTTATTCAAATATTTTAAATTTTTGGATAATATTGGATCAAATTTTAAATTTTATCGAATCCTTTATCCTTTATACAAAGCTCCATCCAATACAGTTTGGATCGAATTAGATCGGTCGGTTCCTACCATCCGTGCTCACCTCTACATAAACATATCAATTTGTTCCATAAGCAATAGTTTCTTTTGGAAACGTAGAGTAGTTGGTTTGTCTCTTTTATCATCGCCGAGGCGCGGTTACTTTGGTTTTTTACCGTCTCGCCACTCCAAAAGAAGAACAAAAATGAACAACTTGTAAGTTCTAACGACAAACTCAAGATTCCTGAAGAAATTAAATCAACACAATTTTTAACATTTCGCTGAATTAATGGAACCAAGTAGCAAATAATCAATAATAATAAATTACACAATTTGATTGCCCCTACACGTAGACAATCAAAACAAAACACCACAACAGAGTTAAAATAAAATACAGGCGGATGTGACGGCGGCTTCGACGGCGGCTTCTGCAGCGTCGCTGCTATCATCATCATCAAAGTTCCACAGATTACCAACCACACTTTCCTGAGCACTATTCAGATTACTAGGAGCCGTTGATTGACCATCAAGATACGGAATCTCATAAAACTTCATGTAATTCTCAAACGCCATCAGCTCCTCCGATAGCTTCCTCACCTCCTCTTTCGCTTCCAGATCCACCACCACCTCCTCCTTCTCAACCTTCTCCGCTTCTTTTCTCACTTCCATTTCCCCAATTTGATTATTAGACCCTGACCCAGTATCTTCCTCACTCGAAATAACAACCGGTTCAAGAGCGTAAGAACCGATACTCTGGTTCAGGTCATTACCGAACCCGAAACCGACGCTTCTCGGGTAAGAATTGGGGGCCGAGGGTTGTTGTTGTTGTTGGTGGAACGAATGGGGATTTTGTGATGTCGAGAGAAAATGGTGATGATCTTCGTTGGGGAAATTGACTTTGGCTTTCTTGCCGCGGATTTTGCGAGCTTCTCTGTCATAAGCGCGCGCTGCTTCCTCTGCGGTGTTGAAAGTGCCGAGCCAAACACGGACTCCTTTTCTCGGGTCACGAATCTCGGCGGCCCATTTGCCCCAAGGGCGTTGCCTTATTCCTCTGTACAAGTTCTTCCTCTGCTTTTTAGCTTTGGGTGACTTCTCTGTTTCAGCATCTTCATGCCCACCAACTGTTTGACAAAATTCCGCAACTATATTAAGATAATCTGTTTGCAACCGTGACTTAACAAGACTTCCTTTTTTTGCGGAAAGAGGGAATAAGAAATGATTACCTGAAGTGGGTTGGGTTTTTTTGCGGCTGAGAGAGTCGGAACAGGGAAGTGAGTTGGTGTAGGAAGACTCGAAGGGGCTGCTGAGCTTGGAGAAGGAGGAGACACTGTTGGGCCAGAGGTCAGAAGCGGTGATTTGACGGCGGCCACCGTGGCGAGGGATTAGATCAGCGAGAATAGCACCGCCACACATTTGTTTTCTTCCTTTTCTGGATAATCAGCAAGTTATATGTAATAAGTGTATTGAATATATTGGTGATTTTCTATGATGGAACAAAAGAACTTTGAGAAGTGAGTAGGG
The DNA here is from genome assembly GCA_963691705.1 of Viola odorata. Classification (NCBI taxonomy): domain Eukaryota; kingdom Viridiplantae; phylum Streptophyta; class Magnoliopsida; order Malpighiales; family Violaceae; genus Viola; species Viola odorata. The sequence goes on from OY829541.1 coordinate 58,322,707, forward strand.
GAACTGGAAATGTGGGAAGCAAGAGCGAAATGTTTCGAAAGGAGGGATTTGATTTTTGAGGAATGATGAATGAGAAAAAGACCGAGAGGAGGATTATATATATGGTAAGGGAGATAAGCCGGGGTGGAGGCCAGTATAGCAAGTTTGGATTGGCTTGACTTCAGATTTCTACTATTTCTAGCTAGCAACTGGGTGCATTTAAAATTGCAATACGTTGACAAAAAAATGGCAAAAAGACTTTTGGCATCTAACTTTTGGAGGGTTAGACATATCCATACTCAGCTTTGCGCGTCTATTAAATTGATATTTAATTTTTCCACCCTTAGATATTTTGATACTAAGGGTGAAAAATTTTTGGCACCCAAATATCAAATTTTTCATATAATCCCGTTATTTTTTTAATCTTTTTTATATTATACATATAATTTTTTTTAAATTTTAAAAATTAATAGAAAATATAAAAATAATTAAAAAATATAAATAACACAAAAAAATATAAAAATCACAAATAATTATAAAAATTATTGAATAGTAATGTTAAATTTGTAATAATAATAAAAAAAATATATAAAATGAAAAACATACAAAATTAAAAATTAAAAATCCATGACAATAAAATAATAAAAAATTATCTTCATTCATCGGAATTTCCACTAAAAAAATGTGTAACAAGTTGAAAATTAATGGGTGAAAATTAATTTTTGAATTTTTTGGATATTAAAATTGTGAAAAATTATTTAATTTGGTGTATTTGGACCATTTAAGTATAAAAATATAAAAAAAAGTTTGGTTAGACTTATGAAAGTATAAAAATTTATTTCCTAAGACTTCAGAATTTGGATTCTTTATATTTTTGTAAGGAATAAATTTCCTTTTTTTACCTAATTTGGAGTCTTAAAAGTTACAAATGTGACTATAGTTATGATTGTGAAAGTAAAACAATTACGTATCCGTGTATCAAATTGGGTTTTCCATTATCTGGACCAGTTTGGGCTGTATGTTTTCTGGCTTTCTGCTTATGGGCTGTCAGTCTGTTTGCTTTTCCTGTATGGACTGGGCTTCATGATTATGTACTTTATTTTGCTTTAATAGAATTACAATTCTGATAAAAAAAAAATTCACATAGCACTTTGTTTCAATGAACCTTAGATTTTCTGTCCATCTTCTCTCTTTTCGACCTTATGAATTTGGGGATTATCATAAAAAAAAATTGGCCTATGATCAGAACCGAGCTTCTCGAGATGGGTAACAGTAAGATTTGGTCTTATAAGGGACCAATGAAGGGAGGCTAAGAACCTATCAATTCGCTGTGGGATGTTGTTGGGGACCTTTCCCTAGTGTTCCAGGTGTATGGGTAGCCTGTGAATCCAAGGTCTTGTACTCGTTGAAGTCTCTAAATTGTTTAATTTTTGCAAAGGTATATGAGGCTCCCCCAAGTTTCTCGCTAGCAATGGAGAATGAGATTAAAGTCTCCGCATATCAATAGATTATTTGTGCAAGCAGTCATGAGCATTCGTCTTTGCGGATGGAGTTGACACTGCTGATATGTGTTCCCAAAAACTCCCATGTAGAGTTCGATGAATGATCGTGGAAAGACCCGTGAAATCGAAATCAGAGTTTCATGCGAGAGCTAAGCCACATGCAATATTGTTAGGGGGGCACAATAATACAATTTGAGTAAGAAAAACTAGAAATAGAATAGAGTGCCGTATTGTCCTTATTTTTGGTTTCCGTAAAGAAGACGATGTCCGAGGAGTGGGTCTTGGTTAGCCCTTGGAAATGGTGGTCTGTCATGGAGGCCCTCTGGCAGTTCCAACTAATGATTTTCATTAGGGAAGTTGGGGCCAATTTTGGCTGGCTACCTTCACCAATTTTTCCGAAACTGATGAGCAAGCTTTTTTGCAGTTATTCTATTATTCTTTATCAGTGACCATATCATCGTCTGGCCTGGAACGTTTGGGAGTAAGAAGGGTCGTCTCTGGGCTTGTGCCTGAGGTGTTTCCCTGTTGATGGGCTCGGGCCTGGGATTTAATATTAACTTTTTTTCTATTCCCTTTTCCTTAGCTGTTTGTGGTTTGTGGGAACGCAGGAGGCGGCGGGGGAGGATATCGGCCTGGTAGGATCAATGAGTGGCGAGGGAGATCCTTGATTGAGGGGATTGTTGTATGATTTGTTCGGAAAATCTGGTAGTGAGCGTTGAGGAGCTGGGTGATTTCTTCATAATTTCTTCTTTCTGGCCAACAGATTGATTGGAATTTATGACCAGGTGGGTTTTTTTCATATTTGGTCTCTCCAGAAATCTTGTTGATCGTGGGCTCCTCATTAGGGATATTGGGCTTATTTGTGGGTCTTGCCTATTGATTTTTCTGTTTCCTTTCTGGTACTTGGTGCGATCGAACTTTCCTTTACAGTCTTCTTCACCGATAGGGCGGCGAATAGTGCGAATTTGGGTCACTTCTACAATTCCACCAGTTTTTTTTTATACTTAAATTTTCAAATTGGCAAAAATCGTTAGATCAATCTAGAATTTTATGAGTAATATTGTGATAAAATTTAGCAAATATTGGATCATGAAAATCTACTTTAAATGGACTCAAAATATGGTGTAAAGTTTAAAAAGTATTTATTTCTACTTTTCTCTTATTTTTTAGGTTACAATAATTCCTTGTGTTTATAAAAAGTCAAATTAGTTTTTATATTTTAGCAATCAACTTTAAAATTAATATATTTTTACTAAATTAAATAAAAGTATATAATATTATGAATTAGGTTGACTCTTATTTGACTCTCGTTGAACCTTCAAATTTTATATCACTTGAACGGTTCTGAATTTTTTTTATATTAAATAAATTGAAAGGAAATCTTTTCATTATTTGATCCTCGTATAAAACTACATTTGCTTTCACTTCATGTCTAGCACCACTAATTCTATAGCCTTCCAGGGCGTGCCGGCTATACCATATGGTCGTGCAGCCAATTCTACTATATATTTTGTTAATAATTATCTAGTACTACTAATATAAAAGGGTTATGAAACTTTTATGGTCCATAATTTTGCTGGCAATGGCTCGAATTACATGCTCATCCGCATCCGCAGCCTCTTTAGTTCTGTTGTCGTTGCTCCTAGCCATAGCCTCAGCTGATTATGGCAATGGACCAAAACTCAAGTCCGACACAGACACGAAAGAAATGTCCCTCCCCATTGGCGTTAGAGGAACCATCTTATGCAAATCCGGCTTTAAATACGAACCAATACGAGGTAATATCTCTACTTGTCGTGCGGCCCATAAATCCATAACAAAAACTTTATAAATACTAATTCTCTATCTTATAAAAATCTGTTTTTTTTTCCACCCGAAAGCAGGAGCCTTAGCAAGGGTGACATGTTTGGGTAGGGTAGGGCGTGGCGGGTATGAGATGGCCCCGTTCTCCGTATTGAGTAGCCCAACCGATGCGAATGGTTATTTTTTCGCGACGGTGTCTCCTTCTCAGCTGAGCAAAGGCTTGAAGATTACACAGTGCAAAGCATTCCTTCATGCCTCTCCTTTGTTGGGTACTTGTAAGTTTCCGACCAATCTCAACAACGGCGTTACCGGTGCCCCTCTCTACAATCCCCATCAATCCCTCAAGGACAAACACATGAAATTGTACAGCGTTGGCCCATTCGCCTACGCCCCACAACCAACAACTTTTCCCACGCCTTATGGTCTTTAAAAGTTTAATAATTGTCATGGCCATACATATAAGTGTACGAAAATGTACCGTTAATTCTGGTTACTATTAATATTTTTTCTCATGGCACTTTTTCTTTTCATTCCTTATAATTATAATCAAACAACATAAACTTCAAATAAAAATTCGTTTAAAGTCACATTGCGGCCTCTTGTTATGTGAGTTCATAATCCGAATTCATAAAATAGTAATAATACTTTTACTAACTTTTGTACTAAAAGTATACATTTTATCTTCACATTCATTTGCTAGTTATTTATTTAAATAAAATAATATAATCAATTAGGAATGGATAAATCTCTATTATATCTTGACGCATCACTTAGTATAACTTTTTTAATAAAATGGATAGTATCTCAAGCATTATTCCACGTAAAATACATGCATATTGAGTTTTGGGTAGAAATAAGTTCGAGATTATATTACAAGAGTCGAGGTTTGTATGGAGGGGAAGGCACCAGGCCGCCACATTGGCAATAAGTCATGGCCCAATCCGAATTGGCTATGAGATTTATATAATTCATTTTTTAACACTAATTATGTAGCATATAGCTATATGATATAAATTCTTGTAACTTGTTTCATTTTACTTGTAAACTAAATTTATGTATCATCTAACGGCTCAAATTCATTTAAACAAATCCATGGCTGAAAATTAAACACAGCATGCCAGCCATTTTAGATGGGGAATAGCTTTTACCATTTTTTTAGGCAACATTTATTTTCATCTATTCTATTTTCTTTTTCTTTTTCATTTACAGCAATGATACGAAATTTAGTACTCCCTCCGTTTACTTTTAAACGACGTTTTGAAATAGTAAAAATTCGTAGGACAATGATCTTTGATCTTATTTTATTCCACATTATTTCATTTTTACTCCTAATTTCTACTCAAATTACCACACCATCATCAAATTGGGTTGATGCATAAAAAAAAATTGTCATTTGCACAAAATATATGCTTCGGAAAAGATAAAATGACAAATATTGTGAATAGTAAGAATCCGTAGGAAAGTGACAGTTAAAAATAAACAGAGGGAAGGGAGTATCAGAAATTAGTGAAAATTCATTTATACTATACTTTCTCAAGTAGCAGTACTAGAACAACTAAGGCTGTGCAACATATATATTTTATAGTTTTTAAAATCTTTTATTTTTATTTTCATACTTTTAAAACATATAATTTTTTAAAAATTATATTTAAAATTCTAATGGTAAAAATATTCAAACAAATTGGTAAATAGTTGCAAAAGAAATGTAATAATTGGTGGGAGAATGTACAAATTAATATGGTAGAGTCTATGAATTTTTTTTTATAAAAAAAAACAAGTTTCAATTTTTTTTACAACTTCCTTTGATTTTTTTTCCTTTTTCAGAATCTTTATATTTTCCTCATTATTTTCTTGAATTCTCATACCATAATTGTTACACTTTACCTCTACTTTTGCATTTAAAAAAAAAATTATTAGCCATTCAAAAGTTCAATTAATTTTTTTTTAAATTATGAGGTTTAAATTGTAAGTTTTAAAAGTAAGATTTAAAAAACTAAGTTTTTTCATGTACTTTACCCCCCAAAAAAATTAATTTCAGTTTGTACCAATTAAACCTAATTAACTCACCATTACTCAGCACAGGTATGGAATTTTCTTTGGTATATGGTATCACATGGTTGGTTGGAACTAAACAAGAATTTGTTTAATAACATATCTTCTTTGCTAGATAGGGATATTTTTTCTACATTGGCGTTAGTAGTACGATGGGTTAGAACTTAGGACAGTTCCTTTTGTTATTCATTTACTGATTTGTACTGTTATCCATAAAGAATTATATCTCGGTCGGAGTGAACTGTTTATTATAATTTCATCTTTTTCTATTTTATTTAATATATGCTTTGCTTATAAAAAAAATAAAAAATAATAAAAACTCACCGTTACTATTGCTGAGTTTATGGGTGAATGGAGTCCGACATCATTGAATCAAGCAATAGTTACAATTCCTCTCGTCTCTGCAAATTAATTAAAAGAATGTTTTTATTTATTTTAACAAAACTATGTACAATATATGCTCGTTGGCAGCAGGTTTGCTCGTCACGTCGCACGACAAAGCCGCGTCTTTGCACCAGCTGCTGGGCGTAGTATACATTTCTTCAATGTTGTGCAATCACGTCTCCCACCCCAAAATTCCAAGTCCTTTATTCTTTCCATCACAACATTAATGTCAATGATTATTCCATTTCCCTTCTTATATATATAAAGGCATTGCTGGTGTTCCAAAATCATCAATCCAAATCAAGTTCCACACTTTTCCCTCTCCTCTCCTCTCCTGACATATATCACCGGCTACCACTAATGGCTCAACTTGGCCTCTTTGCAGCCTCTTGCCTCTTGTCATTGTTGGTCCTTGCTTCCGCATCCGATTATACCTATAACCCAACACCCGATACCAAACCGAACCCCACTTACATTCCAAAACCTGAGAATGTAAAACCTGACAACACCTACAGCCCAAAGCCACAAGAGACCAAGCCAAGCACCGGTTACATTCCAAAACCTGAGGTTGTAAAACCAGACACCACTTACATCCCAAAGCCAGAAGAAATCAAGCCAGAGAGTGGTTACATTCCTAAACCAAAGGATGTAAAACCAGACAACACTTATGTTCCAAAGCCAGAAAAGGTCAAACCCGATACTAGTTACATCCCAAAACCAAAGGATGTAAAACCAGACAACACTTACATCCCCAAGCCAGACACTAGTTACATTCCGAAATCAAAGGATGTAAAACCAGACAATACTTACATTCCAAAGCCAGAAGAAATCAAGCCAGACACCAGTTACATCCCAAAACCAAGGGATGCAAAACCAGACCACACTTACATTCCTAAGCCAGAAGACACCAAACCGGCTCCTACCTACACCCCAAAACCCGAGGATGTTAAACCAGACAACAGTTACATCCCGAAGCCAAAGGAAACCAAGCCAGACACTACTTACATCCCAAAACCGAAGGATGTAAAACCAGACAACACTTACATCCCAAAGCCAGATGTCCATGTACCCACATATCCTGTCCCACAATTAGGGAATGTCAATCTAGAGTATGGATATGGGCCCAAGCCTGATAATCTTCTCCCCACCTCCATCGAAGGCCTCGTTCTCTGCAAATCAGGATCTCATTACGTCCCTATTGCAGGTAATTAATCAACTTCAATCATTAACTAATTCTTATGCATGGAGTCATTACAATTGAGTAGTGCCGTGGCATTTGAAGTTTTTTATTAATTTCTACTTCGGTTTTGGGTGAGTGCAGGAGCTGTTGTAAAGGTTGTGTGCACGGCGCTGGACCTGAACGGGCATGAGATAGTACCGTTTACCGGTTTGACCTGCGCAACTAATGAAAAGGGATACTTCTTCCAGCAATTGTTTTCTTTTGGACTGGGTAATCTGTTGAAGTTCGACGAGTGCAAGGCGTACCTGGAAAAATCTCCATCAGGAACCTGCAATGTCCCGTCGGACGTGAACAAGGGAGTTACCGGTGCTGTTCTGTCATCTTACCGCATCCTTAAAAACAACCACTCGAAACTCTACTCTGTCGGTCCTTTCTTCTACACCCCAGAAACTACCCCATCTCCACCTCCTCCTGCAGCTGGTTATTGATTTCTTATTAATTTTTTAATTAACTATTATGAATTTATCATTGTTCCATTTGTTTATTGATTCCTCATCTTTGAATCGGGACGGATTATTATATTTGCTTCGAGTTTTTCTTGTAATCGATTTGTATCGGGAATTTTCATTAATTATAAGATATCTCTATTGAAATTTACTCTATTTTATTCTTTTTTGAAACATTTGGATATAGAAAAAGTATGGCGATCCAGCTGATCTAGTTCTCTGGTAAAACTCATTCTTCAAAATAAAATATGAACAAAATTACTGAAGGATACACTACACTAATATTTAGTACTCCCTCCGGTCCGAAATGTATGACGTTTTAGCATTTGCTTTTACTGTTCTGGAACGTATCTTAAGACGGCCGGAACAGTCACTATTTGAGACAATTTTGCCCTGAATTTTTTCTCGGAAGTACATTAAAGATTAACGTACGTTCGAAAAAAAATACGGAATTTTTTGGGGTCAAATAGTGCCTCATCCGGCCTCCTCGATATACGTTTCCTACTGAATATTGGGATGCGAGGAAGTCATACATTTCGGACCAGAGGGAGTATGTGCTATTAATTTCTGCTTATAAATTCCATTGGCCATTGTTATCTATAAAATTTCTTTGGCTATTCATCTCTATCAAGTAATAATTAATTCAAAACTATAATTTGTTCGGTGGGTATTCCTCTATTAGTAATTTAGTTTATAAAAAGGTTTTAAGAACCGGATCGGATTTAGAATCGATGAGATGAGTTTTAAAGTCCAATTAGGGTTGAACCGTGATTGGATAGAGACTTTGGGATCCTCACATTTTAGGTATTGCTTCAGGGGTGGGTTAAAATTTATTTTTTTAGAAAAAAAATTATTCTATAAAAATGATCATATATATGGAAATACAACGAATTATAGAAGTGAGATTAAAGAAGAAAAATAAAATAAATAGAAGGATTATTCCTTTTCTTTTTTAAAATGGAAGGCCTATAACCTTATGTGAAGCAAAATGCACACCAAATTATCCCCTGCTATCGTAAAACAACAATAGCAGGAACACAAGAGTATCAAAGATAGTTAAGAGACTGAATAAAAGTAGTTAAAGACATAGTTTTTCCGTTAATAAGTCAGATTCAGATTTAAATTTTATCTTCGCTTATAAAATAAAATAAAATGATGTTTTTTCTAGAATAAAATGCAAGCAAAAACCCATTCCAACTAAACAATTGAAGAGAAGAGAAGAGACTGGAAAATATCAAACGATCCGGTTAATGCCATAGACGAGCTATACGTGGTTGGCACAATTGTTCCTGATGTGTAAGCATTGCACTCATATCACGTTCATCCAGATATCAGGACAGGTTAGAGAAGTCTAGTCTCTCTTTTTTTTTAAAAAAAATTATAAATTAAAAACCTTAAGCTTGCTGTGGAGCCCGGATTACTGTAGCAATTCATCGGGCCCGTACTACTCTTTAAAAAAAATTAGCTTGCATTAGGATATGGACTTGAATTCAAAACTCTCGTTTTATTTAATAAAAATATTATTAAATTACAAGCTAGTTATTACTCCCTTCGTCCATTTTTAATGGACGCGAGGGAGTGTTTCCGTTGTCCATTATTAATGGACGCCTTTGGGCATAATGACCAAAAAGCCTTCAATGTTATTGGGTGAAGGCTGAGTCACCCATGGGCAAAATTGGCAAGGCAGTGGAAAGAAGGGGACAAGGGTTCTGCACACAGACTCAAGATCCACTCTCTCTCCTCAACACCCATAGCTCTCCTCCTCCTAAATTTCTTCCACCAAAACCCATCCCTTCAAAGATCTGGTGAACCTGCGACACCAATTTCTAATTCATCTTCACCAAATCCTCACTCTCCTCTTCTCCTTCACTTTCCCTCACCTCCAATTTCAATTCCCCCAACATCTTCCCCACTGTTTCCTCCTGTGTCCCCACCGGCACATACTCCTTCTTACTCCCTCCTCCGTGACCGCCGTGTAGCTGCTGCACATGCGTCTCTTGCTGATCTGAATAGTGAAAAGAAGATGGGCTAGTGAGTCAAAGAAAGGAACAGAATAGAGGCAGAGGCGGAGCAGAGGTTAGGTAAATGCATAAATGGTGAACAATGGAGTGGAGTGGAGTAATATCACAATGGGCCGTGCTGCACAGTGCAAGCCCATAAGAGAAAATAAATTGTTTTGTCTGTGGAGCCCACAGACAAAACAGAAGAGTCAGCTGCCTTAAACTTGATGAAACACTCCCTCGCGGAGGGAGTAGTAATTAAGATGTATAGTTTGGATCACTCAAAGGAACAAAAGATTATATTTACTTACATTTGGAATTTTGTATTATATAGTTTGTATTAACTAAGTGACTATATTCAGTAAAATTTGGTATAAATTCTGACGTGAAATTGTAATTTAACTACTTAATTAATATACATTGTTATTATAATATAGGTCATAAAACTTGGTTGACTAATGATATAACTAAAAAAAACTACACTAACGTTGAAGAGATTGAACACATTGTGCTGGTTTTTATATCTGCCGGTGGAGAATATAATTCCTTCCCGACAAATGTGCTACCACGTCGCTCCCCTTTCCTAAATGAGTAACATTACATTGATTAGTACACAACTTAGGCCCTATAAAAACCTATTCTTGCTTCTATACCCTCATCAAAATCATTAGTTCCATACTTCTCTTCATTCTTGCTTAGAAAGTTGCTTTCACAATGGTCCTAAGTCGTTCTCTCTTTGCAACCTTCCTTCTATCATCGCTAGTCCTTACTTCAGCTACCGATTATAGTTATGATTCCAAACCAGATACAACTACACCCAAGAATAGTTATTACAATCCAAAACCAAACCCCAATGGTCCTTATGTAAACATTCCAAAACCCGACGTGCCTAAACCAACCGATAGTTACAACCCAAAACCCTATCCTAATGTAGTCAAACCCGATTACCTCCCGAAACCAAAGTCAGAGTACAATGCTATCAAACCTGACTATGAGTCCACTCCAAAGTATGAACCGAAGGTAACTACCCCAAAGCTTGACATTGTCAAACCCGATTATGCTCCAAAACCCAAATCTGAAACTCCCAAACCAACCGATAGTTATAACCCGGAACCAAAACCTTCTTATGTCCCAAAACCAAACCCGGAGTATGGGTACACCCCAAAGCCCAACGTTTATGAGCCCAAGGTGACCATTCCTAAGGTACCCAGTTACAAGCCCAAACCAAAGGTAGACTATATCAAACCAAATTACAAGAATGCCCCTAAACCAGAACTAGTCAAACCTGGGAATGGATATGGTCCAAAACAAGAAAAACCCTACCCCATCGCCATTGAAGGACTTGTGGTGTGCAAGTTGGGCTCCAAGTACGTGCCCATCCAAGGTAATTAATATTTTTTCAACATTATCCTTTCTGCAATACTATTTATTTTTCCTTTTATTGGGAATTGTTGGTGCTAATGAGTATATACTTTCCTAACATAATTTCAAACTTAGGTGAAGGGTGAATAAACTTTTTATCACTTCATCACAACTCATATAGCAATCTTTTTCTTGAAGAATATTTATTTAATTATTTGATAAATATTGCAGGGGCTGTTGTGAAGATAAGTTGCAAGGCTGTGGACCAAAATGGGTATGAAACGAAGAAACCTGTGTCCTGCGAATCAGGTGCAACAAATGCAAAGGGGTATTTCTATAAGAAATTAGATTTAGATTCGGGGCTAGAAGATGATAAGCTAAAGATTGGGGAATGCGAAGCAATATTGGGAAAGTCGCCGGTGGAGAGTTGCAAATACCCAACAGATGTGAACAAAGGGATTAGTGGTGCTCTTCTTTCATCTTTCCGGATCCTTAATGACAAGCACCTCAAGTTGTACTCTGTTGGCCCATTCTTCTACACCCCTAAGCCTGCACCAGCTAACCCTGCCGGTGGTTACTAAAATTCATTTATGATCACTGAGGAGTAATTTTAATTATTTATTTTCGTTGACATTTTGTTTGTTCTATTTTGAGTTTTTTTTTGTTCTGTAATTTGGAGCAAGAATTGCTTTGATTCTTTTCGTTTGTTGTTTGATTGTACCACACCAATTTTTTTAATGGAATTCATTGATTAGTCCGAGATTCAATTACAATTTAATTCAATGGGATAAAAACCATCCCAAATATCAGACAGATCCAGCTTTAAATCTCCGCATCATTGAGTTATGTTGATGGCAAGATTGAGGGAATTGTAATAAATTCTTCTCTAAGCCAAAAAAAAAAACTCTTTATTTATTCATTTATACAACTCTTCTTTTTTTGTTGTTGTTGTTTCATTGGAAGATAACTGCTACAGTTATTAGAAATTTAGAATACTTTATTAAGAAAATGCACCGAATGTAATAATATGAACTTACAAGCACGTACATCAATAAAGATTTGGGTATACAGTTCTATTAAAATTTATGAGAAAGAATTTTATCGTCTTTCAGGATTTTGCCAGCTCAAATTCGAAACAATCGGCTCCCACTATAATAACCGAATTATCGGACGGTCTTGACAACAACAAAAAAGATAATAATACGAAAAATAACGTGAACAAGAATTTTAAGACTTGATGCCCATTTTAGGCCATGAATTTGTTCAAAATTTTAAGCACCTCCAATTTGTCCAATTTGTCTCAATTAACACCTCCACTTTTTTTCTCAAGAAAAATGAATTTTTAGTTCAAGAAAAAATGTATCCTACATTGCACCTAATTTGGCACATCAACATACTTTTCTTAGACAAAATTATGTGGCATTACTAAAATAATGTGTTTTGGTACGTACAATTAATATTTTTGTTTTTCAAAACGTAAGTTATGAGTTCGATCCCTAATAATATTATAATAATAATTAATAAAGTAATCAATTTTTAATATATATTTTTAATTAGTAAATAAATTTGGCCACTTATTATGTAAAGTAATATAATAAAATAATATTTTAAAGTAATTTTCAGAAAAGAAAACCATTTCAATTAATGTACTTCACCCACCCTGTTGGAATACTATATATATATATGAAAGGGTTTGTAATTATTTTTTAATATGTATTGTTGACATAAAACTTATTCAACATAATATTCTTCTTTTTTTTCTCAATTTTATTTAGTAATCTGAAAAATAATTATGCTCTTTCCTCTTTTGGATATTCAGGAACAGTGACAAGGATAACTTGTCTCAAGGATGACGAGTTTGAATATGAAACAGCGGCTCTATCATTCTTGAGTGAAGCAACTGATGCCGGCGGATGTTTCTTGGCAACATTATCGCGTTATGAAGTCGAATTGGATTGGAAGATTAAAGAATGCAAAGCTTTTCTTGAACTTCCCTCATCGGATTCTTGCAAAGTCGCCACCGATGTGAACAGAGGGATTAGTGGTGCTCTTCTTGCTTCTAATCGCTTCCTTAAAGACAAGAACATCAAGTTGTTCACCGTGGGGCCTTTCTTTTACACCTCCGCCCATAACAATTCCAAATATAATTATTGAACCCATCAGGAATATCTCACCACTTGATATCTTTTTATATAAAAAATTGATGTCACAATAAACCCAACTAATCAACACCTGTTAACTTTTATATGTACATTATCTTCTCGTGTTTGTGATTGATTATCTTTAATTACTAGTTGATAATACATAAAATTATCAGAAGGGCATAATGGACTTTGCGCCTTTATAAAGTACCGTTGACCGGTCAAAACGGCACATGGCCGGTTTGACCAAGTCAACGATATAAAACGGCATCGTGATCGATTGACCAGGTCAACGGGAATAAGTAACTAAAGGACAAGCCCAGCCCGTTATCACCAAAACGGCACAGAGCCGATTTGTCAATAAAGGCGAAGACAACGACACTCGGCCGATTCTCCACAAACGGCTCCTTGCCGATTCTCCACAAACGGCATCGTACTGAGGGGGCCCAGATATAAATCTCCCCTCATAGATATTATTGGTATAGTACTCCATAGTCAGTATACATTTAGTCAAGGTTGGCAGGGAGGATAACCTGCTCCCATCACATCGCCACCTGACAACCGGACAAAGGGACGACCCTATTCCCCTGAAATAAAGTCTGCACCCCACGTTACAATGATGAATCCCTGCCCCTAGACCACCTGCTAAGGAAAAATGAGAGGGGATGTCAGAGATCTAACCACTCTAGTCCAGCCTAAGGACTAGAGGGTGGTATATAAGGGAAGTTTTCTCCTTTACTCAAGGACACGAAAAATATACACACACTTTCTATACACTTAACAAAATTACTGACTTTGGCATTGGAGCTCTTACGCCGGAAAACACTTCCGGCACTGTGCAGGTCCTTCACGAAGATCTGATCACCACCTTCCAGTGAGCTACTTTACCAAAAACCCCCCACTCCGGTCCACGGATTATCATTTGGTGCTTTCATTGAGAGCTTTTGAGTTTTGAGTGAGCAGCCTTGAAATTCAAAGCTCTTCCTTTTCTTCAATCTTATTGGAGGTTTTCTTTCATTTCCAAAAATGGCATCCGACCCAAACTTTCAATCAAATCAACCTACCAGTGGTGCTGCTGGTCAGTATGAAACGCCACCTCCTCACGCCTCATCTTCCCGTGTGGACATGAACGCCGCAGCCCGCCGGCTTAATTTTCCAGAAATTCCAGAGGTGCTACTCCCCAGCACCCCGCAACCAGCAGTCATCCCACCAGCAGTCATGCATGAGTTCGCTGCCTTGCATCGACGGATGGATCTGATGATGCAGACGTTTATGGGAGGGATCCCTCCGCCCGTTCACCAGCAGATCCTCCCCCAGCAGATTCACTCCCAACAGATCATTCCTCAGCAGATCCCTGACCAACCTGCAGCGACACCATCTGTAGTGCCCCCGCCCATGGCATTCCAGCCAGTCAGATCTGTACAACAGCACGTCAGTCAGCCAGCTCAACGGGAAAATCCTTCGAATGAGCTCCGGCTGCCCCGTCGCAGTGAAAATCCGATCAGAGGGGAAGGGTACCTGGACAACATGGAAGAGGCTAATAGCCGAGCAGTCCAGCGTAGCCCGAGAAGGAGCCAGAAACAGTCAGTAGAAGGAAGATCCGAAAGAGGAAGAGTTCGGGAGAGGTCAATGGATCGGCCCCAATCGGGAAGGGATCGCGAGAGGGCTGATCGGAATACTTCAAGAGGCTCTGCCTCCCTACGAGCTCGGGAAGAGCAAGATGATGATCCCAAGAATCCTTTAACCTTTCGGGTTAGGAAGCATCGGGTGAGCAGACACGTCAAATTGCCAACCGATTCCTACATGGGGACGGCGGATCCGACAGTTCATGTGAGCTTAGTAAAAAATCATGTTAAGTTTTTTACTAGAAAGGATGAGGCGCTGTGCCAAATATTTGTGATGACTCTGAAGGGAATCGCCAACACCTGGTTTGAAAAATTGCCAGCCGGATCTGTGGACAGTTTTGAGCAGTTGGCGAAAGTTTTCACAAGCCGATTTAGCTCTTGTATTCCTGTGGAAAAGTCTCCGGCGGTTCTATTTGATATGGTGCGAAAGTCGGGGGAATCCTTAACGGTGTATGTTGCCAGATTCAATGCTGAGTTGGCCACTCTGCCCGACGTTGCGCCTAACTTTGCCGCTGAGGCTTTGAAGAGGAACTGCAGGTATCGGGAGTTGGAAAATGCTCTGATTGCGAGCACGCCGAAGACCCTGGACCTCCTGCGGATCGAGGTGGACAAGTTTGCGAGGATGGAAGAAGCAGATTTCCAGCGGAAGAAACGGGAGGAGCCCGATCTTCCCAAGAAAGAAACGGCCGTCCGCAAGCAGGGAGAAAAGAAGCAAGCGGCTGGAGGCCGGCAGACGGATCGCCTTGCGGATTTCTCCACGTTGCAGCTAACTAAGCCGGTGGCGGAGATCTTTGCCATCATAGAAGAACGGAGATTGCCGATTCAGTATCCAAAGCGCAAACCTGGCGCCGTTATGGGACCGCATAAGGATTCTTACTGCCGTTTCCATAAGGCAAAAGGGCATGACACTGAGGATTGTTTCTCTCTGAAAAAGGCTATTGAAAAGTTGATTGAAGAGGGCTATTTGGGCGAGTTTGCGGCCAAGGCTCGAAATAGGGCCAGGGAGGATCGAACTGACGGCAACAGGAGAGAAGCGGAAGCCGATCCCAATGCAGCCGGAACCAGTAACCAGAGAGACAAAGGAAAGCAGCAGGTGTTGACAACCTCTCTCGATGAGTTCTTCATGATCAATTTGATAGCGGGAGGAGCCTAGCAGGAGGAATCGGAGGATGTACCGATTGGGGAAAAGAGAAAGTGGAATGATCCCGTTGGGGAAAAAGCAGGTCTATCGGAGCTGGACCGAATGGCCATAACATTTTCAGAGGAGGATGAGATCGGAGTGACATATCCTCAGAATGAAGCATTGGTAGTGACAGCCATCATTGCCGAGTGCGGGGTCAGGCGTACGCTGGTAGACAACGGAAGTGCTGTGAACCTCATTTCTGCCAACGCCTTTAACCGTTTGCAAGGACCAAGGCCGGACCTGAAGCCTTGCCGACGGCCGATCATTGGGGTAAACGGCATTCCCATTCCTGTTGTAGGCTTAACTTTTCTGTCAATCTTTTTCGTGGAAGACAGCTCCCGCAGAAAGGAGCAGCAGCTATTTCTGGTGGTGGACTTAAACCTGCCATACAATGTGATCTTGGGGCGTCCGTTTTTAAATGCTTTCGGTGTGGTAATATCGCAAAGGCATTTGAAGATGAAATACCCTTCCTGGGACGGCGTGGTTACGATCCGAGGAGATCAGAAGGTAGCTGCTGAATGCTACATCACAATGGTTGATGGCTGCTGCGATCGCTATGTCTGCGTAGCGGACGATTCACTAGAAGATGATGAGGAGCAGCGTACCCAGCCATTGGAGAGAATGGTCCAAGTGTCGGTGGCTGACCTGCCCGCTGAGCATTTTTTAATAAGCGAGAAGTTGAGCAAGGGAGATTGTGACCAGCTTGCGTTTCTGTTAAACAAGTGCAGAGGAGAATTCGCCTGGGTCCCGGCGGACATACCAGGCCTTTCGAGGGAAACGGCAGAGCACCGATTGAACGTGTACCCGAATGCCAGGCCAGTGCAACAGAAACGGAGAGCCTTCTCCAAAGAAAAAGCAGATGCAATTGAGAAAGAAGTGGACAAGCTCTTAAAGGCCAACTTCATCCGAGAGGTTCAGTATCCGCCATGGTTAGCTAATCCAGTGGTAGTGAGAAAGCCAGGCGGGGAGTGGAGGATGTGCATTGATTTCACTGACCTGAACGAGGCATGCCCCAAGGACTGTTATCCGCTGCCACGGATAGAGCAATTGGTGGATCAAACGGCTGGTTATGGGTATCTAAGTTCGCTTGATGCCAATTCGGGGTATCACCAGATACCGATGGCGATCGAAGACGAGGAGAAAACGGCTTTCATCACGCCGAGGGCCACCTACTGCTATCGGGCTATGCCGTTTGGTCTGAAGAATGCTGGAGCAACATTTCAGAGAACGACCAATAAGATTTTCGAGCCGTTAATCGGGAAAAATCTGGAGGTGTACGTTGATGATATGCTGGTGCAAAGCAGAAATTTTGAAGCGCATCTGCGAGACCTTGAGGAGGTATTTGGGATAATGCGAAAATTTGGAATGAAGCTAAATCCCAAAAAATGCATGTTTGCATTCCAAATGGGGAAATTCCTTGGTTATGTGGTCAGCAGAAAAGGAATTCAGCCCAATCCCGCCAAACTGAAGGCAATCAAGGATATGTTTTCGCCAAAGAGTGTGAAGGAGGTGCAGCGACTCACAGGAAGAGTAATTGCTTTAAGCCGATTCATCTCCAAGCAGGGCGAGAAATGCCTCCCGTTTTTCAAAGTCATTCGGAAGAAGGCACAATTCGGATGGGATGGCGATTGTGAAAAGGCTTTTCACGACTTGAAGCAGTACCTGTCTTCCGAATTGCTGCTAACTCGACCCGAAGAAGGGGACACCCTTTTTCTTTATCTGGGGGCGGCCGATGAGGTGGTTAGTGTCGTCTTGGTTCGGGATGAAAACGGCATACATCGACCGATTCATTTTATCAGCCGAATCTTGAAGGATGCTGAGCTGAGGTATTCTCAAATCGAAAAAATCGCTTTTGCCCTGTTGCAAGCTGGCAGAAAGATGGCCCGGTACTTCCAAGCTCATCCGGTGGTCGTACTGACAGACCAGCCCCTAAGAAGGGTTTTCAAAAGACCTGAGTCGTCCGGCCGAATGGTCATTTGGGCCATCGAATTGGAGCAATATGGGTTGCAATATCAGTCCAGACCCGCCATCAAAGGCCAGGCGCTGGCCGATTTTATTGCAGAGTGCACGTTTGTCCAGAAGCAAATTCCTTCGCCAGAAAGCCAAAAAGAAGCCTGCTTACCGCTTCCCGATGTGAACGGGGATCGGTGGACAATCTTCGTGGATGGCGCCAAGAATCAAACCGAAGCAGGAGCCGGCGTCATCATTTTAGGTCCAGAAGGGATAAAAATGAGGTACGCCTTAAAAATCTCAAGGCCGTTATCAAATAATGCGGCCGAATATGAAGCTCTGTTGGCAGGGTTGCGCATCGGAGGGAATCTGATCGGTAATGCACAATCGGAGAGCGTCCGTTTGGTCATCTACGGAGATTCAAAATTGATTATTGATCAAGCCAACGGTGAGTCTCAGGCTAGAGAGCCGATTATGATTCAGTACTTGAAGAAAGTACAGAAGGAGCTAGCCGAAATTAAAAATAGGGGAATTCATGCTGAAATCAGCCATATCCCAAGAGAGAAAAATGTAGAGGCCGATGAGATTGCCAAGCTGGCAGCAAACTCCGAGGCAATGATGCCACCCGATGTGACTGTTGAGGAAATTTCCATTCCTTCCTTTATGGAAGAGCAGCAAGTGCTATGTGTGTTAGAGGCAGCCAACGATTGGCGCATTCCAGTGATTGACTATCTCAAGCATGGCAAGCTGCCAGAAAATGCGAGTGAGAAGCTGAAGATCCTCAAGAGAGCGGCTAGATGCACTTACCACGACGGGATACTTCTTCGCCGTTGTCTTACTTACCCGGCGGCAAAGTGTATAACGGAAGAAGAAGGCCTGTATACGCTCAGGGAGATCCACGAGGGAATATGCGGAATGCACGCCTCAGGAAACACCATGGCTGCCCAAGTTCTCCGAACAGGGTTTTATTGGCCAACAATTAGAAGAGATTCGGATAACTTTGTGAAATCTTGTCATAAATGCTAGGAATTTGCAAGGGAACCACAACGGCCAGCAGCTGAATTGTCAAGTATGGTGAGTCCATGCCCATTTGCGAAGTGGGGAATTGACATCTTGGGACCCTTCCCAATCGCCAAAAGTCAGCTTCAGTATGTTATTGTTGCTGTCGATTATTTCACAAAGTGGGCCGAGGCAGAAGCTGTGGCGAAGATAACGGCAGACAACACTTGGAGGTTTTTCATGAACAACGTCATCATGAGATTCGGGTTCCCAAGAATTCTCGTGAGCGACAACGGCACCCAGTTCACCAGTGCTTACTTCAAAAAGAAATGCTCAGAATACTCAATTGAACAACGGTTCTCTTCCGTTGCGCATCCACAAACAAACGGGCAAACCGAAGTCACCAACAGAGCAATCCTTAACGGGATTAAGAAAAACCTTGAGGGCAAGCCGGCAAAATGGCCAGAGGAGTTGCCGTTTGTCATGTGGGCCTATCGAATGACCACTAAAACCAGCACCGGCATGACACCGTTTGCCATGGCGTACGGGGTCGAAGCTGTTTCTCCAGTAGAGATCGGCGTAATCAGCCTTCGAGTTGAGTACTTCAACGAAGAGCAAAATGAAGAAAGATTAAGGGAGCAGCTGGATCTTTTGCCAGAGATGAGAGAAGAAGTCATCCTCAAAACATTGCACTACAAGCGCAAAATGGCGAAATACCATAATCGGCGTGTCAAAGAACGGCTACTCAAGGCAGGAGATTTAGTCCTGCGCAAGGTAACAGCAACGGGTCAAGAGAAGAAAAAGCTCACGCCGAATTGGGAAGGACCATATCGCGTTACCAGAGTCATCGGCAAAGGTGCATATCACCTGGAAACAATGAACGGTACTCCGATATCCAACTCTTGGAATATTTGCAATTTAAAGCTATATCACTCCAGAGTAAATATGTTGTTTTCACTGGCCGAATAAATGATAATAATATTGTAAGGACAAATCATTTGCAACTAATAATGCTTAAAGTATATATTTGCCCGTATTGTGCTTATCGTATGGTTGCAGATGTAAAAGAATCGTGGATGTAGGTTATTTTAAATCGAACCACGTTACCAAAACCCAAAAAATGGCGATGTTATCTCTACCAAGGGCCGAGGCTACCTAAGGCACTGCCTGGGGATGCCGACAACCAAATCGGCAGCAACCCGAGTAGTTCAAAACACTATCAGGGCATATATCGCCAACAATACATATATCGCCAACGATACATATATCGCCAACGATACATATACTGTCGCCAAGACATATATCGCTATTGAGGCATATATCGTTATTGAGGCATATATCGTTATTGAGGCATATGCCGCCATGAAGACGCATATCGTCATCATATCGTCATAAGACCATGTCGGTCCTGCTGATCAGACGGCGACAAAATGGAGAAAGACTCAAACCTATCTGTGTCTTAGTAAACCAGATAGAAGTACCTGTGTCTTCGTAAACCAGGTAATAAAGACTCAAACCTATCTGTGTCTTAGTAAACCAGATAGAAGTACCTGTGTCTTCGTAAACCAGGTAATAAAGACTCAAACCTATCTGTGTCTTAGTAAACCAGATAGAAGTACATGTGTCTTCGTAAACCAGGTAATAAAGACCCAAACCTATCTGTGTCTTAGTAAACCAGATAGAGAAACGACAACGCAAAAACAACGTCTCCAAAACGGCCCAGTGCCGAAAGGTCGAAACGGCCACCTCGAGCAAACGGAAACAGATCCCTCAAACGGCAACTTGCCGATTTGCCAAATAAAGATAAGTTCAAGTTACAATTGTTTTATCTTTTTATTTTTTATTTTTTCGGGAGTAATATATATATAGCAGAAACGGATAAGCATTTGCAATAACTTAAAATTGCAAAATTATATATATTCTGAATAAATAGTATTGTTCTTTACAAAATATGTTAAGATCGGCATTAATCTAAAAACAGAAAAGACAAGTCTAAGCAAAAGACAGCTCTATGGTTCGTCTTCTAAAGAGGATTGATACTCCTTTGCCTCAGCCTCTCTTTCCAAGGAGTAAACATATTCGCTAATCTTGGTGGCATCAAAGTTAGCCTCCCCATAGAACTCCATATAACTGTCGATCATGATGTCCTTTGTCTTCTGCCGCCACCAACCGATCTTACTCGGAACCTTCTCCAACTCAGCGTCCTTCTCTGCGATGCTGGTCCTAGCCGTCTCTAACTCCGCCGTTCTGGTCTCCAAATCGGCGCGGGCCGCCTCCAACTCGGCAGTAAGCTTGGCCACATTATTAATCAGGACGGCTTTATCTTCACTGAGTTTTGTGACGGAATCACACAGGGCCGATTTGTCTGACATCAGCTCCCCGATCCGTACCTGCTCTTCCCTGATCTTAGCCGAGAGGCCATCCCTTTCGCGAAAACTGTCGGCCAGCTTCTTGCGGGCGTCAATGACAGCTTTCTTATCCGATTCATGAGCGACCATCAGACTCTCCTTTTCTTTCTTAAGGGTAGCATTCTCAGCGGTTGATCGCCGAAGTGCCTCCCTGGACTTTTCAAGCTTCGAATCCACAACTTCTGCAGCATATCGGGAAGCGCATAAGCCGCTGTACATAATGCTTTGCAGGTTGGCGAAGTGAGAACTAAGTTCCAGGCGGCCGTAGCGTTCCCTGTCGGCTTGATTGGCAAAAATTTCGCCCACCAGGTGACCGGTCCGATAGTCACTGCAAGCCGGCATTTTCAAGCCAAGGGAACGGCCGCAGCTCTCTCCTAGGTTATTCAAACGGGTGACGTGAGTAACCTCCCCGTCAGGGCCTTTGCTGGAAAAATAGCCTTTGAAATCAGAAGGGGGAGGAACTGCATGATCATCCGAAATAAATGGATCATTGGGCATACGAGGACCGGCAACCCAGTAAAGCACGGCAGGATCAGAACTGGAAGAAGCGGCAAAAGGAGCATCCGCTGATGTGGTTGCCTGCCCTTCCGGATAAGGAACCGACGGGCCCTCGCCAATAATCGGCTCAGTAGCAGCATTTGGCAGATCGGCGTCAGGATTTCCTAAGCCGGCATTCGGCTCAGCGGCAGCATTCGACAGATCGGCGTCAGGACTCCCTAAGTCGGCATCAGTACGATGGAGGTCAATCGGCTCAGAAACGGTGTCTGGCCGACTGATTTGATCGGGCTGAGGAGGAGCGGCAGCAGATGGATCGGCTTCCTCTGACACGGCTCCAGGCCGATCTCCCGCATTTTCTGACACGACACGGCTCGAAGCCCAGGAATTGGGAGTGATCTGGGCAGGGTTAAGAGCATGCTGCACTAGCAGATTTTTCACCATGGTTTTCAGGGGAAAACGAAACCCATAAGCAAACATCTTAGAATACAGAACCCTGCGGTTATCTAGCAAGTCACTATTTAACCTAACATTAGGAGGAGCTACCAGGGCTTTACATCCTATCGGCAACTCAATATCGTACCTCTCTATTTCCAGATTTAAGTCATCCTCAGTCCTAATTTTGGTAGCAGTGTTCTCAAGCAACTCACCAGTGGTAACAACAGGGCGCCTAGGAGCCATTTTCTCAGTCTCAAACAACACAAAAAGGAAAGATAAGGTTAAGAAATACCAGGCGATTGCAGAAATTCCCGGAGAGCAGAGCCCAAACTCGGAGATGGCAGAAGAAGGTTGCTTGAGCGAGGAAGAGAGAGGATTTTTGAGGAAGAAGATGAGAGCGGCGTTTAGAAATGAAAAGTGATTTAGGTTTTCCAAAGGAGAATGCTTTTAAAAGAAATGAATCCCTAACCGTCAGCAAACCCAATCGGTCGCTGACACGTGGCTCATCTGTTCTGAAAAGGCAGTAATTTGTCAATAAAGCTGAGCGGCGCATTTAAAGAGGAGCAGCGCACGCGTTTTCTCAAAGGGTTTTTTGAATTTCGAAATTCAAAAACTGGACAGACGAAGAGACGTCTCGCCTCAAAAGCAGCGAGCAGTTACAAACACTTAGCCATTACGGCGCCACGTCACAGGTTTACTTTAAGTTAAAAATTTGACTTTATTGCAAACTAAGTTTTATTTGCAGGAATGAAAAAGAACCTTTCAAATACGCGGAAGTAGATCAAAACGGCAACATGCCGATTGTCAGACGTCAAGAGGGAAACGGCAAGCCCTTGGTAAACACTCGGGCTCCTTTGTTGTTGGGCCTCTGATAATACATAAAATTATCAGAAGGGCACAATGGACTTTGCGCCTTTACAAAGTACCGTTGATCGGTCAAAACGGCACATGGCCGGTTTGACCAAGTCAACGATATAAAACGGCATCGTGATCGATTGACCAGGTCAACGGGAATAAGTAACTAAAGGACAAGCCCAGCCCGTTATCACCAAAACGGCACAGAGCCGATTTGTCAATAAAGGCGAAGACAACGACACTCGGCCGATTCTCCACAAACGGCTCCTTGCCGATTCTCCACAAACGGCATCGTACTGAGGGGGCCCAGATATAAATCTCCCCTCATAGATATTATTGGTATAGTACTCCATAGTCAGTATACATTTAGTCAAGGTTGGCAGGGAGGATAACCTGCTCCCATCACATCGCCACCTGACAACCGGACAAAGGGACGACCCTATTCCCCTGAAATAAAGTCTGCACCCCACGTTACAATGATGAATCCCTGCCCCTAGACCACCTGCTAAGGAAAAAGGAGAGGGAATGTCAGAGATCTAACCACTCTAGTCCAGCCTAAGGACTAGAGGGTGGTATATAAGGGAAGTTTTCTCCTTTACTCAAGGACACGAAAAATATACACACACTTTCTATACACTTAACAAAATTACTGACTTTGGCATTGGAGCTCTTACGCCGGAAAACACTTCCGGCACTGTGCAGGTCCTTCACGAAGATCTGATCACCACCTTCCAGTGAGCTACTTTACCAAAAACCCCCCACTCCGGTCCACGGATTATCACTAGTAGAATGCTCTGTGATACATCCCGTAAAACCTGGGTAGATGATGATCTACTTACATCATGATGTAGGATGATGACGTGTCCAAAAGTGTCAAAAATAGTAGTATTCTAGCACTATTTGAGATACGTGTCATCATCCTAAATCATGATGTAGGTAGATCATGATCTACCAAAAAAAAATTCGCGATACGCCTTCCTTTACAAATTAATCCAGTTGTTTGTGATTGATTTATCTTGTTTCAGAGCTAGTTGATGGTAATGGGCCTAAGGCCTTGCATTAATGAAAGCAGCTATGTAGCCACTTTTCTGTAGATAGAGAGAAAAGAAAGGAGGCCCATTTACTATTTTCTTTTTCTTTTCTTTTTGAGTGGTCTTTTTTCATTAGTCATCTCTATTCCTTATCATCAAAATAGGTGCGCCAAAACATAGACCATTCCATGAGGTGGGTCCAAAACAATCAACTAATAAAGAACTTTAACAAAATATAACAAATGCCACACAAATTTATTAAAAATCTAATAAAATCCGATAAATATTTACTTTAATCAACATTAATAAAAATCATTCCATCTGTCCTAATGTGTTCCTCTCGTTTGATTTCCTCAACTTATGTTCTCTTTAATTTTCCAAAATACCTAAATAAATACTTTGCAACAAAAAGTAACAAATGAAGAATTGTACTAAAAAAATGTTTAATTAAAAAGATTATCACAAAACAAATATTCTTCTAAGGAAAAAAAAACCAACATAAACCCTTTAAAATGGAGTAAGTACTACTAGTATATAATTAGGGTATAGTAATTTATTTTATTTTATTTTTTTCTCGGAATACGTGTTCAGCTAATTAGCCGTACCTAGAAGTGGTTGTAATAGTATTTTTTTTATTCTTAAACTATTTAATCTCGTTTGAATTTCATCGAATCTTTAAAATATGGTGATTCTTCTAGTACAATTTTCTCAATTTTTAACGTTCAAAACTTTTTGAATCCGTTGATATTTGAGCACCATGGTAGTTGAAATACTAGTATCTGTTGCAACCAGAAGTGATTTGATCGTTTTGAAAGCACCGCCAAATTGTGTTAAGCTATTAATACTGGCCATGAATGTGTTGTAGGGGCATAAGGTTATTCACATGCAAATGCAAAGCATTGTTCTCTCTTTTTTTCTTTCTGATCCCTTTGTCGATTAATCTCGTTCATACGATCAAGTTCTAAAAGAGTAATTCTCGTGACATGGTTATTATCCCTATACTCGAATCTGAACAGAATTGAGAGTGAACGGGTCTAATTGGATCTTCTAGAGGAGACGAGTAGGCAGCAAATAAAGAAGCCAAAATAGCAAAAGAAGCCAAAAAGGCGTTCGCTTACCCAACTACCCTGGCTGGTTTATATGATGCCGAACTTTCTCAAAGCCCTTTCCTTTTCTCTCTATCTTTTTCTTGTCTCCTCGATAATGGTATTAGATAGAAATTCAATGCTTTGGGTTCATCGATAAGAACAGAAAACAAACAGATTTTATTTTCTTGAAAAGAAAAAACAAACAAAATAATTTTAGTAAACAAATGGAGGAGAAGCATGGAAGCATACTCAAGCAAGGCAAAAAGAGAGCACAGATAAGAACCGATGGCCGCGGTGGCGGTGGCGATATTGGGGGTTTGGTCGTGTGGGGTGGTGCTTTGGCTGTTGCAGGTTTGATTGCGGTTTCTGCCATCATCAGAAGAAGTAAAAGAGGAGATGATGCCACTAAGAAAAAATACAGGAGCACAAAAGAAGAAGATTCTAATATTGGAGATCTTCAATCCCCACCATCAAGAGCTTTTCAGCAGAATCAATGGTTTGGATGTTCATAATTATTTCTTTGTACTGAAATTTGTTTTATTTGTTGCTGTTTCTTTGCGGTATGAATGAATATAACTGGTTGCTCTGCAGCTGTACAGGAACATGTGGGTCAACGGCAATTTGTGAAACCCAGATGATTGATTCTTGCGAGGTGGTCACTAGTAAAAGCTTGATGGTGGTGGTAATTTGTCTTCTAGTTTTTGCTAATTTCTTTGTCTATCAATGTGTCCTGTTTTGAGTAATTTCATATTTTTGGTTCAGGAAGAAGAAGTCTCCACGCCAGTAATCAACGAGGGAAATGCAGAATACTCCACTAGTACTGATCAAAAACCTCTGCTCGGTCTTGATCTAAAACAAGAAAGCACCTCGTATGATCAGGTGGAAAACGGCATAGAGAAAGAAACAACAGTACTTGATGACAAAATGAATTCTGAGCATGTTTCAGAGCATGAAGAGGAGGAAGAGCAACAGCAGCGGCAAGAAGACGAGGATGATGATGAAGAAGAAACAACAGTTAATGACCAAATGACTTCAGAGCATGTTTCATCAATCCTTTCAATCCAAGAGAAGGAACAGGAAGAGGAGGAAGAGCAACAGCAGCGGCAAGAAGACGAGGATGATGATGAAGAAGAAACAACAGTTAATGACCAAATGACTTCAGAGCATGTTTCATCAATCCTTTCAATCCATGAGGAGAAGGAAGAAGAAGAACAACAGCAGCAAGCAGACGAGGATAGGGATTTCGATGAAGGAGAGGAGGTGAACTTGGGTGGAACAGAGAGCATTTCAACTGAATCCATTCGCGAGGCAATTTCGCCTGCAGAATCCATAGACGCCTTGTCACTGGAAATCAAGAAGGGAGGACTGGTTATTGAAGTCGAAGCTGACAATGCGAAAGAGTGTGATCATGAATCCAACCGGACAGATGATAATGGGACAACAACAGAGAAACCCGCGTCTCGGACACCATGGGAGGAAGGAAACCTGAAGCCTATAGTGGATAATTATGAGACAACCCACGCAACTTCAATGAGCAGGCGACTATGGAGGAGTTGGTCAATTTTAGTGCTGCTTGCGATGGGATTACTTCTATTCACCCATCTTAGCATCTCAGTGCGCCACCTTCTTCATCTTGACAGTTCCTTGGTTCCATGAGCTTGTAAAACTGGAGTCAGCTGAAAATGCTGGACTGTATTTTCATGTACCAATAGTAAAATAAAAATCAACTCAAATCAAATAAAGAGCAATCTATTCATGCATAAGCAAGAAATACAATATAAACCGAAAGGAAAGGAAGTTTTCTTTCGGTCTGCCTGGAGCCCCTTCGGGTAGAAAACTAATCCGTAACAATTCTCTTCAACAAGTACCTTTACATGTATAATAATACTTTAACTATTCTCTTCTTCTCTATATACAATGCCCTGAGTTTCCACAGACAGACTTGGCTCAATTGCCTGCTGCTGCTGCTTTCTTTTTTATTTTATCATTGTTCCAACAAATAGATGATAATTGTGTAGCTAATTAATCCCAACTAGTGAAACAGAACACCGGGATCTCAGTTTTCAGACGGCAAAACTTCTTACCCAAGATTGCAACATCTGGGTGTACACCACTTGGCTGGCTCCGTAACCTCACTAATTAGCGCAGCAATCAAGAAATTCATTGTTATCCATTGAGCTTGACCAACCGCAAGCTGTACATCTCAAAAATACCCGGAATCGAGTGAACTACTTGGTTTGCTGACTGTATCCTCACCAATTAGCATTCAAGAAACTGCTTGTTCTCTATTGTGCTTGGCCAGCTGCAACCCATAGACCAACTCAGAACACCGAAAATTAGATCCACGCTTGAGCAAGCCTTAACCTGAAAAATTAAACATGCACGCTAATATCAGGATCCAACCGTTCAACAACCACTTGAGAGAGGGAGATGATAGAACTTGGTAGAAATGAGACATCAAGAGATATGATTGCAGGCTACCAAATTATCGAGGTTTCCATCTATATGAAACAGCATCACAGCCATTCCCCTTCCTCTGTCAACCTCGGCCTGGTCATTGAAAATAAAGATGCTGTAAGTCAAATACCGCCAAAAACTTAAACAGAGCACAGCTCCTTTAATTAATTTTAAATTACTCACCACGCAAGAACATATAGCAATGCCCGCAGCTGACAGTGCTGCCGTCACTTCAGCCATCATGCCTGAAATTATGATCAAAGATTACATGTTTAAATGTAAAAGTGAACATCATTAATGACACATGGTAGAGGACGCCTAAAACAAATTGATCAACAGGATGAAAAGTTTTGAGCATGTAGCCACCATGTGTTCAATGTCATCCACAGAGTAAGTATGTATAATAAACACAAGATACCATATCAGAAAACCCAAAAAACACTAATCTTGATAACCTTGACTTACCTCTTCGGTCAATGCATACAACAGAAAACCACTGGATGGTGTGTCCTTCAAGACTGTGCCAAGCGGCAATTTTACTTGCTTGCCAACCTTCTAACCCAGGCAAGATGTCCTTATGCATCGGTATACTAGCTTGTATTATACTGGCAACACCATTTCCCTGAGATAATAGTTCACCCTTGCCTTGCAAATGATTGTTATGTTTACCATTAACCTTTGGAAGCCACATGGGCTCATATTTAACGGGCAAGATATCTTCAGAGTGTTTCCCGTTACACATCTTTTCGTTAGCAATCATAAAGAAATTTTCCCACAAAGGCCTGCTCTGTTTCAAATTATCGGGGAGCTCTTCTGCCTCACTCTCTTCTTCGGAACTTATTGGTTCTGCAGTTATTTCAGCACCAGCTAAAGTAGCTTGCTCCCTTAAGAACTGAACACGATGAATTTTAATTAATTAGGCCAATGGCAATTACAGAAAGTAAAGTATGATCATCATTGACAGAGTAAACCTACTTTCATGATTTTGTGCCTGGCACTACGCGTTTTTGCATGCTGCAACCATTGCCTGTGCCTCTGAAAAGCTGATTTGCTTGAAAGTGCCTGGAAAACAGACGAGGTAGAGAGTATGCAATGAAGAGAACTTTCAGATGCTTAAGAAGCACAATTATTGATTAACTTAATAAATAAAAGTTATTAATCTTTGAAAGGCCAATATCTATGGGATCATGACCTATCTAACTAACAAAACGAGACACTACAGTAAAAGTCATATGAAGCTTCCAAATCACTCAAAGGTTAAGCACATCTTTGTTTTTCTTGTTATGCAACTAAGGCACCTTAAGGAGGAAAAGCAAAGATTAGCAATAACAGTTGTCAAGAATCATTAATAAGGGTTGTAAGTACTAACATCATAGGTGATTATCTCCACAACTTCTGCATTAGTGAGCTGATGCTGGGGAGAAACAAGATTGCCGTTGACCTGCCACAAAGAAAGTGCACTTATTTAATTATTATTATTATTTGTTTTGACTCATCTTGGGAAACCATCCAATCAAAGAGCATGATACCAATAAGAATTTGTGGGAATACCTTTGCTGCCACCATCTTATTGCCAATTTCAGTGTGAATCATATAGGCATAGTCAATCACAGTAGCCCCCTGGGGAAGATTTTTGATCTGCATATGCAAATGAACCATCAAATATTATATCCAGAGCTCCACAACCATTCCTCATAGGGGAAACTGATCCTTATAAGTAAGTCACCACTCTCTTACCTCTCCCCTTGGTGTAAACACAAAGACACGACTGCCTAACAGATCTCTCGTGACTGTATCTACAAATTCTCTAGAGCTCATGTTGCCAACAAACTCCTCTTGCCATTCTCTAATTGCATTGAGCCAGCCAATCTGGAGGAAAGAGAGGACTTCATCCATGAAATTAGCATCAAAGTCAGGGGACTAACACATATTTTCTACTATTTCTTAAAAGGAACTACTCCAATGTCACAACTTATTAAGAGCGAAAAATGGCATACTCTTAGTGCTATATTGGCATTGTTAAGGCAGACTGTCTTCCCTCTTGAACTTCTACCATTAGGCTTTGCGTGCCCAACTAAACCTGTAACGAAGACTCTTCCACTATAGTGAGCAGCTATGCCTCTCTCAGCTATCAAATCCATTTCTTCAGTTCTTATCTGCCAAAAATATGGTTTTAAAACCAACATACATAACTAAAACCAAACAACTATTTTAGGAGAGATACCGGAAATTAACTAGGAATCCAGGGAAACAATCTATATATAAGAGCTTCAGTGAACAAAGTGATAAACAAAGAAAGATTAGGAATTTCACACAAATAAAATAGAGTAAGTCTCAACCCATCTTTTAGAAGAGGGAGAAAATAGAGCCTTGGTTCCCTGAAATTAGTGAAAATAGAGCTCCTGAATGAAACAAAATTCAGCTTGTACCTGAACTTCTAGTCGGAACATGCTCTCATACAGAAATGGAATTACAGTTGTATGCAGACTTTGGTAGCCATTTGGTTTGGGGGTTGCAATATAGTCCTTCATCTGTAACAGATTTTTTTTTTTTTTTTTCATGATACATAACAAACGGTCTCATGTCAGCATTGAGAAATGAGGCTTCAAAGAGGAGGGAAGGAAAATACGCACAGCTCGAGGGATAGGGGTCCAAATTCCATGGACTAAACCAAGAACATGGTAACAAATCTGCAGACCATGCAAACATGAGAGAAGGAAATGTGTAAATTAAGCGAGAAGTGAAGTAGAAGAAACAGCTCACTCAAAATAAGGGCAAGGGTTTACCTGTTGCGGACTACACAAAGGCCCACCTCCAATGCATGACTTTGGCTTTATGACAATACGGAGCTGGTTACAAGAAGCAACATATCAAGAACTGGAATACAGATCAGGAAAGTTTTACAACTTTCTCAAGATGGTTTAATAAGGCAGCTATGAACCTGTGCAAGCTGGTTAACCTCACTGATTGAACCTTTAGATTTAAGCACAGCCTTGTGAATACTGAAAAGAACAAAATTAAGTTGCCAGTTAGGACCTCACAGTAACCATCATAAAGCAACAAAACTCTAAGATGGAATCTGACTCTCATTAACTCTCCAAGTCCAAATCAATCAGAGGCCTGATCAAACTGCTTTACGACCTAAACAAGACCAAACCAGGACCTCTGAGCTTGTATGCGCACATTAAAAAAAAAAACTAAACAACTCCCTAATCACATGACAATATGGGTTACGGCTAAACCGTTAACCATCTAAACAGCAACAAGGATTTAAACATATCAGCCAGCTGGCCAAGAAAAAAAAATGAGCACAGAACCAGAATAGCGGTGCATAGCTTTACCTATAAGGGTCCTTGAACACTGAACGAACTTCAGTTTTCACATTCATGAGTTCTAGGAACTCATCTTCCTCGATTCTCTTCTTTAAAATTGTGTTTGCCTAGACAAAACAAAGAAAAGGGCTTAGTCAGCAAAACCACATTGATGCCACATTACCTCAACAACCACAAACTAAAAGGTCACAGAGATGACACCACTAACCCTAAAATTCACGATAAACATATTGAACAAAATTTAAGGTCTATCTGAATGTTCATGCATAAAAAGGGAGTGAGGGAGGGGGGGATACCTCCACAAGCTCCTTCTCGTGTTCTTTATAAAGCTCTGCAACCTTCCTCTTGGCCTTAGCATAATCTTCGGCATTTGTATACATTAATGAAAGATTTTCAAGCTCAGACTGCAATACATTATTTCTAACCAGTCAGAATTCAAGAACTTGTCACTTAATTCATGATTCTGTCATCTTTCATATTAGATGGTTACAGTACCAAGTTTTGAGTGCCCTGGATGTTTGGATATATTGAGTTTGAAATGCAAAGGAGAGAATCAAATGATCCATTTCTGACAAGGACTAGCAATAGTGGGGGGTGGCGGGGGGAATTTCATGATTACTTCAAGTTCAAACTAGGAAATTCCCAAGTTGAAATTATATTATAATGGACGCAGAAGTTTCAATATTTAAGCATCTTAAGCTTCGATCACTTGCAAAAATTCTTTTGCAACATAACTATTAACATACAACTACCTACAGATCCCAATTTTACAGTAAAAGATGATGAGGAAAAAGTGAGGATAAATGTACCTTGATTTGATACATTCCTAATAATTTTGCAAGAGGAGCAAAAACTTGAAGTGTTTCCATTGCAATGCTATACTGCACATAAACCAGTAATTTTAAAATTAATGCGAAGTACACAAAAGCAAAACAAAAGTAAGAACTTGCTATGCTACCTGCTTATGTGGTGGCATATGCGATAAGGTACGCATGTTATGTAATCTGTCTGCTAATTTGACAATAATAACACGGACCTGAAACAGCAGCAGGTCAGTTGAAAAAATGAGTTCAACAAAGTATCAGCAAAGGAATTGACAGAAATAGCATTATCAAATCACCTCCTCAGTCATGGCGAGAAACATCTGCCTCAGATCATCAGCTTTTACATCCTGTACTGAATCATTTTTGTTCTTACATTTTAATTTTCCCAGCTTGGATACCTTTCCAGGAAAGAGCAAATTGGCATTAATATTTTCAGAAACAACAAGATGTCAAAGTGCCACCTATGAAGAACATAAATAGAACACCTTAGTCTCTCCTTCCACAATGTGGCGCACAATAGGACCAAATTCCTCCTCTATTCTTTCAAAGGTAACATTCGTATCCTCAACGGTGTCATGGAGCAATCCAGCAGCAATTGACTCCCAATCCAATTCCTTGAAGAACATAGAAGTAAAGGTCTCAGATTGTAGAGCGCAGCTTAGGATACAGTTCAAGCATGAGAATTATTAAATTTAGGTTAACTCACAAGTTCCCCCAAGATACGTGCTACTTCGACAGGATGAATGATGAAGGGTTCTCCAC
The DNA here is from genome assembly GCA_963691705.1 of Viola odorata. Taxonomy (NCBI): domain Eukaryota; kingdom Viridiplantae; phylum Streptophyta; class Magnoliopsida; order Malpighiales; family Violaceae; genus Viola; species Viola odorata. The sequence continues at coordinate 58,355,063 of OY829541.1, forward strand.
TGCGTCTTCTCTGACCATCATGAGCATCAAAAGCAAGCTGTATCAACCAAAAACAGAAAAAAAAAACTACACCATAAGTACTCTAAGACTGTATTGCAAAACATTTATGAAAAATAAAAAAGGGGATTTTTCCTTAGCAAAAAGGTCACCTTTAGAGCATTGTGGACCAATTCCAACTCCTTCGGTGAAAGGTAAGAAACAGTGGGCTTAAGATCCTGAAGAAAAATTCAGCAGGGTGAGACTATAAACCAAACTATACTAGAAGATAGCTTGAATTGATCATCATGATAGCCGAAGCTCAGGGAAGAAATAGTGAAAAACTTTACCTCCCACAAACTCTCAGGAGAAACATCATTATAGGTATCTGCTGTCACAGATGACGAGCAATACAGTTGCAATCTTTTACCAGAAAAATGTAGCACTATTGAGTTAAATAGATTCCTGGGATATGCAGAGACCAAAGCTTTGTTGGGACAACAATCTCCAATGTTAAAGGCTTCACAGTTCTGTCAAGGTTTTAACATAGGAAATTTATGTCAATATCAACAGTCATGGGAAGCTTTAAAAAAAAAAAATCCATAAGACCCCAGAAGAATATACGATGGTTTCCATGGACTGCATAAGATACTATGTATTTGACATGTCAATATGACCAAACGTAAGACAATCTGGCACTCTTCAAACATATCTAGGTTCTCAGCACAGGTGTAAGCAAGCATTGCAACATTTAATCAATCTGACAAATTACACAACACCTCCCTTTACTTGAGGTACAAGGAAGAAATGGAGAAAAAAAGATGTGTGGCTACCAATTTACATTTCTGAGGTAGCAAAAAAAGGACAGAAAATAAATAAAAATATTTATATACAGTAAAGTACGTGGGCATCTTAACTACATCCTTCACACCAAAATTGATGGACTAAATATATTGGGAAGGTTTCAGAAAATTTTGATTGATGTCGATATTTTCTCAAGAGAAGCACATGCGTCTATTAGCCAGATGAGACGAGTTCTACATACAAGTAAGTAAACAGAACTCACCATTCTTTTCTTTTTTTTCTTTTTTTTTTCTGCTGCTCTAACTTCCATTTACAACCACAACTTTTACAATATATCCCACCATTTGAATTGATTTCCAAAGAGTAGAAACAAACTCATAATCGACTGATCCAAGATAAACCTAACAGCTATCATCACACCATAATTCTTGCATCCAAATTAGTAAACCAAACTACCCATTCCTTATATTTCACTCCCTTTTCTAATTCGGTGTTCAACATATATCCCATCGCTTCATATATTTTCCAAAAAAAGCAAATGAAACTCGTAATATCAGCTAGTAAACTTTAATGAATACCATGTATCAAAAATAGAACCTACTGAATTCGACAAACTTACTGATTTGGATTGTCTTCTTCCATTCAGCGTACACAAGAAGGAAGAAGACTGAGGAGAATGTGCAGAGCTGGCAAGAAAGCCTGTCAGGACTCTAGGAGCCTTCCAAGCGCAAGAAAGCGCACTACAGTCATATCTCCCGACTGCATCCCACTTAGATAACTTGCATACATTCACACATTCCACAGATACTGCAACATGTCAAAAAGGAACAATATAAGTGCTGAGGGACTAGAAACACTTACATATACAATAACAATAAGCTTTCAAAAACTATTCCAAATTGTACAACCAACGAGAAAGCGAACTCACCTGACAGGGTAGCAGCAGAAGAAGCCATTTTTACGACGAAGCATCGGAGCAGAGAAATCTCATTGGATTAGAAAGGCTAAGCAAGCACTACACACGCCACGCAAACGCAGACGCACAAGTGAAATTGGTAGTTCGTCCGTTGATTGAAATTTTAGTAGACAAGAAGGAATTCGCTGTTGCCGGTTGAGACGACAGAATCCGGTGAACGACGTCTGCGTAATGAGCCGGAGTGGACTTTGAAGAAATAAGAGATGGAATTGAGCGGAAAGATGCGAAAGAGATAATCTAGAGAGAGAAGGGGGGGGGGGGGGAGAAAGACAGTGAGGTCAGGGAGGAGTTGAGTTGTTTAGCGGAGGCCACACAATGACACAAATTGAATGCCGTTCGATAAAAGATATTTTATGTTTATTGTTCTTTCTTTCTTTCTATTTATTTATTTATTTGGTCAGAAAAAGAGAAATCTAAATCGACTTTCTAATTAAGTACTATATTATATAAAAAAAGAAAAGATTGTTGGTGGAAAAATTCAAAAATACAAAAAGCTTTTGCGGGTCCTATACGATTATGCGAACCGGCGGCAAGTACTGAGTGTGGTGGAGTGTGGACTTAACGCGCTGGCCGTGGTCATGTTCATTGGTTGACACAAAAATCACAAATTTTATACTCTCTTTGGTTTTTAAAAAATGTTTTTCTCGTATCCTAATATTCAGTAGGGAATGCATATGGAGGAGGCTGGATGAGGCACTATTTGACCCCAAAAAAATTTGAATTTTTTTTTAAACGTACGTTAACCTTAACGTACTTCTCAGAAAAAATTAGGGGCAAAATTGTCTCAAATAGTGAGTCTGCCGGCCGTTTTAAGATACGTGCCGAAACAGTAAAAACAAAAACTAAAACGACTATTGTAACGAACCGGAGGGAGTAGTGTTTAATTTTCTTTTACTTTGATTTATGTATCAAGTTAAATTTTATTTTTATAATTATAATTATAATTATTTATGTTTTTAAAACTAAATTAAGATATTGAACAAAAAGGATAGAGATTTAAAGTTTTAGAAGTTTAATCCAAGTTACACGTACATAATTATATATGTTTGTAATATATATTTTCCAAAAAAATCTCATTGTTTTATTCGTCCATGCAATATTTATATGTATAATTAAATTAAAATTAATTAAATTATTAAGGATACTAATTTATACCTAAAGTTATTATTTTAGAGTTTTAGGTTTAATTTTTACGGTGATTGGTGAGGGAGAGAAGGAGTGAGGGTTGGCTACATTGATTCGAAGGCCATGTAGTAAACCTCAACACTTTTAAAATTGTGACTGGTTCATAGGTTCTGAGAGAAATTTAGAATTTTTTTAGGAATTTTTGTAAAAAGGTTTTTTTTTTCTCATTGAGTCATTTCAGGATTAAATAACTGACTGGTTAAAGGTTTTAGAGGTCGACCGGTCATACAAGTCCGGTCCTAAGAATATAGATAAATACTGAATTTTTTAATTAAATGTCTATTTTAATCCTAAAATTTGTCCAAAATTTTAGAATCAGTCCTCACATTTACCTTTGATCGAATTTAATCTTTATGTTTGTTTAATTGACCCAAATTAATTCAATTAATCCCAGAAAACTTTCTTCTATTAAGCTAATCTGATTTGTTTGCATTAATTAGAGTTTATATTTTAGTGATATTTCTTACGAGCCAAAAAAAAAAAGAGTAGCAATGCAAATTATACCGTAAGAATTAATTAATTTCTTATGACGACCCAACTGATTCTACCAACAAAAATTGGGTCAAACACACCATTTCTTTGGAATCAACTCTCTTTCCGGATCTTCCCAAGTGCTATGAACTGTTGTCTGATAGCGAGGATCCAGGACAAAAAATCTCACCTTTAAGAATAGGCACCACCTGAATCAAAAATTGATTGAAACAGAAAAAAAAATTAAGCAGCTTTTTATAATTTCCATGCCTTCGATCTTGGAGATGGAGGATGTAATGAAAAAGTTTGGTGTGTGGATCGGGCCGGGTCGGGTCACTTTACCTCACTCTTAAGGAGTCGTGAACTTGTTCGTTTCTTGGTGCACAGACTCACTGCAGTCATCACTCTGTAAATTGCGTGCACGTCTGAATCCTCAAATTCTTCATCCAATAACTCATTAAATGCTCTTTGCAGCAGCAGTGGTTTTGCCTGCCATTAGGACAAGAAACACCCATTTTCATATTGTAAAAAGTCATCTCTAAGGTTGGATATTAATTACTACTACTTATTCACGACTCTCGGTGTTTTGGATCGAGACAATCGCCTAACCAATGGGGCGGTTACTTATGGACCGATGAAATGAGGCAAGAACTTATAGGACTTCGCTATATGTAACCGATCCATTAGTTGGATGTTTCATGTAAATATGCCGAGATGTAACACCAAGAACAGTAAGAGTTTTTCCTAATACTGACAGAAAAAGAGGAAATGATAGAAATTTATGCGGACCACATACTATGTCAAGGAGAATTCTGTCATCCGGTGGTATTGACCTTTTGCAGAATAGTCTTAGAAGCAGAACTCCGAACGCAAGTACATCAGTTTTTATTAGGGTCATTGATCTCTGGTGTAAAGAATCCCCCAAGCTCGTACCTTTTCCACCAAAAGCTATATTTTTCAGATCATATTCAACTATAATTCAACTAATTTGTTACTTCTGTGACGAACAATCTTTAGCCATGTCAATGGAAATGCAAACCTGCTGTTGGAGGTCGATGCCTCTTGCTCACGTCCAGGCCATTTATCGTACTCGAGGCCGCTGATCTGTCAGAAATCGGAAGATCGAAGGGACTATCAAATAATTATTAAAATCAGAGACTATATAATAAGTGTTTGTAAGAAATGTGATTTCTGAGATGTTCACCATTGGCTGAAAGTTGCGGTTCAGGAAAATTTTGCTGGGTAGCAATTCACCATGAAGAATGGGGCAATGACGGCATTCTTGGTGCATATACCGGAGACCTTGAGCAATGCCTATTGCAACCTGTATTCTCTGTTGAAATGACAATTCGAGCCTCGTCGAGCTTTTTCGGTACATCAATGAAGGTTTCTTGTGTTGAAACCTCCTCTTTTTGTGGTGGATTCACTTTTCCTGAAACTTCACTTTCCACAAATGGCTTGGACAAGGTTTTATTGTGTCCGCTTTCCTTGCTGTTACTGGCATGAGGAGGTGAATTGCAACAAGGTTCACATTCCCTGTTGACTGTAGGGAAAGAACTACTACTACAACTACTTGGACCTGGTCCGCATTTTGATGTTGATCCCCTTATCAGTTTTGGAGATCTTGGCTTACAATCCATGTCCTCAATGATTGAAGTTTCTGATCCGTCAATTTTAAGCCAGCAATTGTCAATCATGGCTTCCTCATCATCACTCACTAAGGATACATTAGAATTTGTGCCACTCATTCGAAAAGTGAAATGTCTAGCAAAGCAGCTGCAGAAACGAAGAAGATTCAATTTCAATTCAGTTCCACAACTAGAATGGAAAAGATAAACTATGCAGAAATGATACAATCCATAGAAATCTACTAACATCTGCAACAGTGAAGAAGATTCAGTTTCAAATCAATTCTGCAGCTAATAACATTTGCTAGCGAATGTAGTAACTTTCTTTAGACAGTCACGATTTAGCCATAGTTCAGACTTAATGTACGATCAGGATTGTTGACTACAATCCAACAGGGAGGGAAAGCAACCTATCCATTACAGTCCAAGTGGCTTTGGCATTGTTTGCCTCCTCCAAAACTAAATCCTTTAGATGGAACCCAGCAGCAGTCTTCACCTGAAATTTGACCTGTCACAAAAAAATAGGTGTGTTAGGGTAAACACTTTTACATGGCGCAAATCCTGCGGAAGCAATTGTTTTAGCAGAAAAATTCTGTAAGAATTCCAGAAAAAAAGAAGAAGCTGCTGACAGAAGAATAAATAATAGGACTTGCAACAAGTATTGGGTCCTAAGAGAGACTTACTCCATTGTTTTTACAAGTGTCGTAAAAGGGTCTGAAAATCCTCTTATAAGTGTCATTTTTCTGAGTAATCTCCTGCTGCAGGAAACTTGTAGATGGATCTGTTTTGCACCAACCGTCGCACCGATGAACTTCATCCAGAGGTGGCTCAACCTCCTTCACATGAAGGAGGGCGAGAACCAAGATTATTAACCACATCGCACATGACCCTCTTCAGGGGCAGGAGACCTGTAGTGGTCTTGCCACAAACCTTAATTCCTTCCAAAACCACAACAACTGACTGCTTGCTTTCTCTTCTTCTGCGATTCATCATCAGGAAACCTCATACAAACCTCTTTTTTTTTTGCTTAAGCTATTCCAATTTAAGAAATGTGGCTTATTTTGGACCAAATGCTGTTTTTTATTGTTATTTTCCTTTGGAAGAAACATCTGACTTTGAGCATACCGGAATACTTTCTGTTCTTTTTCAACCATTCGCCGCATCGCAGAGGCACCCTCAAATCTAGGAAAGTACATAAAATTTCTGTTGATTTCCTGTTTTGTTTTCTTCTCTTTGGAACTCGGCAAATTAGCAATATTCAGCAAATCTCAAAGTTGAAATTTCTTCTAATGGTTAAAATTGTTTTTCTGTGGAAACTATAAACATACAAGAGAAATATCCTATTCGCCTATGATTTCTCCACCGCAATAGCATGTTTTGTATCGTTTTTCTTGAATTGATTTGCTTTTAAAAATCAGCTTTTGTCCTGTTTTGCCTTGATTGTGCCTGAAAATATGCTATTTCCTTCACCTCATTATCAAAACTCATTTATCCATTTCTTTAGTTCTTGTTTTGGTGATGTTTCCCACCGTTACAATGCTAGAGGAAACAATGGGCAGACAGGATTCCTCGTTGAAATCATTGCTGATAGCTACTTTTTCTTTTTTTTCGTTGTTGATAAATCAGCAGGATTTTAGTAAGCCAAAAAGCATTGCAGTACAAAATAAAGAGGCACTGGCATCCAAAGTAAGAGACTTCCCCAAATCTCTTTCAGTTCTTGCATTTTCCCAAGACAGCATGGGCATGGATGCAAGGGATTTCGAGCGTTAATCATCACTTTTGATCCTGCAAGGTGTATTGGAGAAATAACATTCCATTAAAATATCAACTTCTCTCATATTTACTTATTTCTCTTAACTTTGGTTCGCACACTGGCCACGCTCGAGATTTGAATCGCTTTGATAATGGCTAAAAATTCAGCGGAACTGGCATCATTAGCTCTAGCTGGGCCCGAGAATAAAGCCTTGATAAAGCCTTGGGAGTCCCTAAGCACACGGCCAATTCCTAATTTATTCGATTCCTTGATGAACGCAGTGTCCGTATTCCATTTCCACTTCCCAAACTCTGGAGGTGTCCATTCTTGGCAGTTTGAGACCTTTTCCGATAGACCCAAGAATGAAAACCCCAAGATGAATGTTCTAACTCGACGGAAGTGAATGGAAAGTCATCCATTAAGTCGAAATAAACAAGATTTTTAATCCAAATCCAGGTTTACAAATATATAAAGAGAAATCATGATCTATTAATTTGATTGATTCCAAACAGAACAAAAACTAAATAAATTTTATATATAAAAAAGAAGATCTTGTTACAATGGTGAAAGGTGGAAGAGATCAGACTAAGCACAAGGAGCAGGTATTTGCACCCCACTGGTTTTAATATTTGCATTCAGACAAGAAGACAAGATTGTGCTATTCGCTTTTGTGCCGGAATATGCTAAATTGATGTCTACAAGTTCCACTGCTTCGCAAGGAACCAGTGAACTGCAGAGGAGATTCACAGCAACATTTGATGTCGAGGTTCCCCTAATGTTCTTAAAATGAACATTGCTAACCTTCACGCGCGAAGGATCCTGAAAATCAAATCAATCGCGTAAGGTAAATGTTTGGCAATTAATACATACATGCAGACATTCTTACCGTGATCGTCTTTGGACCATATTTTTGATCGATAGCGATGGGAAGTTTGACGTTGTCCATGATAATATCCTCAAAAATGATATTGGAAGCTTCACTTGGATCTGATCCTGAATAGGTTTTGATCCTTACACCATTTGATGTGTTTGAGAGCGTACAATTCTTCACAAAAATCCCGTTCACAGGCTTCTCGTTGTCATACTTACCAAGACTTCCAACACTAAATACACCAAAAATATCCAAAAAAAATATTAGTAATTTGAGTTATTAATTATGAGATATTAGAGTACAACCACTTTGGGTACATCCGGGTTATGATACCCCATCGTGGCCCAGACGTACCGTGTTCTGTTTCCATATGAGAGGATTATTAATTAATTTTAATACCTAATTCCGTGTCCAGGTCCGCAAAATATGTTGGAGATGGAGACATTGTTGATTTCGTCGCCGATGGAGATGCAATCGTCGCCGGTGCCAATGTAGCTACTAGCCACATTCATATTGCTGGAACTGCTGATGTGAATCCCGTCAGTGTTAGGACTATTATGAGGAGCAGTTAAGTTGATGCTATGGATGGTCATGTAATGACAGTCCGTGACATGCATATGGAAGTATTTGCTGTCCACCGACTTGATATTGTGCACAACTGAGTTGTTCACTTTGTTCAATTTAATTGACTGCAACATTAACGTCAAATCATCAGCTTACGCAAACAAAGCAAAGAAGACAAGAAGAAAAGGCAGGAATATATCATCGACTTACGCTAGGGGGTCTTGTGCAACTAGGGTTGGTTTTACAGTCGTTCAAACTCCAAGCGGAACGGCCTAATTCGCTGTCAACGATTCCTCCTTGGCCGTCAAAAGTTCCTCCTCCGTTCAATATTAGGCCGTCAATTATTTCAAAAACGAGCCAAGTTCCGTCCGGATATTGGGTGAAATCTGTCGTGGCTTTTATGATTCCTTGGACTTCAAAAATAATGGGCTTTGAGCCTTTACATGGGCCTTGAAACACGGCTGGGCCTGTGAGAAAAGTTCCTTGTGGGACTACAACTTTAGCCGGAGCAGTTGATCCGCAGGCCGCCAGCCACGTTTGCATAAACGCCTGCATGAAAATACTAAAAATTATTTCCAAGATTTTAGAAAGCCGGATTCTTTAGCTTTGTGCGAGGACTATATTTGGAATTTTAGAAATATAACGTAATATTCCAAACAACGAGATACAATAATGTTAAAAAATTAACATATGTTCGCTTACTTTACCTCTACATTTCAGGTGATGTAGATGTTTAATGTTTGAAAAGAATGATGAGACTTACCTCAAAATTATCTGTATTGTCATCAGCAACAGCGCCATGTTGTGTTACATCAAAAATCTTGACCCCAGCAGCATCAATGTTGTTGTTCTCAACCAACCCACGACGGCCACCACTTAGATTAATGTAGCGGATTCCACCACCCTCTGCTATTGAAGAGAGGAACGCCAAACTAATTAGCACAAAAATGACATCAACCTTAAATCTTCCTCCAAAGACGCCCATGGTGGTCAACTCAAAAGCTATACTTTTGTTTTCTAAATTAGTGTTTAATTGTTTTCTTACAAACACGAAGATGAAATTTGTGTCTTGTTTGAATTATTTACTGCGGTAATTTGTCTTAATTTATAAATCAATGAGTTGCAACTAAGTTACCGTTTTGCCACCAAATTATCGTCTCTTCTGTTTTAAACAGGAAGTATTGTTTTGTTGTTGTGTCTATATTTAGTAACAAAATAACAAAATCTAACAATCTTACACGTCTTTTTTTCTTTATTCTAACGGAATTACAGCAAAAATTTTAACGACCGTGATTAATGGATATATAATGTTAATTAAGTTACAATTGTCTTTTACTTTATATATTGAAGTTAATAAGTTTACGGTTGTACTTTTTGCAAAATGAACTTTTAAGACTAGGTTGTTATTTCTAAATCCGTGTCGTTCGGAAGAGATGGAGCTCTTTTATTTTTTTTTTAAACATGACCAGTCATGTTAAACAAATCTGAACCGTTCAATAAAATTGGACGGATGAGATTAAAAATTCAAATAATTAATGAGTTGACTACTTGTTGAATTTTATTAACTGGTCAACTCATTAATGACTTGAATTTTTAATCTCATCCGTCCAATTTTATTAAACGGTTCAGATTCTTCTAACATGATGTTCAATGAAAAATTATTAGAAATAAAAGATTATCTTATTTAGTGTACTTTATAGGATTCATGGGAGAAAAAATTAATGCATGTCAATTACATTTTGTCAAAAATCTCTCTTATATAATTATATATTATTTTAATCGTTTTAACTTATTAATATATGTCGTTTTTATATGATTTCAATCCGTAATAATAAATTAAGAGTTTAGTAAAATTGAAACAATAAAAAGAAGAAAGAAGTGAAAGATCACCTAATTTATCATAATTATTATAAAAAAAAAGTTCTGTGGAGCATGGTGAGAATGAGTGGAGAGAGAGTAAAAAATATACAGTGCACTTTTTTTAAAAATCACGCGTTAATTTTTATGAAAGTGGTGAGAATGATTTGAATCTTTACCATAGAGAAATATAATATATTAAGATGGTTATCCTCTCTTTAGTGCTGACCACTAGCAAAAGCATAATTTTTTTATTAATCAGTCGGTTTTGTACGGATAGGATTAGGTTAAACGAATTCATGAATACCTTACCTCAACCTCTCACTACTGAATCTACCCCTAATATCTTACTATCATTTATAACATCATAATATCTAAATTTTAATACTATTTTCGATTTTTCATCTTAGCAAGTCTGTAAGGATCATCCATTTAATAAAAAACGGACACATTACTAATAAATCTATATCATTGTTATAACCAATTGTTTTAATTAATTGGAGACCTGTTATTGATTTAATTCTTTAAAAAAATATGATTATGTTTTTAATTTTACAGAGCTGATAAAAAAGATATGAGTTGAAAAAGAAGTCGATTAATTCGGGTCTCCAATTGATTGAAACAATTAACCATAGCGATGGCATGAATTAATTAATTAAGTGACAACTTTTTATTAGATAGATGGTTTTTATAAACTCGTTAAGATGAAAAACAAAAAATAGCGCATAATTTTCTCCAAAACTAGCGCCGTATAGCAGCAAAATTTAACTAATAGCCAATGAGATTCCTTTTTTTGTTATGGACAAGTGGTTTGGTATTCTTTCGGCCACTGAGGAGTGAGGAGTAAAAGGATATAAGCTCCAAGTGAAAAGAAATTGGCCCACGATTCATAAAATAGGGACTGCCACGTGTTGAATTTGCGTAGTCCGTACTCCCCTCATGTTGGATTTTAGCTACTTTGTACTCATCGGAAAATTGACATATCATTGATGTTTGTTTTTTTGTTTAGTAGGGCCGGTGTACATAAATTGCGCTTGAAATTTGACATGTTTACATAACATTATCTACACTTAGCTTAGCTTTTTTTTATTAAAAAAAAAAGAAACTATTTTCCCACCCAAACCACTTTATCAATTTCGGATACCATGTTCACATCCGAGTCATATTCAATAGTAGAATGATTACAAAAAAAATAGAATATTATATTGCTCACTTCATATTTTATGTGTAATTGTAGAGAGAGAAGAAAATTATATTAAGGTAGCGTTTGGTTTACATAATGTTATTTTCCCTCTTGAAATTCTCCTGAGAGAGTGATATCGGGAGAGTGATTAGAGGGAATGTTAATTTTTTTATATTTAGTTGAGATTTAAGATTTTTATGAAAGTAACATTTTTTTTTTGTTTTGTACCTAGGAATTGTAAGTGAAAGTTAAAAAATTACTACAATATCTTTTTCTATATTTGTCTGTTATTTTGTTCATAGTAAGCGGCTAATTATTTTTTTCTATATATACTGTGCTACACATTTGGGTCATAAGAGATAATTTTTCCTCTAAACACGTTAGATTTTCTCTTTATTCAACTATCTATCTTTCAATAATCAAAACCTCATATGAAGTTTTCAAATTCTTCATTATAAGGGGTTGGTTGACGGATAAATTAAAAAATTTAGCTTTATATAAAATAAATTTACTTTCTGACTAGGAATTTTTTTTTGCAGGTTAAGAACATGACAAATGACATAACCTTCATATGAGGTTTAGGTACAGAGAAGGAAGAAGACAACGAGCGGCTTTATTAAGTTATTTTTCTATAATTGTTTTTGGACAAATATGTAATTTTAAAAAAATATCTTGTATCAAAAAATCACTCTCCTCACACCCTAGCTAAGAAATCATTTTCTCCCATTTTGGGAAAAGTGAGGGGGTCCAACTTTCTTTGTGATTTCGCCAACCAAATACTACCTAAGAAGACTCTACTACCGTACTTTAATAAAAATGATCTTTTATAATAAGAGTAGAAATATGAGAATAGAAGTGAACACATTTATCCATATCCGATCAATCATTTAATCTGAACCGAATACAATCCGCTATTGGTTTAATTACCTAATTATCGAATCTGTCTTCTTTGTCCTACCTGTTTTAATTACCTTATCTTTGGCACATAGATTATCTTTTTCCCATTGGACTATTCTAGTTGTGGGGACCGGAGGTTTCCTAACCCATGCCCAATAAAATACGTTAGTAGTATAGAATACAAAGGCACCCAACCCGCTTTCACAAACTCATTCACGGACTGCTTGGTTATGTAGCACTCACGTGTATTCTTACACCATTACGATTAAAAATTTACTACATTAAACCTATCAGAGTATTAAAAATTATATCCGGAATATTTTGTCTGTCGCAAAATCTTGATATTTTCGAACGAAATTCGGTCGAAAAATTAAAATAATTTTGACCGAAATTCGGTCTGAAATATTTTTTAAATGAAAACGTTTTCAACTGAACTTCGGTTGGAAATCGTTTAGCCGATTTTTTTTAACCGGGACAATTTTTGACCGAATTTTTGTCGAAAATATTTTGCGACGAAACTTATTTGCCGCTGTAGATGCACATTTTAGCCACGATAGCTTCAAATTACCTTGATATTTTTTACGAAATCTCGGTCGAAAATATATAACAATGAAGAATTATGGCCGCAATAATTTAACGTATTGTCGGAATAGCTTGAATTTTTTTGTCCCCATACATACAAAATATCTTGATATTTTCGACGGACATTTAATCGGAAAATTTTGTGACGGAAATTTCGGTCGAAAAAATCTCAAAATTTCGACCGAATTTCACCTGTCGAAACGTATTCGAGGAATCCAATTTTTTTTCTGACTCCATCGTAAGATTTTTTCGACTAATTTTTCGGTCAAAAAATTAAGTCTTCTACTGACGGAATTGTGACGGAGCGTTTCTGACGGAATTCGGTCAACATCACTCGATTTTTACGGAATTTTTAGTTTTTCAGACGGAAAATTTCGTAAAAAATAAGCAGTTTTTTTGTAGTGCATTTCCATAATTGTATATGAATTTTGTTAAACTTTTAAACTCGCTAGTAATCATTTTTCTTCTGTCCTCGATTGACTAAGTTTTGAATTTTTCAGTGTACATTTCCTGAAATTTGCCGTTGATGTAGCCAGTGACTCTCACTTGCATGTTCCCAATTTTTAATGGTTTTCAGAAATTCACCTATGCTCATGTCTTTTTTTATTAGTGACATAAAATTTCAGGCTACAAAAATCAAAAATTCCCTATCGCTATGATGAAGAGATTGTTTATGTTTACCATTAATAACTGTTACTCCATTTATTCAATTATAGCAAATTATGTGTAGATTAAATCGCACATAAATCTTTACCTTATAGGTATAAAAACATTTTATGCCTGTGTTTTTGATACAAAAATGAATATAAAGTATTGTGGAAATTGCATCAAATCATTTATTAGAAATAAATTAATAAAAATTAACTTCACAATATGTCCTTACATAGTTACATAAACATTCAAACCAAAATTCTCTTGCGAGCCGACAACAAAAACGGCAGCGGATAGTGTCTTCTTTCCACGTGGCGGAAGATTAGTGTCGTCGACGTGTGGGACAAATGAATTGAAACCGCCCCTGGTTTTCCAGCCCCTGTTGTGCACAGCAATTTGCTACTTTGCCATTCTTCGAGAAATCAAACACGCAATCAAAACCATGCTTTTCCATCCTTATCCCCGTCCATCATTATATATTCCCACTCTCTCTCACTCGCTTCCTCGGTGAAGCTCACACTATACTTGCGTCAAAACAACTCCACCGCCGTCACCACCGCCGTAAACACAGATACCTTACCCGGAACCAAAGTTAATCGGAGCTTGATTATAACCTTTCATTTCGGCCATGTCAGGCCCTAAGTTCGAGCGACTTCCCAGCATGAGAGAGTGCGTGGAGGACACTCTCTCCGCTCACCGTAACGAACTCGTTTCTCTACTCTCTAGGTTTCTTTCCAGTCTTCTCTCTCTTTCTCCGTTACTTCCATTTTTAGAGACGATTTGCAACTGTTACTTGACACATCACGCAGATTGATCAGTGATCACAGTCATTTTTTAATTTTTTTCCCAATTTGTTTGCATTTTTAACTGTAAACATCACTATTTAGTAATCTAGAGGTTTTTCGTCTTTGAAGGTATGTAGAGCAGGGAAAGGGAATTTTGCATCCGCATACTTTGTTGGATGAGGTGGACAACGTAATTTCCGACGTGGAAGCGAGGAAGAGACTCAGAGAAGGTCCATTCAGCGAAGTCCTCAGAGCTGCTCATGTAATTTTCATCATTTTTATTTAAATATTTCAGTTGTATTAACTATTTTGCAATGATCACGAAAAACTTGTTGATTTACGCGCTTGTGTTTGATGATAGGAAGCAATAGTTGTGCCTCCGTTTGTAGCGATCTCGATTCGTCCCCGACCTGGGGTCTGGGAATTTGTGCGTGTTGATGTGCATCAGCTCAATGTGGACCAACTGACTGCTTCTGAGTACCTTCGATTCAAAGAAGAGCTCGTTGATGGACCGTAAATAATTTTTTCTGTCATTTCGCTGTAGCTTGTTTCTATATGAGGATAAATGGTTAGTTTGTTTATTTGTTTATTTGCTCTATGTTTGTTTAGGAGCAATGATCCTTATGTGCTGGAGCTTGATTTTGAGCCATTCAATGCCTCATTTCCTCGCCCTACTCGGTCGTCCTCTATCGGCAACGGTGTTCAGTTCCTCAACAGACATCTCTCGTCCAAAATGTTCCATGACAAGGATTCATTGGAGCCTATGCTTGATTTCCTTCGAGAACACAAGTATAAAGGGCATGTAAGTTTCACTCTGCCTTCATTTCCTAAATTATAACAATGCTTGACAGGCTAAAGTTGGGGAATTGGTCAGATGATTTTCCTTTTGTATTTGATTTAATAAGTTTTGACATTTATCATCTCTTTTGTTCGCATGGATTGGGGTTTGAACTTTCAGTAGAGGGGTCATGGTCCATGGAGTAGTTTATGTTTCTTTTACTTTGTACATACATGTTACTTGTTTGTTTATTTTAGTCTGATAACACTATGGAACATCACATATGGATAACCTTTGCTCAATTTTCCAAAAAGGTTAACGTACACATATTTGTTCCAAAAGTAGATACTTCGAAATTTCTCCAAACCCCTGTTAGGTTTCCTTTTGTTTGGCTTTCAACAGATGATTCAGTTGGGGATTATTCGCAGGCCTTGATGTTGAATGATCGTATTAAAAGCATAGCTCGACTTCAAGCCACCTTAGTTAAGGCAGAAGAGTATTTGTCTAAGCTTCCAACCGACACACCATATGCAGAGTTTGAATATGTGTAAGTGTGTTTACGCATTCAAATCATTTGACATGAGTTCGTAATTAGGATATATTTGTTATGTCTTACGGTTTTCATTGTTCTGTTGACTTCAGATTACAGGGAATGGGTTTTGAGAGGGGTTGGGGAGGTACTGCAAAACTGGCAATGGAGATGATGCATCTTCTTTTGGACATTCTTCATGCTCCTGATCCCTCAACATTAGAGACATTTCTTGGGAGAGTACCGATGGTCTTCAATGTTGTTATCTTGTCTCCACATGGATACTTTGGGCAAGCAAATGTTTTAGGTTTGCCTGATACTGGTGGGCAGGTAGGCAACTTTCCTTTTCCTATAATCCAATGAAACAATAACATTGTAGTTAATCACTAATCACGGAGATTATTTTGTTAAACTCCTTTCGTACATTGTCCAACATTCTTTTTATTTCAGTCACATAAATTCCTCGGTATAGTTGTTCTTTGTTGGGTCTTAAAAGGGAGTGCGTTATTTAGTCTTTACTGAGAGATTTACTCGGATGCATTTCCAGGTTGTTTATATACTGGACCAGGTACGTGCCCTAGAGAATGAAATGCTTCTGAGAATACAAAAGCAAGGGCTGGATTTCAAGCCTAGGATTCTCATTGTAAGTACAGTTATCCTTAGCTTTAGTGATATTGATTCCCTTTCTCCCTGTAGTGAACCTTTTGGTTTATTCTTCTAGGTGACCAGATTAATACCTGATGCGAAAGGCACTACGTGCAATCAACGGCTAGAAAGAGTCAGTGGAACAGAGCACACACATATTCTGCGAGTTCCTTTTAGATCAGAGAGTGGAATTCTTCGTAAATGGATCTCAAGGTTTGATGTGTGGCCATATCTGGAGACCTTTGCTCAGGTACAACACTGCAAATTATGCATGCATGTTGATGCGTATGTACTAAGTGAACTCTCATTAAGCAGTAAATTATTACAATCGCACCAGCAACTAAATCCAAATGTGTATATACATAATGATCAGACTCCTCATTTACCTACCGCTATCTCTGTTATAGCTCTATATTATGAAATTTTCAGCTCAGCTACACTGCCAAAACTGTCAATTCCTCACTTCTTCCTATCATACCACCCCACTTGTCCCCCCCTTCTGTCTGCCATTAAACTTTCAATGCCTGCTGTTTCTGTTATAGCTCTCTAAAACCTCTCTTTTAACTTATCAGGATGTAGCCAGTGAAATTGTTGCTGAGTTACAAGGCGTTCCCGATTTTATTATAGGGAACTACAGTGATGGGAACCTTGTTGCATCTTTGCTGGCTTATAAAATGGGTGTTACCCAGGTTAGCAGCTATTGTCTAGTATCTTTTTAAGAATTTGAGTTTCATCAAAGTCTCTGCATAGCGGGTAGGATTTACATTTCTAAGTTCTCATAATGCAGTGCACCATTGCCCATGCCTTGGAGAAAACAAAATATCCAGATTCAGATCTGTATTGGAAGAAATATGATGAAAAATATCACTTCTCTTGCCAGTTCACTGCTGACCTATTGGCAATGAACAATGCAGATTTTATTATCACCAGTACCTATCAAGAGATTGCGGGAACGTAAGTAATGATACGTATTTGTTTTAAGATGTGCTGGTCGTTACTCTGTGATTTATCTTCTTTCTTTTAAGAACTCCTTGGAGTTACTGGATTTTTTATGGTTCAAAGTTTCACTGAAATAAGGAAATGAAGCACCATGCAAGGTATGCCTTCCAACAGTATTTGTTAATTTGGTAAAAATAAATGGCTGAATGGTTAGCACGGCTAGGGTTGTTTGTGGGTGGTTCATAGGCAATGCATTGGATGTGATGAGAAGGTTGGGGAGGGTTCTATAGGATGATGGATTGTTGGCAGTTGCTTGGATATTGTTGTAAACAGTATAACCCAATGATAGTTGGACTTGCATAAAGTTCTTGTTGACTGTCTTGTCTTGTCTTTCCTTTCGTTGTTTTTCTATTAACTGTTTATATAAACTATATCTAACCTATATGCTTCTTTCTTTCAGGAAAAATACGGTTGGTCAGTATGAGAGCCATGCTGCCTTCACCCTTCCAGGGCTATATCGAGTTGTCCATGGCATCGATGTTTTCGATCCAAAATTCAACATCGTTTCTCCTGGGGCAGATTTGTCTATCTACTTTCCTTACCATGAGAAGGAAAAAAGGCTTACAGCTCTACATGGTTCAATAGAAAGGATGTTATTTGATCCTGAGCAGACTGATGAGTGGACGTGAGTCTTCTCTTTTTGTGACCCATGCGATGCAATTTCAATATTGCAGACCTTAAATGACTTGAATATGAAGGATCA
The DNA here is from genome assembly GCA_963691705.1 of Viola odorata. NCBI lineage: Eukaryota > Viridiplantae > Streptophyta > Magnoliopsida > Malpighiales > Violaceae > Viola > Viola odorata. The sequence goes on from OY829541.1 coordinate 58,372,900, forward strand.
TGATCTGTAACCTGATGTTTGTTTCACTGCAGTGGTACATTGAGCGACAAGTCAAAGCCCATAATATTTTCCATGGCAAGGCTGGACAAGGTGAAAAACATAACAGGGTTGGTGGAGCTCTACAGTAAGAATGCAAAACTGAGGGAGCTGACAAACCTTGTTGTGGTAGGAGGTTACATTGATGCGAAGAAGTCGAGAGACAGGGAGGAAATTGTGGAAATTGAGAAAATGTATGAACTTATTAAGGAGTACAAATTGGATGGACAATTTCGCTGGATAACATCACAAACTAATCGTGCACGCAATGGTGAGCTCTATCGCTACATAGCAGACACTAGAGGAGCTTTTGTGCAGGTATGTAGTGCTAGATTGCTTTGTGTGATTTATAACATTTACAGGCAATGCAATTAACTCCCCCCACTAAACCTCCAACTTTTGCTGCAGCCTGCTTTTTATGAAGCATTTGGGCTTACTGTTGTGGAAGCTATGACTTGTGGCCTTCCAACATTTGCCACTTGCCACGGTGGTCCTGCAGAGATCATTGAAGATGGTTTATCAGGATTCCATATTGATCCGTATCACCCTGACCAGGCAGCTGCTCTCTTGGCAGATTTCTTCGAAAAGTGCAGGGAAGATCCAAGCTACTGGAAAAAGATCTCTGATTCAGGTCTCCAGAGGATTTTTGACAGGCTAGTATCAAACTACCTATACATTTCCTCATAGCAGCACAGCACACACTTTTTGGGAGCTGAGTCAGATCTTTATGTAAATGCAGGTACACATGGAAGATTTATTCTGAAAGGTTGATGACATTGGCCGGGGTTTATAGTTTCTGGAAGTACGTTTCCAAACTCAACCGACGTGAGACCCGGAGATATCTTGAAATGTTCTATATTCTCAAGTTCCGTGATTTGGTGAGAGCACTTTGCCCACTTTTCTTTGTTAATTGTTCATGCTTATAACTAGAGAATTACTAATACATTGCTAGGTTTTGCCTTCTATTTGAAAATGAGTTTTTGATTTGAGAAAGTAAGGGATTTTTGGGCGAGGGGGTTCCCCTCATTGATAACCTCTGAGGGGGTATGCTCACATAAGTATGGTGCCATGCTATATACGTGTGTGATCTGCGAATCACAAACTATACGCATGCACATATGATGGATTACCCATACGTGCTTTTCTATTTTACATAGCTGTGGGGAAGAGTTTAACTCTTCTTCTTTCTTAATCTATTCAGGTGAAATCTGTTCCTTTGGCAATTGATGACCAACATTAAGCTACAGTTGCTCTCGAGGGAGCGGTATCCACGAGCCACATCATCTATGGTAACCATGGCGCACATAGATATGGATAAATAAATGGCGTCTTTAAAGAGGTATATAGTACATAAAATAACTCCCTCCTCTCTGTATATCATGTTATGTCTGGCTGGCATGGGGAGATTTTCTGATTATGTTGAAGAATGATGTGGGTGGAGCCTTTGAATATTCTCTTGTATCTGTACGAAAAGTAATATATCCTAGCTGTTGTGAGAAATACGATGCTCATGGTTGTGCCAAGATAATTATTTTTGGAAGCATCAAATTAGGGGTTTTCTTTTCTGATGCAATGAATTTATGGTTTTCCACTGAAAAAACGTGAATTTCTTTTCATGCCGACTCAAGAATTTGATCAATGATTTATTAATCTAGTTACTAGATTTAAACCTTCTTTTAGCAAGATTTAACCTGAGCCTTTGAAAAAACGGATGTTGTTTGGTTTGGCCCCTCCAAATTCCAATGGCATATTCTCCCTCCCAACTCAGTGTCCAAAGTTTAGGAGAAGGTGTTTTGGTACTACTCTTTGGCCAGGAGCAGCATTGCATCCTTTATTATTATTATTATTATCCACGAGACCTCGGGTATCGTTGCCTTCTCAAAGTAGACCCAATTCCACTGTTAAAACTTCTGACGAGAACTGGAACACCAGATAGCTTTTTTGACCAGACGAACGAACATCATCATTTCCTGTCACACGCTTCTACTACACTACTTGATTCCTCCGCTTCATCTTCCCTTCCCTTCCTTTTCTTTAATGGGGTGAGCAAATTTATTCAGATGTGAACTTAACTAAATCCAGTCAATTATTGTTTGGTTAAATCAAAAAATTGAACAATCTAAAGTATAAATAAAATGCTTCTATTTTCATATAAAATTAGTTTGTAGTAAATTATTGATAAAATTATTAAAAAAAATACATTCATATATAATACAAAAAATATATATTTTTACACTATAAATAATTATTCACAATTAAATATCATTATAAGGGAAATAAAATGAAAAATTATATTATTTAATTAAATTAAAAATAAAACTCTCTTTAATTTTCATCTACATCTATGAATACTACTAGTAAATAAAATGAGGCATTTGTGAACATATATAAATAGAATTGTGTGACTTTTCATTCTGAAATTCAATTTTTTTAAATTTCAAACTTATATCATAATTTCTAATTAGTTAAATAAATATAAACTAATTCAATTTAATAGTCCAACCTAAACGTTTTTTTTATAATAGAAAATTATATTAAATTATATAAACAATTATAGAGTAAACTACATAAAAAATCTTATAGTTTATAAAATATTCTACTTAATCTCCTATTGTCTAAAAACTTGCAATATAAACCTATAGTTCTCTAAAATTTACAATTTTAATCTTTTATATGGTTAAAAAAATCAAAATAAATGATAAAATAATTCAAAAATTATGTAAATTTGAGAGAGAATGTAACAAATATGGAGAGTTCATTCCTCCCAAAATTGAAAAAAAGAAGAGAACATTTCTTAAAAATATTTAAAAACAAATTGTAAATTTTTTTTCTTTCTAAATTTCATAATTTTTTGCAATTTTTAACTATTTGTTTTGGATTTTTTAAGTAAGATCAAGACTGTAACTTTTACGAAACTATAAAATTTGTAGTGCATCTTCTAAACTATAGGTACGTTGAATATTTTGTAAACTATAAGTTTTTTATGTAGTTTACTCTTAATTATATGACACGTCAATTTCTACGGTATGTAAGGGATGTCACTTGACATCACATGAGGGATTTAAAGATCTTATGTCTTTCCCTCAAAACCTCCATGAAAGTTTCACCCTATACTTCATTTGAACCAAAATCTTTGAAATATTTGAATTTTTTAATATAAAATCGAAATCTGTACTGAAATTATCAGATTTGATCGTTTACTAATGAAATTTATTTGAATCCAAATTTAAATTGAACTGAACTATTTTAGTTATAGCTGGAGTAGAACCGAATCCGACCGGACCAATGCATACCCTTCCGTCCCCTCCTGCCTTGATATCCCTCACCTTCAACGGTCAATTGCTCGCTCCCCAATCAACCCATCAACGGTAAAATATTCATCGTCCATTGTTCCACTGACAAACGAGAACTGTTTCGTTTACTTTTTCTCCAGCTTTTTTGTAGGGTAGTTGTTAGTTTCAAGGACAAAACATCCCATATAAGTGGTCCAAGTCCAACCAGTTTTTCTATATATTAAATATATATATATATATATATATATATATATATATATATATTATCCACATTTATCTTTAATTTAATCTGGACTAGTACCATATTTTCCCTCTATATATTAATCCAGCATTTTATTCTTGGGCTCTTGCTACACGAAAGCAGAGAAGATTGATTTGATTATGCAAATCCATTGGTTAAACGCTACTTGTAGACACAAAAACAAATCCCAAAATCATCATATTTTCCAGATACATAGAAAAGTAGAAACTCCGTTGCTGCAACGACAATTGGCATCCATAATTTGCAGTAGAAATGCTAAATTTAAAAACATTAGCTTACTTAACTATAATAACACTACAACCCTATTACACCAACCAATCACATTTCAAGGTTTGGGTTGGGTATCGAGCCTCTTAGACCTTAGCCCTACACACACAACCTCTTTCATATTGCAAGACATTATAGTAATCTAGATCAACTGGTAATGGTAACTTAGAGCTGGCCAAATGAGTGAGCAAGATAAGTGAGTGCTCCTACTAATGGGGCGTTGATGTAAGTTGCTGGCTCTGATTGCTCATAATCTGACCGATCATCTGGGAACACATCACGCTGATCTGGGCCCCCAACCACTGCCCCTACTAGAATGTTTGGGTTAGGAGATTTGGAATTCATGACACTGAACCCTGAGGAGCATTGTATCTTAGCTGGGTGTGCAGCAACCGAAGGTAGAGATGAGCCTCTGTGATGAATCCTCAGAGGGTATCTTGGACCATACCCTACCATGAAAGACATCTTCAAAGGGTTGTCTCCTAGTAGATAATCCACCTTAAAGAAACACAAATTTAAGGAATTAAAAACAGCAAAACTCAAAAAAAAAAATTGGCAACAATAATTTGAGCAAGAATGTTTTTTTTACCTGTTTCTTGGCGATTGATCTTAATCTGTTTGGTGTGACTATACTTCCACCGCAGTTGACAACTTTGTGAGCAGAGGTTAGATATTTGGCATAGGTTAGGAGCAAGAAAGAGGTGGATGTCACATACTGCATGTTGCTATCATTCATCTTGAACAGAAGCCCACCTGGTATTTTTTTCATGATCATATCAACCATAAGAAAAAAATAAAAAGACAAAACAAGCCGTTAAAGAAAATGAAAGAAAAGTGGGGGACCTGGTGTGTATTGGGCTGAGGAGAAAGGGGCCCCTGGAATTAGAGTACAGATGAAATTATCTGCATGGCCTTTGTAGTCATGGAGTGATTGAACTTTTTGAACAAGAAATGCCTGAAAACTCAAGTTGAAAACCCTTAGTCATAGGTGAAATCTTGACCATTGTAGAAAATTTGAAAGAAGTCCCACAACAATGTTAGGACCTTGGATAGAAGAATTCTTGCACCAACGTGCTTGTTGTCCCAACCAAAGGTGTTGTCGAACTGAGCAGCGCCAAGTATCTGCCCATTTGCTTGAATGTAGTTGAGATAGTTGGCATTTTTAGTGGCCTTATGCAGCCAAGCAGCTCCCCACATCAGCTCATCCTGCCATTTTTTCAAGAACCAACATAGATTTTTAATTTCAAGATTCCGCAACAAAAGAGGGTTACAAATTTTATTAAACAGCACAAGGCTCACACCTCATATCCAGAATAGGAGCAGTAAAAGGGACAAACAAATTTCTTTAACCCATCACTGTAGGCTCCTTTATACTTATCTGCAAATTGGAAAACCTGCAGAAAGATACTTTAAGCGAATTTTGGGTATCTAAACAAATTAAAATCTAACCCTTTTCAATTTCAGATTAGAGATCAGAGATTTATACCCTGATGGCCCTCTTGAGCAAAACTTTAGCATAATTTGGGTCACTTTTCCTAAACACCAAAGAAGCAGCAGCAAGAGCAGCGGCAGTTTCTGCAGCAACATCAGAACCAGGGGTATGCTTGTCTATCTTGTACACACTTCTTGGTGTGTCCATGTCTTCTGGTCTCTCCCAACAAGCATGGTCCTTGTTAGCATCACCAACCTGCAAAACATTTAAGAAAATGCTTAACATTTTCTGCAGAAAACTAAAAAAAAAAAACCAAACCAAGATAGCTCAAAAACTACCTGGACATAAATGGTGTCTGGGTAGTTTGTAGCTTTGAGTAGATAATCAGTAGCCCAACGAATAGCTCCTCTGGCATTCTGGAGTTCATTCTTCATCAACCCACCAAATTCAATCACACTCCAAGAAAGCATGGTTGTGGTGAAAGCCATAGGAAATCCAAACTTCACATTGTCCCCTGCATCATAGTACCCTCCTACCAAATCCACCTGCATTGTTGATTCCTCCAACAAATTAGCAGCAAATCAAAGGGGGAAAAAATAACCCAAAAATGAGATCTTTAGAGATAAAGATTGACTCTTTAAGCACATACCTTCACGGCAGACCCATCAGAGAGGCCAGAGTCCTTCCTCCAAGTAACCCTCTGGCTAGGAGGGAGTTTTCCTGACCTCTGCCCTTCAAAGAAGAGGATTGATTTAGTGAGTGCATCTTTGTAGTTGTGACTGGCAAAGCGAGGGTGGCGGTGTTGGTGGTGGGCGGGGAAGGCATGGCAAAAGAGAAAAGAGGTGGTGAAGCAGAGTAGGACTGTTATTACAAGTGTGAAAGAAGAAATAGAGGAAGCCATGTTTCTGGGTTTTTTTGTGTGTGTGTGTGTGTGTGTGTGTGGGGGGGGGGGGGGGGGGGGGGGGGGGGGGTGGGTCTGCACACTGTAACAACAAACCAAAAAAACCAACCAACTAAACCGACCCGCAAAAGCCGCAGTGGAGGAACAGAGGCTTCCCTTTCCCTCTATTTATAAACCAAAAGCTGCCACTCTTGCTAACCTCTTGCTCTGTTTTTCAGTTACTACAATAATTAAGCCCATACACCCTTTTTGACTGATGCTTAGACTTAATTAATCTTAGTTTTTTAAAAATACTTCCTCCCAAATTAATTAGTAGGATTGGCACAAATGCAATAAGCTAAATAGTAGTCGCATTTATGGATGTAATTGGATTTTTTAACATATTTATCCATTAATAATTCTTAATTGCAGCAAGTATCTAAATGTTAATTGGACAATTTAAAATTTTAATTATGAGAGAGATGACCAATTAGAGTAGCAAGCAAGGTAATTAAATAATTTTCTTATTATCAATTAGAATAACTGCCACTAATGGTAATAGTGGTATTTGGATTTATAGTTAAAATATCTAAGAATTAATCTCCGAGAGAGTAATAATATATTCAAGTAACCACTTGTGTTCGATTTTGTGTTAATTAATACTCATGCTATTATACATTAGTATGTGTAAATTTATTACGCCTATTCACTAATTTTAATTGGTTGTCTTAATGGTAATAAAAGTACCAAAAAAAAGTAGATTCATGTTCGAATCTCATATCTACTTATAAAAAAAAACTCGCTTGATTTAAACAAGGACATGTTTGCAAATGTGTATCCTTTCATGGCTTCATTTCATGTACCCTTCCGAAGTTTTGTAATGTCATTTCAAGGCTTCTCTTATCCCAAAATGAAGGGAATCCCTCCATGATCCCATTTCAGGAAGCATTGATGGAGAGAAAAACGACGGTCACATGAGAATTTTAATTGCAAAATCAGTTTGCAGTTTGCATCTGCTTAACGTTTTTAGCAGTAAAGGACTAAAGGGGTCAATGGCGTGTGGGATAGAACAAGTTGAGAACTCTGCTCACTCGTCTGGTTCGATTGAAAGGGATGTGATACGGGTCCTGCAGGATACGGTGCCCCTTAACACTGTGTCTACTAAAGCTATGGTAATTTTTCATGTATCCTAAAAAGAAAAGACCAATGCTCTGTTTTTTGTAATCAATGCATAGATAAGTACATCTACAGATTCTACACTTTGGTGTGTGGTTTCCATCCATACCTAAACGTAGTTAACTTGCTATGATTGTAAAAAAGAAAAGAAGAAGAGATTAGTTTGTTAATTGTGATTTATTTTGAGATGAATAAACAACGGTTTGCAAACTATATCGGTCAAAAAGCGGTGAAATTGAACTATATGTTATTCTAATTTCTACTATTTTTTTAATGACACTTGAGATCTTTTACATTTACATTAACGTACAACTAGAGAATTTTTCAAAATACTCGTCTTTTCTCATCTCCTCATATGCCACGTCATTAGCAATAGGAATTTAAATTTATAGAAAATTAATTTGCATTTCTATCTTAATTTAAACCATGTACATCAGTTGCTACCATGAGTTGAAGTAATGTATATTGTGGTTACTTGTACTCATTTTAACCATTGGGTTAAAGTGGGAGAATAACCGTAGTTGAGATATTTGAAATTGGACTCTTTTTTTTCTCAAGTAAGCTGAAATCGTATTTTACTAGCCAAGTTTTAAACAAAAAGAAGAAATAAATATTTTATTTTTCTTAAACATGAGTAAGATTTTTCATTTCAGAAATGGCTTAATTTATGATCATGAGAAATAGATTTACTTAAATCTTGGAAAATACATGGTTCAAGTATATTTATGTAAATTTTAGTTTTATGTTACGAAATATAAGTATGCAACTTTAATTTTCGTAAATGTAACATTTAAATTTCTTAAATATATATTTAATGTTTCGTAATTTAATTGTACTTCCGTAATTATGACAATAAAGTAATATTACGGAATTTTAAATTGTACAATACATATATACTCATATTTATCTTAATTTATTGTAGATACGTAATTAAAATAAATTTACATTAATTTCAGTTTATTGTTATGAATCAAAAGTTAAATTCACACAAAAAAACACTCTTCAATTCAACTTTAAATCATGGTAGAAAGCTCCCCTTTTTAGCACCCATAGTCCCAAAAACAAGTATTTGGTAGTCTTAGTAAATCACATCACACTTCGCACGCTATTTATATAATTCGTGTGATTCACTGTTAATGAGTCATAAGCGTAAAACTTTTGTGAAATTTTAATAATAAATCCTATTATTTGTGTCGATGGGGTGTAAAATGTGACGGTGACAATTCAAAATGCTGAATAATTACTTCGTAATTTATCTTGGATTCCAAATTTTAATTTTAAATGCAAGTCAATGATCAGCAAAGTGATTGAAAGAATACGTTCTTCTCACTCCTATAATTTTCTTTTAAACATGACCAGCAGGGGCGGAGTCTTGTTAGGGCCGGGGCTGCAGCCCCCTCAAACTTTTCAAAATTTTAAAAATATATACATTATTAGTTCGGTTCGAGCTGATAATACGAGCAATTTTACCTAAAAATGAATAAAAATTTGAACCGAAATTGCTAAAATGTGGAATAAAATAAAATAAAATAATTAGTACACAGTAAGGGACAAAAAGTCCGCTCTATAGTTCGATAAAATTCACTCGTAAGCGATAAAAGTTCGAACATAAGAGATAAAAGTTTAAAAAAATAATTAGTACACAGTAAGGGACGAAAAATCTTTTCAATTAAATCCCAAATCCTTATTTCCCAAATCATTACTACCAATAAACTAGTGCCAAAGCCAATTCAATCTCCGCTGAAATTCAATCCCTTCATTTAATTCAATTTCTACACCAAATCATCACATATCGATCACCCTCTCAATCTCTCATTCAATTCCAATCCTAAAGTAGAGAACAATTGTAAAAAATACGTATATTGTGTATATTGTATGAATTCTAATGTATAATTTTTTTTTTATATTGTCTTCTTATTTACCTTTTTGTTAAGTTTATCTAAATATTTGTTATTTAGTGACGGATACAAATACTCTTAACCATTTTTCTAATTTTTCGTTCAGCTCGCTTGCCTTCCCTTTAAAATACTCCAAAAAAAAATTTCGGGGGCTCTGCCCCCGAACCCCCGCACCACCTAAATACAAATCCTGGATTCGTCACTAATCTCGCCCCCCCCAAACATTGAGAGCAGGATCCGCTCCTGATGACCAGTCATGTTAGAAAAATCTGAACCTTTCAATAAAATTGGACGGATGAGATTAAAAATTCAAGTAATTAATGAGTTGACCACTTGTTAAATATTATGGACTGGTCAACTCATTAATGACTTAAATTTATATGAAATTCTTAAAATGATATTTGTTTTAAAGTCTAAATTAAGTTACAGCTAAAACGAGATGGATCGTACTATTAGGCATTCCTTTTGTGAGACAGAAGGTGATGACCATAAACATGGGGTTTAATACTTAACCGGAAGTTTGCTGTCGGAGAATACGACCGAACATTTGTATCGATTCACAAAATCTTGCCCGATCGAGTTCTTGAACGAGTGACTGTGGAGTCAATAAAGACCCATATGCAGGAGCAGATGCAAGCGTTTGATTGAGAACTGGAAATCAATAAATGCGGATAAGCCAAAGCAAGTTTTTGGCATTCATCCACACACCATAGCATGCCCATACATTCAACTCAGTTCCATAACATCTGAGTACTACCGCCAGGACCATCTCTTTGTTCTGTTCTTGTTCTTTATTTTTCTTCTTTTGTTTACCGTTTTTGTCTTATCGTTTTCCCACTCTTCCTTCAATAATTGAACTATAGGGAATGATGTGACAAGACTCGAATGAGATTAGTTTTGTTGAATCAAAAAATTCATCAAATTAATTGATGGATAGTGAATAGAATTCTCCAAATAACGTATATCATTCTTCAAGCTCAAACTCAAAATTTAGCTAAGTATCAACGCATCGTTTACCACATCACTGCCACTAACTTGGATCATGTCTATGATTAGTAGAGACTAAATTCTGATTTAACTGTCTAACATGCGCTCTAGGATCAAAGTTATGGAGGTGTACTCTCTGCTAGATAGTTTTAATTTGAGATTTTAATCAATTATTACATGTAGCCCAGTCAACAACAAGCAATATTAATTTAGTGTAAGGTTCTTGCTTCTAAAAGAACAAATGTAGTTTGTGAACAACCTCAAACTTGGTACGATAATGAACTGTTCTGCATTATAGATGGCAGCTAAGAGCATCCAAGGCATGTTCCCAAAAGTAAGCAGTTAGCACTTGATGTCACATGAGGCTGCAAGAGAAAGATATTGTTATAAAAACCATACTAGACCGATCGGTGAACTATGATCTGCATTTTAAACCTTCAATCCGATATTTTAGATAAGGAGATTCACTTGTCTCGCGGTTGCGGTCAAATTTGATTGAACTATTCCTTCCTCTCTTCTTTTTTTTGATATTTTGGATCTAAAATTTTGACGTTTTATACTCTCTCGTATGTTTTTGGTCCTATTTGTCAGTCGAAAACCTATTTTATGGTGACCAAAGTTAGAATAAAAAATTGAAACCGCCTAGTAAGCCACATCAATACTGACATGGTCAGCTTTGCTTCTGCCACATTAATTTTTTACTCATTTTTTAAAAACATTGTGCATTAATTCTTAACTGTGGAGGGAGTTTTAACTAATTAATTTAATTATTTAGCTAATTTGATGTTTGATTCGATAATTACGACTATAGATGCTACTATGCATTAAATATTGAGATAAATTCTATTTTTTTTTCATAAAATTGCATAGATTGATTGATGAAACTATGGATAAAGGGCACCTTTTTCAATTGGAAAAATCATAATTTAAAGAAAGAGAGGAGAAAAGAATTTTAGTTAGAAGCGATGGATGGATGGCCCAGATTTGAGTCCAAGAACATGGTAGAGTTTTGGTGGCCTACTCATACAATCATGTGCTCTTCTGGAATCCTCCCACATGCAAAAGCGTGAATTCATGTTCAATCTTTCTCCCTGCTTCTCTGTAAGATTAGACTTTCTCTCAATCTGCAAATCAAAAGCTGACACCGGACATCCCTTTTCTTCTTTCTCTAATTTAATACTCTTTTTATTCTTTTAAATAATATTTCAGGTTAAATTTTTTGATATCAAATAAATTATATTTTGTAGTTTTTTTAAATATTTTATAATTAATTTATTTAATATAAAAATATAAAAAAGAAAAATAATTGTTTAATATTAAAATATTTTTATTAATTATTATTTTACTTTTAAAACGTTATTTATTAAAGTTTAGAGGTAGTATGGTTTAAAAAGTATTTATTAATAATAGAGTCACAGCAGTACTTGGAATTACATTCTTGCGACATGTGCCAGATTCTATTCTCACCTTATAGATCAAACCAATCTTGACTTTTGCAATTTGCTCTCAGCTGATCATCCTCGTATTTGTCATTTCTAACATAACAATTAGATTAATAATGAGTCATAATTTAATGGGTCTTTTCATCATAGTGGAGAAGACAATGTCTCGTCTTAATTATGCTCACATAACTATATTTAAGAAAATTATTGTATATCACAAGTCAATTCCTAAAATGTCCGATGAATGACACGTGATATTCTATGAGTAATTTAATGATCTTATATCACTTATTCTGAACTCACCTTTTTTAAAGGTATATACATTCCTGGACCATGTGTATTCAACGTGGGCTCTGGACCATTTAGGTGAATGGGCCCCAAATACACACAGTTTTTGCTGATTCGTTATCTAATCTACTACCTTTCTGAAACGGATTTAAAAAAAAAACCAAATCCATATTTGTTACCAACCATAAAGCCCACGGGCTTTCAACTGGGCTTCATTGATATAAGGATCCAGATCATGCGTTTTATGGAATATGGATCACGATTTGGGCTCAGTTTTTCTTTTTTTTTTCATGGCTTGAAGCTGTAATGACAAAATCTTTATTCTTTAACAATGTATTAGTCCCCCAAACCGGATTGAACAACTATATTTGATCAATCTTTCATTTCTAGATTAATGTATATACATGTATTTGATCAAACCTATATGTTATTTTAACTATTTAATATCATCATTAATTTCTTCTAAATCTAAAAAGTACGGAATACTCGTAGAATTCAGCCATTCATCTCCATTTATCAATGATTCAACCGTAAACTTACAAGCCTCACTTGATTCGCGAATGACCCGATAACCGGGCCATGTCACTCTACCACTTGTATCCGACCCTGGTCCTCGGTTATTATACTCACCATAGTAAAGTGTCTTTAGGGCAAACGAGCCGTTCCATTTCGACCACCCATCCGGATCAACTAAATCATCAATGTACGAATTAAGAATAACCGTCCTAGAATATTTTCTCCAAGGAAGACCCAAATATGTTTTGATTTTCGATTTAACCGGGATTAAATCATCAGCGGCGGTAATGGTGCAATTTATAATTGAGATACCTGTATTTTCATGCTTGTTTTTTCTGCCTTGCGCAGTTAAGGTGTTTGATTGATGCTCGTTTGGTCGGCGTGCGAACAAGTCACAGTTCTGGAAAACAACAGCGGCGTTACCGAAAATGAAATCAACTGTGCCGAAAATGTCACATTCGCGATAGAATTGTCGGTATGAGTGAGTGTAGAGTGTGTCCTGAAATGCAAGGAAACTACATTGGTAAAAAGCTGAAAAATCTGAATTGCTCCGGAAGGCGACTGCCTGACCCTTATTAGGTCCAGCTGTGTTCTCAATGGTTATTCCCTTTGCCAGGAATCCGGCTCCGTTCACCGCTGCAAACAAATTGAGCAATTACAAAAAAAAAAAAGGATGATGAGAAAATGGGTAAGAAAGATATCTTCTAATTATTAGAATTTATATTCTAATTTGTATATAGTGTATCTAATATAGTATAACTATAGCATATTTAAGTGAATCTATAGTCCGCTAAAAAAATGTAACACCACTCTACAAACTCTAATAGAGTTGCTGATTGTTTGAAGAGGCAACCAATAATTTTGGTGATAGTGTTGGGTGGTAAAAAATTTATTCACGGTTAGCTCAAATGTTTCAGCTTAATTAGCACGAATATTTGGAGAGATTGAGCGGAAAATTTTTTGAATAAAAAAAACTAACCAATTGTGCAAATTGCCAGTAGAGCTAATTGTTAGAGCAAATTCCAGGACTGAAACAGAAATCCGGTCTAAAACACAGCAGCTGATGCTATAGTTATTGATCAATAATCGTACAAAAAGTTGAGAAAGAACAAGCTGACCTAACCGGAGGAAAGCCAACTAACCCGTTAAATTGAGAAAATTTGGGATACCGGTAGCATTCAACCAATCATTTCCTTGTATGAATGACCCAGCCGTAAATTGACTAGCTTCAGTTGAGCTATTGATGATCCTGTACCCGGGCCACGTCACTCTGCGTGTCGTGTTCGATCCAAGCCCTCTGTTCATGTACTCCCCGTAGTACAATGTGCTCAAAGCAAAAGTCCCGTTCCACTCCAACCACCCGGCCGGGTCAACCACATCCTCGATATTGGACAGGATAAAAACTGTCCTCGAATACTCCTTCCATGGTCGGCCCAAGTACGTCTTGAATGAGGACTTGACCGGAATCAAATCAGCTGCAGCAGCAACCTTGCAGTTGATGATTGAAATCCCAGTGTTCTGGTTCGGGTCTTCTCTACCTTGCGCGGTGAATATGTTTCGCTGGTTTGGGTTTGGTTTACGGGCGTATAAGTTGCAATTTTGGAACACCACAGCGGCGTTACCAAAAATGAAGTCGACTGTACCGTAAATATCGCACTCTCGGAAAAATTGTCGAAGGGAGTGGACGTAAAGGGTGTCCTGGTACGCGACGAAGCTGCATTTGTAAAATGCAGAGAGATCAGCGCCAACTCTCAGCGCAACTGCTTGGTGTTTGCTAGGTCCGGCCGAGTTCTCAAAGGTTATGCCTTTGGCTATGAATCCATTTCCTACCACAGCTGCAAAGTAATTTAACATGTAGGAAATGAAAAAATCAAGTTTATTTCAATTGTGCTTTTTCCCAACTGGGCTTTTTGGCCCAGCATGAGTTATATGCAAAGCCTGCCCCGTTGGATAAAAAGAAAAAGAAAACCCAAGAAATTGGGTCATGGAAAAAGTCTTGACTGAAAATAATGCAAACAAGTTAAAAACAAGTAATTGACTTATGGTGATATTTATAGTAACTTAATCAGCTGTCAATTCACACCTTATATATTACTAATTTACTACTATTATTAGTAAGGTTACGGTAATTATTTAGGGATAGATCCTTCATTTATAAGAAGAGGATGCAGGGGTTAATAAATTTAAATTACTCAAGGAATTAATCTACTTAGTCAAACTATTATTGTAAAAATAGTTTAGCATTTGAAAGAGCTAGATGGGAGATTAATCATTGAAGAAAAATGATACTAACACTCAAAGGTGCAAGTGAATACAAGAATTAGAAAACAAAAAGAATGGTAACGAGGAGGAGGAGGAAGCGAGGAAAGCAGAGAGGAGAGGAAGATGGAATTGTCATAAGAAAAAGACCTTGCTGCTTTTGCCGACAATTTGAGTTGATTACGCCTCAAAATTGCACAAAGCAAGGGAAGCAGGCGATGCGGGTCCAACGCATGGTCCGTCACTACCCGTGCAGAGTCGAGAAACAAATCATAATGAACGAGGCTGCGATAGGTGAGAGTGAGACACTGAGACCTTTATAAGATACTCGAGACGAGTAATTCGTTAATATTAAGATCAAAGTTGGGTGATTTCAGATTATATTTGTCTGGCATCAAAACTAATTGATAAGCGAGTGATAAGTGATAAAATGTGGTTAGTTGAAATAAGACAAGAAAAATATCGGTATTAAAAATATAAAAAACGCCTAAAATTTTATTTTAAAAAGAAAATAGGGAATAAGTGAAAAACAATAATAATGGAAAAGGGACATGGGAAAGAGGCATTTTAAGTAGGGATGACAATGGGTACCCATACCCGTATACCCCCATAATTATACCCGCAATTAAGCGGGTAATTGCGGGTATGGTTTGGGTATGGATAATACCCGCATTTATAATTGCGGGTATAATTGGGTATGATACCCGCACAATACCCGCAAAATACCCGCATTTTTTTCAACTTCCTTAAAAAAAAAAATTTCTTGGTTTTGTCTCTCTCCTCTTTCCTCTCTCTCTTTTTTTTAATTTTTCTTTCGTAATAAAAACTCAATATTTTTACTTAATACTTTAAACAAAATAAATTAAAAATTATAAAAACATAATCTTTATCTCAAGATGAGTAATTAAACATCCACTTTTTATATTTTTCTTAAATTTTTTATAAATGGATTTTACGGAATATGATGCTATAAATAAAATAAAATTATAGTAAATTTTTACTTAATTATAAAAAAATAAAAATTTGGTGAAATAATTTTATTAAGTTAAATAATAAATAAGTAAGTGTAATTTGATATCCATTACATACCCAATTGGATATTGGACATATTGGGTATGGATAATAATGGATATTTAGTTGCGGGTATGAGTTGTATATTTACCCATACCCGCCCATACCCACTTTAACATACCCATATCCACCTATACCCGCCCAATTACCATCTCTAATTTTAAGTGTCGAAAGCTTGATCTAGGAATACCTTACAAACAAAAACAGTACTACTAACTTTCAATAATCAGCATGCTGAGTGCTGACCATGACATGAACCGGCATGAGCATGACTCGACAGTGGATCACTGGATCCACCATTTCCATGCGTCATGCCTGCCTTTTAATAACACTACAAAAAAGGAAAAATACTTGGTAGAATTTTGTTTTAGTCAAGTAATGTTTATTTCTCAATTTTATATAATCATTTCTTTTCTATATATTAAATAAATTTAGTCACTGTATTATAAATTAGTCAAGACCCAGTTTACGTATCAATTAACAAGCAGTTAAATGATAATTTTTTTCTTTCAAAAAATGAGGTAATACTTACTAAGATCTAATTAGATGAATTGTTTTGGTGAATCCACGTATATTATACCTCTTTCAGGGTTAATTATATGTTGTTTGATTTTTTGGCACATATTAAAAAGACCGGATGATTTACTATTTGACTCCAAAAAATTTCGTACTTTTTTTCGAACGTACATATTTTTTGTTTATGACTATAATTATAAATTAATAAATTTTCTAATTATAGTCAGTATTGTCGGATGCAATTGAATTACAATCAATGTGAATCGGTGGGACTGAACGTCATACACTTTTATGGTAGTATGACTTATGATTAATTTAACAATATGGTCCCATAGAGAATAAATCCAATAAATCAAATTCAAATGTGACTATTTATATATATACTCCCTCTTTTTTATATAACACTCGATTTTTTAAAAGAATTTTTTTTTTATTTAATTGTCAATTTTCGATTTTGAAGGTAATTTTTTTATTTTTAAGGTCACTTTTATGATAAAATTAATCATAAATAATTTTGTAATAAAAAGGATGAATTTAAAATTAATAAGGATATTTTAGTCAAAAATTATAAATAATTATTTAATAAAATTGTTATCATGAAAACTTGAAAAACGATAGTTATATAAAAACAGATATATTTGTTGGTGGGTTAAATTGACTATTTATATCTTTAGTTAGAAAAAAAAAAGTAGTAAAAACTGTCACGGTCTGAGTACCGTATGATGCAACATGATCGCTACGTTACACATGAAAAATTAAATAGCGCAATATATATGAATAGTAAATTTAAGAATTAAATTAAATAAATAAACTCACCGACTGTTGCTGATCGGAAAGTTGTCCATCCGTCCACCACACTCCGATTTGCTTTCACCACCGTCTTCCCAATCCCATCTCCGAGGAACATTAGCATCTTCTTCTTCTTCTCCACCTCTACATTCTCAAAATATGCCCCTGCTTTTATATATATCACAAACCTATACAAACATAAACAAATAAATCGAAAAAACATTAATTAATTCTATACCATATCTCAGAAAAAAAAAGATTGAAAATGATAATAACAATGTGCGTTGTTTAATTTGCCAAACTAACCTTGTAGCACTATTGTTCGGAGCAGCATCCACCGCCGCGCTAATTGTGGTGAAGTTTCCGGTACCATCTTTCGCCACAACTAGATCAGCTTTGGTCTGATTCAATGGAGCTTGTAACAGTTTCCGATCTTTTGATGTCAACCATGTTGGAAATCCATGTTTCATATCGTTACCATACTGATGATGAGAGTAAGAATCTGAAGCGGCTGATTTCACCCCAGGAATTTTCTTGAGCATCACTAAAGAGTTACTCACATGACGGGATATTTTGCGCAATCTTTTCTTGATTGTATTCCTAACACCTTTTGCTTCACTGTAAGCAAACCCATCGAGGCATGTGTACTGGTTGGTCATGGCACCGCTCAGAAGAGTCTGGAGGCGGTGGTAGTGTTTCTTGGAGAGTGCTGATTTTTCCAGCGCAAGGTCAGAGATGGATGATTTCAGCTCGAAGAGTGTCCCGTCGAGGAGCTCGAGACAGTCGTTTAGCGCGACTCTTCCTCGTTGGTCGAGGTTTCTGAACTTGTGTTGGATTCTGCTACAGTTGGAGGCAGAAGCCCTCACCTCGTACATTGTCTTGTTTAAGGTTGCGATGACGAGGTCCGAGATGGATTTCGTGGCGTGATCTGGGATGCAAGAGAGCGTGGAGACGCAGAGCTCGGGATACAGCGTGTCGTCGCACGCGAATCGATGAGCGATTCGAACATGGTCGTGGATGTGGAGGGAGTTAGAATGAGTTTTTGAGTTCGATTGGAGGAGAGTTGTTGTTGTTGATGAGAAAATGATTAAGACAGGGATTGAGATGAGGAGTGTAGTAAGCAAAAGTAATTTGGTAGGTATTCCTAGATTATACATTTTGCGCCAAAACCATAGAGAAGAGTCGGAGATGAGAGGAAGAGTGAGAGCAAGAAGGAAACAAAGGAGGAGGAGGGTGTGTATTATAAACAGAGGGTGACGTGGAAAATTAGAAAGAAATACATGAATATAGAATGATTTTTTAATTTTAATTTTTTGCGTTTAGGCAAATTAAAAACTCGCAAAAAATAAATGATACGAGTGCGTTTCGTCTAATTTTTGTGTTTCGGTTGGAAAAAGTATTGGAGAACAAATTTGTCATTCACCGATTTATAAACCGAGACCAACAAAAATGGGAAAGAGCAAAATTTCGTTACTGGATCTCCCAACACATTCATGAACATGTGATATATAGATAAATTAATAAAGGAGAGTAACTCTTGCATTTGCCTCAAGTGCATAAATGCTATTTGAAATTTTTACTACTATATTTTTATTTGATTATTTATTACGTATCATAACATCAATGAGCATGGGTGTACTTCCATATGATTTTATGGACACATATCAAAATCCACCGATCCAACTGAATTGAATCCCATTATAATCATTATTTGGTGTAAAAACCTCCATTCAACTCTTTCATATACTTTGCTTATATCCAATGGCGGAGCGTCATTCATGTGCATAGGCCCCTCAAAGTTTTCAAAATTGCTATTGTGGTCCTAGATTCATTTTTTTTGGAGGGCTCCTTTACCACTTTATGAATGGTTGATATG
Source organism: Viola odorata (assembly GCA_963691705.1). Taxonomy (NCBI): domain Eukaryota; kingdom Viridiplantae; phylum Streptophyta; class Magnoliopsida; order Malpighiales; family Violaceae; genus Viola; species Viola odorata. Next base: position 58,391,888 of record OY829541.1, read on the forward strand.
ATGCCTTTTTATGCATGTTTTTTCCTCTTTCAGGTCTAATTTCACACTTGATACTACTAATTTGACTTGTTTTCCAACCATTTTGTAGATTTGGACTAAAGGGAGAAACTTGCTGAAAAACGCGCCACTTGGATGCATTTTTGCTGATCTTTCATCGTCGAGCCCTAGACGCAGTTTTGTCATCGAGACCTACCGTCGGGACCTAGACGAGATCTTATGTCTAGGCCTAGACGAAGCACGTGCGTGTTTCTTTCCGAATGACGCTTGGCCGAAGACGCTAAAAAGATTCTAGCGGGATTCCATGTGCAAATCATCCAGCTCATCAGAGAATATTCCTCCATGCCATTTTGTCCCCTAGTGGGTTGTTAGGCTATATATAGAACCTTAACTTTAGGTTAAAGAGGGAGGCTACTCCTTAGTATATTTTTCATCTTTTTAGGGTTTTCAATCATTGTAGCCACCTCTCTAACATTGGGATTTGTTCTTCCTTTATTTTTCCAGAAATTGGAGCCCCAAGCTCCAATTAGTTTTTAATCCAGATTTTCATTTTCATCTGCACCTCTTCTCTGTTTATGTTGCTTTCTCCATCTATCTTGTGAATGATTTCCAGCATGAGTGGCTAAGTCTCTTAGTCTTGGCAGGGGTGTTTTAAGGATTGCAAGAGGATAGTTGGGAGGTCAAAGTGTTCTTAAAACGTGTTCATTGTTGTATCCGCTTTCTTGCCATTTTATTGTCATTTCGTGTGAGATTTGTTGGTAGTTTGATCACCTATTTGCATGTTTCTCATGAATATTGTCATTTCCATGGTAATAACTAACGTGAGGCCATGGAATAGAGTAGGCACCTGGTCCAGAGTCACCATGTCGTTTGGTCCAATCTGGCTAGGGCAGACTTCTCAGTGTCTAGCCCTAGACGTGTCTTCTCTCCACTTCACGGGCCTGCGTGTATGACCCATAAGCGTACCTTGGGCGCAGTGTCACGGCCACTCCCATAAGCGTACCTTGGGAGTGACTTCTCTTAAGAAGAGAAGTAGGGAATCCACGTGAAAACAGGGTTCATATAGCACGTCTATGGCGTGAAAACAGTCTATCCTTGCACCGATGACCGACTAGCCCTCGACGCAATCCGCCGTTTACCCCTGCTAAGATTTCTCCTTTTATCTGATCTATTATCTTTACTTACTTTGTTATTATCTTTATTGCACTTGTTAGTCTTTACCATTTTTATTGATACTCTATTGCTTTATTTTCGTTCCCTTTTTAGTTAATTTTCTCGTTTGTCTATTTATTACTTGTTATTTGCATTTTTTTTCTCTGTCTCAACATCAACTGCCACCGTTGGCTAGATTCGTCTAGACCAACCAAACCCCCCCCCCCCCCCCCCTTGTGTTACTTTTATGTCTATTGCATTTTCACTCTCATCATACATCTAGGCCAAGATTAAATTTAGTCATTCATTTTCCCTGTGGTTCGACCCTGACTTGTCGCTATATACATTAATTTGTGCATCTAGCCTATTAGGAAATATTCTATTACTTTTGACGCGTGTTTCGACGGCGCATCAAATTTTGGCGCCGTTGCCGGGGATCGTGTTTATGGACTAATTTTCTTTCTTTTACTTGTATGACCAGGAGATCTGCACCAGACCTTCTACCCCTCGACCACGAACTCACAAAGACAGAGAGAGAATTTCGAAGACAGGCCGGAGGAGCAACCTCTCGCCGAGTAATTCCTCGTCCTGCCCTCGACAGTCAAACCTCTAGTCAGACCGGTCCCGACAATCATCTTCATCCCGACCTCGACAACCCAGTAGTTGTCTACCCCGAGATACCCATTATGGAAGACCCTCCTCATATCGACAATCCTCCGCAAACTATTGAGGACCTCAATGGTGCCCCTGAAACACCCAACACCTGTATCGTTTGGCCCACTGTTCCTCATGATTGGACGCTCAAGTCCGCAGTCATGCACCATCTTCCCCTCTTCTGTGGCGTTCCAAAGGAAAACCCTCACCGCCATCTTCAGCAATTGCACTCTATTTGAGACGCCATGAAGCCGGCCAATGTCAGTATTGAGCACGCCAAACTCCGAGCCTTCATGTGGTCTCTGAAAGATGATGCCCTAGACTGGTTCTATGATCTACCCCCAAACTCCATCAATTCTTGGGCTGAAATGTCAAAATCCTTCACCGAAAAATATTACCCATCAGAAATGGCTAATGTAACTCGCAAGCAATTGGTGTCTATAGTCCAGAGGAAAGAAGAAGATTTTGGTCAGTACCATGAGCATTACAAAAAGATGCAAGCTATGTGCCCCTCACACAACCTTACCGAGCACGCCCTCATCCAATATTTTTGTGAAGGTCTCAAAGCTCGTGACAAGGCATTGCTCAACGCCGCTGCTGGTGGTGCTATCACAAGACTCACCCCTATCGCCGCTAAGGCCGCCATAGAGTTAATGGCAAGGAATTGCATACCCGAGGAAAGTAATCATCCAGGGCAAGATGCCCAAGTGGCCGCAATGCAGACCCAATTGACCGCTATGATGGGCATGCTTCAGAACATGGCCCCCGGACAGACAGTTCAGGTCAAGGCCTGTCAGATTTGCAACTTGACCGATCATCCTACAGATGCGTGCCCCCATATGCCTGATGAGATCCAAAGTATCAACGCCATGGGAAATTACAATTAGGCCCCATACGGACATAATTACAATCAGGTGTGGAGACCACCAAACTCCGGTTGGGCCAGCCATCAACAAGCGTCTAACCCTGGACAACCTCCACAGCATAATCAGTACATGAATCAAGCCCATCCATCTTTCAACGTCCAAAACTTCCAGCCTAGATCTACCCCTCCCAACAGCCAACAATCTTTCTATCAACCCAATCAGGGCCAGACCTCCACTTCGTCTACCCCACCGGTAGATGAGGTAGCTCACTACAGGAGCGTCATCACTGATCTACAAAAACAAATGAGTATCATGGCCACGGACATGAAATAATTGAAAAACAAGGGCAGATTGCCGCCCCAGACTGAGGTTAACCCAAAGCACAATGTGTGTGCTATGACTCTTCGCAGTGGCTACGTCTTACCCCCTCAAGAGCATCTAGGCCTCGACGTCGACAAATCCTTTCCAGAGCATTTAGGCCTCGACGCCAAAAAGTCTCCTGAATCTGAAATCTTGCCCAAGAAAATACCCAAAGCCAAGTTCATTAGGCCTAAACTCCCAGAAGTGATGGAGGATCGCATTAGATCCCCACGAGGGATGGCTCCACGAGGTGACACGAGCCCACAAGAATTTACCCAAGAGTATATACACAAGATCCTCGAGCCGCTCTTTCCTCAAAGGCTCGTCAAGACCAAGAAGAAGGAAGAGTATCAAGAAATCCTTGATATGTTCAGCAAAGTCCTCGTTAATATCCCACTTCTCCAGGCCATCAAAAATGTGCCCCGCTATGCCAAGTTCCTGAAAACGCTTTGCACTAACAAATACAACTTGGCCGGGGTAAACAAGATAAGTGTGGGGGCAAATTTCTCTGCCATTATCCAACAGAAGATCCCTCCAAAGTGCGAAGACCAGGGCATGTTTGTCCTCCCCTGCACGATAGGGACAGTCAGTATTGGCAAGGCCATGTGTGATCTAGGGGCTGGCATTAATGTCATGCCCTTGATAATTTTCAACCGTCTTGGCCTAGGACCCCTTGAGCCAACCCCGCTTGTCATCCAATTGGCCGATCGTTCCGTAATTCACCCTGAAGGTGTAACTAAGGACGTCTTGGTCTAAGTAGGCGACTTCCTATTTCCCGCAGACTTCTATGTCATTGCCATGGAGAATGAAGAATCCGCTAAAGCCACAGATGTTCTTCTAGGGCGACCGTTTTTGGCTACAGCCAGGGCCAAGACAGACGTTCATGGCGCATCTATCTCTCTTGAGTTTGATGGAGAAATCATTACGTTCAACATGATGGAAGCCGTGCAATATCCTTCTAATCTTGCTTGTGTTAATTTTGCTGATACGATCGATCCTTTGGTTGATAAAGTTACTGACTTGAATTCTATTGAACCTTTTCAGTCTGCCCTCGACAGAAGAGTCACGCAAGCAAGATTGGACGTCTTGGCCTCGACAATTAAGACTCCACCAGAATTACATGAAGTCGCTGCCACGTTAGAAGAGCATTCAAATGTTGACGTTGTAGACCTTATTGTTACACAAGTTTCCAATCTTGACGCGGACGACTTTATCCAGCTTGCCCTAGACAGAACTATTTCACTCGTCGCACTAGACCCCTTGGTCTTGACACTTGTGACTTCAGAGCACTCAATTGTTGATAGTGTTGACCCTATAGATACACAAGTCTTCGATCTTAACGCTGACAACTTTTCCCATCTTGCCCTCAACAAGAACATCACTACAAATTCAATGTCTACCCCTTCTTTTCTACAGGACCCTAAGTTGGAATTGAAGAGCTTGCCCTCGCACCTCAAGTACGCCTACCTTGGCGAACATGACACACTCCCGGTGATCATCTCTAGCAAGCTTGATCCAGATGCGGAGCGCAAGCTGGTGTCGACACTCAAAGGATACCACAAGGCCCTTGGATGGACGGTCGTCGACGTCAAGACACTTGACCCAGCCCTTTGCACTCCTCAACTAGCCATTACTCCAACTGTCGACATGACCACTTTTGAAAAGGAAACCCCCGCCTCAACTGCTACTGCTACTTCCTTGACCATCGAGGGCAAGACGCTCAATGATAACCCAACTCCGCAACCTGCCCAAGACACAGCCAAGACTAACACTCACCACGATAAGTTGCTCCCTACTAAAACCTTCGATACTGGACAAAAGGTTTTACTTTACAATTCTTGTCTGAGGCTCTTTTCCAGAAAGTTGAAGCAAAAGTGGACCGACCCTTACCTTGTCAAGAAGACGAATGATCATGGTGTGGTTGCGATCCAGAATATGGACACGGGCCTCATTTCCAAAGTGAGTGACCATAGATTGGAGCTATTCCATGAAGGTTTCCACCCTCTGGTGGCAGACCCACCAGCTTTGCCCTAGACGTCTACCATCGTCCGGGCCTGGACGAAAAAGATGGCCGGTCAAGGAGGCATTTCATCGTGCCTCATTTTATTTTTTTCCTCGTATCTCTCTTTTAAATAATTATTTCCATTATTCCTTTCTTTTATTTTATTATATTTGGTTTTTATTTTTATTATTTTCTTATGTATTATTCCTTTATCTCCTTTTAATTTCTTTTTCCCCCCCTTTGTTTTATTTTTCCCTCCTCTCCGCATCCTTTTCAAATTTTGAAAGGATGTTCCTTTCTTTTTGCAGATGGGAATCCGCGTCAGCGCGTCATCCACAGGCGACCAACCAGTGCGCGACACGTGGCACGCAATCCGTCTCACCCACTCACAACGCGCCGCGTGTCTTCAACGCGTCATCAGCCAGTCAACGTTATCCATACGCGTTGACCAATGAGCGCGGGCCACGTGGCACGCAATCCGTGTCGCCCACTCATGAAGTGCCACGTATCATATCCTTATCCAGAATCCGTGTCAGCCACTCACGGCGCGCCACGCGGCTGCTCTCCATCCAACGCGCCTTATCCAGAATCCGTGTCGGCTAACCAGCGCGCGACACGTGCTGGCCATTGCCTCGCTCAATCCTATCGCGCCACGTGTCACCGCGTCATCCAGATCCGATGCAGCGAACCACAACGCGCCACGCGTACCACGTCAGCCCATCAGCAATCCGCTCGCGCCACGTCATCTGGAATTCGCGTTCCACCTCGCCGACCTACCGCGTCGTGCCACGTGGCAAGGACGCCTCCTCTTCCTTCCTCTCACTTGAGTCATTTTTTTCTCTATCTTTTTTCTTTTTTTTCCTTTCCTCCCCCACCTCCAACATTCATCCATGTCCCTTTCACCCTCACTCCATCTTCTTCCCTTGAAACCCTAGCCACACACTTAGCCAAACACCATGTCCCCCAAGAAGCCTACAAAAATTGAAATGGTAGCCCACAAAATCGGGACCACCAGCCGCCGATTCCGGCCACTCTCACTCCCACTCTCGCCACACCGACCTAGGGCCGGAAAATGAGAAAGCTACCGCCGCCGGTGAGCCCTCCAACTCCCAGCCGCCGTTCGATGAAAACCTAGAAGTCACCGGATCTAAGCCGACGACCTCCACCATCACTAGATCCGGCCGGTCGGCAATGCACCATCGCCCTAGGGCGCTCTACAACATTCTCCTATCCCTTCCCCCTTCTCTTGAACTCCTTTTATGATCTGAACTCTCTTGTTGTTTTGTGCATCTCTCTCGCATTGAGGACAATGCGAAGCCTCAGTGTGGGGGAGGATTTGTGTGTGTTGTGTGATATGTTAGTATATATGTTTGACTGCATGCTTTGTATATATTTGATTGCTTGCTTTGTGCAAAAATTTAAAATTTTTTGGATTTTCACTTTAAAGGATTTTGCTAACTTGTTAGCACTGCTCAGTTTTAAAACCCTCGAGTATGGACACACACTTCTGACTTGTGCACATGAAATAAACTGCCTTTCATGTTGGTCTTGCCCTAGATCTTGCATGCTTTGTCTGCTAGCTCTTATAACCTGCATCTGCACTAGACATCAGCAATCATCTATAGCACCTTGTGAGCATTTGAGACTAAACAGTTGTGTTTTTCATGTGTGATTCAATGCTTAGCTAGACATTCAACTAAGTTTGCATGAGACCCCTGGGTATGGGCACCATCAGTCTTAGGAAAGCAACAAAAAGACGGAAAAAATGAAATTTGCATCTTTGTTTTCGTTTCTTTTTCTTTCTATCATTCCTCTCTTTTTCTTCATTTATCCCCCAACACCCTTTTTCGTTTAGCCCTCGACATCTCATTCCCTTCTCATTTTTCTCTCTTCTTTATCCACTTGTTCTCACTTTCCTTAATCCCTTTTCCTTGGCAGGTGAGCGGTATTTGTCAGAGGTGGCGGGCTAGATGATCAGCAAAGCCTAAGTGTGGGGGAGACCGACAAGAAGGTGTAGATGCCAAAAAAGGTCTAGGGCAAAGTCATCAATCCCTAGCTGATATGATCCGGCCCCCGGGTGTGAGGGTCGAATGATATGCAACCAAAGGGAGGATCTAGCTCTAGATTTGTACACACAAACGACCACAAAACAGTAGGAAAACACATGGAGACGCAGCGGAAATTGGAAGATAAATACCCGGATTAAGAAGGCGGTGGGAGACGAGAGGGATGATTGAACAACGAACGATTGAACTTGAGTTCGGATTGTTGAACGGCTTGAACACGGGCAGATTGTTCAAGAACATAAACACACTCAAATTCGGGTTCATTGCTCACACAAATGGAAGTAATAACAGATTACACATTTAAAGGATTCTTGTTCTTTTTACTTGACTCAAGCCATGGCGATCCAAGACCAAGGCACGCCCCAAGATGGAGCCCCGGATGAATGAATGAGGAAGGAGTGTTCTCACTTAACATTCATTCATCATCCAAAGCTCCCTACAAAATAGAAGAAAAGAACTATTTATACTAAGTTACAATAAGCCTACACTATTACAAAAAATGACCCTGAAAATGTCCTTGGAAGACAACATTCGGTCACCAAACCCGAAGGTAGCGTGATTCACGGTTAGGGCTAACCGTGATCACGTTTGCCTACTTTTCCTTACCGTGATCACGGTTAGTCCTTACCGTGATCACGCCAAGAACCGTATGCTAAAATGTCAACGAGCATAACTTTTGATCCACCCGTCAGATTGATCTGAAACTTGTCCCAAATGAAAGCTAAGATCTTGAAGTTTCCATCAAGCCTCTGATCACTCAAATCGGATTCCATTTGCTTGTCCAGATGCTCATGATGATTGGTAATCACGCTAATGGTTCTTCTTTGGCCGGAAAAGCCTCTTTTTGTGCAGCATGGGCTAGGCTAACACTCGGGTCTTCTTCCCTTGCCATGGAATGACTTGGGAAGTCTTCAAAGGGGGTCAGGATCATATCAAGCCCTTTCCCTTCGAAAGGATTCGTCCTCGAATCCTTACTTTTTATTTTCTGTAAAATAAAAAAAACGATATATATATATATAGATATTTGCGTTAGTTAAAAACACTCGCTCACGTGTTTACACTCGGTGTTTAAAAATCTCGCAAAAATTTTGTTCGTACCAAAATTCACTCGTGTTTACACTCAATAATTCGGTCAAATTTTCCTCAAGTCAAGAGGTTAGGTGAGGAAAGTCTTGCTACCAAATAATGGCAAGGAAGGACACTTGACTTTGTTGTCCCTACCATGGACTTTGATGACCGGCTACACCAAAAGAAAGATTGTTTATTCACAAAGAAAGAATAAACAAAGGGGAAACAAAGACTTTTGATCATCCAAACTCAGATGGATCAAAAGAAAAAACTCAAGAACAAGATGAACATATGAAGAATACATGAAGAACATGAAGAACACCAAGAACACCAAGATGTTCTTGACAGACTCTCGTATACTGACTCGGAAATATAGCCAACGAAGGCTAAAAATTACGAAAATTAACAGACACACTCCTAAGACATGGACCTACAACTTTCACGAAGGGAAAAAAGGACAATTCCTACGGGAAGACACCGAAAACAGAGCAGAAACACAAGAACTGTTCTCTCGGGTAAAATCTGCACACTTTTCTTTGGGAGTCAAAAAGTGTATAAATTTCACCGAGATTGCGGTCGACACAAAAACAAAAGTTGTTCCACACAGATTGAAGTTTAAGAATACAAAATTTCAGGATGTTCTGAGCGGTACAACTCGTACAAAACAGAAAAGAAACAGACACAACAAACTGATTTTCGGACAGAAAATCAGGCACAAGAGGAACGACTCTTGGAAACGAAAACACAAGACAAATAAGAAGACACACAACCAAGTTTGACACTTTGGATTTTTGGTAATTTCGGACAGAAACTTGACACTTTTCGGAAAGAAACACAAACTAACATGAACACACTCAAGAACACGAAGAACACGAGAATGAACCTTGACTGCCTCCGCCGGCGATTCTGTCAAGACCCATTTTCGGGGCCGGAACATGTCATCAAGTGTGACACAACAACAATCACAAGAACTGAAACAACTCAAGAACACAAAAACGAACCTAACTGCCTCGGTTGGCGATTCTGTAGGGCTCGAGTTGTGGCCGAAACAAATCTCAAGTGAAACAATTCCAACAAACAAACTCAAGAAAAATCAAGATGATTTTCGGACAAAAAAAAATCATCTCAACAACAACTCACAAACGGAAGATCAACAGAAACAACACAACAAACACAGATCTACAAACCCAAGAGCCCAGAGGCTCCGCTACCACTTGATATGATCCGGCCCCCGGGTGTGAGGGTCGAATGATATGCAACCAAAGGGAGGATCTAGCTCTAGATTTGTACACACAAACGACCACAAAACAGTAGGAAAACACATGGAGACGCAGCGGAAATTGGAAGATAAATACCTGGATTAAGAAGGCGGTGGGAGACGAGAGGGATGATTGAACAACGAACGATTGAACTTGAGTTCGGATTGTTGAACGGCTTGAACACGGGCAGATTGTTCAAGAACATAAACACACTCAAATTCGGGTTCATTGCTCACACAAATGGAAGTAATAACAGATTACACATTTAAAGGATTCTTGTTCTTTTTACTTGACTCAAGCCATGGCGATCCAAGACCAAGGCAAGCCCCAAGATGGAGCCCCGGATGAATGAATGAGGAAGGAGTGTTCTCACTTAACATTCATTCATCATCCAAAGCTCCCTACAAAATAGAAGAAAAGAACTATTTATACTAAGTTACAATAAGCCTACACTATTACAAAAAATGACCCTGAAAATGTCCTTGGAAGACAACATTCGGTCACCAAACCCGAAGGTAGCGTGATTCACGGTTAGGGCTAACCGTGATCACGTTTGCCTACTTTTCCTTACCGTGATCACGGTTAGTCCTTACCGTGATCACGCCAAGAACCGTACGCTAAAATGTCAACGAGCATAACTTTTGATCCACCCGTCAGATTGATCTGAAACTTGTCCCAAATGAAAGCTAAGATCTTGAAGTTTCCATCAAGCCTCTGATCACTCAAATCGGATTCCATTTGCTTGTCCAGATGCTCATGATGATTGGTAATCACGCTAATGGTTCTTCTTTGGCCGGAAAAGCCTCTTTTTGTGCAGCATGGGCTAGGCTAACACTCGGGTCTTCTTCCCTTGCCATGGAATGACTTGGGAAGTCTTCAAAGGGGGTCAGGATCATATCACTAGCCGAAGGAAGTTGGCAAAATCCTTGAGCTAACTCAATCTTCATCAGCTGAAGTTTGTCAAATTCGTTTTCAACTCTGCAAAAAAAAAAAAAAAAAAAATCAAAACCAGAAACGAAGCAAAGAAAAGAAAGTCTTATCTGGTTTTAAAAAAAAAAAAAAAAAAAATGAAAGAAGGCAAAGGCACGAATAAGAAAAAAAAGAAGTATTGTCAGCATGGCTCCCAAGAGAAGAACTCCCCTCAGAAGAAGAATTTCGTCTAGCCCTCGACTGTCTGCCCTTGACGGATACTGCCTCACCGCTTCATCTCCATCCGGGTTTTTTGTTTTATTCTCCTTCTCTTTTCCTTCCTCTTTTTACTCTTTGTATATAATCTATCCTCTTGCTTTTCCTATTTTCCTTCTTTCTTTCCCTTTTTCTCTCCATATTCTTCATATTCTCTATACACATCTTTCCTTTCAATCCTTTATTATGGTGCAAAGTTCATTTCTGATTGCCTAAGCATGTGGATTTTAACTCGGGTTGATGTGCAAACTATATTGTGTGTCTTGTTAATTTGCATACTTGAGTGATTAAACACCGAGCCTAGTTGAGTGTGAGTGCAAACACTTACCCCGGTGAGGATTGCTGATGTCAAGTCTGTTGTGGTAAAGTTTCTTCGTTAGGGTCGTTATCCTAATGATTTGATGCTGAGTTATCTAGGCAGAGTATGTCTTGACATGGTTAGGGCTGATTGTTTGGTTTGTTAACTCTTGTGCTATGGTTGGTTGTGCCTGTCTATGTCTTGGGGTGTGTTTTCCTTTTTGATTGCTCGAGGGCGAGCAATGGGTAGTGTGGGGGAATTTGATATGATGCCTTTTTATGCATATTTTTCCCTCTTTCAGGTCTAATTTCACACTTGATACTACTAATTTGGCTTGTTTTCCAACCACTTTGTAGATTTGGACGGAGAAACTTGCTGAAAAGCGCGCCACTTGGATGCATTTTTGCTGATCTTTCATCGTCGAGCCCTAGACGCAGTTTTGTCGTCGAGACCTACCGTCGGGACCTAGACGAGATCTTATGTCTAGGCCTAGACGAAGCACGTGCGTGTTTCTTTCCGAATGACGCTTGGCCGAAGATGCTAAAAAGATTCTAGCGGGATTCCATGTGCAAATCATCCAGCTCTGGTGGTACCATCTAGCCTATTAGGAAATATTCTATTACTTTTGACGCGTGTTTCGACAGCGCATCAAATTTTGGCGCCGTTGCCTGGGATCGTGTTTATGGACTAATTTTCTTTCCTTTACTTGTATGACCAGGAGATCTGCACCAGACCTTCTACCCCTCGACCACGAACTCACAAAGACAGAGAGAGAATTTCGAAGACAGGCCGGAGGAGCAACCTCTCGCCGAGTAATTCCTCGTCCTGCCCTCGACAGTCAAACCTCTAGTCAGACCGGTCCCGACAATCATCTTCATCCCGACCTCGACAACCCAGTAGTTGTCTACCCCGAGATACCCATTATGGCAGACCCTCCTCATATCGACAATCCTCCGCAAACTATTGAGGACCTCAATGGTGCCCCTGAAACACCCAACACCTGTATCGTTTGGCCCACTGTTCCTCATGATTGGACGCTCAAGTCCGCAGTCATGCACCATCTTCCCCTCTTCTGTGGCGTTCCAAAGGAAAACCCTCACCGCCATCTTCAGCAATTGCACTCTATTTGCGACGCCATGAAGCCGACCAATGTCAGTATTGAGCACGCCAAACTCCGAGCCTTCATGTGGTCTCTGAAAGATGATGCCCTAGACTGGTTCTATGATCTACCCCCAAACTCCATCAATTCTTGGGCTGAAATGTCAAAATCCTTCACCGAAAAATATTACCCATCAGAAATGGCTAATGTAACTCGCAAGCAATTGGTGTCTATAGTCCAAAGGAAAGAAGAAGATTTTGGTCAGTACCATGAGCGTTACAAAAAGATGCAAGCTATGTGCCCCTCACACAACCTTACCGAGCACGCCCTCATCCAATATTTTTGTGAAGGTCTCAAAGCTCGTGACAAGGCATTGCTCAACGCCGCTGCTGGTGGTCCAGAGTCACCATGTCGTTTGGTCCAATCTGGCTAGGGCAAAAAACCGGTTAGGGCAGACTTCTCAGTGTCTAGCCCTAGACGTGTCTTCTCTCCACTTCACGGGCCTGCGTGTATGACCCATAAGCGTACCTTGGGCGCAGTGTCACGGCCACTCCCATAAGCGTACCTTGGGAGTGACTTCTCTTAAGAAGAGAAGTAGGGAATCCACGTGAAAACAGGGTTCCTATAGCACGTCTATGGCGTGAAAACAGTCTATCCTTGCACCGATGACCGACTAGCCCTCGACGCAATCCGCCGTTTACCCCCTGCTAAGATTTCTCCTTTTATCTGATCTATTATCTTTACTTACTTTGTTATTATCTTTATTGCACTTGTTAGTTTTTACCATTTTTATTGATACTCTCTTACTTTATTTTCATTCCCTTTTTAGTTAATTTTCTCGTTTGTCTATTTATTACTTGTTATTTGCATTTTTTTCTCTGTCTCAACATCAACTGCCACCGTTGGCTAGATTCGTCTAGACCAACCAATCCCCCCCCCCCCCCCCATGTGTTACTTTTATGTCTATTGCATTTTCACTCTCATCATACATCTAGGGCAAGATTAAATTTAGTCCTTCATTTTCCCTGTGGTTCGACCTTGAATTGCCGCTATATACATTAATTTGTGCATCTAGCTTATCAGGAAATATTCTATTACTTTTGACGCGTGTTTCGACGGCGCATCAATGGTCTAAAGTTAAATTAGCTTTCAAGTAATATTTATGATAAATTAATCAAAACCTACTTAATATATTTTATTAATCTTCATAATTTTCTATATATATTTCATATACGCAAAGTGTTATATTAAAAATAGAAAATGGAAGAAATATATAGCAACTTTTTATATAGTAATATTTGACCCCAATAATTTGTTTCTAACTTCGCCACTGAATTCATCCATCTTCGATCATTCTGCACTTGATACACATGCTGGGTTTAGTCGTATGTTTTTCCTAAGCAATTATTAATTTATTACATTAATCCATGGAGGATTAAGAGCAAGGGATGGGACTGGGAGTAGTGCAGAAGTGCAGCGGCACCGACAGTGTGGGATATCTTTATTGCAACTTAGTAAAGAGCGATCCATAAAGTTCGCGGCGAAAATAGTTTTTTATCATCATCTCGGTTCACGTCACGACCCCAAAAGTTAAAACAGCAAAGGAGAAGTCATGATCTGGTCCAAAACATTACATTCACAACGCTGCATGTCGATCGGAATCTAATTTTGCTACCATTTCAAATACTTGAATGGTTCAAAAATGCCGAACCAACTGATCGAGTGGTTTTATGTTAATTAGTTTGTTTTAATTAAGAAATAATTGACCTATTCTTATGGGTTTTTCAGTTAGAGTCAAATAGTTTACCTATTCTTATGGGTTTCAGTTAAGAGTCAAATTCTGTTGCAGTCATTAGCTGAGCTGTAGTTTATGTCCTTTATTTTTTAGAGTTAGTTTTTGTTAAGTCCTATAAAAGGCACTTGAGTCTGATTAATAAAGCTATCATATTCTTGTGCTATTTGAGAATTATTGAGCTTAATTCTACAATTGGTAGCGGAGCTTTGTGATCTGAGAGAGAAAAACATGAGTGAAGACAAGACTCTGACAAAGATCCCTCATTTCGATGGACATTATGATCATTGGAGTGAGCTGATGGAGAATTTGCTTAGGGCAAAGGGTCTTTGGAGCTTGGTGGAGAATGGCTTTGAAGAGCCAAAAGCAGGGACGATGCTGACTGATGCGCAACAGACACAACTTGATAATGCCAGAACCAAGGATCATCAGGTGAAGCACTACCTATTCCAGGCGATTGATCGAACAGTGTTTGAACAGATCTTGGATCGTCGAACATCCAAGATTGTTTGGGATTCAATGAAGAGGAAGTTTGGAGGAAATGAGAGGGTGAAGCGATCTCTTCTCAATACTCTGAGGAGAGAATTCGAGGTCCTTGCCATAAAGACGGACGAAAAAATTGACGATTACTGTGCAAGAGTAATGATAGTCTCCAACAAAATGAGGAGCAATGGGGAAGACATGCCAGATTCAAAGATCGTTGAGAAGATTCTTCGAACACTGACAGAAAAATTCACATATGTGGTGGTTTCTATTGAGGAATCCAAAGACACAGGAAGTATGTCTATCGATGAGTTGCAAAGCTCTTTGGCTGTTCATGAGCAAAAGTTTAGGAGAACCAGTTATGAAGAGGAAGATCAAGCTCTCAATGTCCGAGGCAGAGGTGGAGGTTCCTACAGAGGCAGAGGTAGGGGTAGAGGGCGATCTTTCAACAAGGCGTCGGTCGAGTGCTATAAATGTCACAACCTAGGATATTTTCAGTATGAGTGCCCAAAATGGAACTGTCGCACCGTCGCGAGCGAAATTCGGGACGCAATGAAAATCACATAACAATGAAGTCGCCACCCTAATTTTCTAAGGTTTAGGGGAACCTAAAAAGTCCGAAAAAAGAAGAAAATAAAATAAAAGCTAAGGCACAAATAAAAAGGGTCTAAACCCGAGAACGATGGTTCGGGGTCGTTTTATGGACTCGGGAAGGTGTTAGGCACCCGAGTCTCATCCTAAAAAGGTTACCGGTTCTAAAAAGAGGTGTTTAAAAATCACGTTGAAAATAAGTAATTTGGCCCTCAGAGGGGAATCGCCGCTTTAGTTCTTAAATCAGTTTGATTGATTTTATCCTAATTAATTGCCGAGTTGTTAAAAGAAAATAAACATTTTAATCCTCTAAGAAAATAAAAGGGTTGGTTTCATACCTATTCCAATTAAATTTTGTCGAGTTTAAAATTAATCCAGTTTCATACAAAATCAAGTGAGATTACTACCGTTTTGTTAATCTTTACTAAAGCGACGACCCTAGTGAATAACGATGGATCACTATCATCATCGGGCCAATGCACGTGATTAAATCCTATTTACTAGGTGATTCTAAGCACGCATAGACTAGCAAAGTACCGTTTTGAGTGAATGCGAAAAACACGTTGAAAAGAGAAAAACCGGGAAGTAGGGTCGAAGCCTCGCACATAACACATTCGTCAATATAGCATAAATTGAAAAACATTCGTGGGGTCGAAGCCGCACACGAAACACATTCATCAAAATAAAGCGTAAATTTGTGGGGACAAAGCCGCACACGAAACAAGCATAAAATAAAGCACATTCATTGGTATAAGCATCATGCAAACAGATTAATTCGAATTCTAACAATCGCACATTAAAATACGTTTATCCAAAATAAAGAAGGGAAAAAGGAAAACATACCTGGAGAGCTTTACCTGCAGATCAAGGATTAGTGGCAACAATTAATAATAAAATAGATAAATACTGCAAATAAATATTACAAATTAATTACAAATTCGCAAATAAATAAATACAACAATTAAATTCTCCATTCGAGCTCCGCAATCGGGAATGACACATCAAGCTCCTCATCGAATTTTATCAAGCTCGTCAAGCACCATCGCGACGAACATGCAAATAAAATAGACAAACAAAATAGACAAATAAACGCGTATAGTAAGGGACTCATAAATAAATTTCACATAATCAAATATTAATAGAATCACCTTACCCATTAAAGTTGGCGGAGCATCCGATCGGGATAATAATTGTGAATTCGGTACCTGCAAAAATGAAGAAAAAGTTAGTACCGATTTTAATTAAACGGGCTTGCGCGGTAACCCATTTCTTTTATTTATTCGTCATGGGCCGCAACCCATTTTTCCTTATTTTCTTTCTTTGGGCCGCAGCCCAATCTCCTTCTTTCTTTTATTTTATTTAATCATCCTTTTCTTCATTTTAGGGCTGCAAACGCAGCCCTCTTCTCCTTCTCCTTCTCCTTCCCATTTCTTTTCTTTTAATCATTTGGGCCAAAGAGTGAGGGATGGTGGCCGGCGGTTCGGTTGGGTGCGGCAGTGGCTAGCGGCGTGGCTGGCTGGATGTGGTTGCTGGCGGTCGACGGAGCAGGCGGTTGTGTGGCGGGGGAGCTGGAGGCTGCAACGGCGATGTGGGGAAGGAGTTCGGTGGCGCGGCTGGGTGTCAGATGCGGCTGGGTGGCTGACGGGCAGCAGCAACGACGATCGGGATGGTGGCCGGAGGTGAGTGATCGGGTTTAGTTCGGGTTGGACTTGATTTGGTTTAGTTTTGCAGGTTTGTTTTGGTTGTGGTGAGGGATTTTTGGTTTGATTCGGTTTTGGGAGTGTGGGTGATGGCGGTTTGGAGAGTTGAGAGGGAGAGGAGATGCGGTGGCTGTGCAGCGGTGTTCGTGGCTGTGCGGATTTTTGGGTGCTGGGTTGGGCGGTTGGGTGATGGCCGGCGGTTCGGTTGAAAGGGGCTGTTATGGTGGTTTGGGTTGTGGCGCGGCTGGTTGGGTGATGGTCGGCGGTTCGATTGAAAGGGGCTGTTATGGTGGTTTGGGTTTTTATTGCTTGGGGAAGTTCGGTAATGGGTTCGGGGATTAAAGGGGTTTATGGGTGCTGTTTCGAGAGTGTTTAGGGGCTGATTTCGGGGCTGCTTGGTTGTGTAGCAGCGGCGCACGGTGGTGGCGTTGGGCTAATCGCAGGAAGATTGGTAATTTGGCAGAATTGGATTTAAAGGGAGGGATTTGTGATTGAACTTGGTTTTGGGCAGAGGATGATTTTGGTGGATTTGTTGGTTGCCTCCCTTTTGACGGAAATTTAGTGGTCTTGTTTATAATCGGATCCAATTGAAATTGGATCCTTTTGAAAGAAAAGAAAAAAATGCCGAAGGTGTGATGATGGTGTCGGGTATTAATCATGAAAGATAAAAGATAAAAGAGGAAGGAGCTGAAATTACGGGAGTGAATCGTTGGGGAAAGCAGAGGGAAAGGGAAGCAGGGTGGAGCTGGGTTATTCGAACCCAAAGCTCGAGAGATGTAAATAATCGAACAAAACACGCAAAAAATAAATAAACAAAAATAATAATAAATAGATAAATAAATAATAAAGATAAATAATGATACTAAATAACTAATTACAATAGTGATAAAATTGACGACGAGATAGATATATAAATAAATAGAACGGACATGTTGCGATAGTGAAACTAAATGGGGTCAAAATTCGGGTATCAACAGTTGCCCCCTCTTTACTGTCTTATCAAAAAATAAAGTGTAACTGAAATTTTTGATGAGCAGTAAAGACGGTTGCCCCAGTACCACGAATGTTCAAAATGCAGAATATCATTTGAAAGGTAGAAATCTTATAAACGGAAAAAGAAAATGGTTCCACTTGGACACTGATTCAGATATTAAAATTGCAGAAATGTGAGCTTACTTCTACTCTGACGTTGATGCAGAAATTTAAATTGCTTAAATTGTAAGAAAATGAATTCAACTCCACTCGGATGTTGATGAACAACGGTTCTACTCAGATGCTGACAACTCAACTCGGACGTTGGTATATTCAGCTCCACTCGGACGCTGATGATTCCATTCGAATACTGCGATACAGAAACATCGGCTCTACTCAGATACATATATTATGAAAGGACATAAATCTGAAAGCAGAAAAAGAAACGGCTCCATACGGATACCATGTTGCTGAAAAGTAAGTTACAGAAATGTAAACTTAGCTTTATTTGATGTTGATGGCTCCATTTGGACATCTTGCAAAAATGTAAATACAGCTCCATTCGGACGTTGATGGCTCCAATCGGATGCCTCACAGGATATGAGGATGTAGCTGCTCAGGAAAATAAGGTATGGGGACGAAGCCACTCCTGATATGGTACTGTGGGGACAAAACCGCTCACAAGAACAAGGTATGAATTCACTTGGACGCTGACGTCCTTAGGATGCAGGATACTTTGCAGAAATATAAATTTTGCTCCACTTGGACGCTTGAACTCTGCTCGGACACTGGTGCCCACCGGGATACTTTGCAGAAAAGGAAATTCAGCTCCACTCAGACGCTGACGCGAGAATTTTAAATTGCTGAAAAGGAAATTAAACTCCACTCGGACACTGATGCCCTTCGGGATGCTTTGTAGAAAAGGAGATTGAACTCCACTCGGACACTAATGCCCTTCGGAATACTTTGCAGAAAAGGAAATTCAGCTCCACTCGGATGCTGATGGCTCCACTCGGATGCCTTGCAGAAAAATATAAATTGCGGCTACACTCGGACGTCTCCACTCGAATTCCGCGATGCATAAATGTAAATTCAGCTCTACTCAGACGCTGATGGCTCCACTCGGATGCCTTGCGAATTCAGTTCCACTCGGACACTAATGACTCCACTCGGATGTCTTGAAAAATATAAATTCAGCTCCACTCGGACGCTGATCACTAATGGCTCTACTCAGATGCCGACAACTCCACTCGGACGTTGATAAATTCAGCTCCACTCGGACGCTGATGGTTCCACTCGGATACCTTACAGAAATGTAAAATGCGACTTCACTCGGACGTCTCCCCTCGAATGTCGCGATGCATAAATATAAATTCAGCTCTACTCAGACGCTGATGGCTCCACTCGGATGCCTTGCGAATTCAGTTCCACTCGGACACTAATGACTCCACTCGGATGTCTTGAAAAATATAAATTCAGCTCCACTCGGACGCTGATCACTAATGGCTCTACTCAGATGCCGACAACTCCACTCGGACGTTGATAAATTCAGCTCCACTCGGACGCTGATGGTTCCACTCGGATACCTTACAGAAATGTAAAATGCGACTTCACTCGGACGTCTCCCCTCGAATGTCGCGATGCAGAAAATGTAAATTCAGCTCTACTCAGACGCTGATCAATAATGGCTCTACTCAGATGCCGACAACTCCACTCGGACGTTGATAAATTCAGCTCCACTCGGACGCTGATAATCATGACTGATTCTGCAAAATAATCGTTAAATGGTTTTTGCAAGGTGGGGTTTGAACCGCCACACGATTTCTTGAAAGGTGGGGTTTGAGCCGCCACACGATTTTCGCAAGGTGGGGCTTGAACCGCCAGACGATTTTTGCAAGGTGGGGCTTGAACCGCCACGCAATCTTTGAAATGTGGGCTTTGAACCGCCACATGATTTTTGACAGGTGGAGTTTTTTGAACCTCCACACGATTTTTGAAAGGTGGGGTTTGAATCGCCACATGATTTTTTTTTGAAGGTGGGGTTTGAACCGCCACACGATTTTTAGAATGTGGGGTTTGAACCGCCACACGATTTTTTTGATTTTTTTGAAAGGTGGGATTTGAACCGCCACTTGATTTGATTTTTTGAAAGGTGGGGTTTGAACCGCCACATGATTTTTGAAATGTGGGGTTTGAACCGCCACACGATTTTTTTTTGACTTTTTTGAAATGTGGGGGTTTGAACCGCCACATGATTTTTGAAATGTGGGGTTTGAAACGCCACTCAATTTTTTAGAAGGTGGGGCTTGAACCACCACATGGTCTTTGAAAGGTGGGGTTTAAACCACCACACGATTTTTTGCAAGGTGGGGTTTGAACCTCCACATGATTTTTTGAAAGGTGGGGTTTGAACCGCCACACGAGATTGAAGAGTGGGGGTTTGAACCGCCGCACAAGGTTGAAAAGTGGGGGTTTTGAACCGCCGCACAATTTTTTTATAGAGTGGGGTTTGAACCGCCATACAAGATTGAAGAGTGGGAGTTTGAACCGCCGCACAGTTTTTGAAATGTGGTGGTTTTGAACCGCCACACGATTTTTTGAGAGGTGGGGTTTGAACCGCCACACAATTTTTGAAATGTGGGGTTTCTGAACCTCCACATGATTTTTTTGAAAGGTGGGGTTTGAGCCGCCACACGATTTTTGCAAGGTGGGGCTTGAACTGCCACGCAATCTTTGAAATGTGGGGTTTGAACCGCCACATGATTTTTTTGAGAGGTGGGGTTTGAACCGCCACACGATTTTTATAAGGTGGGGCTTGAACCGCCACACGATTTTTATAAGGTGGGGCTTGAACCGCCACACGATCTTTGCAAGGTGGGGCTTGAACCGCCACGCAATCTTTGAAATGTGGGGTTTGAACCGCCACATGATTTTTTTTGAGAGGTGGGGTTTGAACCGCCACACGATTTTTGTAAGGTGGGGCTTGAACCGCCACGCAATCTTTGAAATGTGAGGTTTGAACCGCCACATGATTTTTTGAGAGGTAGGGTTTGAACCGTCACACGATTTTTTGTAAGGTGGGGTTTGAACCGCCACACGATTTTTGTAAGGTGGGGTTTCTGCCTCCACACGATTTTTTTTGAAATGTGGGGTTTGAACCGCCACACGATTTTTTTGAAAGGTGGGGTTTCTGAACCTCCACACGATTTTTGAAAGGTGGGGTTTCTGAACCTCCACACGATTTTTTTTTTTTTTTGAATGGTGGGGTTTGAACCGCCACACAATTTTTGAAAGGTGGACACGATTTTTTTTTTTTTTAATGGTGGGGTTTGAACCGCCACACTATTTTGCAAGGTGGGGTTTGAACCGCCACACGATTTTTTGAGAGGTGGGGTTTTTGAACCGCCACACGATTTTTGAAAGGTGGGGTTTCTGAACCTCCACAGGTTTTTTTTTTGAATGGTGGAGTGGTAACGTGCTCCATTCAGACATTTATTGGATGGATTTGTTGGTGGAAATTGATCATAATGTGAGATTCCACCGAAACATATCTGTATCCTGCAGATAAGGAGGAAACAAACACGAAGCAGCAGTGGATGGAAAAAATATAGAACAAATGATAAATAGAAACAATCAAATCATGTATGTTGTATATGAAAGTATTCCCACACTACCCAAAGGTTTGCCCCCAGTATTTTATAAAAGCAACTTCCCTATCAAGAGAAAGTTCAACAAGTTTATGCATTTCTGGAGAACATGTCATCCATTTTCTATCATATAAACATGCTTGATACAAGTCTAGAAAAGCATCCGCATCTTGCCCTGGAGATAACGACCTCAAAGACAAGACTTTCCCACAACATGTAGATGTAAGCAATCCTCACTAGATATTGGTGTTTGCGCTCACACTCAGGAATGAGGCTATGTGTTTACACTCATAGAAATGCAGAAACATAGCACACAGTCAGATTTGCAATGTCAATCCGAGTGAATAAACTTCAGATAAAGATGCACATGCATGGGCATTCTAATAATCGAAAGGACTTTGCGGGGAGAAGAAGTGAATATATTCTTCTTTAATGAACAGGGCCTGCTGATTGGCCACAGTAAGGGCAAAGTGCACAAGTCCTTCCGTCTTGCTGGGGATGCTTCTTCCCACTATCACTTTGAGGGCGCAGTGCTTAGATGCTGGATATGCTCCTCCTTGGTCATTTTGAGGGCAAAGCGCCCAGGTTCTTTGATCTTTGCCGGGAACGCTCTTTGATTACTTTGGTGAAGCCCTAAAACTTTCCCTTGAGAGGTCCACAATTTATTGTTTGAATACAACTGGGTTCTAAGTCTTTGAATCTCGGTGAACCCTAGACGATGAGGTTTTTCATGGGTCTGAGACTGGTCGGACTAATTGCCACTGCTGTGTACCACCCCTGCCTTGGTTGTTATGGGGAAATAGCCTTCACTTTTCTCCTTTTGGAAGATTGACCTGGAGCTATTTTCCGTACTTGCTTCTGCTTTTCTTTCCTTTTTTTTTCTTTTCTTTTTTTCTTTTTTTCTTCTTTTTTTTCCTTTTTTCTCTCTTTTTTTGTTCTTCTTCTTCTTCTTTTTTTGTTTCTTTTTCTCTTTTTATTCTTTTTCCTTTTTGTTTCTTTTTCTCTTTTTATTCTAACACAAAATACATCAGCAAGCAGAACAAGTACCGTTTCCTTGGTCTTGGTTTAAGGCAGAGGCCTTCATTTCTTGCTCTTCTCGGCGTCCTTCTAGTGCCGACCATCAATATGCAAGGATTTCTTCTTTCTTCTTTTTTTGCAAACCTCACTCGTTGTGCACCTTGCCCCCGGTTAGCAATCTCAGTCTGGCACTGTTCATTGTCTTATATAAAAAAAGAAAATGGAAGAAAGAGCAAAGTCCAATGTCATTTTACTGCTATCCCATGGCTAATGGTGCATGTACCCTGGATATTATGCAAATCTAACTAGCACTTTAGTTTAGCATTTGCACTCATGAAAGAAGTATGGCATAAAGGCTCAAAATACTCACAGGGATGTGTTTGTGATTGCTTATATCTAAAGCATGTTGTAGATATAAGAGCTAGCAGGCGAGATCATGTATGCCATATAATTTCAAATGGATGCACAAGTTATCCACGATGCAGAAACATGTTGATCATACTTAATTTAAGGAAGGTTTGCAAATTTGGGGTAGTGTGGATTTTATTCAAAGAATCTTATGCACATTTTGCAGCAAATCTTAATGGTTTTAGCATTTTTTTTATTTTTTTATTTTTTACAAAAATATGAGGGTATGACCACTCACGAAAATTTATGAATAAATAAAAAGAATTGCCCCCAATGCGGGAATGAATGATTGTACAAAAATTAAAGAGGTAGAGAGATGAATGGACTTCTCTGGATGTGTGCGGCGGGGCCGCGAGGTTGTAGCGAGGATTTTGCCGCGGAAAAGTAAGTGTGGACTTCACTCTGACGTTGATGTCCACGTAGTGGATGAAAATAGGGTTTTATCCTGCCGCATAACATAGATGAAAGTGGGGAGCATTGAGCCGCCGCAATGGATGAAAGTGGGATGTTTCCAAATGGTTGCCCCCCAATGTAGAAATGCATAATGGACTTCCTGATAAGGGCGGCAGGGCAAAGAAGGCACACAAGAGGATCATTCAAGAGTTGATAAGAGGAGGATTCCTTCACCTCACTAAGCATTATGCAAGTAATCATGACATGATTCGAGTTCCTGCAAAAATAAGGGAGAAGCAATGGGTAGAATTGAAGAACGATTTAGGAAAAATGGGCAACGCAATCAATAGGTTTTAAACTCTCCCTTTTCTAGTGAGGAATTATGCAGGTGGCCACGGCCTGGTTCAAACTTTAACTCGGTATCTCTTCTGGCAAGGCTTTATGCAGATGGCCACGACGTAATTCAAATTCTGACTTGGGTTCCTGCAAAAGAAAATAGGTAGAATGAAGGGTGATTCAAAGAAAAAATGATCAATATAATTAATAAGTTATGGAATCTCCCTTTTCTAGCAAGGCGTTATGCAGATAACCGCGGAATGATTCAAATTCTGACTCGGGTTCAAGACGATATTGGAATCAAATTCTAATTATCTCCTTCTCAATCACCTATGGATAATCACCTATCAAGATACAAAATACAATCCATTAGTAGCATCAAATTCATGCATGTGCTAAAGGATTAACGATATTGATACGGTAGGCGAAACATCCATTGGGTATGGTGTCGGGATGCTGGAGTGTTAGGGTGATATGAGCAAAGCGAAGTAGTTGGACACGCCTTAATTTCATCTTTTCTGACAGTTTGTGTCTTGGGGCAAGACAAATTACGACTAATCGAAAATGAGAGATTTTGGACCCCGAGGATCTAATTTGTCTCCTTCAAGCCTGGTTATAAACAAAAATGTAAATAAGTATAATAAAAACTATACAGTAATAAAAAATATATGAATTTCGTTTTAATAGGTAATAGTGTCAAAAATAATTACAACTCATCACTAAGTACAACAAAAAATATAATGAACTAGATATGTAATTAAATGCTCCTTGATGAGTGGACATGTCAGAGGAGCAATTCCACCAAACTCTCTTC
This sequence comes from Viola odorata, assembly GCA_963691705.1. Classification (NCBI taxonomy): domain Eukaryota; kingdom Viridiplantae; phylum Streptophyta; class Magnoliopsida; order Malpighiales; family Violaceae; genus Viola; species Viola odorata. Next base: position 58,416,047 of record OY829541.1, read on the forward strand.
GTGCCCTCCTTCTGCAAGGATGACAAAAAATGGATCCTAATCAGTAGCATCTGAATGGAGAATGTATATAAAGGTGAGTAAAGTCATAGGAAAAAAAAAGAATCATGGTATCACAAGAAAGAAAATAGAATCATAGCATCGCAAGGAAAAAAAAATGAAACCTTGTATCGCAACAAGAATTATCATGGTATGATGGTAAAAAAAATGGAGAATCATGGCAATAATGAGGCATGTTGGAAATATACATACGATCATGATGCATATGTCGGGTAATTTCAACTATTTCTAACTGGCTGAAAGGCTCCCGGACGATACCATAAAAGTGGTCCCTTAGTAAATGGATATGTGATTGCTTACTGGGACCTAAGTCCATCAGGGCGCTCATCCATTTAGGGGTTCTAGTCCGAGTTTAGGGTTCATGAAAGCTTACTGGGACCTAAGTCCATCAGGGCTTCACTAATACCAACCTAATCCTATTTGGGAAGGGCCCGGCGGAAGGGCATTATGCGTGAAATGCACGTGAGAATACAACAGTTGATATCAAAGCGAATAAATAATCAAACAACACAAATAAACACCTCAAACAAATAATTCCGGCTTCGACCCTAAAATCCCCAGTGAAGTCGCCAAACTGTCGCACCGTCGCGAGCGAAATTCGGGACGCAATGAAAATCACATAACAATGAAGTCGCCACCCTAATTTTCTAAGGTTTAGGGGAACCTAAAAAGTCCGAAAAAAGAAGAAAATAAAATAAAAGCTAAGGCACAAATAAAAAGGGTCTAAACCCGAGAACGATGGTTCGGGGTCGTTTTATGGACTCGGGAAGGTGTTAGGCACTCGAGTCTCATCCTAAAAAGGTTACCGGTTCTAAAAAGAGGTGTTTAAAAATCACGTTGAAAATAAGTAATTTGGCCCTCAGAGGGGAATCGCCGCTTTAGTTCTTAAATCAGTTTGATTGATTTTATCCTAATTAATTGCCGAGTTGTTAAAAGAAAATAAACATTTTAATCCTCTAAGAAAATAAAAGGGTTGGTTTCATACCTATTCCAATTAAATTTTGTCGAGTTTAAAATTAATCCAGTTTCATACAAAATCAAGTGAGATTACTACCGTTTTGTTAATCTTTACTAAAGCGACGACCCTAGTGAATAACGATGGATCACTATCATCATCGGGCCAATGCACGTGATTAAATCCTATTTACTAGGTGATTCTAAGCACGCATAGACTAGCAAAGTACCGTTTTGAGTGAATGCGAAAAACACGTTGAAAAGAGAAAAACCGGGAAGTAGGGTCGAAGCCTCGCACATAACACATTCGTCAATATAGCATAAATTGAAAAACATTCGTGGGGTCGAAGCCGCACACGAAACACATTCATCAAAATAAAGCGTAAATTTGTGGGGACAAAGCCGCACACGAAACAAGCATAAAATAAAGCACATTCATTGGTATAAGCATCATGCAAACAGATTAATTCGAATTCTAACAATCGCACATTAAAATACGTTTATCCAAAATAAAGAAGGGAAAAAGGAAAACATACCTGGAGAGCTTTACCTGCAGATCAAGGATTAGTGGCAACAATTAATAATAAAATAGATAAATACTGCAAATAAATATTACAAATTAATTACAAATTCGCAAATAAATAAATACAACAATTAAATTCTCCATTCGAGCTCCGCAATCGGGAATGACACATCAAGCTCCTCATCGAATTTTATCAAGCTCGTCAAGCACCATCGCGACGAACATGCAAATAAAATAGACAAACAAAATAGACAAATAAACGCGTATAGTAAGGGACTCATAAATAAATTTCACATAATCAAATATTAATAGAATCACCTTACCCATTAAAGTTGGCGGAGCATCCGATCGGGATAATAATTGTGAATTCGGTACCTGCAAAAATGAAGAAAAAGTTAGTACCGATTTTAATTAAACGGGCTTGCGCGGTAACCCATTTCTTTTATTTATTCGTCATGGGCCGCAACCCATTTTTCCTTATTTTCTTTCTTTGGGCCGCAGCCCAATCTCCTTCTTTCTTTTATTTTATTTAATCATCCTTTTCTTCATTTTAGGGCTGCAAACGCAGCCCTCTTCTCCTTCTCCTTCTCCTTCCCATTTCTTTTCTTTTAATCATTTGGGCCAAAGAGTGAGGGATGGTGGCCGGCGGTTCGGTTGGGTGCGGCAGTGGCTAGCGGCGTGGCTGGCTGGATGTGGTTGCTGGCGGTCGACGGAGCAGGCGGTTGTGTGGCGGGGGAGCTGGAGGCTGCAACGGCGATGTGGGGAAGGAGTTCGGTGGCGCGGCTGGGTGTCAGATGCGGCTGGGTGGCTGACGGGCAGCAGCAACGACGATCGGGATGGTGGCCGGAGGTGAGTGATCGGGTTTAGTTCGGGTTGGACTTGATTTGGTTTGGTTTTGCAGGTTTGTTTTGGTTGTGGTGAGGGATTTTTGGTTTGATTCGGTTTTGGGAGTGTGGGTGATGGCGGTTTGGAGAGTTGAGAGGGAGAGGAAATGCGGTGGCTGTGCAGCGGTGTTCGTGGCTGTGCGGATTTTTGGGTGCTGGGTTGGGCGGTTGGGTGATGGCCGGCGGTTCGGTTGAAAGGGGCTGTTATGGTGGTTTGGGTTGTGGCGCGGCTGGTTGGGTGATGGTCGGCGGTTCGATTGAAAGGGGCTGTTATGGTGGTTTGGGTTTTTATTGCTTGGGGAAGTTCGGTAATGGGTTCGGGGATTAAAGGGGTTTATGGGTGCTGTTTCGAGAGTGTTTAGGGGCTGATTTCGGGGCTGCTTGGTTGTGTAGCAGCGGCGCACGGTGGTGGCGTTGGGCTAATCGCAGGAAGATTGGTAATTTGGCAGAATTGGATTTAAAGGGAGGGATTTGTGATTGAACTTGGTTTTGGGCAGAGGATGATTTTGGTGGATTTGTTGGTTGCCTCCCTTTTGACGGAAATTTAGTGGTCTTGTTTATAATCGGATCCAATTGAAATTGGATCCTTTTGAAAGAAAAGAAAAAAATGCCGAAGGTGTGATGATGGTGTCGGGTATTAATCATGAAAGATAAAAGATAAAAGAGGAAGGAGCTGAAATTACGGGAGTGAATCGTTGGGGAAAGCAGAGGGAAAGGGAAGCAGGGTGGAGCTGGGTTATTCGAACCCAAAGCTCGAGAGATGTAAATAATCGAACAAAACACGCAAAAAATAAATAAACAAAAATAATAATAAATAGATAAATAAATAATAAAGATAAATAATGGTACTAAATAACTAATTACAATAGTGATAAAATTGACGACGAGATAGATATATAAATAAATAGAACGGACATGTTGCGATAGTGAAACTAAATGGGGTCAAAATTCGGGTATCAACAGGAACAAAGAAGCTCACTATGCAGAGGTGGAGGAGGAAGATGAAGTTCTACTCATGGCATATGTGGAACTTCAAGGAGCAAAGCGAAATGATGCCTGGTTTGTGGACTCTGGATGCTCAAACCACATGTGCGGAGATTGAGGTATGTTCTCCAGCTTGGATACTACTTTCTCCCATACTGTCAAGCTTGGGAATAATCACAAATTGATTGTAAATGGTAAAGGCGTGGTGAAAATTATGCTTAAGGGAATAAGCTACATGATGAGTGATGTGTATTATGTTCCTGAGCTAAGGAACAACTTACTTAGTGTTAGGCAACTTCAGGAGAAGGGATTAGATGTGTTATTTAAGGAAGGAGTACGTAGCACATAGTATATTTCACCCTACGAAGGGTAAAATAGCCGAGTCTGTTATGAGTGCAAATCGAATGTACATTTTACTTGCTGAATCTTGTAGTAAGACAGATGAAGAAAAATGCTTTCAGGTTGATGTCTCAGACAAAGAGAAATTGTGGCATCATCGATATGGGCATCTTGGCTACAAGGGTCTTCTCACTTTGCAAAAGAAGGAGATGGTCACCGGTTTACCAGAAATTGGACAAGCAAAGACCACTTGTGAATCATGTATGAAGGGGAAGCAACACCGAGTACCATTTCCACAGAAGAGCACGTGGAGAGCAACTGAGAGATTGCAGCTCATCCATTCTGATCTATGTGGTCCGATTACGCCTTCATCAAACAGCCACAAGAGGTACCTGATAAGTTTTATTGATGATTTCTCTAGGAAAGCCTGGATATATTTTGCACTAGAGAAATCAGAAACTTTTTATTATTTCAAACTCTTCAAAACACTTGTAGAAAAACAAACTGGCATGTTTATCAAGTGTTTAAGAACAGATAGAGGGGGAGAATACAATTCTGGAGAATTCAAGGAGTATTGCAAGGAACATGGGATCAAAAGGCAGCTAACCACCTCCTACACCCCTCAGCAAAACGGAGTTGCTGAGCGCAAGAATCGAACCATTATGAACATGGTTAGAGCTGCCTTAACAGAGAAGGGAGTTCCAAAAATGTTCTGGCCAGAAGCTGTGCAATGGGCAAGCCATGTTCTTAACAGATCTCTTACATTAGCTGTGAAAGACATGACACCTGAAGAAGCATGGAGTGGTGAAAAGCCTTCTGTAGAGCACTTTAGAATCTTTGGGTGTATAGGACATGTTCACATTCCAGATGCGAAAAGAACCAAACTCGATGATCAGAGCGTGAAGTGTGTTTTGCTAGGCTTCAGCAGTGAGTCCAAAGCATTCAGAATGTTTGATCCAGTCAAGAAGAGGATTCATATCAGTCGAGATGTGATATTTGAAGAAGACAAGACGTGGAATTGGGATACTAATTACACTACTGAGCAGTTCATGGAGCTTGAATGGAAAGATGAATATGACAGTACTGATATGAATAAGGAAGTGGAAGTAGAAGAAGAGAACGGGAACCAAAATGATGAAAACACTGTTCGATCAGATATTGATGTTCCTGAAATTGAAGAGATCATACCAAGGGAGGGTAGAGTGAGACAACCACCAATATGGGCGGCTGATTATACCTCAGGAGAAGGATTATCAGATGCAGAGGATGAGGTAAATCTTGCAAAAGTTGACAATTTTGATATTGATAATCTGGCATTCATGGTCATTTCAGATCCCACAAGTTTTGAAGAGGCAGTCAAGCACCTAAAATGGAGACAAGCAATGGATGCAGAAATAAAGTCTATTGAAAGGAATCAGACATGGGCTCTGACTTTGCTTCCAACAGGAGCCAAAACAATTGGCGTGAAATGGATTTATAAAACCAAACTCAATGAATTGGGGGAGGTGGATAAATTCAAAGCTAGACTTGTTGTGAAGGGTTATTCGCAGCAATATGGGGTGGACTACACGGAAGTGTTTGCACCTGTGGCACGAATGGATACCGTGAGAATGATTATTGCCTTGGCTGCACAAAAAGGATGGAGACTCCATCAGTTGGATGTAAAGTCTGCGTTTTTACACGGAGAATTGGAGGAAGATGTGTTCGTGGAGCAACCTCAAGGTTATGAAAAAGAAGGAAAGAAACACATGGTCTACAAGCTACGTAAGGCCCTTTATGGATTGAAACAGGCGCCAAGGGCCTGGTTCAATCGCATAGAGTCTTATTTCATCAAGGAAGGCTTCAAAAGCAGTTCCAGTGAGCAGACTTTGTTTGTCAAGCGAAGGGGAGGTAAAATTTTGATCGTTAGCATTTATGTTGATGATTTGTTGTTTACTAGTGATGATGATAGAATGGTGGATGAGTTCAAGTGTTCCATGAAGAATGAGTTTGACATGACAGACTTAGGAAATATGAGATATTTCCTTGGAATAGAAGTGATACAAAGAGCTGATGGAATATTCATATGCCAAAGAAAGTATGTTGCTGAAGTGATAGACAGATTTGGAATGCAAGACTACAACTCTGTTTGCAATCCAATTGTTCCTGGACAAAAGATTGGTCGAGACGAAGATGGTGTGAAAATCGACTCAACTTTATATAAACAAATGGTGGGCAGCTTAATGTATCTCACGGCAACGCGTCCTGATTTGATGTTCGTGGTCAGTCTCATTAGCAGATTTATGGCAAGTCCCACTCAGTTGCATTATGCAGCGGTAAAGAAAATCATGCGGTATTTGAAGGGAACAATAAACTATGGTATTTGGTACAAACATGGAGAAAGAAGTGATCTCGTAGCTTATACTGACAGCGATTATGCAGGAGATATTGATGATAGTAAGAGTACATCAGGTTATGTATTTCTAATAGGTGGAGGAGCTGTAGCATGGTCCTCATAAAAACAACCTATTGTGACTCTTTCGACCACTGAAGCAGAATATGTAGCAGCGGCTACCTGTGCGTGTCAAGCTATTTGGATGAGAAGAATATTGGAGGAAATCAGTTATGCACAAGCTGGAAAAATGGTGATGTTATGTGACAACACATCTACTATTAAACTGTCCAAGAACCCGATCATGCATGGACGGTCTAAGCACATAAGAGTTCGATATCATTTTCTAAGGGACTTAGATAAAGAAGGTGTCATCGAATTGATTTATTGTAGCACAGAAATGCAGCTGGCAGACATAATGACGAAGGCGTTAAAGTTGGCATCATTTCAGAAGATTCGAGAAGCACTTGGGATGAGCGTTGGTGAACTGAACTCTTCAGAGAGTTAAGTTCAAGGGAGGGATTGTTAATTAGTTTGTTTTAATTAAGGAATAATTGACCTATTCTTATGGGTTTCAGTTAAGAGTCAAATTCTGTTGCAGTTATTAGCTGAGTTGTAGTTTATGTCCTTTATTTTTTAGAGTTAGTTTTTGTTAAGTCCTATAAAAGGCACTTGGGTCTGATTAATAAAGCTATCATATTCTTGTGCTATTTGAGAATTATTGAGCTTAATTCTACATTTTACTCATGAACAAATGAAGTTTTTTTTTAACTTTTGCATGCTTTTATACTAAATGCACACATAATACTCTCTACTTAAGAAAATGCCGTTCCTTTAGTCAATCAACTAACCAAGCCAGATGGATGTTTGACTGTTTTTTATCGTTAAATAACTAGTTTTTTCATGCCAGGTGCAACTGATTACTAAATAGGATTCTCTAAATGCTCTATTTGGTGGATTAAGTACTCCAGAAAGGGACCATGAAAATACATGTGCTTTCTACAATGGCATACCCACATTCTAAATTAATTAAATGTTGCATCATTAATTAACCATTAAATTTATTCAATGGTATAAATCTTGTAATTATAAAATCATTAATTAATCAATGTATCTATTTAATAATATTGCAATTCAAATAACGACATTAAGTCATTATAGAATTTCTCTAAAATATAACACCACACCACACACCACACACAATACAGCGAGAGACCAAAACCGGTCCTATATTCACCTTGAATTTTTATTCGCAAATTGATTATATTATTAATCATTATTATAATAATAGGGATCGAATCCATAACAATTACGTTATAAAGATAGACATGACATGCACTAACCAATTGAACTAGAACCTCGTGTGCATACTCACCTTGAATTTGTAAACATTATTTTAGAACCTTAATTGGTTTAATAATTAAGTTTAATTCTCAATATCCTTTTTCTTTTTTTCTTTTTTGGTAAAATCATGATCCTTTTCCATAAATTGCAACCTAAGCTTAAATAACCGGTTTGGTTTTTTTTTTTCAAAATTTAAATAATAATCATAGTTTTTTATTTAACCGTTGGATCAATCTCAAATTTTGAGAACACATTCCTAACAAGGTTGATCAAATCAACTGTTTGGATCGAGAATAATTGTCTTTAAATGGCCTAAAAATTATTCTGAAGTTTTGTATTCTTCTTTTTTTCATATTTTATTTATTTATTTAGAATTAAAAATATTTTATTCATAGTTTTTTCTTAATTTTCAAGTTACAAATTGTGCCAATATGTTTATAAAATGAAAAATTGATTTTTATATTTTTACAATTAACTTCAAACTCAATGATTTCTTGGTAATTAAATTATATAAAAAAATTACATTTTTTTTCAGAAAAATGAATTAAAATATATGTAAAATTATTTAATATTATTAATTAAATAAAATAGTAAATAAAAGCAACAAATATACATATAAATTTTAAACATTCAACATGTTTAAAAGAACTTGTTGAATGAATTTCAAAATTAAATTTTGACGAAACGAAAAATTCATTCCGATCCGATCTATTCATTCGTATAACTATTTATTATTCACAAATTGCTTTTTATTTTTTGGAGTTTGATTCTATTCCTGGGCTCAGGCGTTAAATATATGGGCTTGAGCATAAAATCTGTTTTCTTCTAATAGAATGTTAATGTTAACCCAGCCCAACACCTTCGTAGACTAAACAGCGTTTTTTGGGCCTTTCACCATTGTTGGAAAACAATGTTCGGTTTCAACTTTCAAGGCGGTTGTTTTTTTCTTTTCAATTTTTATTATTTCTATATCTATCCTTCTATGGATTAGAGCTAAGGAGAGCTCGTTCTCTCATGGTATTTGGGCGCTTTCTACGAACCTGGTTGGTATCCTTTTGCCTTTCGAGTTGGCTTGTAACTCGAATGTATTCTATTTTCTTTTCAACTATCATTCATTTTTTACTCCCGAAAAGAAACACAAATCTTATTTGTCCCCCACCACTGGAAAGTTTGAAAATAAAATGGAGAGAAGGTAGGAAAACCGCCAGCCTGTTTCATCCCTATGATTCAAAGTTCTGAGTCCAAACGTTTATATATATTTTTAATATATGATCATATGATAGTTGACTTTTGTTCGCAACGTTTATATTTTTAAAAATTATAATCCAAATTGTCATCAATTTCTGACAATTATACTTTCCTTCTACATCTATACCAGCTCTCCTCTATCCACCGACAGGTACGGACAACGACGTTACTTGCTCGACCTGGGGGAGCAACAGCGGATAAATTTTTGGTTTCCGGTTACAAACTCCAAGTTTTTTACGTTTGTTACAAGTAGGTAGTTTGCTACTACGACTATACTTTCCTCATGATTAGACTAACAACTCCTCAGATCATTAATTCAGTCAAATTATTGTTAAGAGTGGGCTCGCACCTTCGCAGATTGACTTTGTTTTAGCAGAGGCACGACGAACCCAAATCTCGGTTGATATCAGAAATACATATACATATATAAGGTAGATTAAAGTTTAAAACACAACCAGGACACCGACGCGCTTTAAGAAAGTCGTGCCTTTCCAAGGTTTTTCTTCTTTTGGTACAGAACAAAGAAATTGACTTTCCATGTTGACTACCAAAAAAATGCCTCCGTTTACTTCCTTAATTACCAAATTTGTAATGCCACGGAATCTTAAATCCAATCCCTTATTCTAAACAAAAACTACTTACTCGGTTAAGGATTTGATTGTGTTTCATCCTGTTTTATAATCGGAGGTGAACCTTTCTCAACGGCAAAACCAGTAATTGACTGATAAAATGATTATGTTGTCAAAATCATTTCGATTTTGTTTTCTTAAAACTTACTTGAGAGAAAACCTTAAACTTGGCCATTCATGTTTAAAATGGAATCCAGCCAAATCAAAGTCAGTCAACTCCATTTTAATAATCCTTCTTTCCCCTATAAGTAACTCCAAATCCTTGTACTCCTTAAACAAGCCAAAAATTCAAACTTCAAATTCCTCCAAAGATCAATGGCTAAAAAGCATTATTTTCTCCCTCTAATAGCAATAATACCTATCCTCCTCCTTCTACTCAATTTTACCATTCCATCTCTAGCAGATTCCCCTCCGACCAACTCTAGTTCTAACCTTTGCAGGGGCGCTCCTGATCCGTCCTATTGCAGATCTGTCGTCCCTACCCGATCCGCCAACGCCTATGACTCGGCCCGACAATGCGTCCGAAACTCCCTACACCAGTCCCGCAAATTCCTGAGCTTAATCAACCATTACCTTTCTCGCCAATCCTCATTACAACTCTCCACCACCGCGGTCCACGCCCTGCAGGACTGCCGATTCCTAGCCACCCTAAACATTGATTTCTTGATAAATGCTTTGCATACTATTAAAAACCTTAACACCACTTTACCTTCCTGGCAAGCTGACGATATGCAAACCTTTCTTAGCGCCATCCTGACCAATCAACAAACCTGTTTCGACGGAATACAAGTTGCTTCCGCTTCTTGGAGTGTCAAGAATGGTATATCAGTTCCTTCCTTGAACGACACGAAACTTTACAGTGTTTCTCTAGCTTTGTCTACCAAACTTTGGGTCCCTAGAAGGAACCCGAGGAGATGGGAACCGAAAGGGAGGCGGTTCCCATTTAGGAAGGGGAAATTGCCTCTTAAATGTCTGCCAAAACACGCCAAATTTACGAGTCTGTGAGCAGGAGAAAACTACAACAAGATGATGTTATCAGTGAAGTCTTGGTGAGCGATATCGTTACAGTGAGTCTAGATGGATCTGGAAATTTTTCTTCCATTAATGATGCTATCGCATTCGCCCCGAATAATACTGATGGAGCCAATGGCTACTTCATGATTTATGTCACTGCTGGAGTGTATGAAGAATATGTTTCTGATCGCGCGTCGAACACGTCAAATATAAGAGTGAAATATGTATGGAAAAGGGGGTAGAAATACAACTTATCACTGTCTACAAGAGTTTGTAGATGATGGTAAGAGGATCGTCCACAGAGACCTCTAGGAAACGTAGTTCTTGAGTTTGACTTCCTCGTCACTGAGTTTGGGTTTGGTGGAATCTGAAACTGAAAGACAAAACAAAAAGAAGTGAAAACAGTTTAAAGTAGTATTGGCCAGAGTCTAGGCCAAGACTGGGGTCTAGATTAGGAATAAGTCTAGTGATATGGAATTCCAGGTAAGGGTGATATGAGAGCTTGCGTTCTTATGCCTCGATCATGGACTCTAGGATATTCTTCTCTTCGTTTGTAGCACTGCTATAGAGTGGAGGTACTCCTGTTCACTCCTATCTTCCCTCCTCTTCAAATTACCTGGCGGGTACTCCCTTTCCTGATAATCCTAGCCAAGGGGCACCTTGCTGGTTAAAGGGTTTATCCGTTTGACTGCTGTCTTGAATGGTTGCTCACCTCTTCAATGGTATAGGGGAAGACAGTACCTAGGTCAAGGTGTTTCCCCACGGAAACCCTAGGTTGTCAATCTGGTCTTGACCTAGATCACTTATTTCTTCTAGTCTGGTGCGAGACTAGTCACCTACTTCGCCTAGCCGACGGGTACTCCCTTTCCTTCTAGGCTGGTTGCAACTCTTCTCTACTAGGGTACAAGAATGGCCAACTCTTGTCTCTAGTGAGTAAGCGATAGATTAAGTTCAAGAAATAAATAAATACGAATAAAGAGATTATTAAGCATGGTTTGATCTCACGAATGCATAAGAACTAAGCTCATCAACCCTTACCAAGAATGGGTGTTTAGCTACTCATACTCGTGAATGAATAATAAGAATACTTGATTGCATAAATAAATTAAATCCGAGATTCAAAGAATTAAATCCGGAGCAAATAGTATGAAAGTGGCGGAAGAAGAAGAGGAGCGTTTGAGCGTATCTAGAAGGGGAGGACAAGTTCAGCTATAAGTAAGCTAAAACTCCTCTGTCCTTCTCCAACTCAATCTCCTAAATAATCTCCTAGATAATCTCCTAAATAATCTCCTAAATAACTATCCTGATTTGTTTTGAATAAAAATAGGAATTTAAAATATACAAAGATGGAAGGAGATCCTTGATAGGATTCTTAAATAAATATCTTCTTGATCCTCATCTTTGTCACTGGACAGCTGTGATTTGCCAGCTCGCAAGGCCCAACGCTGCTGCTTAAGATTCCTCTCTCGCGGATCAGTCTTGGCCGGAGTCTTGGCCAAGACGATGGTCAAGAGCGCGTTGCTTCGGATGAGAAAATGTCTAGGCCAAGATCCCGGCCTAGACTCCGGTAAACAGCTCCAGCTCTCCTTAGATCAGATTTCTCACAATTCGCCTCCAGACCAGACCTGATAAGATATGGGAAATATAAAGATATATCAGTAGATTTACTGCCCAAAACAACAAGTAAATGGACAATAAAACATGATGAAATGCAGTGTAATCAAACTCCCCACACTTAAACTATGCTTGCCCCCAAGCATACAGACTCAAAGACATACAATCAAAACAAATAGACATGGCAGAACAAAACAGACATCCTGAACCCCCCGGACTTTCTCAATTTCAGATTGCTTACCCCTTCACTGGATCTGCCAAGACACTTTAATAAGATATCCAATGCAAGACTAACAAGGAATGATCAATACCCCAAACATACACCTTCCACATGGTGTCAAGACACCCTACTAGATTAGATTGATAAAGTATAGGGCAACAGAGTTCACCACAAATTTGAGTCCCACCGAGTGTCGTCTATCCAAAAGTGCCTAGAGACTGGTGCCATTTAAATCACTTTGACAGATATTTTTCTTCTTTTATTTTCTTTTATGTCTTAGCAAATTTTTTTTTCTTTTTTCTTTCGACATGTCAAGTGTCCTTTGTATTTTTACAGACACGGCACATAGACAGAGCTTGTCCTTTTCAGCGGGGACTTCCACCTTTGCTATGTCTGTCCTATGACATTCCAGCACCTTTATTTGTCTCACACTACAAACAGATAGAACAACACACTCAAATCCAGGCAGCAAACCCCATCATCCTAATAAGAGTTAAGGTCCTAGCTAAGTGTCTTTACGACCATATGGATGGCTAACGTTTGGGAAACATTAGAGTATATGCCCCTTAGGCATTGATCATTTACGCTCATTCGCTTCCTTGTTACTAAAGCATTGTATCCCCTAGAAAAGTGTCTACATGCAGTTCCACCGAAAGACTAAACAATCTAAGCAAGAAAATAAGGGTTCGGATGTGCACTCACGAAACAGACTCAAAACATGCAGAAAAATACAAATAAAAATCATGCATTTTGACAGACTGTATACTGGACAGCTGACTTAAAAATAAAAATAAAAAAATTTAAAACACATAAAATTGACTCAATATTCACAATAAACAATCCATAATCACAAAAAACACAAGACATATGTAACACCCTCCCCACACTTAAAAGACACAATGTCCTCATTGTGTGGAGAGGCAAAAATAAAAGACACAACATAAAAATAAAAGGAAGGAGAGAAACGACCTGGGGGCATAAGCAACTCAGGTTGCTGGGTCTGGGGATCTTGGCCAGAAGCTTGGCCTAGATCATGGGCAGGAGGGTCTTTCGGTTTCGGATCTCTTGAAACAGGAGGTTCTTGGCCTGGCGGTTGCCCAGGATGTTCCAGGATGGACTGTTGTTGTTGAGCGAGTGGAGTGCTGCTGAAATCCATTTTCTGGTGGAGACTAGATAAGGGATCTTGGCCGCAGTCTTGGCCTGTGTCTTGGCCAAGATCAGCTGCTGCTGCTGGATCTGTAATGGGTGGGTCTTGCAAAGCCTTCAACTCCAGTTGTGGTGTCTGCACAACAGAAGGTAGGAATTTAGGAACCGTAGACTGCACGAATTGGCAACTTACTGTTTTCTTCTTCGGTTTGGCAGTCTTGGCCTGTGTCTTGGCCAAGCTCAAGGCCAAGATCGAGTCTGTTTTTTCTGGATCGCCAAAACTGGCCAAAACTTCTGGGAGTTCCTTCTGATCTCCTGTTCTGTCCTCCAATCCTGCTAGAGTCTTTGTTCCCCTACTCAACACATACTCAAGGGGATCGTTAATATAAATATCAACAATTTCATTAGTAATTGGATCTAAAATATCAAGAAAATTCACGCAATGTAAATCATTAGGATGCTGTGATGCTTCTGTGATGCTGAATTTTATAGTCCTTCCACATAATTCTAAGATTATGCTCCCTTCAAAGCAGTCAATCTTAGCCTTCGATGTCCTTAGAAATGGTCTTCCTAATAAGATGTCAGTGGTGCAAGAGGGCAATTGAACATTCATTTCAACAATGTAAAAGTCCACTGGATATATAAAATCATTTACCATAACCAAGACATCTGTCACAACTCCCTTGGGTCGGATGATCGATCTGTCAGCCAGCTGAATCACCAGGTCAGTTTCCTTCATTGTACCTATCTTCAAGGTCTCGAATTCACTCAAGGACATGACGTTGATGCCAGCTCCTAAATCAAAAAGGGCATTTTCGATCGTCTTATTTCCTATTTGACATGGAATGGTGAAAGTTCCTTGATCCTTGCACTTCTCTGGAAGTTGCTGCACTGTATGAACTAAATTCACCCTCTCTACACCTGCAACTTTCTTTTTGTTAGTGCAAAATTCTTTAAGAAGTTTAGCATAAGAGGGAACTTTGGCAATTAAGTCTAACATAGGTATATTAACAGCTATCTTTCCAAAAAAATTCATAAAGTCCCTTGCTTCATCTTGCTTCTTCTCTTTTGAAGATCTAGGAGGAAACGGTGGAGGAATTTCGATCACTTCCTCCTTCGGGTCTGGCTTGGCCCGAGTCTTGGCCAAGACAGGTTCTGCCTTTTCTGGTTCCGCGATAACTGCAGGCTTGGCCTGAGGTTTGGCCAAGACTGCTTCTGTTTCAGTCTCTTCTTCCTCATCTTCATCCATCTCTTGCGACTGGATTTTTTTCAATTCCTTGTCTATTTTCGCACCTTCCCTCTCTGGTAACACAATTCCACTTCTTAAACTCATGGCACTAACATTGTGCGCTGGGTTGTTCACCGTGGTGGGAGGTAATCTGCCTTGGTTAGCCATCTGATTGATTTGCTTCTGCATCTCCGGCTGTGATTGCATAAAATTCTTCTGCATCTCTATCTGTGACCAGGGACGGATCCAGGAATTAATTTCAGGGGGGGCGGGGGTTCGGGGGCAGCGCCCCCGAATTTTTTTTTATAGAGTATTTGTATCCGTCACTAAATAACAAGTATTTAGATAAACTTAACAAAAAAGTAAATAATAAGACAATATAGAAAAAAATTAATTATACATTAGAATTCATATAATATACGTACTTTATACAATTGTTCTCTACGAGTTTTCATTTTTTGATATCCTTGTATGATTCTCTTATTCTCTATACTATCAAAAATTTCATACCATTTAGGATTAAAACGTCATTGAATACCTCCAATTAATGTTTTAGGAAACTCTACGTTTCGTGGTTGACAAGAACCTTTCAACATATAAACTCTATGAATTTGATCCCGATTATTAGGATGATATGCTAAAATTCTAGTAGAAAGATTTTGTTGATTGGGCTCCACGATGAAAATAAAGGCTCAAAAAAATTAAAAAGAGATTTAGGGATTTAAAATTTAAAATGCAGGCTGCAGGGGATTTGGGAAATGAAGAAGGGATTTAAAATTTAAAATGCAGCCTGCAGGGGATTTGGGAAAGGAAGAAAGGATGGCGCAGCCAAAATGGCTCAAAAAAGTTAAAAGTAGGGGTTTGGGCTGAATTGAACACAAGACCTTTGGATTCAGAGTTAAGCACGCTACCATTGTGCCATGGATCCTATTAGATAAAGAAAGGGTAAATTTTAATTTAACATCAAATTGAAGGTAAATTTATTTTTTTGATTGGGCCAAGGTGGGCGCCAGCCCACCCTGGCCCTGGGCTGGATCCGTCCCTGTCTGTGACTGCATAAAATTCTTCTGCATCTCTACCAAACCAGTTTGGGTTGCTTGCATAAAACTTTTAAGAGTGTCTTCTATAGATGGACCAGTAATCTGCAAAGGTTGAGGGGTAGGCGGTAGCTGGGCTACAGGAGCTTGGCTAGGGGTTTGGCCTAGATTCTGTCGTGGAGGGACTGAATCGCTCCATCTGAAGTTTGGGTGGCCTCTCCATGAGTACTCGTTACTTCCCTGAGGGTAGTTCTGCATGCTCCCTTGGTTGTGTGCGTATGCTGCGTTAACCTGAGTCATATCATCCGAAGGGTGTTGCGCCATATAACAATTGTTGGTTTGATGATCCTGCTGCTGACATATCCCACACACTGAAGTTACCTGCTTTTGATTCTGAATTCCTGTGGGCATTGCACCTGAAATGTTAACAGAAAGATTTTTGACCATGTCAGTTAATTCGGTCAATTTTTGTTCAACATCAATAGAACAAAGACTAGAAGGGGTAGAGTTTCTTTCAGAAGAAGTATTGTTTTGGCAGTTGTCTGCCATAGTCTGAAGTAGCATCTTGGCTCTTGTGACAGTCAAGTCTTGCAACGCTCCACCAGCTGCTGAATCCACTTTTTCTTTGCAGCTTGGCAGCATCCCGTCATAAAAGTACTGGATCATTGTCTGATCCGCAACTCCGTGTGTAGGGCAGACTTCTTGCAACTCACGGAACCGTTGATGATATTCACTAAGACCCTCATTGTTCCTTTGCTAGATGGCAACCATGTTCTTTCTAGCTACCCCTGCTTTTGTTGCATTCCAGTACTTGTTTAGGAACAAAGTGGACATCTCAGCCCATGTGTTGACCGTGTTGTGAGGTAGACCGTAGAACCAATTTTGGGCAGCCCCCTCAAGAGAGCATGGAAAAGCTTTCAACTTTGCTCTTTCCATATTCACAGTAGCTGGTTTCATCATGTCACATTGAACGTGTAGGTTCCTCAGATGCTTGAATGGGTTTTCATTTGAATGGCCAAAGAACTTAGGAAGGTTGGCCACCATATTGGTCTTTATAGACCAGTCATTGGGTACAGCTGGTAAACTAATACAGGAAAAGGTTTCCTGTTCCACTGTTTTGTTCAGTTCTCTCATCGTGGGCTCTGGTTGATTTTCTGCCATGTCTTGGCCGGAGTCTTGGCCAAGATCGTGGTCTAGACTGTAATCTGTTTCGGAATTTGAGGTTTCCGATTCACTTTCTTCTGGGTTTTTCTTTTTCTGAGCTATCTTCCGGAGTTGTGCTTCGGTCTTAGTGAGATTCGGATTGTACGGTAGCAAATCTTCTTCTCTGCAAGAGGACCTGGTCATCAACTATCAAAAACAAAATAAAACAAAAACTACAAATACCGTTAGAGGTCCCCGGCAACGGCGCCAAAATTTGATCGCGCGTCGAACACGTCAAATATAAGAGTGAAATATGTATGGAAAAGGGGGTAGAAATACAACTTATCACTGTCTACAAGAGTTTGTAGATGATGGTAAGAGGATCGTCCACAGAGACCTCTAGGAAACGTAGTTCTTGAGTTTGACTTCCTCGTTACTGAGTTTGGGTTTGGTGGAATCTGAAACTGAAAGACAAAACAAAAAGAAGTGAAAACAGTTTAAAGTAGTATTGGCCAGAGTCTAGGCCAAGACTGGGGTCTAGATTAGGAATAAGTCTAGTGATATGGAATTCCAGGTAAGGGTGATATGAGAGCTTGCGTTCTTATGCCTCGATCATGGACTCTAGGATATTCTTCTCTTCGTTTGTAGCACTGCTATAGAGTGGAGGTACTCTTGTTCACTCCTATCTTCCCTCCTCTTCAAATTACCTAGCGGGTACTCCCTTTCCTGATAATCCTAGCCAAGGGACACCTTGCTGGTTAAAGGGTTTATCCGTTTGACTGCTGTCTTGAATGGTTGCTCACCTCTTCAATGGTATAGGGGAAGACAGTACCTAGGTCAAGGTGTTTCCCCAAGGAAACCCTAGGTTGTCAATCTGGTCTTGACCTAGATCACTTATTTCTTCTAGTCTGGCGCGAGACTAGTCACCTACTTCGCCTAGCCGACGGGTACTCCCTTTCCTTCTAGGCTGGTTGCAACTCTTCTCTACTAGGGTACAAGAATGGCCAACTCTTGTCTCTAGTGAGTAAGCGATAGATTAAGTTCAAGAAATAAATAAATACGAATAAAGAGATTATTAAGCATGGTTTGATCTCACGAATGCATAAGAACTAAGCTCATCAACCCTTACCAAGTGTCGCGCCCCGAAAATTAAAAATTCGCGAGTGTGCAACGAAATTTGAGACCTTCAGATGCTTGGCGTAAAAGGACGCCTCGCAGCATGCAATGAAGTCGCCACCCTAATTTGGTTGCTAGGCTTAGGGAACCCTAATCGTCATGGCATAGGAAATATAATAAGTAAAAAAACTAAAGGCACAAAAAGGGGTCTGGACCCCAGACAAAGGTTCGGGGTCGTATTATGGTCTCGGGAAGGTGTTAGGCACCCGAGTCACATCCGAAAACGGTTACCGATTGATGAGAGGTGTTTAAAAAGGTGCTTGAAAAATGCATTTTTGAAAAGGGGGCCCTCAGAGGAATCGTCACTTTAGCCTTTTTTACAATCGGGACCGTTCAGGAATAATAAAAAGATCTTTCGGACGGGGTTACCGTTTATCAAGATCGATCGATTATTCTTGACCGTAACGTGATGGGACTGAATTTTCCGTAAGGCTGAATGAACGCCCTCTTTTTTCATCATCGGGCCATGCATGATTAACCTAATTACTACGTGATTCTAACATGGATTGCTAACAGAGTACCAATTTAAATGATAGGTTTTTGAAGTGAAAAAAAACTGAAGTGGGATCGAAAGTCCCCATGTACATGCAGTCAATACAAGCAAGAATTTGAAATCAGATGAACATAGTATTTTAAGCACGTCTTTAAACACGTTGTTCATGTGGGTTGATTTTAATTCTAGCAGTTCTATATATCATGCATACAGTTGATATTTGCAGAAAGCATCGAATAAATAAAAAGGACTTGTGAGGCGTACTTTCGAGCGAAGCTTGAAATTAACCTACAAAACGAGAGTGTTAGTGATAGCTTGAGAGATAACTAAGCAATGAAAATTTTAAATGACAAGTGATTGCACACGTAAAATGATGGATTGTACGCATACGAGAATTAAATGCTGAGCTTGATGAGTGCATGAAAATAAATGACGACAATTGATTGCATGCGAGAAATGATGAATTTTACGCATACGAAAATGAAATACCGAGTTGATTGCGTGCGAAAAATGATTGATTTTAAGCACATGAGAATTTAAATGCTGTGTTGATTGCATGCGAAAAATGATTGATTTTACGCATACGAGAATTTAAATGCTAGGTTGATTGCATGCGAAAAATGATTGATTTTACGCATACGAGAATTTAAATGCTGGGTTGATTGTATGCGAAAAATGATGGATTTTACGCATACGAAAATGAAATGCTGTTTTGATTTGCATGCCAAAAATGATGGATTTTACGCATACGAGAATTTAAGTGCTAGGTTGATTGCATGCGAAAAATGATTGATTTTACGCATACGAGAATTTAAATGCTGTTTTGATAAGTGCAGAAAAATTAAATGCTATTGGCGATTTACAGGGAAGAAGAAAAAAAAAGTTTAATGATTTGCAGAAAATAAAACAGATTGATAATGTAGAGAATGGACAGTTAGATATTTGCGAAAAATAAACAGTTGATATTGCGACCGACCATGTAGGCGGTATTGAATTTAAATTGCTGAAAGTAAATTGCTGAAATTTAAAGTGCGGAAAAGTAAACAGTTGATAATTTGCGGAAGGATTTCCAGCAGTTTTGCGAAAAATTAAAGCAGTTGATATTGCAGAAAATAAACAGTTGATATTGCGACCGACCATGTAGGCGGTATTGAATTTAAATTGCTGAAAGTAAATTGCTGAAATTTAAAGTGCGGAAAAGTAAACAGTTGATAATTTGCGGAAGGATTTCCAGCAGTTTTGCGAAAAATTAAAGCAGTTGATATTGCAGAAAATAAACAGTTGATATTGCGACTGACCATGTAGGCGGTATTGAATTTAAATTGCTGAAAAGTAAACAGTTGATAATTTGCGGAAGGATTTCCAGCAGTTTTGCGAAATATTAAAGCAGTTGATATTGCAGAAAATAAACAGTTGATATTGCGACCGACCATGTAGGCGGTATTGAATTTAAATTGCTGAAAGTAAATTGCTGAAATTTAAAGTGCGGAAAAGTAAACAGTTGATAATTTGCGGAAGGATTTCCAGCAGTGTGTGAAAAATTAAAGCAGTTGAATATTTACAAAAATTAAAATGCGACCGACCATATAGGCGGTATTGAATTTAAATTGCTGAAAGTAAATTGCTGGAATTTAAAGTGCGGAAAATTAAACAGTTGATAAGTGCGACCGACCATGTAGGCGGTATTGAATTTAAATTGCCGAAAGTAAATTGCGGAAAATTAAAGTGCGAAAAATTAAACAGTTGATAATTTGCGGAAGAATTTCCAGCAGTTTTGCAAAAAAAATAAAGCAGGTGATATTTACGGGAATTAAAAAGCGACCGACCATATAGGCGGTATTTTAAATGGCTGAAATTAAACGGTTAGATATAAATGACTGAGGTTAGATAACATGACAATAAATATTATGATAAGGAATGAGCAATTCACGTATAAAAACAATTCAAGAAACAATATGCATACGAAATATTTTACGAAAAAAGTGAATTAAACAATTCATGTATAAAACATACGAAAAACAGCACGTATCATGAAAAACAATTATACGAAGCATGCAAGCATTTTACGTAAAACAAATAACGAATCGGAGGCACGGAAAAACGTGAATGGGCTGAGCCCAGCTTAAAATTCAGAGAAATGGGCCAGGAACAGTTCCTGGCCCAAAGGAATTATTTTAAATGGTGATGGGCCAAGCCCATCACCTTTCTCTCATCTTCATCCTCTCGTCACCGGCGCCACTGCCGGCGACGGAGGTGGCGAACCAGGCGACGGATTCGCCTGGTTCTTGGCTAGAAAGAAGCCTCTCCCTTCCAACAGAGCAATCATGCCATCACAGTAGGAAAACGGAAACAAAACAGTAGGATTTCTAGAAGGAAACGAATAGATGCATATTTACATTAATTAACGAAATAATTAAACTAAGCCACGATAATTCAAACGAATGTTAGTAGAGTGGAATTGGGCTGAAAACAAAGTAATTGCAGCAAGTTTTGATGCTTAATTAATTGGCCAAGTATTAAACGAAATTTAAAGAAAAAACAAGAGAAAGAAATGCTTACAGTGGTGCTGCTGTCGGAGTACGGACGACGGTGATGAACGGGAGCGAGAGTGCGTGAGTTGGCCAGGAAAAGGGAGAGGGAGCAGTGTGTTTTTCTTGCGATTTTTCGGACCCCCTTTTGAACGAAGGGAGCGCGGCTATTTATAGCCAAAAGGGTCGCGTGGTGGCCGGACGGAGGGGCTGCGCGTGGAGGAGGGGTTGGACATGATGATGACGGAGCTAGGGAGCTACGGGCTAAGACGTGGCTGTGATGGGAGCAGGTGGCTCGGGCGAAGACGTGGCTGTGGGTTCTCCGGCACTGTGCATGTGCATTATGCACATTAAATCAAGGGCCATTGATCTGGTTGACTTTCGTTGGTTGACCAGATCAATGGGCATGATCAAATGGACTTTCATCTGATTTAAATGGCCTCGAGCCGGTTCCCGCGACCAAACGTTCTGACTTTCCGAGCCAAAGGTACCGTCGCGTAGAGAAAAATACGACGGGTTCAACCGTCTACAGCGAATGACGAGAATTTTTCGTTTAACACGTTTATTTTTGCGTTCAAAAACGTGAAACGTTTGAACGGAAAAATACAGACGTTACGCCGAAAATTACACGAAACGTTGTAGACCGTTGCGAGCAGAAAAAAATCTAGCAACTAGTTGATGGAAAACATTTTAAAGCCAAGTTGTTGTCCGAGTGACCTTACTCGGGTTCAATAATAGCTCGAATAAAAATAAAAATAAAAATAAAATAATAAAATATTAAAAAAATGTGCGAAAACATAAAAAATCCTAAAAATCATGAGATGACCTAAAACGAAGAAAAAATTAGCAAACGACTGACAGATAGTCAAAAATATGATTTCTAAGGCTAAAAATATTAATGATGATAATAATGAAAATACATGCCGAAAAATTAAAAATGCGACTTCGAAAGCTGACGATGCTAACGATGATGCTAAAATGCAACGAAACACCTAAGAATGCTAGCGACATTAAATCAACTGAAAATGACTGTAAATTAACTAAATAACAGAAATGCTAAAATTAAATAAAAATGGCGTCAAAATTCAGGTATCAACAGTTGCCCCCTCTTTACTGTCTTATCGAAGTATTTGATAAGCAGTAAAGACAGTTGCCCCTAGATATCCGAATTTTGGCGACACGGCAGGTCTTACCTCAAACTTACAGTGATGAGGTCGCTCTGGGAGGAGGTAGTTGCTTGATGTCGCTCTGGGAGGAGGAGATTGATTGATGTTGTTACTGGGGATACCAGGTGCTTGCTTGACGTCACTCTGGGAGGAGATAGGTTGTTGATCCTGCAAAGACGTAAACTTAGATCTGCTCGGGTATTGAGAGGCACATAAGTTGCAGGGAATGTAAATGACAACTACTCTACCGGGGACGGAAAGTAATTTTACGAAAATGTAAACGACAGCCCCACTGGGGGGATGATCACTTGACATGTGACTGATGTTGCTTCGGAAGATAGTGCGCGATTCGCAGAAGTATGAATGATTTGTCCTAATGATGTCACTCTAGGAGGAGGAAAATAATTATGCAGAAATGTAGAATTGTATGAATGATGTTGCTCTGGGAGGGGAAGAAATGCTAAGGTTGAAAAAGGTAGAACTACGCTATGCTATCACTCTGGGAGGAGAAGAAATGCTACGCTGGAAACTAAATGCTGTCACTCTGGGAGGAGGAGAAATGCTACGCTGGAAACTAAATGTTGTCACTCTAGGAGGAGCAGAAATGCTACGCTGAAAACTAAATGCTGTCAATTCCCGTAAGAGAAAGCGCGAGATGCGGAAATTAAACTAAGGTCGCTCTGGGAGGAGAAGAATGCTAAGTGTTGTCGCTCTGGGAGGAGAAGAATGCTAAGGCAGAAAATTTAAACAACGCCGATTCCCGTAGGAGAAGGCGCGAGATGCGGAAATTAAACTAAAGTCGCTCTGGGAGGAGAAGAATGCTAAGTGCTGTCGCTCTGGGAGGAGGAGAATGTTAAATGCTGTCGCTCTGGGAGGAGGAGAATGCTAAATGCTGTCGCTCTGGGAGGAGGAGAAAGCTATCGCCAGCGGCCTTGATACGAACCTAGAATGCGTCTGCGTCCTGCTCAGGAGGTAACGACCCCAAGGACAAGACTTTCCCACAATTTGCAGCCGTAAGCAGTCCTCACCTGATATTAGTGTTTGCACTCACGCTCTGAAACAAGGCTAAGTGTTTTACACTCATAAAGATGCAACTAACATGATACATAATTTACAGTTCGCAATGTCAATCCGAGTGAATAGACTTCAAATGAAGATGCACATGCATGGGCATTCTAATAATCGATGGAACTTTTACGGAAAAGAATGAAAGGACATGAAACGTCCGGAAATGAGTTTGTTTTGAAAAAGGTTGCTTTGCTGGAGGGTTTTTGATGACTGATGCTTTGCTGATGAAGGCGAGGTACGTGAGCCTTTTCGCTTTTCGCTGAGGATGCTTGCTTGACAGAGTGTGTGAGCTCTGGGATCCTTGCTGGGGGGTGCTTTTTGTTCGGCCTGGGACCCTTTTCTTGAGTCCTCATTGGGGAGTGTTGTCGCTGTTCTTTTTGCGACTCACTACTTGAGTTGGCGTGGGGCCCCTTTCTTCTCGGGTCTTTACTAGTGATGCTTGCTTTGAGGTTTCTTGAGTTGGCGTTGGGCCTCTTTTGCTTGACTTTACTGGGGAAGGATACTTTGAGATTTCTCGAGTTGGCCTTGGGTTTTTCTACTCGAGTTCACTGGGGAAAGTTGTCTTCGAGATTTTCTCGAATTGAGTTGTCCCCGGGCTATGCTTGCTTTGGCTCTTCGATTGTTTGTAGTCTTCGAATGTCTTTGAGCATTTCTCTCTTCTTCTTCTTTTTTCTTTTTCTCTCTTTTTCTTCTTTCTTTTCTTTTTTCTTTTCTTTTCCTCTCTTTTCTTTTTCTTTTTTTTTTCTCTTTTTCTTCTTTTTTTTTTCTTTTTCTTTCTTCTCTTTTTGATTTGATTTGAAATGCAACAGTGCAGAGCAAGCACAACCTTTGTCTTGATCCCTTCCCCTTTTGTCTGGAGGCCTCGGCCTTTGTCGTTGCTGCCTCTTCGGTGATAGTCCTTAGCGATCTCCTGGTGACTTTTTCCGTCTCCTTCATCGTGAACTTGAACTTGGCGTGCTTTTACTTCCAGCTGGCAATTTTAGCTGAAACTGCCCTTTGGCTTCCGGGGTGTGAGTGATATGGACGGTTTGGGGAGTGATGACATATATGGTGGAAAGAGGGAAAAATGAAAAAAGTGGAGAAAATCGTAAAAGTCCCATGTCACGTTATAGCTATCCCATGTCTAATGGCGCATGTACCCTGGATATTATGCGAACTCAACTAGTACCTAGTCAGGCTCTTACACTCATGAAGGATAAGGCGCGATGGCTCAAAGATGCTTACCGGGATTTGTTTGTGACTGCTTACGTCGGAGCGAACCGCGGATATAAGAGCAAACAGGTAATATCATGCATGGCACGTAATTTGGATAGATGCTGGAGTTATCAGAGGGATTAAATATTCCTATCCTATGCTATGCATGAAAATGCTTATGAAAGTAGTATGCTTTTGTTTGAGCCGGGCTAAAGAGGGATTTTTGATTGATTTTTGATTTTTGATAGATTGGTGATTTGATTGCTAGAGGGTTTGATTGCTAGATGTTTGATTGCTAAAGTTTGATTGTTGGATGTTGGATTGCTGGATGTTTGATTTCTGGATGTTTGATTGCTAGAATGTGGGGGACGACTTATTTGCAACGTTCTAACGAGAACCTAAGGTTGCCCCCCAGTGGGCCAGACGACCGTACTCGACTCAAAGCTAACAAAGCGAGCAGGAATAAAAATGAATTTAAATAAAGGGGGAAGAAAGAGGGACTCCCCTGAACCGCGCAGCGGGGCTGCGCGGGCGTCTTCCACCAGCTCCATGCGGATGACAGCGAGATGCTTCCCGTCCCAGTGAGATGTAGAGGGGACAACAGGAAGGGAAATTAATCTGAAAACGAAAATGAGCTAAGTTCAGGGATTCTCCCTTCTTTTAACTCGGCTTTTCGAGGGTGCCTATGACATGGTCCCGGTTCTGGGACGCTTTGCTTTGATGTGCTGATTGGTTTCTTTTTCAGCTGCTTTGCGGGAACCGCCGATCTGCGCCGTAGTGAGGACGAGATCCGTATTTTGTCTGTTCGCTTACCAGTCTCGGCTGGATCTACGTTGATTGGCTTCTTGATTGCTTGGGGATAAAGGGGAAAACCCTCTGTCTCCAAAATGTGCAGCGGGGCTGCAAAGGCGTATGCTTACCGTTCTTATGCAGGCAACAAATAGGGGTAACCCGGTTCCTGAAACAGACAAAGTGATGACAAATGAGGAGTAAATGCAAGACAATTTTCAGCAAAAGTAATGCGATGGGTAAGTTTTTTAGCTCTCCCTTTTAGACGGGCCATCCGTGGGTCACTGCAGCGTGACTGGCATCGGATGTCGGTTGATGATGGCTTTGCTTTTAGATGCTTTGTCGCAGCTCCTGCCTCGGCTTGGGTGATGCGGGCAGCCTGGTCGTCCTCAACTAAAGGGTTGACCTTCACCGTGTTAATTGTGGTGCGGACGTTGGGAAACCTCTTGAACAAGACCGCCTTAAGGATGTTGGTGGTGGTCCTAGGAGGATGGTTTTTTGTCGGGTTTTTTCTTGGAGTTGTTGCCTGCAAGGGTGCGCCGGGCGACCACGGTGTTTGTGGTGAGTCCCTCCGAATAGGTGAGCGGAGATGGGAGCCGACGTATGTTACTGTTCTGACAGCTCTGTTGACGTGAAATGACCTTTGTGACTTTGGTCCAGCATTCAGTCCTTTGATGCCGGTTGTCTGCGATGCCGGTTGTGCTGGCAGCACTGCGAGGAACAGAAATTTCACTTTAGATGGTGATGGTTTAAAATCTTTCCTGATTCGCTCTTGAAGGGGGCCTGCTGCGGCGCTTCAATCAGCTGCTACGAGCGGGAGCTCCCTGGTCTCCTCATGATGACCAGATGAAGTTTGAGACCTTACGTCCCTGCAAAACTTAAAATTGATTAGTGGCGTTAGTCTAAGTGGCACGTCTTACGTCTCGAGCTACTCCTGGGAAGCCATCCATGCCATGCCTCCTTTGTCATCTCACAAGTTAAGGAAAAGGATAACAAAATTTTAAAATAATGCATTTTCTGGAAAAAAAAAAAAACTTGTTTTATTAATTTCAGGACAAATATTTGTACTAGATTGTCATGATAAAACCCTATGCCTTGGGTCTGACCGAACGCTCTGTTCGCTATGTTTTAGGCGAAGTATCTCCTGACTGCATCAGCATTTACCGGCCTCAGGAGATCGTCTCCATCCATGTTGGTTAGCATTAGGGCACCCCCTGAGAATGCACTTTTGACCAGATACGGGCCTTCGTACCTTGGGGCCCACTTTCCTTGACTGGCCTCCTGATGAGGGAGAATTTTCTTTAGCACTAAATCCCCAACCTCGAACTTGCGAGGTCGCACTTTCTTGTTATAAGCGTTGACCATTCTTTGTTGATATAATTGCGCATGGCAGATAGCGGCCAAACGCTTTTCAGGAAGGAGGTTCAGCTGCTCGTACCTCACTTTCGCCCAATCTGATTCTTCTACTTCAGATTCTGCCAGGATTCTGAGAGAAGGGATTTCTACCTCAAGGGGAATTACAGCTTCCATGCCGTAAACTAATGAGTAGGGAGTTGCCCCTGTGGATGTACGGGTTGCTATCCGGTAAGCATGTAGTGCGAAGGGAAGCATGTCATGCCAATCTTTGTGCGTGATCACCATCTTTTGGATGATTCTCTTCAGGTTCTTGTTTGCTGCTTCGACTGCGTCATTCATCTTTGGTCGATATGGTGACGAGTTCCGGTGCTTCACCTTCCAACGTTGGTAAAGATCGTCGATCATTCTTCCGTTGAGATTAGTGCCGTTATCCGTGATGATGGTCTCTGGGACTCCGTGACGGCAAATGATATTTCTCTCAATGAATCGCATGGTCGTTTTCTGAGTGATACTGGCGTAAGAGGCGGCCTCTACCCATTTGGTGAAGTAGTCGATTGCTACGAGGATGAAGCGATGGCCATTAGAGGTTGTTGGATGAATTTGGCCGATGATGTCGATTCCCCACATCGCAAAAGGCCAAGGTGATGTCATGCTGAAGAGAGGGACGGGAGGGCCATGGAGATGGTCCGCGTAGATTTGACATTTGTGGCACTTCCGGAAGAGGGTGAGCCAAAAATACCCTTGCCTCATTATTTGTCTGGCCATCATATGCCCACTTGCGTGTGTGGAACAGACCCCTTCGTGGACCTCTGCTATGATTCTCTTTGCCTCGGCCATGGTGACGCAACGAAGCAAAGTTCCGTCCGCTCTCCTTTTATATAGAAATTCGCCGTCGAGGTAGAAGTCTAGTGCTAAGCGCTGGAGGGTCTTTTTGATAACCCGGCTTGCCCCCGGCGGGTACTCCCGGTTTCTAATTAACTGTACTAAGTCGTAGAACCACGGCTTGCAATCAGGTTCTTCTTCTAAGGCTACGCAACACGCCGGATTTTCCTTTACTTCTACCCTCAAAGGCTGCAGCATTACTCCACACCCTAATTTGAACATCGATGCCAATGTGGCTAATGCGTCTGCGAAGCGGTTCTTTTCTCTATCGACTCGGTCGAATTCGGTTTCCTCGAATTCCCGGGTGAGTTGGGTGAGTAGTCTTTGATAAGGGATGAGCTTGGAATCCCGTGTCTGCCATAGATCCTGGGCTTGGTAGATAACGAGTGCTGAATCGCCGAAGATTCGGAGCTTCTTTACTTTTAAGTCGAGGGCTTTTGTCAGACCGCTGATGCACGCCTCATACTCGGCGACGTTATTGGTGCATGGGAAGTTCAATTTGCATGCTATAGGGAATTGCCGGCCATCTGGGGCTATGACCACGGCTCCCACTCCCTTGCCCGAGAGGTTCACCGCACCGTCGAAGAACATGGTCCACCAATCGTCTTCTCGGAGATCTTCTGTGATCTCATATTCAATCATTATGATGTCCTCATCAGGGAAGTCGAAGCTCATCGACTCATACTCGTCCGAGGCATGATCAGCCAAGTGATCGGCGAGGGTGCTTGCTTTAACCGCTTTACGGGTTACATAGATGATCTCATGCTCAGCTAATAAGACTTGTCATCTACAAATGCGACTTGACAGGTACGGCTTTTCAAAGATGTATTTCAAGGGATCCATGCGAGAAATTAGCCATGTCGTGTGATACAACATGTACTGCCGGAGCCTTCGGGCACACCATGCTAGGGCGCAACAAGTTCGTTCCAACATAGAGTAACGCATCTCACATTCGTTGAATTTTTTGCTGAGGTAATAGATGGCTTGTTCCCGCCTTCCGGACTCGTCGTGCTGTCCCAAAACGTAACCCATGGCGCTAGCCGTGACTGTCATATACATGAGCAAAGGCCGTCCTGGCGTCGGAGGAACTAGTACTGGCGGGTTTTGCAGATACGTCTTGATTTTCTCGAAGGCTTCCTGGCAGTCTTCGTCCCATTCTGCATCTCCGTGCTTCCTTAGCATTTTGAACATCGGCTCGCAAGTAAGTGTTAACTGGCTGATAAAGCGAGCGATGTAGTTGATGCGCCCTAAAAAGCTTCTTACTTCCGTTTCGGTGCTGGGAGCGGGTAGCTCCTGAATGGCTTTTATCTTATCAGGATCCACTTCTATGCCTTTGTTGCTGACGATGAATCCCAATAACTTCCCGGAAGTCACTCCGAAGGTACACTTAGCTGGGTTTAGCCGTAGCCGAAATTGCCTCAACCTTTCGAACACCTTTCTCAGGATGTCTACATGATCTTGCGTGCCGCGAGACTTGGCTATCATGTCGTCGACATATATTTCCAATTCTTTATGCATCATGTCGTGGAAAAGGGTGACAACAGCACGTTGGTACGTGGCTCCTGCGTTCTTTAATCCGAAGGGCATCACTTTGTAGCAGAAGGTTCCCCAGGGAGTGATGAAGGTCGTCTTTTCACTGTCCTCGGGTGCCATCTTGATCTGATCGTACCCCGAGAATCCGTCCATGAAAGAGAACATGTCATTTCTGGCGGCACTATCTACCAAGATGTCGATATGGGGAAGAGGGAAGTCGTCTTTAGGGCTAGCTCGATTGAGATCCCGAAAGTCCACGCACATGCGAACCTTCCCATCTTTCTTAGGCACTGGCACTATGTTGGCGATCCATTCTGGGTACTCCGCAACTCTCAAAAAACCCGCGTTTAGTTGCTTGGTAACTTCTTCTTTGATTTTCAGAAGGATGTCTGGATGCATCCTCCGAAGTTTTTGCTTGACAGGCTTAAACTCAGGTTTTAACGGAATACGATGCTCAACTATCCCGGGATCAAGACCTGGCATGTCGGCGTATGACCATGCGAATACATCGGAGTAGTCCTTGAGGAGAGAAATCAACCTTTCTCTCTGAGTCGTATCCAGGGTAGTTCCGATCTTGACCAGTTTTTGACTCTCATTGCTTGCCCCCAAGTTTACTTCGTCCAATTCCTCCTGATGAGGGGTTATTTCCTTTTCTGAACTTTCTAGTAAACGGGTCAGTTCGTCGGAGACTTCGGCCTTGTCTTCGGTCGTAGCGATGATTTCTTCGCCAGTAAAGACATAGGTTTTATCAAGACAATCCAAACTAACACTCATCCTGAAATTAAAAATGCGAAAAAAAAGAGATGCGTAAAATGAAAATTTGCATATATATTGATTTTTAACAAAAGGGAACTGGAGTCCCTACAAAAATGTTTTCGTAAGAAAATGTGCCAAAAACATATATATATTTTTCAAAATGAGAAATTTATGGAGAGACATCCGGAAGCATGGTGATGGTCCAGTTGCCCACAGACTCCCCTGACTTCTTAACGAAAATGACTGAACCAGGCGACGATCCTTCTTCTCCTAGAGTGCAGATACGGAGGTCTGATACCCTGATTGGATTTTCATTGATGGTTTCAGCGGCGAAGGGGAACGTGGTTCGGATATGGGGAATCGGCATTTTGCCCTCTGGCGCAGAACGTCCAAATAGCTTAGCCAGCTGCTTTTCTTTCTTTTCTTGGGCGATCCTGGTGAAATCGGCCTTGCTGGGTTGGTACCCTAACCCAAATCGATCTCCGAAGCTCTTCGGAGGCGCCCAGCCTTTCGATCCTTGTAACTTGGCCCCGAGCCGTTTTCCTAATTGGAAGCTTCCCTCTAGTGTTGACTTAGTGGTTGTTTCGGCTACCCCCGATTTTGAAGCTTCGCAAATGGGGGATCCCTCCTCGATCCAACCCGCGTTGACGATTTTAAAGGCTTGGAAGGAACTCTCCAGGGTTTCGGTAGTTTCGATGTAAGGCACGGATGCATGCTTGGCCAAAATCAAGGCTTCTTCTGCCTTTATTGTGACGAGGGCATTGTCTTTGACGTATTTGAGGCACTGATGCAGGGAAGAGGGGACGACTCCCGCTGAATGGATCCAAGGCCGTCCTAGAAGCATGCTATAAGCGGGTTGGATTTCCATGATCTGGAATGTCAAGATGAAAGGGTGAGGCCCGATGACCATATCCAACTCAATATTCCCGATGATCTCTCGAGTGGTGCCATCGAAAGCCCTAGCCATCATTCCGCTAGGTTTGATGAGGGAGGAATCGACCGGCAGCTGTTCAAGGACATGCCTGGGCATGACATTAAGTGCGGACCCATTGTCGATTAGGGCCTTTGCTATGACGTGTCCCTTACATTCCACCGTGATGTATAGGGCCTTGTTGTGATCTCTTCCCAAGGGGTCGATCTCTTCTTTCGAGAAGGAAATGCTGCTTAAGGCTTGGATCCTTCCGACAAGGTTTTCCACCCCTTCTGTGGTGATATCCTTAGTCACGAAAGCTTGTTTCAAGACTTTTAAGAGAGCTTGGCGATGCGGCTCTGAAGTGAGGATCAGCTCCATGATGGAGATACGAGCTGGGGTTTTCTTTAGCTGTTCGATGATGCTGAACTCGCTCTGTTTCATGATCTTGAGGAATTCGGTTGTCTCGTCCTCAGTTACAGGTTTGCTCAAACCTTGCGTCTCTTCTACTATCTCTTCGCGGATCACAGGGTCTTTCCCTTTGGCTTGTCGTTGCTTTTCTACTTCCTCCGAGATATAACATCTTCCGGTGCGAGTCATGCCCCCGATATGAGAGGCTTCACTGATAGCGAGTGTTGTTGGTGCGACTGCAGGAGGGGTGGTGACCACCGTGTATCCGTAGTTGAATGGGACCGCGTGTAAGTCCCGGCTGGGAGTATTCACAGCTAATGTGAATACTACTTTGCGTGGGATCGTGGCTGCCTCCCCTGCCTGGGCCACGTATTCGAAGGAGTAAGGTGCTGGTGGATTGTCCTCGATGGCGTTGATGGCTCCTTGGGTTTCCCCTTTGGTTTGAATGATCCCGAATGTTGCGAGTTGCTTGACTTTTTGCCGAAAAAGTCTGCAATCCTGGATGTCATGCTTGCTTTCCCCTTGGCAGAATAGGCATTGGGCCTGACTATTCCCTGGGAATGGCAAATAAGCGTTGTTGGCTAATGCGAAGAACAATTCTTCATTGGGTACTTCCCCCATCGACAGGTGAGAAAGGTCAATTCCAATGGAAGAAATGTCGCTCATCCCAGGATTATGGTGCGGTAGAGGACTGGTTGTCATATCAGGACCCCTTGTCAAACCTTTGGACGAGATTCGTCCTTCTTTGGTTAGGTGCTCGACCTTCTCTCTAAAGTCGTAACAGTTTTCCAAGGAGTGTCCTCGGGTTCCGGCGTGATATTCGCAGCTATCCTTTGGATCATACCAGCTAGGGTAAGGAAGGGATTGAGGTGAGAGTGGGGATGGTGTAATCTGCCCGTCTGCCAAAAGGCTTGCGTAGATCTCTTTCAAAGGAAACGGAGGAAGCGACCATGTCGGTGAAGGGTATGACTCGGAGTCTGAGGATTCCCAAGAAGGTAGTAAGGGCACTGTGCTAGAATAGGAAGGTGGTGCCGAATACCTAACGAGGTAATCGAACTTCCCGGAAGGTTGGCCCAAGGTGTCAATCTCGCGGTCGCCTTCGTCGCGGCGCGCGGAGAACCGCTTGCACGATGAAGTCGATCCTTTCTTCTGGACCATTTGGAGTGGGGTTCCATTGGCGTTATGCGGGATAGGAAATCCATCTCCGATCGTGTTGATGGATCCTTCCCCAGGGGTCACTTTCTGGGTTTGTATTACCCCGAGACTCGAGAGTTGTCTCACCTTTTCTGCGAACGACTTGCAGCTTCGGATCTTATGACCGTCGCTTCCTTTGCAGTACATGCAGTGACTCGGATTGCCCCCTGAGTATAGCACATATCCCTCTCGAGCTAAGGCCTGGAAAAGTTGTTCTTGTGGCCAACTCGATGCGGAAGATAAATGGTCGTTGCTTTCTCCTACCGAGATGGCATTCACCCCTCCCTTTCCTTGGGAATGATTGGGAAGAGGGTTGGTGGATGTGTTGGGTCCTTTTGCTAATCCTTCGAAAGATACCCATCCACTTTTGATCAAGTGATGGACCTTTGCCTTGAATGCGAAGCAATTTTCCAGAGTGTGACCTGGGGCTCCAGCGTGATATTCGCATCTTGCGTTGTGATCATACCACTTTG
The DNA here is from genome assembly GCA_963691705.1 of Viola odorata. Classification (NCBI taxonomy): domain Eukaryota; kingdom Viridiplantae; phylum Streptophyta; class Magnoliopsida; order Malpighiales; family Violaceae; genus Viola; species Viola odorata. The sequence continues at coordinate 58,448,711 of OY829541.1, forward strand.
GGTAAGGAGGCAATTGAGGCTGAGCCGGAACCGGTACGATCTGTCCGGCCGCCAGGAGATGTTTGTAGATTTCTCCTGCAGGGAGAGGGAGAGGAGGTGGAGGCTCTCGGTTCCACCGATTGTTGGTCGTGTTTTGGTTATTTGGGTCTTTTGGTGGGTTATATGGTTTGGGTTGCATAGGTTGTGATGTTTGCACTGGAGGTGGTGGGAAATGAGTAGGATTTTGAGGTAGGATATTAGCGATTGGTGGTGAATTAAAAGGAAAGGAGGTGGGTTGATATAGTGATGCCGGCTGATACGGCGGTGGTACCAAATAAGGCGGTGGTGGCGGAAACGGCTGCCCCTGATTAACTTGGGGAGCGACAAATCCGACGTCCCTTTTCACGACTGATGCTTTCTTTGGTACAGACTCTGGTGTTGGATGCGTGATTCGCCCAGACTTAATCCCTTGCTCGACTCTTTCGGCAATTAGGACCATGTCGGAGAAGCTGTTTGAGGGGTTCGAGATCAGGTAGGTGTAGTAGGGAGCTTTGAAGGTGTGCAAGAAAATCGACAAGAGTTCCTTGTCGCTTAAGGGTGGAGAGATTCTCGAAGCCAACTCTCTCCATCTTTGCGCATAGGTCTTCACGGACTCGCCGATTTTCTTTTCCAGATTTTGCAGGTCGGCGCGGTCAGGAGCCACCTCCATGTTGAATTTGTATTGTCGGTAAAAGGCATCGGACAGGTCTCCACGTCCTGATCCTGGCTCTGTCCAGCCCCATATACCAAGTTAGGGCGTGTTTGGTCAAGCTTTCTCGGAATAAATGGATCAACAACGGTTCGTTGTGGATCATCTCTGCCATCTTGTTGCAGTATGCTCTGAGGTGGGTCTTCGGGCATTCTACCCCAGTATATTTTTCGAAGTCCGGGATCTTGTACTTCGGAGGTATGACGATCCTGGGGACCATGCACATGTCGGCGGGACCTGTGGGATCGAATGGATCGGCCCCTTCGATTGCTCTGAGTCTCTCCTCGAGAAGATTCAGTCTGTCACTTTTCGGTTTCTCGGCCCCGATGGGGTTAGAACCGAAGGGCAGCATTGGTTCTGATGAGAACTGAGGTTGTGCTGGGTTGAAAGTGAGGAGCTGAGTTCCCACAGGTCCGGGAGCTGTGCTCGGAGGAATAGGAGGGAGATACAAAGCCTCCAGGTGGGCCTGGCTCTTGCTGGGGTCCACGGCAGGGTTGATTGAAAGGTGCTGAAGCGACGGGGAGATCTCTTCACCCGCCTTAGCTGTAGGATTTGCAGTGATGGGTACTGTGAAGGGATTATCCCATCTCCAATGGCCCGGGGGACCAGAAAGTGGCGGGAGTACGGAAGGTCCTGCGACGGTGAGCGAAGAGTGAGGTCCTTTTGTTTGAGGGAGATCAAAACCCGGTGGTACTTCGGCGACAGCTTCATCTCTTTCCTTTTCGGCCCTGGTGGCTCTTTCTGTAGTGATCCTAACTTGCTCCTCTAACTCTGCGATTCTAGCCATTAGTGCTTCGTCGGTCTTGGCCAGTTCAGTCATTTTTCGTTTTTGAAATCTAGTTAGGGGGAGCCTGTGCGGAGTAGCTTGCTTTCGAGGAGCTATCGTGAACCTAAAAAAGGGAAAAACACAGAAAAAGTAAATACAAGTGAGGATATACAGGTGATATGCAATCCCGAGGCCTCCACATTTGCTCATTCGTTTTCCGGCCACACTTTCATTTGATATTTTCAAGGAGGTCGGTGAGGCGAGGAATCCCAGTGGTTGACAAGATACGAAGGAAGCCTCTATACATTCCCCCGATATGAAGCAAATCTGAGATGCTAACGGCGAAGCCCAAATCAGTAGGGGTAACCAATGCCGCCATGCTAGGAAGGTCTCTTTTACGTTATACTCTTGACGATGTAATGTCAGATGCCTGGTAAACTCAACCGAGGGGAGAGACGACAATCTTTGGAGTTTTTGTGATAAACTAGGAAGACATGGGCATGAGTGAGTGATACTCAGATGTTTTGAATACTTGTTCTGATTTTTCGGAATTTCGGTGAGATGATTGTGTTTTATCCCGGAGGGAAAAAATTTTTTTTTTTCTTTTTTGAGTTTGTATTGGAGGGATAGTTGATATGGAAAAGATGAGGCGATTTAATAAAAATCCGAAAGAGTACGACTTTATTAAAAAGCGTTTACAAAATATGGTAAACTTGCCAACTTCCTAAATTCATCAAAAATGGCTAGGATAGATGAAATTAGGGGTCCTAGCTAAAAAGAACAGATGGGCCGATCTCCGAGCCTTTCCCTGAAGGTGTCATTCCTGGGCGTCTGAGTCCTGCTGCCAAAGGTACTCCATCGAAGCCAACTCCCCTTTCTTCATCTCTAACTCAGCCTCTAAGGTGGTAATTCGGCTTTGCAGTACTTGGTTGTTCCTTTCTCCCAAGTCTGCGCGAGTAGTCAAAACCCTTATCGTTGAATCCCTGTCTTCAATTATGGCACTTGATGCTTCTCTTTTGCGGGTTTCACTGCTCAAGCGTTCCTTAAAGGCCCTGAGGGCCACATTCTTTTGTACTGTTTGTACGCGGACGAAATCCTTGTGCTGCCTGTCCAGTTCATTCATCTGGACCTCTAAGCCACATTGACGAGCTTGGGCCATATCCATTTCCTCTACCATCAGATCTCGTTCTTCTTGTGCTGCTAGCATCTGTTCTACCACTTGAGCGTAAGCCATGACATCCATTCCTTCGCTCACTTGCGATTCCCCTTCTTCTTCCATCGGTTTTTGATTTTCTGGGCGAGGTAAGACATTACCATTAACTCGTCTCGACCTCCACTGTGGATATTCTGGTATTGTGGTTGCAGGGATGCCGTGTCCTTTGAGGCAAAAAGGGTGGGCCCAGTCATGGGCGTACAGATGAATGTTCTGATCTTCTCCAGCGTGTGGCAGGTCTGATTTCGTCATGCCAAAAGTTACTGGAATGATTTGGGTGATGCGAAACTGTCTGAGGACGAGGGCCGGACAATAGTGAACGCATCCCCATGCTCCGATCAAAGGAACCCAAGGTAAGTGTCCGCAGCAGACGATGGGATTGGAAGTCTGCAGCCACTTGGCGTGCCAACTGAAGTCTTCTTCTGAGAGATTTATGAATCGGTTGATCCAGACATCCTTATTTTCCATTTCCCATCTATCTGTGGTCATTGCATTGATAACCCTGAGAAGAGGACATGACCTTATGTAACTTGCGAAGAAAAGGGTCTGATCAGGAATCTGTTTGAAGTGGCTGACCAACCATACTGTCAACAACTAGGTGCAACATGTAAGTCTCCCTTTCCCTTTCCTTCGACAAGAGTCCAAGGAGCGAAAGGTCTCGGCTAGAATGGTTGTTGTAGGATTGATGGCATTTGTTTCCATCTCATAAAAGATGTTGGCTGCTGCAGAGTCGATGGCATTCCTCATTTTCGGAAAGAAGACAAATCCTACAATGGCGAAAGCCAGAATCCTTAGGCGTTTCTTTCCGTTGGACAATCGAAAGCGTGCCTCAATATCTGACCAGCACCAGAAGTAGTCCCCCTCTCTGACACGAGTAGTGATTCCTAACAGCTTATCGAGCCTTATTTTGACACTTGAGGAGTCGAGTCGAACATTCTGGTATATGGCCGATATAGGAGAGGTGAAGCACATCAGAGCTGAGTACTCCTCTAGCGTAGGGGTCAAGTCTACCTCTTTGTCGAAAGAGAAGCACCGATAATAGGGATCCCAGAATTTTAGGGCTGCCCGGATGCAACCCCAATCAGTCTTTACGTCGACTAGGGTCAGTAGCTTTCCATAAATACCCTCAAACTATGTCTCTTCGTCTTTAGTCAGCTCATTTCTCAACATCCGGATCCTAGTTAAGTCAAAGTCCACGACTTCTACTTTGATCTTAGTGGTGATGTCAGGGGCGAACCCACGTTCCAACAGATCTCCTTGTGCGACCTGATCGTCGAAACTTCATCCCCCGAAAATATTAAATGAAAGTAGTGTAGGTGCCGTCATGTTGAATGAGCAAAATGGGTCCTATGGGACAAAAATAAAATTTTAAATGCAAAGTAACCGGTACGTGTAAGAAATTTACTGTTCGTATAACAGAAAAATCATGTCAATATGTCAACAAGACAAATAGAGCCACGACAAACAGGTATAATCATGATGCATGTGCTGGGGCTCTGATTCCGACATTTCTAACTAGCTTGAATGGTTCCCGGATGATACCATGAAAAGGTCCCTAAAGTGTCGTCCAGTCGCCCGATTCCTTGCGAAATCGTATAACCTTTCGACTGGCTTTAGAGGTTCATCCGAGTTGGGATTGGTGAACACTACCCAGGACATGTGTCCTAGGGCGTCACTACTACCCTCCTATTTTGGTAATTGTCCCCTGGGTGTAGGGCGCTATGAAATGCATATGACAATTGATAAAGCAAATAAATAAACAGACCAGTAATTGATCAAAGCAAATAAATAAACAAATAAAACACCTCTCTAAAAAGATAAAACCGGCTCCGACCCTAAGGTCCCCAGTGAAGTCGCCAAACTGTCGCGCCCCAAAAATTAAAAATTCACGAGTGTGCAACGAAATTTGAGACCTTCAGATGCTTGGCGTAAAAGGACGCCTCGCAGCATGCAATGAAGTCGCCACCCTAATTTGGTTGCTAGGCTTAGGGAACCCTAATCGTCATGGCATAGGAAATATAATAAGTAAAAAAACTAAAGGCACAAAAAGGGGTCTGGACCCCAGACAAAGGTTCGGGGTCGTATTATGGTCTCGGGAAGGTGTTAGGCACCCGAGTCACATCCGAAAACGGTTACCGGTTGATGAGAGAGGTGTTTAAAAAGGTGCTTGAAAAATGCATTTTTGAAAAGGGGGCCCTCAGAGGAATCGTCACTTTAGCCTTTTTTACAATCGGGACCGTTCAGGAATAATAAAAAGATCTTTCGGACGGGGTTACCGTTTATCAAGATCGATCGATTATTCTTGACCGTAACGTGATGGGACTGAATTTTCCGTAAGGCTGAATGAACGCCCTCTTTTTTCATCATCGGGCCATGCATGATTAACCTAATTACTACGTGATTCTAACATGGATTGCTAACAGAGTACCAATTTAAATGATAGGTTTTTGAAGTGAAAAAAAACTGAAGTGGGATCGAAAGTCCCCATGTACATGCAGTCAATACAAGCAAGAATTTGAAATCAGATGAACATAGTATTTTAAGCACGTCTTTAAACACGTTGTTCATGTGGGTTGATTTTAATTCTAGCAGTTCTATATATCATGCATACAGTTGATATTTGCAGAAAGCATCGAATAAATAAAAAGGACTTGTGAGGCGTACTTTCGAGCGAAGCTTGAAATTAACCTACAAAACGAGAGTGTTAGTGATAGCTTGAGAGATAACTAAGCAATGAAAATTTTAAATGACAAGTGATTGCACACGTAAAATGATGGATTGTACGCATACGAGAATTAAATGCTGAGCTTGATGAGTGCATGAAAATAAATGACGACAATTGATTGCATGCGAGAAATGATGAATTTTACGCATACGAAAATGAAATACCGAGTTGATTGCGTGCGAAAAATGATTGATTTTAAGCACATGAGAATTTAAATGCTGTGTTGATTGCATGCGAAAAATGATTGATTTTACGCATACGAGAATTTAAATGCTAGGTTGATTGCATGCGAAAAATGATTGATTTTACGCATACGAGAATTTAAATGCTGGGTTGATTGTATGCGAAAAATGATGGATTTTACGCATACGAAAATGAAATGCTGTTTTGATTTGCATGCCAAAAATGATGGATTTTACGCATACGAGAATTTAAGTGCTAGGTTGATTGCATGCGAAAAATGATTGATTTTACGCATACGAGAATTTAAATGTTGTTTTGATAAGTGCAGAAAAATTAAATGCTATTGGCGATTTACAGGGAAGAAGAAAAAAAAAGTTTAATGATTTGCAGAAAATAAAACAGATTGATAATGTAGAGAATGGACAGTTAGATATTTGCGGAAAATAAACAGTTGATATTGCGACCGACCATGTAGGCGGTATTGAATTTAAATTGCTGAAAGTAAATTGCTGAAATTTAAAGTGCGGAAAATTAAAGTGCGGAAAAGTAAACAGTTGATAATTTGCGGAAGGATTTCCAGCAGTTTTGCGAAAAATTAAAGCAGTTGATATTGCAGAAAATAAACAGTTGATATTGCGACCGACCATGTAGGCGGTATTGAATTTAAATTGCTGAAAGTAAATTGCTGAAATTTAAAGTGCGGAAAAGTAAACAGTTGATAATTTGCGGAAGGATTTCCAGCAGTTTTGCGAAAAATTAAAGCAGTTGATATTGCAGAAAATAAACAGTTGATATTGCGACCGACCATGTAGGCGGTATTGAATTTAAATTGGTGAAAGTAAATTGCTGAAATTTAAAGTGCGGAAAAGTAAACAGTTGATAATTTGCGGAAGGATTTCCAGCAGTTTTGCGAAAAATTAAAGCAGTTGATATTGCAGAAAATAAACAGTTGATATTGCGACCGACCATGTAGGCGGTATTGAATTTAAATTGCTGAAAGTAAATTGCTGAAATTTAAAGTGCGGAAAAGTAAACAGTTGATAATTTGCGGAAGGATTTCCAGCAGTGTGCGAAAAATTAAAGCAGTTGAATATTTACGAAAATTAAAATACGACTGACCATATAGGCGGTATTGAATTTAAATTGCTGAAAGTAAATTGCTGGAATTTAAAGTGCGGAAAATTAAACAGTTGATAAGTGCGACCGACCATGTAGGCGGTATTGAATTTAAATTGCCGAAAGTAAATTGCGGAAAATTAAAGTGCGAAAAATTAAACAGTTGATAATTTGCGGAAGAATTTCCAGCAGTTTTGCAAAAAAAATAAAGCAGGTGATATTTACGGGAATTAAAAAGCGACCGACCATATAGGCGGTATTTTAAATGGCTGAAATTAAACGGTTAGATATAAATGACTGAGGTTAGATAACATGACAATAAATATTATGATAAGGAATGAGCAATTCACGTATAAAAACAATTCAAGAAACAATATGCATACGAAATATTTTACGAAAAAAGTGAATTAAACAATTCATGTATAAAACATACGAAAAACAGCACGTATCATGAAAAACAATTATACGAAGCATGCAAGCATTTTACGTAAAACAAATAACGAATCGGAGGCACGGAAAAACGTGAATGGGCTGAGCCCAGCTTAAAATTCAGAGAAATGGGCCAGGAACAGTTCCTGGCCCAAAGGAATTATTTTAAATGGTGATGGGCCAAGCCCATCACCTTTCTCTCATTTCCTCACGCGAAGGGCCGAGTGGCCCAGGTCATCATCTTCATCCTCTCGTCACCGGCGCCACTGCCGGCGACGGAGGTGGCGAACCAGGCGACGGATTCGCCTGGTTCTTGGCTAGAAAGAAGCCTCTCCCTTCCAACAGAGCAATCATGCCATCACAGTAGGAAAACGGAAACAAAACAGTAGGATTTCTAGAAGGAAACGAATAGATGCATATTTACATTAATTAACGAAATAATTAAACTAAGCCACGATAATTCAAACGAATGTTAGTAGAGTGGAATTGGGCTGAAAACAAAGTGATTGCAGCAAGTTTTGATGCTTAATTAATTGGCCAAGTATTAAACGAAATTTAAAGAAAAAACAAGAGAAAGAAATGCTTACAGTGGTGCTGCTGCCGGAGTACGGACGACGGTGATGAACGGGAGCGAGAGTGCGTGAGTTGGCCAGGAAAAGGGAGAGGGAGCAGTGTGTTTTTCTTGCGATTTTTCGGACCCCCTTTTGAACGAAGGGAGCGCGGCTATTTATAGCCAAAAGGGTCGCGTGGTGGCCGGACGGAGGGGTTGCGCGTGGAGGAGGGGTTGGACGTGATGATGGCGGAGCTAGGGAGCTATGGGCTAAGACGTGGCTGTGATGGGAGCAGGTGGCTCGGGCGAAGACGTGGCTGTGGGTTCTCCGGCACTGTGCATGTGCATTATGCACATTAAATCAAGGGCCATTGATCTGGTTGACTTTCGTTGGTTGACCAGATCAATGGCCATGATCAAATGGACTTTCATCTGATTTAAATGGCCTAGAGTCGGTTCCCGCGACCAAACGTTCTAACTTTCCGAGCCGAAGGTACCGTCGCGTAGAGAAAAATACGACGGGTTCAACCGTCTACAGCGAATGACGAGAATTTTTCGTTTAACACGTTTATTTTTGCGTTCAAAAACGTGAAACGTTTGAACGGAAAAATACAGACGTTACGCCAAAAATTACACGAAACGTTGTAGACCGTTGCGAGCAGAAAAAAATCTAGCAACTAGTTGATGGAAAACATTTTAAAGCCAAGTTGCTGTCCGAGTGACCTTACTCGGGTTCAATAATAGCTCAAATAAAAATAAAAATAAAATAATAAAATAATAAAATATTAAAAAAATGTGCGAAAACATAAAAAATCCTAAAAATCATAAGATGACCTAAAACGAAGAAAAAATTATCAAACGACTGACGGATAGTCAAAAATATGATTTCTAAGGCTAAAAATATTAATGATGATAATAATGAAAATACATGCCGAAAAATTAAAAATGCGACTTCGAAAGCTGACGATGCTAACGATGATGCTAAAATGCAACGAAACACCTAAGAATGCTAGCGACATTAAATCAACTGAAAATGATTGTAAATTAACTAAATAACAGAAATGCTAAAATTAAATAAAAATGGCGTCAAAATTCGGGTATCAACACCAAGAATGGGTGTTTAGCTACTCATACTCGTGAATGAATAATAAGAATACTTGATTGCATAAATAAATTAAATCCGAGATTCAAAGAATTAAATCCAGAGCAAATAGTATGAAAGTGGCGGAAGAAGAAGAGGAGCGTTTGAGCGTATCTAGAAGGGGAGGACAAGTTCAGCTATAAGTAAGCTAAAACTCCCCTGTCCTTCTCCAACTCAATCTCCTAAATAATCTCCTAAATAATCTCCTAAATAATCTCCTAAATAATCTCCTAAATAACTATCCTGATTTGTTTTGAATAAAAATAGGAATTTAAAATATACAAAGATGGAAGGAGATCCTTGATAGGATTCTTAAATAAATATCTTCTTGATCCTCATCTTTGTCACTAGACAGCTGTGATTTGCCAGCTCGCAAGGCCCAACGCTGCTGCTTAAGATTCCTCTCTCGCGGATCAGTCTTGGCCGGAGTCTTGGCCAAGACGATGGTCAAGAGCGCGCTGCTTCGGATGAGAAAATGTCTAGGCCAAGATCCCGGCCTAGACTCCGGTAAACAGCTCCAGCTCTCCTTAGATCAGATTTCTCACAATTCGCCTCCAGACCAGACCTGATAAGATATGGGAAATATAAAGATATATCAGTAGATTTACTGCCCAAAACAACAAGTAAATGGACAATAAAACATGATGAAATGCAGTGTAATCAGTTTCTATTGCTAAGAACAAGCGTAATTTAATGATTGTTGGAGATGGCATCAATCAGACGATCATCACCGGAAATCGCAGTGTTGTGGATGGTTGGACCACTTTCAATTCGGCAACATTTGGTAAAAAATAATTAATTACTACTTAACTTTCTTTTTTGACTGTCAGATTTAACCATAATTTACTCGCTCATCTTTTTCATTTTATCAAAATATGTCCGTCTGTCTAATTGATTTATGGATGTTGCAGCTGTCGTATCACCAAACTTTTTGGCGGTGGACATAACTATCCGCAACACAGCTGGGCCGGAGAAGCATCAAGCAGTCGCACTACGAAACGGAGCAGATCTATCTGTATTTTACAGCTGCAGTTTTGAAGGTTATCAGGACACACTGTACACACATTCTCTCAGGCAATTCTATAGAGAGTGTGATGTATACGGTACGGTTTGTTACCATATATAGAACCATTGACTTAACAGTTACAATATATATTTATACTTTCTATAAGTAGATTGCATAGTTATTAGTTGCGAGATATCAGCCTTAGAATCATAGGAAATCACTGTAAATTAGCATGTAATTATTGTCTACTCATCTATTTATTCAAGGAATGAGAAAGGGAAAAGGATTGAGCTAGTCAATCAAATCTGTCTCTCTTGTTTATCATGGTAGCGGAGCTTGGTATTTAAATTTTTTTTGGTGTTGTTATATTTTTTTGGAGCCATTTGCGAGTTTCTCTTTGTTGTTGTAGCTGTTTTCTGGGCAATTTTTTGTGGCTGCTGTTCAAGTTGGGTTGGAAAGGCCACTCAGATATCTTGGTAATCTTTCTGTCTTCTTGGCTTCTCATCGGTATTTGTTACTTGTTTCTCCTCCAAGCAATGGACAATGATAGGTCTGAATTTTGTGTTAAGCTTACTGGAAAAAATTACTTGACTTGGGAATTTCAATTTCGATTATATGTTACTGGAAAGGAATTATGGGGACATGTTGATGGCACTGTTCCAGCTCCAACAGATGCTACCCAATTGGTCCAGTGGAAGATCAAGGACGCTAGGGTGATGTCTTGGATTCTAGCATCCTGTGAGCCTAGGTTGGTTCTTAATCTGCGTCCATACAACACTGCTAAAGGTATGTGGGATTATTTAAAGAAGGTCTATAATCAAACAAATGCAGCAAGGAGGTTTCAATTGGAGCATGACATTGCCAATTATTCTCAGGGGAGTTTATCTGTCCAAGAATATTATTCTGGCTTTCAGAATTTATGGGCTGAATTTTCTAATATAGTCTATGCTAATGTGCCTATTAATTCTCTTACTCATGTATTGGTTGTTCATGAAGTCAGCAAGCGTGATCAGTTCTTAATGAAGCTCCGGCCTGATTTTGAAAACACTCGTTCTAATCTCATGCATCGCCTTCCTCCTCCTTCCTTGGATGAGTGTTTTAGTGAACTGATTCGTGAGGAACAACGTCTTCTTACCCAAGTCACTCTTGCGCAGGAGCAATTACCTACAACTCACATGGCATTTGCAGCGCAGGGTAGGGGCAAACCTATGAGTAAAGTTCAGTGTTTTAGTTGCAAGGAATATGGGCATATTGCTAAGAACTGTGCCAAGAAATTTTGCAATTATTGCAAAAAGCAAGGGCACATTATTAGAGAATGTTCAATTCGTCCTCAAAATCGCCAAACCACTGCCTTTCAAGCCACTGTTGGACATTATTCTACTGATCAGGTGCACAGTGGGCCCTCAGCTCCATCTACAGATCCACAGGCTGCTGTTATCACTCCTGCTATGGTGCAACAGATGATTGTTTCAGCCCTATCAGCCATGAATCTTCAAGGTAATGCTCATACTCCATCTAAGTCTTGGCTTGTTGATTCTGCAGCATCCAATCACATGACTGGTTCAACAGATTTGCTGAAAAATATTCGTCCCTATCATGGTTCAGATCAGATTCAGGTTGCTAATGGAAATCATTTGCCCATTACTGCTATTGGTGATATTACTCCAATTTTTCGTAATACTTATCTCGCACCTGGTCTCTCCGATAACCTTCTTTCGGTCGGTCAGTTAGTAGATAATAACTATGATGTCCATTTCTCTCGTGATGGTTGTTCTGTGCAGGACCAGGTATCGGGGATAGTGATCGCGAAGGGGCCTAAGGTCGGACGTCTGTTTCCTCTGAATGTTTCTATTCCTCGCTCTATTTCCTTAGCTTGTTCTGTTGTTGTCAATAAGAATGAGTTGTGGCACAAACGTTTGGGCCATCCAAACTCTAATGTCTTGTCTTGTCTGTTCAACTCTGGTCTGTTAGGCAATAAAAGTCAATTTTCAAGTCTTCCCTTTCATTGTGAAACTTGTAAATTGGGAAAGAGCAAAGTTCTTCCGTTTCCTATTGTTGGTAGTCGTGCAACTAAATCATTTGATATAATTCATAGCGACGTGTGGGGAATATCCCCTGTTATTTCTCATGCACATTACAAATACTTTGTGACGTTCATTGATGACTACAGCCGATTCACTTGGATTTACTTCCTTCGCTCCAAATCTGAGGTCTTTTCCATATTCAAGTCTTTCGTTGCATTGATAGAAACTCAGTTTTCAGCTGTTATTAAAGTCCTTCGTTCTGATGCTGGTGGAGAATACATGGCTACTGCTTTCCATGATTTTTTACGTACTAAAGGTATTCTCTCACAACGCTCTTGTCCATATACGCCACGGCAAAATGGTGTGGCAGAGCGAAAAAATCGTCATCTTTTAGATGTCACCCGTACTTTGTTACTTGAATCTTCTGTTCCATCTCAGTTTTGGGTTGAAGCCTTATCTACTGCAGTGTACCTTATCAACAGATTGCCTTCTCAAACTTTAAATTTTGAGTCTCCTTATTTTCGTTTATATCACAATCATCCACATTATGAGCACATGCACACCTTTGGTTGCGTCTGTTTTGTTCATTTACCTGCTCATGAACGTCATAAGCTTGCTGCTCAATCTGTCAAGTGTGCATTTATGGGATACAGTACTGGGATACAGTACTCACCATAAAGGCTTTCTTTGCTATGATTCTTCTTCTAAGAAGCTTCGTATTTCACGCAATGTTGTCTTCTTTGAAAGTCAGTCTTTCTTTCCTACTAGTGATCAGTCCTTTGATGATGTTGCACTTCTTCCTAGCTTTGGTGCATTGGATTTGGATTCTTCTTCTGGCAGGTTCAAACCGGGTTGTGTATATGACCGACGACCACGGCCCCTTCCACAATCTGATCAGGTTTCAGACTCACAACCTGTTCCTGTCCCCGCACCACGCTCTGATTCTGTCTTAGATCATCCAATTCCTCCTGTTCTACCAACTTTGCGACGTTCTACACGGGTCTCACGTCCTCCTCCTCGGTATGATCCTTTACAGACCTCATTTAGTGCGATATTATCCTCTATTTCGGTTCCCGCTTGTTATTCTCAGGCAACTAAGCATGCATGTTGGCAACAAGCAATGCAAGAGGAGCTTAGTGCTCTTCAAGATAATCACACTTGGGACATTGTTCCGTGCCCACCAGCGGTCAAACCTATTGGGTGTAAGTGGGTTTACTCACTGAAACTCCGGTCAGATGGGAGTCTTGAGCGTTATAAAGCCAGGTTGGTTGCTCTTGGTAATCGACAAGAGTATGGGGTGGATTATGAGGAGACATATGCTCCAGTGGCTAAAATGACTACTGTACGCACAGTACTCGCTATTGCAGCTTCCCGAGGTTGGCCACTTCAACAGATGGACGTCAAAAATGCATTTCTTCATGGTGATCTCAAAGAGAATATATATATGATGCCGCCTCCGGGTCTGTTTTCTTCTCATACTTCTGAAGTTTGTAAGTTGAAACGCTCCTTGTATGGTTTAAAACAAGCTCCCCGTGCATGGTTTAAGAAGTTCCGTTCCACTTTAATTGCATTTCAGTTTGTCCAAAGTTCTTATGACTCTTCCTTATTCCTTCATAAAACTTCAACTGGGATTGTTCTTCTCTTGGTATATGTAGATGATATTGTTATCACAGGGACAGATTCTTTATTGATTACTCAATTACAACATCATCTCCATGCTTCCTTTCATATGAAAGATCTTGGTCAGCTTAAATACTTCTTGGGATTGGAAGTTCACTCAAACTCTGCTGGTATATTTTTACATCAGCACAAATATACTCAAGATTTAGTCTCTTTGTCTGGTCTTCAGGAATCCTCCTCAGTTGACACTCCGCTTGAAATGAATGTCAAGTATCATGTCGATGAAGGCGAACTACTTCATGATCCCTCTCTATATAGACAATTAGTAGGCAGCCTAAACTACTTGACTATTACAAGACCTGATATTTCCTTCGCTGTCCAGCAGGTTAGTCAATTCTTACATTCTCCACGACATCATCACTTGGTTGCAGTTCGACGCATCATTCGATATCTTTTGGGCACCCCATCTCGTGGTTTATTCTTTCCTGCTGGCTCATTTATGCAACTCAGTGCTTACAGTGATGCGGATTGGGCTGGTTGTCCAAACACTCGTCGTTCTATCACCGGTTGGTGTATGTTTCTTGGAAATTCATTGATATCCTGGAAGAGTAAGAAACAGGAACGGGTCTCCAAATCTTCGACTGAATCTGAATATCATGCTATGTCCGCTGCATGTTCTGAGATTACTTGGCTCCGAGGTTTATTGGCGGAACTTGGATTCCCTCAATCTGCTCCTACTCCTCTTCATGCCGATAATACAAGTGCTATTCAAATAGCTACTAATCCAGTCTTCCATGAGCGTACCAAACATATTGAGGTCGATTGTCACTCTATTCGAGAAGCTTATACTAATCATGTCATCTCTCTTCCGCATGTTCCTACCGCTTCGCAAATTGCTGATGTGTTTACCAAGTCGCTTACAAGACAACGACATCAGCTTCTTAGTGGCAAATTGATGCTTCTTGATCAGCCAGCATCAATTTGAGGGGGGATGTTACCATATATAGAACCATTGACTTAACAGTTACAATATATATTTATACTTTCTATAAGTAGATTGCATAGTTATTAGTTGCGAGATATCAGCCTTAGAATCATAGGAAATCACTGTAAATTAGCATGTAATTATTGTCTACTCATCTATTTATTCAAGGAATGAGAAAGGGAAAAGGATTGAGCTAGTCAATCAAATCTGTCTCTCTTGTTTATCACGGTTGATTTCATATTTGGGAATGCTGCTGTCGTTCTCCAAAACTGCAATCTGTATCCCCGATTGCCTATGAGAGGACAGTTTAACGCGATCACTGCACAAGGCAGGACCGATCCAAATCAGAACACGGGAACTTCGATACATAACTGTACAATTAGAGCTGCTGATGATTTGGCATCAAGCAATACCACGGTCAACACGTATCTTGGCAGACCGTGGAAGGAGTATTCGCGAGCTGTTTATATGCAAAGTTTCATGGGTAGTTTGATAAATCCTGCTGGGTGGAGTATATGGAGTGGAGATTTTGCTTTGAATACTTCTTATTATGCAGAATTTGCTAACACCGGACCTGGATCGAATACTTCTAAAAGAGTGACATGGCCTGGTTTCCACATAATCAATGCTACTGGTGCTGCTAATTTTACAGTTTCCAACTTCATACTCGGAAACAGTTGGTTGCCACAAACCGGAACTCCTTACACTGCTGACCTATTGTGAGCAGAATTCAAGAAGACTTTTTATTTATTTGTTTTTTTTTTATCATTCTTGAGTTTTCTTGTAATCTCAGTAAAAATGCAATTGTCTTAAAATATGTGTATTCTATTTAGCGGCAATGGTAAAATACGAGTAATGTCATAAATATAATGAAAAATTTATAGAGTATAACTAGAGCTGTCAAACCGGGTATGCGGGTCGGACTCGACCCGGGACCCGACAGACCCGGAAAAAATTGGGCCGGGATCGGGAAAAATACGGGACCAATTTTTGGTCCCGGTGCCGGCCCCAAAAAATGGCTCGGGTCCGGGACTGGACCCGGCCCGGCCCTTTTTTTTTTTAAATTCAATTTTATCATATTTAGTTAATTAATTACTATAGATTATAATCCACAAGTTTAAAAATTAAAATCAATCAAATTTAATTTAAAAATTCAATCAAACATTAAAAATTAAAATTAAAAGTAAGGTTTTTTTAGTGTTAGGCGGGTCTCTGGGTCCGACCAGACAATCCCGAAAATTTTCGGGACTGATTTCCAGATTCCACCCGGCCCGATTTCCCGGGTCTCGGGTTCGGATTGACAGCTCTAAGTATAATGCTTTATTTAATATGATCCATAAGTTATAAATTTATTTAATTTGGTCTTTTTATCGGTTGAGATTGATAACGTGTCAGTGTTGTGCTCATATGGCATGCCACGTCCTGAAACTTAAAAAAAAAGTAAAAAATGATAAAGTGTACCAAAAGTTTTGAAAAAAACCTAGAACTTAAAGAAAGGGGGAAATTCTAGAAAAAATTCAAAATTAAATATTAAAAACAACTGAAACTAAAAAGTTACAAATATATAAATAAAAAAGCGTACAAAAATTTAAATAAAAAATTGGAACTTAGAAATAAGAGAGAAAAAGTCTAGAAAAAATTAAAAAGGAAATTATTAGGAATATAAAAAAAATCATAATAAAAAATTAAAAATATTTTGTTTTTGTTTTGTTTTGTTTACTAGCGCCATACTAACGAATCAAGAAACCTGTTTCGATGGAATGCAAGGTGGTTCTGCTTCTTCGAGTCTCAAGAATGGCATCTCTGCTCCTGCCTTGAACGACATGAAACTTTAAAGTGTTTCTCTAGCTTTGTCTACCAAACTTTGGGAGATGGAAGCCGAAAGGGAGGTGATTCCCATTTAGGCAGGGGAAATTGCCCCTGAAAATGTCGAGCAGAACTCGTGGGATTTACGAGACCGTAAGCAGGAGAAAACTAGTGCAAAGTAAAGTCACGGTGAGTGGCGTAGTTACAGTGAGTCTTGATGGAGCTGGGAATTTTTCTTCCATCAATGACGCTATCGCGTTCGCCCGAATAATACTAATAGATCAAACAGTTACTTCATGATCCATGTCACAGCTGGAGTGTATGAAGAATATATACCTATCCCGAAGACCAAGAAGTATCTAATGATTCTTGGAGATGAAATCGGTAAGACGATCATCAATGGAAATCGCAGCGTTGTGGATGGTTGGAATACTTTTGATTCCCCAACATTTGGTAAGAATTTATTTCTAGCAACTTTTTTTGGGGGGGTACGATTTAGTCATGATTCGCTAATTTTTTTTCCTTTCTTTAAATATGTCGGTCCGTTCTAATTGATTTGGGGATGTTGCAGCTGTGGTATCACCTAACTTTTTGGCGGTGAACATAACAATCCGCAACACAGCTGGGCCCGAGACGCATCAAGCAGTCGCGCTTCGAAACGGGGCAGATATGTCTGTATTTTACAACTGCAGTTTTGAAGGTTATCAGGACACATTGAACACATTCTCACAGGAAATTCTATAGAGACTGTGATGTATACGGTACGGTTGATTTCATATTTGGGAATGCTGCAGTCGTTCTCCAAAACTGTAATCTTTATCCCAGATTGCCCATGAGCGGACAGTTCAATGTGATCACCGCACAAGGCAGGAATTATCCGAATCAGAACACGGGAATTTCTATAGACAGTTGTAGGATCACAGCTGCTGCTGATTAAGCATCAAGCAATCCACGGTCAAGACTTATCTTGGTAGACCGTGGAAGGAGCATTCGCGAGTTGTTTATATGCAAACTTTCTAGGATAGTTTGATAACTCCTGCTGGGTGGTCTGCGTGGACCGGAGATTTTGCGTTGAATACTTCGTATTATGCAGAATTTGCGAATACCGGACCTAGATCGGATACTTTTAGTAGGGTGACATGGCTAGGTTTTCACGTAATTAATGCTGCTGATTTTACAGTCTCCAGCTTCTTGCATGGAAATGATTGGTTGCCACAAACCGGAACTCCTTATACTGCTGGCCTATTCTGAGCTGAATTCAAGACGACCTTTTTTTTTTTCCTACTTAGGTTTAACATTCTTGATTTTTCTCATAAGCTCAATAAAAATGCAATTGTCAACCAAAAAAATGCGTATTCTGTTTAGCTATTAATGGTAAAATTAGATTAAAATGTCTGATTCAAATCTGTCATTTAAATGATTCGTACAGTGAATTGAAAAAAAAAATTAAACCTCATAATGTCAGGTTTTTTCTTATATTCATAATAATATTATATAGATTAGATAGTTATGATGTTAAGCGATTACTGGTGAGCCAGCATTTTGTTGATGACCAAGGCATGGTTGCATAACTGGCGAAACACGGCATTCCTGCGAGAGAGCAAGGATTTGGCAGCTGGGTTCTGGTCACATGTGTCGACGGTTGCGGTTGCAGCCTGTACCCAGGTTAGGACATCAGAATAGGCATTGGATAACAAAGCTGCGAGGGAGCTATCGAGCTGTGCAATGGCATCCTGGTATTGTTGTTCGCAGTCTGTGAGTGCTTGTGCGACGGAAGGATCCAAGTTCTTGCCATCCAAAGTTTGTGTCTTGATGAAAATGGATGTGTCTGTTGCATTTGCAGCTGCAAGCCTTAGTGCAATTATGCCCAACTGAGGTAAGGTTGCTTGGTTGCTGTCAGGATTGGATTGCAGGCTCGCGACGCAAGCGTCCTTGTTGTGGGCGTTTTCGCAAACTTGTTGGACTAGATTGGAAGTTCCTGTGGCATGAGATGGGTAAGGGAGGATTGTTAGGCAGAGGATGAGGAGAGAGCAGAGGAATGAAAAACTTGTAATGAGCTTCATTTTGTTTTGTTTTTCCTGTCCTGTTTCTGTATCCGGTGTAGGATTTTAAATGAAGAAAGGATACCTAAATGTGGTTTAAGGCAGCTAATCTTTGGTTGCATTTTTCTAAATTTATCATTCTGTTTGGATATGTGATTGAACAAGAAGCATCGAGTAGGAAAATAATGCGCTTAACCATTACATTAAGGCTAATTAAGATTTTACAGTTTTCAACCCTCGGTAATAAAAAGTACCAAACAAGTGGAGAAAGCCAAAAAAAACTAAAACGTGGTTTTTAATTGCTAATTGATTGTTCATGTGCAATGATAGTTATTAAAATCAAATCTGGCCGATTAGTTCGATCCTAAACTGGTAACTCATAGTACTTCAAACCAGTACCAGTTTGGTTCAAAGTCCTGTGCCAGAATAACAGTAGTTTGATCCGGATTTTTTTCTCCATTTTTTTATAATTTTTTAGTGGATTTTTAAGATAAACATATTTAGTTGTATCATGTTCCATTCAAATACTAACTCATTAATTCAAGAGGTTGAGCAACAACTCGATATCTGGTTTCATTCGAACTCAAAACCTTAATCTTTCTATTTTATAGAAAATATTAGTGAGCTACAAGCTCGTATGTAATAACTATAAATTCAAATTGGTTTAATTAGCAGATCTACTAAAGAAACCCTCTTAAGGCTTGTCTTGGCCCGTCTAAATAATACTGGGCTTTGAAAAATTAAACTCGAACTCAACTCATCCAATTAACAGATCTACAAATATAAATAATTATGCTTTTAGATAATACAAAGAGTCGTTCTAAAGAAGGAAAAAAACGCAATTAGTAATATATATATATATACTATATAGTATGTCGTACGTACTCAAACAATATTTCATATGTTGCATGATAATTCAAAAATATTGAGATAGTTGGCATCTAGCATATTATGGTGGACAGTTGGTGTTCTTATTCCAAAAAGTTATGATGGGTCAAAATCACTCCCATGATCAATCGCCAATTTGAGATGTGTACAACCCTTGGGTACCATGATGGATCAAGGCAAGAGAAAAGAGAAACCGAAGTGCTAGTAGCCTAGTACTACCCCCTATCTCATTTCCATTTGCCACTATGACAATTCATGAAAAAAATCCTCAGAGCTAAGAGAAAAAAATAATTCATCACGAAGAAACTTTGGTTAAGTAATTATTTTAACCCTTACGATTTATGTCTAATTAAATTAACTTCACTCGTATTTTTTAAAATGCATTATTTACATACCATGTTTGGTACTATAATTTAAGTCGGTTTTCAAACATTTTATTATTAAGCACTCCCTCTGGTTCCAAATAAATGACTTCCTCGCATCCCAATATTCAGTAAGTTTAACACTAAAAATACAAGTAAAAGTAAAAGCTAAAACTACGTTTATTTGAAACCGGAGAAAGTATTATTTTTTTTATAAAAAAAAAATGTGTACAACCCATGAAGGAAGTACGCGAGAATTTCCCTTACATAAAAGCAGAGCAATGATATGTGCAATTTGTACAAACCCCCTGAATTTCAATGCACACAAAATGACGAAAAGTAAGATAAGGACTTGAACTATCTCGTCATTTGTTATCTCGCATAATATCTTTACTTTTCTTTTCCCCCGCTTGATGCTGCGAATCCGCTCTAAAATCTAGGACCCGATTGACAGGCTATTTGGGCCCATAACGACCCGGAAAAACCTAAGGCTAAGCCCGTGCCCACCAAACTTCTAAACCAGATGGTCCAGATCTAGTGGCGGCTTCATAATTCTCTCGCGTTTCAGAGGCGACAGCAAACTCGCCGCAGCAGAAGAGCAACCCAGACCGGATTCTGAGCCTCCCGGTTCAATCCCGGCTCGGCAGAGCGGGCAGTTAGAGTGAGAGTAAAACCACATATCAATACACTCCACGTGGAAAGCGTGTCGACAGTTGGGCAGCACTCGCCCTTTCTCATCGTCTTTAAATTCGGATAAGCACACGGCGCAGTCGAGCGGCGCGTGGGCGGCTTTGGAGAGGTAGAAAAAAGTAGGGAGAGCTTTTAGGATTGACAAGTCGAGACCTTGTTGGGGTTTAATGTTGTTGGTTGGGATGGGAGGGAGGCGGTGGTTGTTGCTGTTGGAGGCGGAGGGGTGGTGGCGCGTGCGGTGTTTGAAGAACCAGCGCGCGTAGGTGTGAAAGCATAACATAAGGAGTACGGCTGCGGAGAGAATGATGACTGAAGAGACCATGATTTTTCCGTTGAGGACATAGTTGTCGCTATTAGAAATGAGGTTTACATTTTTTTTGTCGGCCATTAGAGAGGATTAGAGATTGGTAAACAATAAGCAAAATGAGAAGTTTTATTAAGTGGGTTTTCAGTTTTATAGAAGGAAGGGAAAGAAGCTTTGAAGTGGAGGAAAGGAAAGGGACGAGGAAAGTTCCTATGGATGGGTTTTGGAGTTTTGGGGTGGCTGCAGAATTCTGTCAGTACTTTATATTCTTCGGTAGGGACTCTCGCACCAAATCAAAATCTCACACAGTTCTTATTTTTTCCACGTAGAAACTCGAGTAAAAATTCAAATTTCACTTCATATTTATAAAAAAAATTACAAATAATAATAATTACCTTTATTTTATTATCGATACTACTTCAAAAATTAATCTCTTTTATGAATTGTCGAGTTTTTATTCTTTTAGATTCGAACTAAAAAATTTTAACAATACCTCGGCATTGTTTGTCAAGTAGAAGAGGTAATGGCTCGTCAACTTGATGGATATGGATAAAACTTGTTTGGAAAAAGTGAATGAGCACACCACACTACACCCATCAAAATCCAAAATAAGAGGGGGGCTTCACGTGATCTTGTTTTGGCGCCTAAAACTTTGAACTTCTTTTTCCATTGCTTCATGTCAAGTTCACCATTAGAGGGGAACAATATAATGAGGGCAAGGACGGATCCAGGGGGGGCCACCGTGGGCTGATGCCCACCCTGGGCTAATGGAAAAAAAAAATTTAGTATATAGCTCAGCCCAAATCTCTAATCTAACCCACCCTAAATTAATTGTCTTATTGAGTAAATTGATACCCAATCTGTTGTTAAATAATTAGTGCTACATCTCTAGATTAATTACATATCCTCAATTTCACAAATCGATTAACGGTTTGCTCCAATCTTGCATTTTAAATTAATTAGCCAAAATTTCGTATTTTTAAAATTAAATTTTGGTCGTCCATCAATCGAATATTTCGTACGAATTGGTGAATCGGCGATTGATTTTAAAATATTTTAGTCGACTCCGTTTTTTATTTTGTGGTTGTTGGTCGGGATCAAATATTTTAGCCTTAATATTTGTTTTTGTAGATATGGACAAATATTTGATTAAACCATCTACTCAAACACCATCAAATGTTGGTAGACCAAGGTGGAAAGGTGAGCAAATTTCCAATCTACATCATTATCAAGTTGATTTATTTTATCAAGTCATTGATATGCAACTTCATGAGCTTAATAATCGATTTGATGAGAGGAATAGCGAATTACTCCTTTGTGTGGCATGCTTAAATCCAAGAGACTCCTTTGTTGCTTTCAATAAGGAGAAATTGCTTCAATTGACTCAATTTTATCAAGTTATCTAAATATTTGTTATTTAGTGACGGATACAAATACTCTTAAGCATTTGTTCAATTTTTCGTTCAGCTCGTTTGGTTTCCCTTTAAAATACCCCAAAACTTTTTGATTGGCAAACCCCCGCCCCCCTGAAAATCATTCCTGGATCCGTCCCTGAATGAGGGTTATAAGTTGTTTGCCAATCATTCAAATCCATTTGATCTTTTTTTCGATGTGTTTTTTTCAAAGGGAAAATATTATTAATTTAAATAAGAAATAATAAAAATTTGGATAGGGAGGATTTCCAATCCGAAATTCTTCCACACCATAAATAAGTGCTTTTTTTTTTCAATGTACGAGCAATTGAATTAGCTTCCCTACGAATGTGTGAGAAGTTACAACATTCAAAAATCTAAGCACACACCGATATGTCACAAGCCATAATGCTAATAAGGGATTGAGGATATCTCTGTGGGTGTGTTTGGATGTGAATATATATTAGAATGTATTTATACATTACCAGTATATAATGTCAGTCCATTCACTTACTCACATAACACGTGTATTAAACTCTTAATAAATCATTAATCCGTGAGAGTCATTAATTACAAAATCACGTACTTATTAATTAGAACAAAGATTATATGTACACATTTTTAGTTTATTCTTTATTCATTAATAAGTGAGATGATATTATTTTAGGGTTTTTACTATATTCGGCGTTATTATTTTTGGGTTTTCTTACGGCCTTCACACACTATTGTGCATTTTATGCATTTATTTGTAAAATCATACCGTGTATTAAAGAGGTTGGCAAAATTTAAAACTTACTTCTGAAATTGTTATTGAGTAACCTACTAATAATGTATAAACTATAGAAGCTTTGTTAACGAGTCCTTCAAATTTTTCTAGGATTTTCGAGTATAAAATAAACACAAGAATGATATTTTCTTGAGAATTATAAATGCTACAAACGTAAAAAAACTAACATTTTCTACGATCATTCTCCTACGTATCATTTTCCCTTAAAAGAATGATTTTAAGAAGCTTGAGTTAGTGATTTAAGGATTAATTTTTTTATAAACTAAAAGAAAATCCCACATCAATCAACGTAAATTGTTTACAGACAAAAAGAAACACTTATCACTAAAACTTTCAAACACTATAAGTCTATGTAAAAAAAAAATGCAGAATAAGCCCATATTAGGGTTGTTTACGAACGGAGATTTTTTTTAAAAAAGTTCTGATTTTCAGAAAACTAAAGATATTTTAGAAATTATTGTTTAAGTAACAGCTTTTTCCAAAATGAAAAAATCTCTAAAAAATCTCTAAAACAAAGATTTTTCTAAATTAACACTAAAAATTAGAAACGTATAAAATGGAGTTTTCCAATTTTTCCAAAACTATTTTTCTAATTTTTTTTATAACTCCTACTCTGTCAAAAGTGTTCATACTTTTCTTCATCCTTTTCTTTTCTTTTCATCCGCTCCTCCTCCACCGACTCTCCACCGCCACCACAACGTCCTCTTCGGCGTCATCTCATTTTATATTTTTCTTGTTTGCAACTTTTGGTCTAATGATGTTTATATATTGGAGGTATTAGCTTAGTATGACTCAGAATTCAAATAGCTTTATATATAAAAAAATCAGTATATTCATAGGATTTCTTTTCATTCAAACAATTATATATTTGGAAATAACTTTTTTTAGTAATTTATTTTTGTTTCATATTATTAGGTAATTGAATCACAATTATCCATGGACTTAATAACTTAAAATTAATTATATTCGCATTGTGTACATCATATAATAGACATGTAACTCATTAATTATTTTACTGGTAATAAAAATATTATTAGAGTCATAAATTGAATCTCACCTCACCTCTGTTGTATTAAATGATTTTCGTGGATGATGAAGGATAACAAGAAAATATGCATTGTTTAACTATCAACATTCGTCATTGAGAAATATGATTGAAAGGGCTTTTGGCGTCCTGAAAGCTAGATTTTCAATCTTAAAGTCCATTCCAAATTATCATCTTCATCGTTAAAGGCAAATACCTCTAGCTTGTTGTGCACTACACAAATTAAAATGGATTAGTGTTTAGTTTATTAATCTTCTAAAAAAATGACTGCATAATTTTTTAATTAAAATCAAATTGATTGAACAAAATTAGTAGTTTTCGTTTTTAAAAAAAGAAAAAATAATTGTTAGGTATTAGGTGAAAATTTTCCAAAGTTAAAAATTTTCGAGTTTTTTAAAGCTGAAAATTTTCACATTTAATACTACGTGAACACGATTTTCAATTTTCTACTGTTTTTTAAAATCAAAAATATTTCAAAAAAATAGAGAAAAAAAAAATAGATTTTTCCGTTCGTAAACGCACCTTTAATTTCCCTACTGTAGAGATCAAAGCCCAACTTCGCCGGCCCTCTTCCAAGTTCCAACAACTGTTATGCAAATCTCGCCGTGTACATTTATTAAGTTTGGTCGAAACTCGTAACCCAATCTTTAAAAAGGCAACGATTAGGAAAGAGAATAATTTATCGAAATTATTATAAATAATATATAATTAGGATATATAGAAATAATACAGTGGCCTAAAAGTATATAAAAAATTAAAAAACCAAAATGTTAACAAATAAAAGTTATGGTGATGGAAAGGATGCCATGCCGGTGGCATATCTGATAAAAAGAAAAAGAAAACATGGTTGTCGTTTCGTTTTACACACAGAAAAGAGGGGACAGCACAAAAGCTCTGGTCAGAAAAGAAAAAGAAAGGCGGATAAAAAGCAACGAGATGAGACGAGCGCCAAACGCACAAAGAGAAGGGACGGATAAATACGGTACTGCCGGGCCGCCGGCTGTCACAGCCACATGGACACAACTTAAGACGTGCAGGACTGAGCCTGATAATAATAATTAAGTAAAGGGCATAGAACAATTAATAAATTTGAATAATACCATAATTTAGTCGGTAGCTATATTATATATACCCTCCCGTCACTTCCAGAGCAAGAAAAGCGTGACGGATAGATAGCGATTAGAAGAGATGGAGAAGATAGAGCACAAAACCGTAGCCACAAATGGCATCAAAATGCACGCGGCAACCATCGGCACTGGTCCAGCAATCCTTTTTCTCCACGGATTCCCTGAGCTCTGGTACTCGTGGCGCCACCAGCTCCTCACCCTTTCCTCACTCGGATACCGTTGCATCGCTCCCGATCTTCGCGGTTACGGCGACACCGACGCGCCCGAGCCCGTGGGTGAGTACACAGCCCTCCACATCGTCGGCGATCTCGTCGGGCTTCTCGACGCGCTGGAGATCCAAGAACCAGTGTTCTTGGTTGCGCATGACTGGGGTGCCATAATCGCTTGGTATTTTTGCATGTTTAGGCCTGATAGAATCAAGGCCTTGGTCAATACTAGCGTCCCGTTCATGCCTAGGCACCCACAAGTACCGCCTGTGGATGGGTTTAGAGCCAAGTTAGGTGATGATTTCTACATGTGCAGGTTTCAGGTACAGTTAATTTAATTATTCTTTCCAATATAATAATTAGACTGGATCTTTTAATTATCTCCTACAAGAAGAATATAATTAACAATTAATTTACTAGAATTAGATTATTTTTTTTCATGGATTGACTAGTATTAGATTGACATCCGGCATGCGGTCATGTTATTATATCTGCCGATGGCAATCAGAACTCGATTATTGCAATTTGCAGGAGCCAGGAGAGGCTGAGGAGGATTTTGCACAAGTAGAGACCGGAAAGCTGATGGCGAAAGTTCTGACAATGAGAGACCCAAGCCCACCAATAATACCAAAAGGAAAAGGTTTTAGTTCGCTACCGGATCCTCCAAGCTTGCCTTCATGGCTAACACAAGAAGATATCGATTATTACGCGACCAAATTCAACAAGACAGGCTTCACCGGAGGACTCAATTATTATCGAGCCTACAACCAGTATACAGATCAATCATTGAGTTTTTGTTTTTGGGTCTTTCGATTTTTATTTATGAAAATATTGATGAGTTTTTTTTTTTTTTTTTTTTTGGGTGTTACAGATCTTGGAAGCTGACGGCGGCATGGTCCGGGGCGAAAATTAATGTACCTGTAAAGTTTATAATTGGAGACCTGGATCTTGTTTACCATTTCCCAGGAGTAAAGGAGTTCATCCATGATGGGATGAAAAAGGAAGTGCCACTCTTGCAAGAAGTGGTGGTGATGGAAGGAGTGGCTCACTTTCTCAACCAAGAAAAAGCAGATGAAGTCAGCAATCTCATTTATGATTTTGTTAAGTTGTTTTAAAATAATTTGAGATCGTCAATAAACATGTCGCTAATTGATTATTTTGTTGGTAATAAAAGTATCGATAGAAATTCGATCCATATTTGAATTTTAAATCGTTCGTAAAAAACAGTTGTGATAAAAAAAAAATTAAGTTGTTTTAAAAAGCAGTTTTGAATTCAATAACGTGCTCGATCGCTCTAGACAAGGATATTTCAACATTTTGTATCCTGTATTCTTCCTTATTCTACAAATTATGTGTCACGTACAGTGAAAATAGAACAAACAAACAAGTCAATTGAAAGAACGTGAATTTCCAAGAAGAATTCTGTACCCAATTAAGAGCCGGCCGGGCCAGCTTCTACCTGGTCATGGGCCTTGGCCTGCCGAGCGACAGTTAGATAATCGCCTTTATAACCGCCTCTATTCACTACTTTTTCGTTTCTTTCCACCGCTACGGCGCAACTACCTCTCCCAAGTACCTACCGGCGATGTCTAAAGATGAATAATAACCGTCGGTACAGATTTAAAAAATCGAATCTACAGGACTTCACAGGCGGCTCAAAACCGCCGCTAGGTGTTTTCTACCGGCAGTAAATACCACCGTAAAGTTCGCCAGTATTGTATGGTTTAGATTTCTACCAACAATATTTGTTCTGGAATAACTATTTTGGAAAAAACAGGGACTAAAACAACTTTAATTAACTGTTATTCAAAGTTATAATTGAGAAGTTGGAGGATCGAATATTAGTTTGCTAACGGAGAAAGAAGTTGGATATCAACTTAGCTAACAGAACAAAAATTTGGTGCATTTCTGGCGGACTAAATTTTTTTTTTTTGACGGGTGGCGGACTAAATATTGGATGCTTAATTAAGATAGAGAAAAATATGGATGTGAATATAACATTTTCTAAAAAAAATTATTTTTGTATTGGTAAAAGAAGAATGAGAGCGACGTTGATGATGAAGCGAAAGGGAGAAAAAATTATATATATATATACAACGCATGGTTCTTGAACAACGCATCTGCAAATTAGCAAATAAAATATGTAGGCACAACACAGACGGTTTAACAAGATGTTTAACGTTTGTATTTTTATTTTTTTTAGATTTTAAAGTTTTATTTAACTTGTTTATTTCAGTATTTAATGTTGATTCTGTTTAGGGGTGTAACCACTCCGATTCGGTCCAGTTTTGGGTTTAGAATTGGATTGAACCGAAAATGTCCGGTTCTGATGGGCCTGGAACTGGACTGAAGGTCCAATTTCGGTTTTTTTCTTAATATAATTAATTAAAAATATATATTATATTAAACCACCCAGGTCAATGGGCCAACCCAGCAGCCCAACCTAAAATATTTTGTAAAGGAATGCGTGGGAGGGGAGGGGATTCGAACCCCCTCCCTTTAGCTTAGAACTAAAGTTTTTAACCACTAAAGCAAATGAAACTTCTAATATATATTGCATATATATTTATTTATTTGGAGTTGGAATATGCGTTTTCATTAAACACTAAGATGATGTGTTTTTGTTCAAAACGG
Source organism: Viola odorata (assembly GCA_963691705.1). Classification (NCBI taxonomy): domain Eukaryota; kingdom Viridiplantae; phylum Streptophyta; class Magnoliopsida; order Malpighiales; family Violaceae; genus Viola; species Viola odorata. The sequence continues at coordinate 58,476,499 of OY829541.1, forward strand.
TGTCGTTTTGAAAGAAAATATAACGAAATAAAGAACTTTTTTCATTTCTTAGTTTTATTATAGGGAATCTATATGTTTTTATTTTCTTTCAAGTGGTTTATTGGAATTGAAATTGTGTTATAATGATAATAATATATTTTTTAAAATGATAATATTATTGTTAATTATATTAATAGTTAGATAGCTAAGTTTTTAACAACATATCAATAATAAGAGTTTGTCATGAATTTATAAATAAAACTCTTATAATATATTTTTTTCTATTGACAAGATTCGAATTTGAACCATATTTAATTTATTAAAAAATATAATAAATTAATATTTTAAAAAAATCACGCTATATATCATTAATTGTCATTAAATATTACAAGAATATAAGTTACATTTCTCGATTTATTCATAACGTTGTTTATCAAGAATAAATAACTTGTTGAAGCCAAAGTTAGTTTTTAATTTTTTGTACGATGTGTTAAGATTAATATCATCTTTCAATTAACTATTTTCAATTGATCTATAGTCTAATATATAAAACCACGACTCCTTGAGAGTTTTTTTTTCTCTTAATTAAATATCTTATTTTTTTTTTTTAAAATCCAATTATACAAAACACATGTTTCATTTGATATTTTTACGACTTGTTTGGTTGCCCCTAATGTACCACAAGAAATGTGAATGGATTCAATGGAGGTAGGGAGTGATAATTATGGAGTATGTCTTAATATGTTTAGTATCCTACCACTAGAAATGAGAATAAAAAAGTTTGAATGACTCGTTATTTTGATTTGGTATGAATGACAATGAAAGTAAATTTCTATTTTACCTTTTATTTCCATGGAATTATTATTATATATATTTAATAATACAATTCATTAATTATATTATTGAATAATTTATATATAAATTTATTGAATAAAATATAAATATTAAATTTCACATGAAATATCAGTCAAATATTGTATAAAAATTCATTAAATTAATTATAAATTAAAAAATTATTAGCTAACTATTACAAACAAATAATTAATTTTTTTAATATTTTAAATCTTACTTGATAAAAAGTTAATAAATAATGAGATTTATCCTTTAGTCACACTTGGTGTTTGTGAAATTAAACTATTTATACCTTTTTGTATCCAATTTAAAATATATACCATTTATTTTGTGGAGATAAATAAAAAAAATTAAAAAGTATAAAGAAAAGCAGCGCAGCCAGCAGCCCAGCCTAGCACAGAAGGAAAAATAATTTTGACGGGAATCCCCTTCCCTTTAGTGAGGGAACTCAACCTTTTGCCACTGAGCCAAAGTGTTAACTTGATATAAGTATGCATATACAAATATTTATATATATATATATATAAATTTTCGGTTCTCTCGGTTCTACGGTTCGATTTACTGGTTTTGACAGTGGCAGAACTGGATAGAACCGGAAATTTCCGGTTCTTTTTGGGACAGAACCGAAAATTTTCAGTTCGGTCTGATTCGGTACAAAATGCTCCGATTTCGATTCGGTTTTCGGTTCAATCCGGTTTTCTTACACCCTTAACTCTGTTTGTTTAATTCATACCATTTCGTAAATAAAATAAAATGAGAAGATAAATGTTATCTTGTTGACCCATTTGTAAAGTAAGCTTATAACAGTAAAAAACGGAAAAAAGAAAAAACTCATCAATATGTATTTTTTTAACGAAAAACAGTAATGTACTATTGTTCAATATATTTTCTAATTTTGGAACTACCAATTTGTTTATATTTAAGTATCACCTGTCAGTATTTTTTTTTTCAATTATGAAAATAATTAAGAGCTAATCATAGTCATTATGGGTGTTCGTGGGTAGGGTGGGGACGGTTTTTGTCAAACTCTATCACCAATTCGTATTTAGTCAGCTTAGAAATTTACATATTCTATTCTACATTTAAATTTTAAAAATATTGCTATAGTCGAGTTAAGTAGGGACCGATATTATCAAACAGATTGAGTGGGTTGGCTGAATTAAATTTTATTATCATAATTTAATATTTAAAAGAAATATTTGATTTAGAAGTTAAGTTTGAAATAAATTTTCAAAGTGAATGCATCAAAACATTGAGTTTTAGTTTAGGAGTATTTATTTGTCTACAAACTAAACTTTTGTAAGGGTATTTCAAACATAAAAATTAATATTTGATGAAGAAAATTTGTATTTAAATGATATTAGTAGACACTTTTTTTTTAAGATTGTAATTTTTACACGTGTAATTATTTATGCGGTGGGTTGATTTTTTCCGGATACTATTCTATATTTATTAGTACGAGTCGACTATATCCAGGGTTAATTTTGTGCAGGAAAGATCGAGTTGAGATTTGAACGAATCGGGCAGATTATAAGGGTTGATAAAACACCTCTAATAGTGATAGTGACGGTCAGAGATGCATTTCCGCCGTCAACTCTGTTCATTCAATCGAATCGAATCGAATCGATGAGTTCCCACTTCCTTGAAATCCTATCCTCCATTTTTGTCCTTTTCTTCACACTTTTCAAAGCATCAATTGGTACTAAACCATTTCTGAAAATCCTAAAAACACCAAATTAATTAGCATCACCGATCCGATCGCACGAATCCAAACCATGGACAAGATCCAGCACACAAAAGTGGCCACCAACGGCATCAACATGCACATCGCATCAATCGGGTCGGGTCCAGCGATCCTTTTCCTACACGGTTTCCCGGAGCTTTGGTACTCGTGGCGCCACCAGCTCCTCTCCCTCTCTTCCCTCGGCTACAGCTGCATAGCACCCGATCTTCGCGGTTTCGGCGACACCGACGCGCCGGAGTCGGCGGCACAGTACACTATGCTCCACTTGGTCGGTGACCTTGTTGGGCTGCTTGACGCGCTCGGGATCGATCAGGTGTTTCTGGTGGGCCATGATTGGGGGGCGGTTGTTGCTTGGAATTTTTGCCTGCTCAGGCCCGATAGAGTCAAGGCCTTGGTCAACACCAGCGTCGTGTTTCAACCGCGGAATCCGCGTAAGAAACCGCTTCAGGCTTCTAGAGAATTGTTTGGCGATGATTATTATATGCTCCGGTTTCAGGTGAGTGATTTCCTATTAATAATAATTAAAATAGTAATTTACTACTGTATTTCTTATTTTGCTGTTATTGAAAAAGAAATCGCTTATTTTTGTTAAAATATAATAATAATAATTAGTTACTTGCTAATTGCCATTAATGCACCTCGAGCAAGAGCAACTGACCTACTACAAATTTATGAGGAAAAGAGAGAGGTAGGTTAGGCTGTACCAACAGCATCATCAATGAACTTTAGGAATTAAATTATCTTGACTTTTTATTTTGCTAATTTGGAAAGAATTAATGTCTGCAGGAAAAAAGAAAAGAGATCAATTCGGTAGCATGATGCTTAGTTTCTTGTTTCTACGCTTCTGTAAAAGCTTTTAATTGTGTCTCAGGAACCTGGAGAGGCAGAGGAGGACTTTGCTCAAGTTGATACTGCTAAACTGATTAGAATATTCCTTGCATCCTCCAGTCCAAAGGCTCCTTGTATACCCAAGGAGAAAGGATTCAGAAGTCTACCGGACCCTACGAATTTGCCTCCTTGGCTTTCAGCAGAAGATGTTGATTACTACGCCAGAAAATTCAACCAGACAGGCTTCACCGGAGGGTTGAACTACTACCGATGTTTGGACCTGTATGTTCTGCAAATTTTGTCTTGCCTTGCTTCAATTCTATGATTTCTATTACTTTTCGGTGAACGAAGAGACTGAAGTTGTTTTCTCGCTTTGTTGCAGAAACTGGGAGTTGATGGCGCCCTGGACTGGGACACAAATCAAAGTGCCGGTTAAGTTTATTGTGGGCGACCTGGACATAACCTATAACGTTCCTGGCGTTAAGGAGTTTATACACAATGGCCGCATCAAAAGATTCGTTCCGTTCTTGCAAGAAGTGGTGGTGATGGAAGGAGTGGCTCACTTTCTCAACCAAGAAAAGGCAGATGAAGTGAGTGCTCATATATATGACTTCATCTCCAAGTTCCAAGTTAGGCACTAGTTATATATACTCAAATGTGGTTGTGTTGCTGTTTTCATCACTTACCATGTTTCACAAACTGTTTTTTTTTTTATAACATTTTTCTTAATGATATTTGAATTATTAAACGCTACGACCTCACAAGACCGTAATTTTGTTACAGAAAGCCGAAGATGAACAAAACACATCTATATCTACTACAGCCACAGCTACCCAGCATTTCAGTCAATCTGACTGAGTTTTTGGCTATTTCAATCCGATTCCTAATATTCCAAGTTTCAGAATTAAATGGTGGTTCAGACACGTAGATCAGATGTCTAGCGTAACCATGTCTCGAATTCGAGCCAGTTACCACCCTTCGGAGCCTGCTTTCCCCCAGAATTGCGTGACCAAAATTCACACAATTTTAAGTTACCAAAAAATGATTCAGACTGATATATAGAAAATGGATTCAAAATAGTAAGCAGCAACGGCATATCATAGATTTCTAGCTCAGAAACGAAGTAATTAGTGGGTGTCAAAATCGTCTGCCAGTCTAGAACATTAAAAATGCTACTGAAACAATATGCACCCAAGTAAAATAAAACCAAATTGAACAGTGGTTTATCCATCAATCTGGTTCGGTTTCGGACAGCTTATCTATTCTTTCTGACCAAATTTGAGCACTCAAACCCTGAAGCCTTTGCTGTTCCTTTTTCCTCTGGCTTTCTCGAATTTTCTTCCCTTAGCTCGTACATAAGGTTTGGTATGGCTGTGGGGCACACCAGGAGCTGGTCCAAAGTGCCTCTCAGCTTCACGGGCCTTCTTGGGACCCCTGAGTAGCACCTGCCGTAATGATGGACAAAGTTAGTTTCATGTTCAAGTTTCGCTGTACTTTCCGCAAAACCAGATATATAAAGAGAAAAAAAGAGCAATTGGCTATAGCAATAACAACTAAACAAAAGCCCCTTCATCACTACAAACCTATTCATACAATATAAAGCGTAAGACTGTAGACAACTCTTTAGAATGATGACAATCCCAACCAACCTAAAGGGAATGGAGACAAGTGCAACCCTAGAACAGATAAACCACCCAGCAATGCAAGCACAGATAGAAAAGGCTTGTTATCTATGAATTTCTTTCTGGACATAAACTTTTTATTCAAATAGCTATAACTTATTCTAAAGATTTGTGGAAATGTTAGTTTGAAAAAACTACTGTAGATAGGGGAATCCAAACAAATGGAAATGGTTTCGCACTGATAAGAGATCATTCTGCTCATCGTGTTGTTGTTGTTCAATAACCATTTCTTGGTACAAAGCATTTGGCAGTCATAAAATAGCTGATGCATTTGCAATACCAAACTAGTTATTAGGTTTTTGCTATTACTATAGAAAGCCGATGAAGAAAAAGAAAAGGCCAAAATCATAAAGTTCTGATTATACAATTAGCAAGTTAATCCATTGTGTAAACTCTGAAACATCATGCGTACATCATGCAGCTGACTAGTGTCAAGAGGATATAAAGTAATGAAGCCTTCGAACACTAATTAACAATAATTTGAAACTCTAACTCAATCAGGGGAATAAATTAACAAACATTACAGGTCACCTAGGATCACAATAATAGAAAGCAACAATTGAGGAAGTACATACAGTTTTCTGCCCAAGAGGTGCTCGAAGAGCAAGTTGATCAAAGGTCAGGCATTCCCCACCCGCTTTCTCAATCCTTGCCCTTGCAGTCTCAGTGAACTTTAGAGCAGTCACCTTCAAAGTAGGAACTTCATACACCCTAGTATCATCAGTTACGGTCCCAACAACAACAGCAATCTTACCTTCCTGCGCAAATCAAATATACCCACAATGCTGTAAGAAACAACAACAGCAATAATAACTAATAAATAAATAAATAGCTCAAAAACTGTACAGATTAAGAGAGAAAAAAAGCACCTTGCCCTCCATGAAATTGATCACGCGAGAAAGAGAGAGAGGAGCCTTGTTGACCTTGCTCATGAAAAGCCGTTTCAAAATCACGGCATTGAACTTGCTCCCAGTCCTCCTTACCAAAAACCGATACAACTGCCCCAAAGATCTTACATAAGCAACAGTGGATAAAAAGAAAAACAGAGAGAACTAGGTAGGTACCTTGACTAGGAGCTTCAAGTAGATGTCATCAGATTTTGGGGCACTGCGCTTCGTCTTCTTGCTCTTGCCGCCAGCTTTCAAATCTATACCCTGAAACAAAATACAAAAATGAGATTGTGATGGTGTAAAATGAATGTAAGCTTAATACAGAGCGTTAGGGTCTGGTAGAGAAGAGTACCATTTTCTTGATGTTTGGCTCCTGCAACTCGCAGCTGATGCGAGGAGAAAGATGTTAGGGTTTTGGGAAGGGCTACGGTTGGGGGAAAATCCGCTTCCTTTATGAATAAATAATACTCATTTGATTTTTTTATTTCCTCGAAAAATCCAAACAAACCAATGCGAAAATTTAGATATTTAACTGAAAAAAGAAAAGAAAGAATTATTTAAGAATTGATAAAAATAGATTTGTTAAACTAAACATATAAAAAAAATAGTAAAAATATTATTTTGTTTAATTTCAATAAAATATAGTTAATCAAATAATTTTTCTTCTTAGATTAAGCACTCATCACAATTTGGTTTGGTTTTTCAGGTGTAGAGATTTTTTTTTAAAATATGGTTATATTATTAATTATTATTATAATAATAAAAATTGACATATAATTTTATATTATAAAAATAATAAAAATATTTAACAGAGAAACACTTGAACTAAATAAGAATAATTTGTATCAAGTAATAAATAATTGGGGAATAAATAGTTTATATGAAAGCTTAAAGATATAATCAATGACTTTCATAATGCAGAGATCACGAATTTGAGTTTACTTATTTGTATTCCTAACTATGTAAAAGAAAAACCCTAAGGATATAGAGAGAAATTGATGGAGTGAAACGAGAAAGATACAAATGAGGACTATAGTGGTATGTTTGATAAACAAGAAAGACTTTGGTCGCAAAGTTACAGAAAAAAGTTTTAATGGATTATTTTGGAGATAAAAAAAAACGGTGGTGGCAAAATTGAACTTCTACTTCGTAATAAATATTTCACAAGATCTTACCACACGTAGACTTTTAAGTACAGCATTGCTAGCCATAATACCTAGATACTCCCTCCGTCCTTAATTGTTTGACGTTTTAGCCCATTTTCATTGGTTCTCAAACATTGACGTCCTCACCTTCCCGAGGTTGTTGTCCGTCGTTTGTGACGAGTTTGCCCTTATCCCATCTCCAAAACAAGCCTCTCTCTTCGTCTGCCATTCCACAAGATCTTACCACACGCAGACTTTTAATTACCACTCTCTGCTAGTTGATCTATGTGCTTGTGGGTATTAATCTAGATTACTTTGAATTAATTAATTTTTATCCTCTAAAATAAATAATTTAATTTTTCTTTTCTAAATTTTTTTTTTTTGAAAAGTATATTATGTTCAAAAAAGGGGAAAAAATACTCAAAAAGTATATTATTAAATATATTGTTATTTAAATCAATAAGTTGGTAGCTAATTAGTAGTATTTTTTATAAAATAAGGAGGGCAAAATATATATAAAAAATGCGAATTACTCTATAATTTATCTAATATTTTATTTTATGATAGTTTTTATCCCCACATGAAATATCTTGGTTAAATTATAACTTATTCCAAAAATTATAAAAACTCATGAAAATATAATAAAAATACAAAAAATTATACAAAATAAAAAAACATAATTAATTAAAAAATCAAATGATCAGAAAAATACAATAAAAATTTGAAATGCATAAAACTTATTTTAAAATAAAAAAAATAAAAAATTATAAAAGGTAAGTGTCCCTTGAGCAAAACATCAAGCATGAAAATAATGTGTAAGCTTAAGGGAGTTTGAGCGAAAAAGAGGAGTGAAGGATAAATAAATTACTTGTGTACAAGGAAGAATGTGAGGCTTGTTTTATTTCACTTGTGGTTCTTCTCCTCCGCCTTTTCTAGGTGACACGGCGCTAATCTCGGAGTAGATGTACCCTTTTTATATTTTCAAATGTTTTTAATGTTTTTATTGTATTTTTTCTGATTTATTTATTTATTTGTTTTTTGAATTTTTAATACTTTTGATATTTTCCTGTATTTTTATTATAAATTTTCTGATTTTTTATAACATTTTTTAATTTGTTATATAATTTGAATTTTTATAATTTTCTGAAGTTTTAGATTTTTAAATATGTTTTGGGTTTTTTATAATTTTTTGTTAAGAATATTAATATTTTAATGTTGTAACTTATTAGTTTAATGTAAAATTAGGGTGAAATTCAAAGAGCGTTAGATGAGGACACTTTTTTACAAATCAAGAATTGTTGAGGGGGTTGCTATTATTGACCCTTTATTTTTTCAGAATTATAATATTATCAAAGTTTTTTTTATTAGTTAAAATATTCATTTTTATATAAAGATAATAATGATATTTTGAATTATATTCAGCTGAAAGTGTTACAATAGTCGCTTTATATTTTTTTTATTACTTTAAATTTTATACTCACTAGAAATTGATATTTTAAATTTCAAAAACTTTAAGAAAAACAGAAGTGGATGAATAAAAAATTAGAGAGTTCAAGACTTTCATGTTCCTCCCTCACCTCCATTGCTTCTCTGCTCATCAATTGAAAAAAAGCAAAGTAAACCCACCTAAAAAGTTCACATCTATATCCACAAATTACACCCAGAAAGTGCCTTGACGGGTTTCATACTCGCCATCGTCGTCTCTCCTTCCTTGGGATCAATTTTGCTCAGAGTACTCAAAGTGTCATTACCCCTTCTTATATACACTATGTTCTTCTTTTTTTAGACAAACACTAAAAATAATTGATCCCAAGGAATAGGATTTGATTTTGACCAAAAATAATATAATCTCTAATTAGTTATAGAACTTGACTGGGAGAGCTAACCCTTCGTTATGCATGAAGCACCATTAGACTACCACTTAGACAATCCAACCACGCGCACCAAACTCGAAAAGTGGGCACCCAGAATAATTTTTAGCATTTTTTTGACCTTTTTTTTCTGTTCCAGCAAATTACGAAAATGAAAAATCAAGACTCAACATAAGAAAATGACAAGCGGAAAAAAAATCAAGAGCTAAAAAATAATGAAGAGCCCGGTTATAAAGCTTAGCCAGTTCTTTCTGCTACTGAAAATAAGTACTTATCTCATGGTATTCAAAAGTATACTGAATATCTAATTCTCTATTGTGGGCACTATACATAAACAGAGCTGATGAGACAATCTGATCTTTGGCATTGCAGTTTTATTGAGTCCATAACTAATGTACTAAAACAGCCAAAGATCGTACAAAGATGGAGGCTTTACACTAGGAAAAAAACCCAACTCCCAAAAACTACGAAAGCTGTTGAGCTCCACCAAAAGGCAGAGCCAAGACTGAACGGAACGAGAAAACTTAGCAATAAGTAAAAGTTAATTAGAGGTTCATGGCAAACGGCAAAACTCAATACTATTAAACATCACAGACAGGCACAATCCATAGCTAAAACCACAAATTCCACAGACCCAAAATTACTATCCCCATTGTCAAAACCAACGACTTGAATGCACCAATCGAGACTGCCACAAATGATAAATAGATGGGTCCAAATCCAAACACACCTGAAACTTAATTACCATCTATATTACCAACAATTGCAGAATTTTTTCATTGTATTAATGGCATCTAATTCATGGAAAAATAGATAATCTAGCAGCAACCAGTAAGTAGCCAAAACTTCAACAAGGAGCATCAGAGATCACAAATTGACCTGAACAAGTCTTCATAATTCATATCCTAACCAAAACAAGACCTAATTTAAAATCCCAAATAGATAAAAACTTGAATAAACACAGTACTACCATCTTCAATCCTCCTCCTCTCCCTCGTTTTCAGCAATATTGAAGTAACGCAACTCATAAACATTCCTTTCTTTGTTAGACGCAATCACGCGAAGCCAGTCCCTCACATTGTGCTTCTTCAAGTACTTCTTGGTCAAATACTTAAGATAACTGGAACGTAATAACAGCAACAATCAATACAAAGTATAAAATACTAATACATGAGTAGTATACGAATCATCAAATTAAAGCTTCAATAATAAGATTCTAAAAATCGGATTTTTCACACGGTATAAAACAGCAGCTGAAGTTAAAGGGTTTTACCGCTTGGAGAAATTGCTGTCAGATGTGACGGTGAGCTTGCTTTTCTCGCGAGTGACGGTGACGGAGTCGCCGAGAGCTCCGGCCTTGCCGCCGACCTTGATCCTTTCCTGGAGGAATTTCTCGAGGGAGGCAATATCCATGATTTTATCCTCCACGGGCTTACTGCAATCGACCACAAAAGACGCTCCTTTCTTCTTGCCCTTAGCTCCAGCTGCGGCTGTGCGACTCATTTTCGCTGGGATCTGCAGGTAGCTTGCCTAGGTGCACAGAGTTAAGGGAGAGAGTGTGTGTTGTGCGGAAAGGGTTAAGGAGGAGAGGATCTAGGGTTTTAATAAGATGCCAGGCACTACGGCATCGTTTTAGGCATCCACAAACTCTTACTTCGTTCTGTTTTTTTAACAAAAATAAATATCTAGTCATACAAATAATTCATTATGATCGTGAAGATCATTAGTACTTTGGGGCATTTTTTTCGTATAATTTAATTTGTAGTGAGGATGCAAATAAATTTAAATTTGGTATTATTATTTACTTTCGATCGAATTAAAAAGGGCAAAAAAACATTCTCGTTACCCAATTAGTTAATTTTAGACAATCTAACCACTCAATTTTTTCAAAATTAGACTAATAAACTACTCCTTCTAATTTTAACGTTAATTATGATAAAAATAGTTCTTAAATGGTCAACAAATTTACCAAATTTTCAACTTTGAGTCCCTACAAATTAAAAACTATTGAAGAGAATTTAAAAACCTAAAACATTGTCAAAAAAAATTAGTTTCAAATTCATTTTAGACAAAGTGGAGACCACTCACATTTTATTATTAAAAATAATTAAGGAATAAAAATAAATACTATAAATGTATTGAAATTTATGAAAACATGAAAAATAAATCTCAAGAAATATGAAAATTATAGAGGATGGACTCGCTATTTTTAAAGTACGATATGATCCTCATATTTATTTTTTTGTTTTAAATGGGATTTATTCAATTTAATTTTGTAGAATTTATAATCCATAAAAATTTAAATTATCTATGTTTGTTTCATTTAGTTTTAGATGTTAATAAACTTTTATTTTTTAATATATTTAATATTAAAGTGCGAGTGAGCCCATACAACCTGACATTTAAGAAAATTTTATTTCTTAACATTTTAGGATTTTTCTTATTACTATTTACATATTTTTTATTTATTATGAGTGGTACCCACTTGGCTTAAAAATGATGTTCGGAACATTTTCAATAAAAAATTATAAATAATACTCCCTCCGTTCACAATTAAGTGGCGAAAACCTACAGAAAGTTACTGTACACTTTACTTGACTTTTTAGTATTTATTTTACTGAAAATTACTGTGCTAAAAAGACAGTTATTTGTGGATAGAGGGAGTATATAGTTTTTTTTATAAAAAAAACTTAAATAATGTTTAAATCATTAAGACCAAATTTTAAACTTTAGACCACCTAATAACTATTTTAGTAAAAAACTAAGGTTAAAATTGGACAAAGTGGCTTAATGAGTCTAATTTAGGAAAGTTTGGTGACAAAATCGTTCCAATTTTTTAAAATGAAAAAATTATCCCAAATTGATAAAATGAATAAGGGGAGCGTCTTTTGTCCGACAAAAAATATATGGTTAAAAAAAACACCATGTACAATGTATGATTTTAGTTAGCCACATCAAATTAAGTTGACGTAGTAACCCACCTTTCACACCCTTCCCTCCCCCTTCTCTGTAATCATCAATATCATTCCTTTTAATTTTTACACAAAATATATTTTAAAAATTATTTTAATCACCCTTTGTCTTTTAGTTTTCTTTATTTACATATCTTCGTTTCAACTTTAGTTTATAAAATTGATTCAATGTTCGAGCATGTTGGGTGACATTTTTATGCAGTTTCATTTTAGATTTTCGAGATTTTACGAGACTTGAGACGATATTTGGAAGACAAATCAACTTTTGATTTTCTTGCCATGTAAAGTTCAAGTAGGTAAAACTGTTCTCTAGTCTAGATGGTTTCCTTAAGTTTCTTGATATGCTATGGGTGTGTTTTTTGAGAATTTTTTTTATAATGTTATTATTTGAGTTATGATCGTTAAATAAATTTAATAATTAATTAATAATTTTACAATTATAAAATTTATTTATTAAATAAATCTAATAATAAATCAGTAATATAATATTTAATTTAAAGTTACGTTATGTAACTGTAAATAGCCCATATTGAAGGAGTAGCTAGTTTTTCTTCGGTTTAACAAAATTAAACAAGAAGGATAAGATACGTTCTCAACAAAAGAATTTACGAGCATCACATTATATAAAAATAAGAAAATAATAAAAGACTTTACATTCCATGGGTGGCTGAATGGACTGGACCAACCCATGAAATATTGATGGGCCTTTCAATAAGCCCAAATATCTCCCTCAATAAACATCTTTCTCCGTATTGGTTTAAATAAAAAAAAAAGGTACATGTACATGAATTGATTGACTCATTTGGCACCTCTACTGAATAAATGGTTTAAAAGACACCTATACTTCTTACGTATGACACATTTGGCACCTCCCACGAACGGCGTCACCATTCTTCCGTTATCTAATGACGTGTCATGCCACGTCATAAACATGATGACGTGTCATGCCACATGGCAAATTCGACTCAAATCAGACTGAAACGGGTCTGGGCGCGGGCCATTTATTCGGGTCGTGAACGACGCGTCATCTACTTCACTTCATAAGAGTGAACGACGTCGTTCACTCTTTATTCTTTTCTTTTCTTCATTTTCTTTATTTTCTTTTCTTCATTCGTCATCTTCTTCGCTGTTTTCATTTCTTTCTTTTAAAAAGAAATTTCAATCCCAGTTCCAATTTTTGATCCATTCCTTGCCTGATCTCTCCCAAAAAACGCACCGAAGGAATGAAAGGAGCTGCCCTATTTTGTCCCTCCAAGTCCTCCCTCTTCTCCTCGTCTGCCCTTCCCCTTCACAGGTATTACCTCTCGCCCGCCCCCGTCAAAATTAACACAATAATTTCCTTTTTATTATTATCCCCTAATAATTAAACTCTTCAATTTCCTCATCTGGGCATCCAGTAGTTCCTTTCGTCTTCTTCATTACCTACTGTAACGTAGAATTCTTACTCTGCTCTACCTTTTACTGCTTCCGTGGGAGCTGTCTATGCACAATTCTGCTTTCTAAAGTGTGCCACTATTCCTACAATTTGTTAGTTTGACTTGTTGTGTTGTTCTGTGAATTGCATGTTGATTTGGGTCTTTTGTTGATTACGAGTTTGCACTTGATTTTTGTAGGGATTTCAATTTTTTTTATCTAGGAGTGTACTTGTTCTATTTTTTCACCGGGTTTGCTGTTTCTGGGTGTAAGTGGTGATTTGTTGTTCATGGAATGGTTGAATTTTATAGGGACACGTTCCTACTCTATTACCCATCGTGAAAATTGCATTATTTCTTTGGGTTTTAAGTTTGAATTGTAATGGCAAAGCATGATTCCATGAATGGGAGCAGTGGGGATTTTTTGTTGATGCACAATCAGTACTTGGACTGTAATGCTGACCTTGGATTGACAGGATCAGACGATCACCATAATTTGGATGTTGAGCAATTAGGTTTAGGAAATAGTCTTGATGAACACGGGCCTAGTATGGATGAGAGTAATAATGTGCATTATCTGGTTCCACAATGTGGGGATGTGGCATATGCTGATAGTTTCGAAGGGGGTGGATTAGGTTTTGGTGGAGATATCGACCCTGATCCTGATCAAGATTCTAGTAATCCTGAGTTTGTTGATGAGAAGTTGGCCCTTGGATTAAATCTTGCAGAGAACTGAGACTACCTGGGTTTGAGCTAAAATCAGGAGATGACTACCATGATGGATCCTCCTATTCATGTTGCAAAGCTTTCTGGTGTTCCCACATTCAAAGTTAAGACAATTAGAGGGGAACATAATTGTGGTGGACTTGCTCATCTTGGTCATCAACAAGCTTCTGTCCAATGGGTTGTAAATTGCATTGAATTCAATAAAAAGTATTGATTCGTTTACTCATGGTCTGTATTGTGTTTTTATTATTACATTTTATTATTATTATTATATATTTTATTATTATTAAATTATTATTTTTGTGTTTTTACGGTTTTTTTTTGTTTTTTTTGTGGAGAGATCAGGCAAGGAATGGATGAAAAATTGGAACTGGGATTGAAATCTCTTTTTAAAAGAAAGAAATGAAAACAAGGAAGAAGATGACCAATGAAGAAAAGAAAATAAAGAAAAATGAAGAAAAGAAAAGAATAAAGAGTGAACGATGAAGTGAAGTGGATAATGCGTCGTTCACGGCCCAAATAAATGACCCGTGCCTAGACCCGTTTTAGCCTGATTTGGGTCGAATTTGCCACGTGGTATACACGTCATCATGTTTATGACGTGGCATGACACGTCATCAGATAACGGAGGAATGGTGACGCCGTTCGTAGGAGGTGCCAAATGTGTCATACGTAAAAAGTACAGGTGCCTTTTAAACCGTTTTTTCAGTAGATATGCCAAATAAGTCAATCAATTCACATACATGTGCTTTTTTATTTATTTAAACCGTCCGTATTACCATTTGCTACATTTTTCCAAGACACCGTCCCGGGAGTATCGCGCCCGCCGTCGAACCGTCAAAATGTACGTTTTTTCGGTAAATGACAAAACTACCCCCAATTACTGTGAAATTAGTCAAACCAGACGAACATCCACCCAACCCAACCAACGTGCAACCTTTCCTATCTAGCCTGTCCAAATAACCACCCTCATCTGCTACACCCCCCTGATCTCTCTTCCTCCTAAATCATCTCGCCATAACCGTTAACTTGCTGCCATGCATTCCACCAAAGTCCGCCGCAAAGTAGCCCCGGCCAACGGTGACCTCGACAACTCCGCTGACAAGCAAGACCAGCTCCTGCTCTCTGCCGCCATCTACAACGGCGAGGACCTCGGCCCGTTTGTCCGCAAAGCCTTCGTATCCGGTAAACCCGAAACGCTCCTCCAGAGCCTCCGTCACTTCTCCCGCGCTAAAGAATCAGAAATCGAAGAAGTCTGCAAAGCTCACTACCAGGATTTCATCCTAGCCGTTGACGATCTCCGATCTCTTCTCTCTGATGTCGAATCACTCAAATCCTCGCTCTCCGATTCCAACTCCAAACTCCAATCCGTCGCTGGCCCGCTCTTGTCGTCTCTCGACTCGTATCTGGAGGCGCAAACGGTATCTCACAATGCAAACTTAGCTCTTAATTTGGTCTTCTTCTGTGTTAAGGTGTTAGACCTTTGCTCGCGTGCTAATCACCATTTAGCTCGCGACGACTTCTATATGGCTTTGAAATGCGTTGATTCAATTGAAAATGAGTTGTTAGATAAAATCCCTTCGGCTACTATTAAGAGAATGTTGGAGAAGAAGATACCGGAGATTCGTTCTCATATAGAGAGGAAAGTTAACAAGGAGTTTGGTGATTGGCTTGTTGAGATCCGTGTAGTAAGTAGGAATTTAGGTCAATTGGCGATTGGTCAAGCGTCAGTAGCGAGGCAGAGAGAAGAGGATCTTAGAATTAAGCAGAGGCAAGCTGAAGAGCAAACCCGGCTTAGTTTGAGAGATTGTGTGTATGCTTTGCAAGAGGATGATTTTGAGGATGGGGGTAGTGGTGAGATTGCGAATGATGGGAAGGAGAGTGCGTTGCTTGGGTTTGATTTGACTCCTCTGTATAGAGCTTATCATATACACCAGACGTTAGCTGCTGAAGATCGGTTTAAGCAGTACTATTTTGAGAATAGGAAGCTCCAATTGACTTCTGATTTTCAGGTTTCATCAATGACCCCATTTCTTGAATCACATCAAACTTTTTTTGCACAAATTGCAGGGTTCTTTATTGTGGAAGATAAGGTTTTGAGAACAGGTGGGGATTTGATTTCACGAATGGAAGTTGAGAATTTGTGGGAGACTGCAGTCAGTAAGATGTGTTCAGTGTTAGAGGATCAGTTCTCTAGGATGCAAACTGCTAATCATCTTTTATTGATAAAGGATTATGTTAGCTTGCTTGGAGTGACTCTGCGTAGATATGGTTATCCAGTGGATGCTTTGTTAGATGTTCTGAGTAAGCATAGGGATAAGTATCATGAATTATTGTTGTCTGATTGTCGCAAACAGATTGCAGAAGCCCTTGGTGCAGATAAGTTTGAGCAAATGCTGATGAAGAAAGAGTATGAGTATTCAATGAATGTGCTTTCATTTCAGATACAGACATCAGATATTGTTCCAGCTTTTCCTTATATTGCGCCATTTTCGTCCACTGTGCCTGATTGTTGTAGAATTGTGCGGTCTTTCATTGAAGATTCTGTGAGTTTTATGTCATATGGTGGGCAGCTTGATTTCTTTGAGGTTGTTAAAAAGTATTTGGACCGACTTTTGAGTGAGGTTTTGGATGGGGCTCTGCTAAAGCTTATTAATTCATCCATCCATGGAGTGTCTCAAGCTATGCAGGTTGCTGCAAATATGGCTGTGTTAGAACGTGCTTGTGATTTCTTCTTTCGCCATGCTGCACAGCTTTCAGGCATTCCCTTGCGAATGGCAGAGAGAAGTAGGAGGCAGTTCCCTCTAAATAATGCTCGAGATGCAGCTGAAGAAATGCTATCTGGGTTACTTAAGCAGAAAGTTGATGGTTTCATGTCTTTGATTGAGAATGTGAACTGGATGGCTGATGATCATGTACAAAGTGGAAATGAATATGTGAACGAGGTCATGATATATTTGGAAACTTTGGTTTCTACTGCTCAACAGATATTGCCAGCTCCTGTTCTTAAAAGGGTTATGCAAGATGTTCTTTGTCACATTTCTGAGACGATTGTTGGGGCTTTACTTGGGGATTCAGTTAAGAGGTTTTCTGTAAATGCTATCATGGGACTTGATGTAGATATCCGGCTGTTGGAGTCTTTTGCAGATACTCAAGCCTCCTTGCTCTCTGAAAGTGATGCACATCAGTTGAAAAATGCACTTGCAGAGGCAAGGCAAACGATTAATTTGCTTTTGAATAATCACCCAGAGAATTTTCTGAATCCTGTGATTAGGGAGCGGAGTTACAATAAATTAGACTACAGGAAAGTAATGATCATATCAGAGAAGTTGAGGGATCCTTCAGAACGTCTATTTGGAACATTTGGGAGCAGGGGAGCAAGGCAAAACCCAAAGAGGAAATCTCTGGATACATTGATAAAGAGACTCAAGGATGTCAGCTGATTTGGTACAAATCTGTATGTATGATCCCTGTTCTCTCCTTTAGTCCTGGTTCTTTCTTAGTTTTATTCATTTCAAATATTTCTCCTGATTGAATCAATTGATGTGAAAATCATGTTTTGTATTTATCATTTCCACACGTCAGATGCATTAGATTTGTTGTATTGGATTCTTTTGAGTTAAGTAATACGAAAGAGTGCTATTCCTTTTTGCTTCTGACATACATGGTTAGACTAGCATGAAAAGATTCAAGGGCCGCCAACTTCCTTTTCCTTTTTGGACAGGAAAAACTAAGAAATGGGATTGAAATAGAAATACAACAGGTAAAAATGGAAGCGAAGAAACCTAGCATGATAACATATAGATGGCAGGGTGTGGCAATTTGCGGTCATGCTTCTTGAGTTTTCTGTTTTATGCTAAACCTTTTCATGCCAGAGATTTTGTTATATATATTTCTGAAGGTTCGGCTAGCAACGGTTTAACATTTAATTAGTGCTAGCTGATTGTGGTCATAGGAGTGGAAGCTTAGTAGTAGTATATTGATCCAATTATCCTGTACTGTCCGTTATGTATTTTTTTACTGGTGAGAAATTAAGGACTTGTGGATAATAACTATTTGTGTTGTGAAACAAACGTGGGTGATGCACCGAAGTTCTGAATGATCTTTATATTTGTTTAGATTTGAGGCAAAGAAGTTACTAGTATGATATTATGTTAATTGGCTGCAGCTAAATGTTTTCTTGTTTTTAGTTTGTCGATGAAGTCATCTTAAATTGAGAGTAGAAATCAATGGTTGGACTTGTATGTATTAGGAGTGGAGCGATGCGGATAAGTTTGGGTTCATCGATGAAGAAATGGAGGTAAGAGGCAATTGAAAAAAAAGGTGGTTTTATGCTGTAGGTCCTTTGCCATCGCTCTTTGATAGTTGTTGTGATGAGCCCGCAAATAGGGTTGTCTTGCCAGGAACTCATCATCGTGATCTGTCTGCACTTTTTTTGTCTACGCTGGGCTTCTTTGAAGCCAACGATTTGTCACTACAGCTAGAGTTCTGGTCGAAAGATATTTTTCTCTTTCTGCTGTGCAACCTTTGCCCGCTTTTGAAGGTGACAAATCTTTTCTGGTCCTCCCTGATTATAAAGAAGAAGAAAAAAACACTCCTCTCGTCCTCGAAATGTCCATTCCACATTTAGACAACCTTTTGATCTATCAATATTTATTATAGAGTACTGAGTAGGTATGTAATGTAATCGATAATTTTAAAAAGTTACTCTAAATTCTAAAACGCATTGATACTGCTATTATGAGAATTAACACACAAAAATGAAAATTTGAGATCATTTTTAATGGTCAACTTTTATTAACATTACTAGTAAGTTATGATTTTTAAAATTATTAACGAATAGATTGGTCAATTTTTATTACTAAATATAAATAGAATAATTAATTTTTTATTAGTAATTGAGATTACTATCATTTTTATTATTATATGATCATAAAATATACAAATATGACATTACATTACATGGGATGGGGATATAATGGATCCCGAACCTGTAAACAGTAAAATACCCGTGACTTGTCGGCAATACCCGCTCACAAATGGGGGTGTTGAGCGGGTATTGGTAAAATAATTTCCACCAAAATAGTCAAACGTCACCCCTGCTGAGTCTGCTCACTCACTAACGTCGGTCGTACACTCACATTAACTCCCCACCTCCGCATATCGACCACTCATTTCTTATCAACTACTCCCTCTGTTTTTAGAAGACAAACGCCGGGAAGCAAATCACGGTATTTTAGGCACCTATAGGCTTGCTGTGGAAGCCCAGCATTATGTCAGTACTGTCTGTGACCGTGTGGCACACGCGGGCAAGAAAGGTTGTATTTAGGATTAAAAAATACCAAACGCACCGTCTTTCGTCTTTTTCTCTCCTTCCTCCTCTCATCATCCATCCAAAATTAAGGTACAGGTACAGTACAAGCGCGGAAAAATTCCCCAAAAATTTTGGCCTGAAATTTTGAGTTAATTTCCAAATTCAAATTGTGGCTGAAATTATTAAGGATGATATATTCCTTTCAGAATTCAAATTCCAGCAAAATCATGGAAATTATCAAGCAAAGAACCAACCATTAAGAGCCATTTTTGACAGTAAAAATCATTAGATTTCGTCAAGCAAAAACCAACCATTAAGCAGCAGATTTTTGACAGCAATTGGATCATTTAAATTGAGCGACGAACCAACGATTTATTCAAGCAACGAATCAACGAAACAAACAGCACTTTTGACAGCAATAACACCCAACGATTCAAGCCACCGAAAAACCATAAAATCCAGCCAATCAATGAAGTAAAATCAGAGCCGCAAATTTGAAAGAAAAACAAGCAGAAAATCATGCCAGTAAACCAATCAATTAATAATTCAAACGAAATACCAGTGGATTAACAATCAAAGACCGCTCGTCTCCTACCTCCAGCAGCCGGCACCGGCGACCCAAATTAAAACCCAAAAATGAAAGAACAGCGTTCAAATTAAATAGATAAACACTACCCAACCCATCATCAATAAAACCCTCGGCCCAAACGGAAAAGAAAGACGCCCACCATCAGATCTAGTAAACTTTCTTCATCATCTTCCTTGACAGGTATCGGGCTGAGAATCTTCAGAAATATTGGGGATATACATGTCGTTCGAATCTTGAAATTAATCATAATAATCGGGTTGAGAATCCTCAAATAAATTCCCTCCATCAAGAGAGAGAAGAGAGGAATCTGAAGAAGAAAGAAGAAGAAGATGGAGTGAAAGTGAATGGATGTCAGACTTTTCTGCCACTATTTTTATCCCTGCGTTGTCTTTGCCCTCATCTGTCAATACGACGTCGTTTAAAGGGCAAATGTGTAAAAAAAAAACAGCGTCAAGTAATTGTGGCATCAATTTTCAGCCTAAAACGTCTAATATATAAAGACAGAGGGAGTACTACTCTACTAGACGACCTTTGTCCAACCTACCCAGATCCATAACAATTTCAGATCTGAGCAACGAGATGGGTCTGTGCAACATCCCTCTCCCTCTTTTACTCATCTCCTTATTATCAGTAACTCTCTTCAATTCGACCTCTAGTGCCGACGACAAGCCATCCGCGTACCAAATCCTTCAAGAATACGGATTCCCACCGGGTCTTCTCCCGCAAGGAGTGACTGGGTACGAGCTAAACAGACAAACCGGCGAGTTCAAGGCGCATCTGAGCGGCGATTGCAAGTATTACATCGAAGGGTATCAGCTGGAGTACAAGCCGACCATTACAGGTGTGATTTCTAATAAGAGGGTCACCAATTTGAAAGGGGTTAAGGTTCATGTGGTCATTGTGTGGGTTGATATTGTGGAAGTGACTCTCAACGGAGACGAGCTTGGCTTCTCCGTCGGGATCGCGTCGGCGAACTTTCCGGCGGACAACTTTGCGGAGTGTCCCAGGTGTGGATGCGGTTTTGATTGCAATGCGGTGGCGGATGGCGGGCTCGTTTCTTCTTTCTAGGCTCATTTCACAGGAGTGCTCCATTTTTAGTGGGCCTCTTTTTAATATGTTGTGCTACTCTCTCTCTCTCTCTTTTTAATTTTCCTTTGGATAATAAACGGCCCAGGCCCTCTGCTGTATTCCGCACCACATGTATATATAATCTACTGTTTAAATTTAAAATTCTTTTTTTAAATACACTTACATTAAAGAAGTGATTTCCAGGATTTGATCAGACAGCACAAAGGAGCCAAAGATTTCATCTTTCCTCCAAAATGATCAAACAAACAAAAAAAAGAATCGATCAAACAAGGAAACCTAAAACCCAGATGTGTATTTAAGTAATCCAACCAGAACCCCATCTCATCAGTAAATTATCGCAGTTCAGGAAAAAAAAAGGAAAAAAAAAACATACCAGTAAAGTACAGTGTCATTTGTATTCATTCATCAATGGCTCTCCTTTACGCATTTCTCCTTCCCCTCCTCTTCTCAATCTCATTCTCACCCTCATCTGCAAACGACATGCCAACAACAACAGCATATGAAATTCTCCAACAATATGATTTTCCAATCGGTCTTCTTCCTACAGGAGTGGCAAGCTACGAACTCGACAAATCCACAGGAAAATTTTCAGTATACCTCAACAACATCTGCACTATCAAAATCAATTCGTACTCGCTGAAATACGAGTCCACCATTACGGGCATTATATCCAGCGGCAAACTCACGAGCATAAACGGCATCCAAGTGAACGCCCTTTCCAATTGGTTTAGTATCACCAAAGTGGAACACGATAAAGATAACCTAGTATTCTACGCGGGAATCTCGGCCAGTTTTCCTGTGAGTAATTTCTTTGCGAGCCCTGCTTGTGCATGATGCTAATTTGAGGATGGTTCAACATATTCTTCGGTGCCTCCTTTTTATAAGTGATTAATGCTTTACTCAAGTGTCCATCGTCTTTGGACATTGTCAGTCTTCTTTTTGTTTTCCCTTGTTGTAGAAAGAAATAAAAGATA
Organism: Viola odorata; assembly: GCA_963691705.1. Taxonomy (NCBI): domain Eukaryota; kingdom Viridiplantae; phylum Streptophyta; class Magnoliopsida; order Malpighiales; family Violaceae; genus Viola; species Viola odorata. Next base: position 58,498,566 of record OY829541.1, read on the forward strand.
GGTAATGACATTTTACACTTCTAACGGAAAAAAAATTCATAATAGATTCTCTACTTGTAGAAATTGACATTTTACACCCTCCGTCAATACATGGCGGTTAAGTGCTGACGTAAATTTTATTTTTCTTTTTGTAAATGCGTGTCATATAACACCAAAACATACCATCAAAACAACGTCGTTTTCATATGACTAACATAAAAAAGACACGGTTTTAATACCATCACAAAAAAAGGGAAAAAAATCCATCTCCTTCTTCCTCCCTCACCTACATGGCTACACCACCATCACAACAAGAACAAACAGTACTGTCCTTTTTTAATTTCTTTTTCTTTTCATTTACATAATCATCATCCTCGTCGTCCTAGAAGTGAGGCGGATTATTTTTTTATTCATTTAATTCTGAGTGAGGCTGACTCGACCCAAGGTTGAATCATCATTGACCCAGGACTCACATCCTTTACCTAGATTAATTGCATGGTAGATTGTAAATTTTATTAATTTATTTTTTGTAGTAAGAAAATGGTAATCTTTGATAGAACTAAATAACGAACTCATTGCAGTGCGATTTTGAATTCTGCAGAAAGAATCTGTTCTTTTATGTTTGCGCTTTGTGATATCCTCTTGGATAATACTGTTCCTTTGTTTCTATAGCAGTTATTTAAAATATCTCAAAGAAATGATAGGCGCACAACAATATTCTCCCCCAGAAGGTCGGTTGCACCAAGTAGACTATGCAATGGTTGGAGGCCATTGGAAATCAATGCAGGAACTGCCATCGGCATTTTGTCCGAAGATAGGGGTTGTCTTTGTTGGGGAGAAGAAGGTTACTTCTGAGCCCTAAAGACATCAACATCAACATCAACTGAGAATATGTTCAAGATTGATGAACATGTTACCAGTGTTGTGGTTGGCATAATGTCCGATGCTATTTGACTGAATGCTAATATGCTGAATTAATCACTATCTTTTCCTGTTATTTTGGATGGTGATTCCACTGATTGTATGCACTTTTCACCCCTTTTGCAGAGAGTAGGCTACAAAGCCTAAATATTAAAAAAATGCTGAAAAGTGGTACAAAGCTTGAAGTTCTGTGAAAGATGAGGAAAGAAGGCAGTAGCAAACTCAACATATTGATTTTGACCATGCTGGTTAATTGTTGCAAGCCTAAATTAATCAAACAGCCGCCAAAAGATCAAAGGAATTGTGAAGAGAAGGAAATTCAAAGACATGGGCTTAGGCCCATGATGAGAAGAGAGGGACGCGTACTGGATTGTGAAAGAATCATACTTTGTAATTAGTTGAAACATAATAATTAGTTTAATAGTTATTTAAATCCTATTTTCTAGGAATTTTAGTTGGACTTGGTTTGTTAAATAACCTAGCAGGAAAGAAAGAGAGATCATCTCTTCTTCCATGGAACTTGAGTTTTGACGGCTACTGTTCGTAATCTATCTATTTTATTTCTTCTTCTTTCTTTGATTTAATTAATTCATGCATAATAATTGCTTGCTTTAATTATGTTTTGTTCTAGCTAAGTCATTTATTCTTGGTAAAGGCTCTAGGGTCATGATTCGTTTGTTGTGAGATCAAATTAAGCTTCATAAAATCCAAGTTTGTATTTCTATTCTTTTTATTTAAATGTCAATTTGTTCTTATTCGATCTAAGTTTGATCACCTTAGACTTTAATTCGAACAATTACACCTTTTCTTAGAAACATTGGATTCTACATCGTTGATAGGAATCTGTAGGTAACTAATTAGTGTAAGAGCTAATTAGAAAAGGGTAGAATCCGGTTTATAGGAGTAGAAGAAATTCTCTTCTAGATCGGGGAAGGTCTCTCCCCGTGTTTAATCAACCCTTCAATTAAACTTTATTAGGAGTACCGCCTTAAGGTTATTGAACGGTTAGGGATCCTAGTAGGAGTACCGCCTTAGGAATCTTGAGTAGGAGGAGAGAAGGAGACTCAGAGTACCGCTGGTCTCTATAGTTTTTCTATTAAATTTGGTTTTGAAAACACTTGCATCAATGATCGACATTTATGAATCGTGACCCGAAAAGAGTTTTTATCGGGAATTTACCATCATCTGAGTTCTTCTAATCATCACTTGTTTACTGTTTTTTATTCTCTCTGTTTATTAAATTAATTGCAACACATAAACTCCCATTATTGGTATTTACCACGGTTACAATTCTGGTCTTTTACGGAAATTATTATTGTCCTGAAATCCCTGTGGTTCGATCCTTTTACCACTTGCTACGGTTTTAATTAATTGTGCATGGTGAACTGTATGATTTATTTTTGCTGGTTTTGGCACCCATCAAATTTTGGCGCCGTTGCCGGGGATTTCTTCGGTACTAATTTTAATTTCTTTGTTATATGACCAGGTCCTCCCGACTGCCATTACTTCCATACAACCCAGAGTTAACAAAAACAGAAGCTCAGTGAAGGAAGCAGCGAGCAGAAAGGCTGAGGACAGAATCTGAAGAAACTCCATGGTTTGGAAAAGAGTTTTGTGTAGTATTACCAACGCGTCCCTCTCTTCACAATTCCTTTGATCTTTTGGCTGCTGTTTGATTAATTTAGGCTTGCAACAATTAACCAGCATGGTCAAAATCAATATGTTGAGTTTGCTACTGCCTTCTTTCCTCGTCTTTCACAGAACTTCAAGCTTTGTACCACTTTTCAGCATTTTTTTAATATTTAGGTTTTGTAGCCTACTCTCTGCAAAAAAAGGTGAAAAGTGCATACAATAAGTGGAATCACCATCCAAAATAACAGGAAACGATGGTGATTAATTCAGTATATTAGCATTCAGTCAAATAGCATCGGACATTATGCCAACCACAACACTGGTAACATGTTCATCAATCTTGAACATATTCTCAGTTGATGTTGATGTCTTTAGGGCTCAGAAGTAACCTTCTTCTCCCCAACAAAGACAACCCCCATCTTCGGACAAAATGCCGATGGCAGTTCCTGCATTGATTTCCAATGGCCTCCAACCATTGCATAGTCTACTTGGTGCAACCTACCTTCTGGGGGAGAATATTGTTGTGCGCCTATCATTTCTTTGAGATATTTTAAATAACTGCTATAGAAACAAAGGAACAGTATTATCCAAGAGGATATCACAAAGCGCAAACACAAAAGAACAGATTCTTTATGCAGAATTCAAAATCGCACTGCAATGAGTTCGTTATTTAGTTCTATCAAAGATTACCATTTTCTTACTACAAAAAATAAATTAATAAAATTTACAATCTACCTTGCAATTAATCTAGGTAAAGGAGGTGAGTCCTGGGTCAATGATGATTCAACCTTGGGTCGAGTCAGCCTCACTCAGAATTAAATGAATAAAAAAATAATCCAAGAAAAAAAATAACGAAATCAGCTAGCTTTCCAGGTTATTGAAACAAATAATGACTTCACAAATAATTCCAGGATATGTAAATGCTTGGCACCCCAGATCATGCACCCGTCTGGTTTGTCATAGTTCCAAGTCATAGTAAATCCCTAATTAGAGTGAGCTCAACAAGTCAAATCCTACCTTAAAGCATTGCTTACCTAACCATGGAAAAAGGCAAAGGCTGCAAAGCAGAAAGAATGAAGAAAAGATAAATAGTACTACTAATTATAAAGGGACAGCAGCTTAAACAAACAAATAAATAAAAAGTGCGTGTTGAAAGAGATCATACTTGGGGGTTTTGAAGTTGGAGGAGGAGGACGGCAGCAGCAGAGGAGAGTGAGGACGGGAATAGAAAAACTGGAATGATGACAGCAAAAGGATCTTGCTCCTCTCAATTCCCTAGGAAATGGAGAGGTGCATTTGGGTTAATCCCAGCCATCAAAGAAAATGAACGACTAGGATTATTAAGACTAGGTCTTGAAATCCATTTAGTCTAAGGTTTGATCAAACAAGAAAAAAAAGACAAGAATAGATCAAACAACGGAAAAGAGCCAAAAGAATGGATTTCATCTTCCATCCAAGGCGATCAAACATAACAAATAATCGATCAGTCAAGAAAAGGTAGACCCCCATGGGTATTTAAGCAATCCAACCAAGCCTCATTTCATCATCACCAAGTTATAATAATTTGTACTCAATCATTTCATTGATCAACTAATGGCTTTTGCTTACGCATTGCTTCTCTCCCTTCTCTTCTCAGTCTCATTCTCACCATTGTCTGCTGCAACTGTCAAGCCTCAAACAACAGCATATGAAGTTCTCCAACAATAAGATTTCCCAATCGGTCTTCTTCCATCCGGAGTAGCAGGCTACAAACTGGACACGTCCACAGGTAAGTTCTCAGTAAATCTCAACAGCATCTGCAACATCAAAATTGATACGTATGACCTGAAATACGAGTCCTCCATTACGGGCACTATATCCAGAGGCAAACTCGTCACCATAAACGGCATCAAAGTGAGTGTCCTTTCCACTTGGTTTAATATTGCTGAAGTGAAACGCGATGGGGATAACCTGGTATTCTCAGCTGGCATCTCGGCCAGTTTTCCTGTGAGTAACTTCGATCAGAGCCCCAATTGTGCATGATGATGCTAATTTGAAGATGGTGACCCCTCCTTCTTCGGAGTGATTTATGATTTGCTCAATTGTTAGTCTTCCTTTTTTCTATTTTCCTGTTTTTATACAAATAAAAAATAAATCAACTAAATAAAAGGGGAGTGGATCTGTGCTGCACAACAATGTTAGTGATGTTCTGTTTGGAAGATTATGCAAGGCAGGCATCTCAATGTATAAGTATGTAATTCTGGCTTCGAATAAAATAGCAACAATGAATAAATGATCCCAAAATTCTCAAAGGCAAACCAAATCTTGATAAGCGATGGTAAGATGAACATTTTCATTTCTTTTTATCCGCCAAACACGGGGATTCATATTCCATTACAAAAACGAGTGCTCTCCAAGTCCATGAGAACAATAATGTTGCACAATTCTATAGCTGCACATGCCACTTCTATATCAAACGTAGAGTACCTTAAAAAACCTCAGGAGCAGGTTGGGTGAGTGGAAAGTTCAGCAACAACTCGCTCAGAGACTCCAGCGAGCATACATTACACGTTACTTCACTTCTCCAGGTGTGGCTTGAAGAAGACCTCAGCCTATTCCAGCTTATCTGAAGTGAGACCTGTTCTGTCCGTCTTGCTTAGTACCATTGTCTTGTGAAATTAACCTTATAGTCCTGATTCAACGTGGATCGAGCTGCTTGGTTGTTTGCTCAAATTGTTGCAGCCTTTCCATAATTTCCACTTGGATCAGTCATGTAATCTGGAAAACCAAAAATGAGTGATACTATTATTGTTTGCCAGCTATCTATCTTACGAGACATTTTATATCACTACTATAATAACAAAAAATGAACGATATTATCAAAGTGGGTCCCACAAATTATTTATACAGATTATAATGGATTAGGATGAGGAGGCGGTGGACGACGGCGGCGGCGGTATCAGAGGCTGAGAGTGAGGACGGGAGACAAACTGGCAGTGATGACAACAAAGGCCGAAATCCCACTGTTTGGTTTCATACCATGGGCCGAATTTATGGTCCATGTTTGGGTCAGGTTCTGGAAGTTGCTCTTTTCCTCGGCTCTGAGCCCATCTCTGACTAAACTGGATTTGTGAAGATTTCTTTTTCTTCTAAGAGACGGTGGTCACTTTATAATTACCTAACTTGACAAATTTCAAATTAGTTACCGCTTTTTTAATATGAATTATGTTAGTAATGTTTTTACAGTCACCCAATTTTGTTCCTCTATCTCTTACATCTCCTATTAATGAAGTAATTAATTGGTTATTTTATTAATAATAAATATATCATAATAGTTCAAACTCAAATTCGAATCTCAACTTCGACTATAAAAAAATAATTAAAATATTAAAATAATATTGATTATATGAAAAAAATATAAAATATTCTTAGAAATGTTAAGCACTAATAAAAATTTATTTAAAATAAGAAAAATTAAAATGAACCAACAAAAATATATTAAAGTGAATGTTAAGAAAAGTTCTAATGACATCAAATATACTCTCTCCGAATTTTTATAGTTGGTTTTTTAAAATCATTAATTTCACTTACACATACACTTCACTAATTATCTATTTTTACCATATTAATTATTTCACTTTAAATTGTTAAATCCAAAATTAACGTGCTTTAAATTGGTTGGATTACAAAAAATTTAATTAAAAAACACCAATTAACTCTAGAAGATATAAATAAGTCAACTAATTACAAACAATTGTTTTTATGAAAATTTAGAGGAGTAAAAAATCATTAGTTTTCTTTGATGACATGTACATGTCAAGCACCAAGCATTACTAATTTGCTTATTAATTTAATAATTTATAAAATTATATTATATACTCTCTTTGATTTTTATTAATTGATTTTCTGAAATAATAGAGAAACTTAAAAGAATGATTTTTAAACCACGTTTTCTTGACAATAGTTTTTAATTTGCCCATTCGTTATAGTATAATTACAATAATATCATTGTACTAAATTAATTAGTTTGACGCCAAAATTAAAACAGAGAACAAAAGACATAATTATAATTTAAAATGACAATTAATTTAAATTATATTTGTAATAAAAAAATGACAGTTAATAAAATTAGTACGGAATAAATATTCAAAATCTCGTGGATTTTTTTTGTTAGATCTCACCTTGGACGCAGTGAAATAAATGTCCTCACTCATCCCTCGTCAGTCATCAATTCTAAACAAACCAAAAAGTAAGTGGTCACCTGTCGAACAACAAACTCAAAAAGGAAACACGCGTAGAGTTGTGAAACACGTGCGGGGTCTCCCGTATTAAACCGCCACCTCACCTGTCAAAACGACATCGCAATAATTCCCGAACGACGACACCTCCTTGGGCCTTACCAATGCCAGTCAACGTCGCGTACCGGACTTCTGCCGTCTCTGCAGCAGGAGAGAGTCCTAGATAACAACGAAACAACACAAAAGTACAGATTTTCCTGAAACAAGAAAGGGAATTCAATTTAGCTCATCGCAACCAGAAAATCAAAAAACAATCCATCCACCACCATGTCTGTCGCGGCGATTATTACTTATCTTTTCCTCTTATCGCCGCTTGTCGCCACCGCGTTGTCACCAGTCAACGTAACCGACGACGCACCTTCCGCCTACGAAATGATGTCGGTATTCAACTTCCCAGCCGGTATTCTCCCGAAAGGTGTGACAGGCTACGAGCTGGACCGATCCACGGGGAATTTCAAGGCGTTCTTGAACGGTTCGTGCAGCTTCTCTCTTGAAGGATCGTATCAGCTGAAATACAAGCCGACGATTACCGGAACCATTAGTAAGAATAAGTTGAAAAGTCTGACTGGGGTAAGTGTAAAAGTTTTGTTCTTGTGGTTAAACATTGTGGAGGTGACTAGAAGCGGGAATGAGCTTCAGTTTTCAGTTGGGCTTGCCTCTGCAAATTTTGGGATTGAAAATTTTTACGAGTGTCCTCAGTGCGGTTGCGGATTTGATTGCAAGGATAAGCAAGTAAGCGAGCTTAGAGAAAACCCTTTTGTTTCTTCTTTCTAGGATTTATATTAAAAGGATACTACTGTAGCATTGTTATTGTTATGGTGTTCATGGGATTGGTTAATGGGCGAAATTGATGAACTTAATTGAATTGGGTTTAAACTTATTTATAGTTTACTAAAGCTGTTGAATTTTTGTGTCATTGGGTCTGTTTGTCCGGTAAAAGATTCAAAAATGTCTGGTTCGTTGGTTTAGAATTAATCCTTTGATCAGATTGGCTCATGTCATGGTGAGGCATGACATGGAACTAAAAATGAGGACTCACCGGTATAAAATGGACTTCTCAATCCTGTTTTGACGCTTTCTGCTTTCTGTTATGTATCCATGGTAGTTGAACTTTAGAGTAGGTTGTATTTGTATGTGTAGAACGCTAGGAACTTGATTTGTTTGGATAACAGTCCTGAAGCGAGATATATCTTGTAAATTGTTGATATTCTGGTTCAGTAGCGGCAGCTAAGCTCTGTATAGAATGGGATTCATTTTCATAGTAATTACCAGAGAAAAGTGTTTCTGTGTTGCAGTGTAGCATTTTCTTTTTCTTCTTGATGGATCTGATTTGTAGTACTAGCATCCCTTGGGTTGGATAAAGTGCATCTATAGGAGTGATATTGTTGCTTCCTTAATAGTCAAAGGTAAATGCTCTTTTAGGTGGATGTATTGCTGCTTGAAGTCTTAGAACATGGGTCGTGACAATTTTTAACTAGTTGAGGTTTTTGAAGACTCTTAACATTCTGGAGGTAGCTATGTATGATTGTAATTTGGTCTTTTGCTGTGGAAGTTGGGGCTTGAAGCCAATAACTAGTCCTCTCTGCACTGCAAAAAGTATGACCGGCCCATGATGCTTTATATGGCTGGTGAAATGTGGAGGGTTGTCCTGATCAAGCTAGTCATCCATCATGTATGTTGGCGTGGTGAGCTTTGCTTGGTGTACTAGTAGGATTTTGAAGAGGATAAAATATTAATATAACATCATTTCTGTTTTGAAAAGTCATGTAAGGCAAGTCAAGTTCACTGAGAACATCTTCTTTGGTATATATTTTGTTTGTTGTTGTTCTCTGGTTGAAAACTTACAAGTATATGGACCATATGCAATTCTTCTCCACTGAAACTTACTTATTGTTGAAGGTAACTTAATTTAAGACTTCTCCCTACCTCTCCGCCCAAACGTACAAGGGAAATGGATAATAGTAGATTTATGGAGGTCTGATAATGTAAAAGTCTTGGTAGTGTCTCTGATTTATTCTCCGAGTTAAACTTTAATCTCTGTGTTTGTTTACATCAATTTACTATGGCAACTGTCAGTGGTATGTTAGGAGAGATTCTGCAGTGTTAAGGTGAGGAAAATTGTTTAGAAATGGGAGACAGACAGTTTGGGTGGCTTTGGATGCCAGAATTTGCATAATCTTTATGGAGAAACGCTGCAAATTTGTTGCATGTTCTGATGTGTGGGAAATAAGAATTGTGGACATTGTGCTAATGCTGGTAACAGTAGTCAGTTTCCTTTGCTACCGCCATTGGCTTCCGTGGTATGTAGTGTTTATAGGCTAGGTAAAGGTTGCTAGTGGCTGCAGGTAAATTGACGAGATGACCTGAGAGGCGTGCTTGATTGTATTGATCCTTCTGCTCATCTCTCAATCTACACTTTATTCTGTGTTACTTGCTGCTGAATTTTCTTTTTTGGATCCCCTGCAAAAATGATCTGCTAGGCCAAAATGGATATCTAATCAACACTGGCAACCTGATAGAATGGCTACACTACTCCACCAAGCTTATGCCACACAACACTGTGCCAAGCATTAGAAATCATGTTAGCATTGTAAGCCTTAATGCAGGGGTTATTTCTTAGTGGCCTGTTAAAGTTTTGCTGAGTAATTGTGTATTCTGAAGAATTTGAAACAGTGGGGTGCCTTCCCTTCATGTTTACCTTACTAAATGAGAGTGATTAAACTATGTGATGAGTAATGTATTACAGAGTTCCTTGATCAGGTAGAGTACCAGACTCCCTAAACTAGTTTATTTTTCTCACTAATCTTTGAGAGTTGTTGTCCTTCTGCTGGAAGGATAGACTCAGACAGGAAATGTCAGTAATTATGATGGATGTGGTTCTTTATGAGCTTCTGTAGTATAATGTCGGAAAGGCTAGCATTTGTCGGCCTCTATCATCGTGGAACTAGTTCTGTTCTTCCCTTTCAGTGAACTGCACTGCAGAACTGTGATCAGACAGAAAGAAAGGGAGGAGAAAGCAGTACTTTTATGGATATGAATTATATTGAGCACTACTTGCAGGAAGAATAAAAAGTTTGCACTACTTGCTTGGATTTGCTCCAGTTATAGGAACTCTGCCTTTTCTATGCTTGGCTTGTTCGGCGTTTTAATAATCCCTTGTGCTAAAAGTAGAGTTTGGAATAGATGTTTAACACCCCTTGTGCATCCTAATGGTCATAAGCTCAGGACTTGTGCAGAACTATTGGCAAGGAGGCGTTTGGCCCATTCATGTGAAGAGACATTTTCAGGTTAATTGTATGGTTTTGAGTATTATTTGCCAATTGCCAGTATTTTTTGTTTTTGTTTTATTTGATCTGGCCTATGGTTCTGCTTCTACCTGATAAATCGAATACTCTCATGCCCTACCATGCCACAACTTTCTCTCTCCCTTTTGTCTCCAGTGGAGAGTAGAGACTACTTGTGATATAACATGCATGTGAGATGGGATTGTTCCATGTCACTTTACATACCAAAAATACCGTTCGGCCTCTCTCTTTGTTTATTTCTTATAATCTATAGGATAGGAAGTTCCACTTGCTACTTTGGTTGTCTAATGGACAGCACTTGCTGTTAGTGTCTTTGTCAGCTTGGCTGCCCTGGTTTATTTGGTCCTGGCCGGTGGTAAGACACTGTTTGGATGTGCATTTTTAGGTGTTTTGGTGTGTATTATTTTTCGTATATTGGTTTTTAGTATATACTATGGAATGCAAACTCTTGTAGGACCATGTGGCGACGTGGTGGCATCGACCTCAACTAATACGATTTTGTGTTAAAAACGTCTCGTTGCCATAGTGGGTAGTGATGATTTGCAGCGAGGGCAGCTTTAGTGGTTTCTTACTTGGCCTTTTTTAAAGTATATTCATTCAATTTGATTTGAGTGCAAGCCTTGGCTTCATGACGTACAAGTACCATATAGTGCAAGACTTGTAGAAGAGGACAGAGCAGAACAATGCAAAGAACAGTGTACGCTTGCTGTACTAATTGTAACACAGGTTTTCTGTTTGTTTTCTTAGTTTACCAATTTTTTTACATTTCTGTCTCTTCGTGATAACACATTTGGGAATGTTATGGTGCTTGTTTTCAGTGTCTTGTTACACTATAATAAAAGAAAACGGAAAATATTGACTGGTCAAACCCGTCCCATAAAAAATTGGAAGTTTTTCGATGGGTCGGTCATTAGGAAATACCGTCGAATTAAGGGGTGTCAATTGACGAGATAGGTAACTTTACGTTCTTTTACCTAATTCCCTCCATTTTAAGAAGCGAAGAGTCACGAATTCGTTGGTGGTGTTCTGCCAATAGAAGTTCTTGAAATTTAGGTCCTAAGTCTGAGTTATTATGAGACATTGTAGAGGTCAGATCGGTACGCATCCAATCGACAGCCACTAACCAAAAGGTACGCGTCATTTGTAAATGATATTTGTTGAATATGCGGTGATACCGCGATAGTGATAGTCAGGTTGATAAAAAAAATTCACAAATTATAACGAAACTGTTTATCTAGAACTTGAACATAAAATTTCTTATTAAATTAGAATAATCCTTTAATAATTGATCTCAGTGTTTGTAGGTCGGCTTTTTATATGCTTCTAACTTTATGTTTTTATTTATTTTTATATATTTGGGTCGTGAAATTTTAAGTTTCATGTAGCAACTTTTAAAATTTTTCGACGGCCGTCGTGGTAGCAATTAACAGCTGTGCCTTGCTTTTGACGATATACAAAAGGATATATCTAGCTTTCAGCCTTTTGGATTCAGCACTGCTGCAGACCAGCGCCAGTAGGATACATCCCCCATGGAATAGAAAATTGACATGGTAGCGTCCAATTTCTTGTTCTTTACAATCACGACTCTTCACAATTTATTCACGTCTCTCAAAATAAGGAGTTTGTATATTCTATGGCTATAATCATTGGCCACATGTGATTCACAGTTCATATCAATCATGCAACTTATATTTTATTTCGTTTTTATATTAATTCAATAATTTAGATTTCTCGAAGTTTTTTATATGGGTTTTTCAGTTTTTATAATAATTAAGATAATCATTAGATTATAACTATTGTATAATTATTAATTAAATTGTCCTGGTTGATTATCAATCAGTCATTTTTAATTTTCTTTTAAAAAGTGATTAATTTTAAATTATTTATGATTAATTTTATTATTGACTATCAAAAGTGATCTTAAAAATTAAAATACGACAACTAAATGACCAAAATTATTTCTTAAAAAAACGACATCTAATATAACGCGAAGAAACGAAGAGAGTAATTTACTTTATTGATATATGTTTTATTTTTAATCAATTTTTCGTAATTTATTCCTATCTATCGGTCTAAAATACTGTAAAAAAATGTACACTCATAATTGGACAGCATTATAAGGAAGGCGTCTGGGTGCATCCCATTGCTTAAGGAATGAGGTTACCACTGAATTGTAATAGAATTAATGCCACTGAATTATGGAATAAATAAGTGAACCCACACCAAATATTGTTCTTATCCATACAAATTAAATAAACGAACAACACATGAGTCGTCGTTGCTGCTGCCCCGAATTCCTACCCAGTCTTTTTTCTATTCCTACATTACAAATTGACAACCAAACATACTCTTCTTTTATTATTATTGCGGTTGTAGTTTTATAACCCAGTGACTAGTGGCGCCAATAAATGGGGAACCCCAATAAATAAATAAAGAACTCAGGAGTTCTATGCAATAATATTAATTTAAATCGTTTTATATTCTGAAAATTGTCTGATATAATATAATGTGTTAGCTAAAATTATGGATTTTAAATGTTGAATCTTTTTAAAAAGTCCATAGGGATTTTATTTAAATAAAGTCCTGTCATCCTTAATCAATAGTAGCGCAACGTCTGGCAAAAAGCTTAAACTTAAAAAAAGATATTAGATACGTTACACTTTTGAAAAAATAGATTAGTTGCATTAAGCAGATCAAGATCAGGCATATTGAATAGTAATTCATTATTATAATCTATCAAAATCGAAAAATTACATGAAAAATAAGTCCCTAAACAGGAAGAAACAGGAGCCTCTCTGTATGTGACTACGTTAAGTGAAGTTACAGAGGAAGGCACGCGCGAAGCGCATGACAAAACCAATCCCACATCGCCGATACAAAACGACATCCTGGTTTTTATAATCGTCTTAACCATTCTTTTTTCCGTTTAAGATTTTTATCATTTCAATGTTTCTTCAGGAGCATAGCGCGCAATTCGGCCACATCAACCTCCTCCGCGACATTAGCTGGTCTGTACACTCCGGTACGGGGATCAGGTACCCACGAAACCTTCTCGGCGGGGACAGCCTCACCTGATTTCTTGGCCACAACGGCGATTTTTGAAACTCCCGCTTTGGGAACGGCGGCGGCGGAAAATCCACGTTTGCTGATTGCGTTAGCGATCAAGGAAGAGAGAGCCTTGGTGTTTGAGAAGGAGCGAGCCATTGTTATATATATCAAATCTGAGAAGGAATTCAACTGCTTTGGAAAATACTTTCTGGTTACCAAAAAAAATTCTCCGCCGCAGCTGAATGGAAACTCTCTCTCTCTCTCGCTAAAGACCTCTCTTTTGATTTTTAGGGTTGGGATTCTTGTGTTTGAAATGAGTGGGCTAAAGGGCTTTATATAGGGAAAGAAGCTGAGACGCGTGAGGTGAATCGGTCCACTAGGGTTAAAACGGAACCCGTCAAACTAGGCATCTGGATGTCTTGTTTGGGCCACGTGGGCTTGGATATTTTCAATTTTTGCGGGCGAGCTTAATGTGTTTGTAATTTCTTATGAAGGTGCAAAACAACCATTACTTTTCCTACTTGGACAGGGACTGTGATTTGTTTTGCGAAAAAGTATATATTGGCCACCCAATCTCTATAAGTTTTTCAATTAAATCACTAAATGTTCTTTTTTAGCAATTATTTCATTATTATCATCATAATTGATCGATTTAACCATGTAGGGTTTAAAAAAAAAGTTAGATGATCGGATAAAAATAGCACATGAAATCTAATAAAATTATTACTAAAGTAACCATTTATTTTGAAAACTTATGTGGTTAAACTAATCCTTAATTCACGCCAGTAAGGCACAATACCATTATTTTGGTGCTATTTTATTGTCTTAACGGTACATGAATGTCACAAATGGAATGGAGAAATTGATAATTTTTTGTATCGTTGGGTGACCAATATTTCTTTTACTATATTTTTGGTTTTGGTTTTGGTTTTTTCTATAATCAACGGCGATGGACAGTTCATTTAGATCAGACGGCTGGCAGAGTGCCAGATTGAGTGAGGACTTATTGTACAGATATTGTAAACATGTGAAAAATCATTAAAATTTGACGGGAGGAAAGGTATTTTGATGAGGAGTCAGCCGTCCACGTGGTAGGCGGCGTTATTTCCTGGCTTCATTTATTCTGGAAGAATTTGACCCTTAATGTTAATGCCTCTATGTCCAAAAGACTCCTAAATTAAGTCAAGAGCCAAGGATAGTTTAGCACTAAGCTAAAAGATAAAGCTTAGGTTCTACTTAATTAATAATTGACGATTCTCCTTTTTGTTGGCCAAATTTGGAATAAAGTAAGCTTTTTATTTTAATTTATAAATCCCCCGATTTCTAATTCCACTATTAATTTAAACTCTCGACGATTTTAATGGTATAAATTTATAAACAATTGTATTCTTAAAATTCAAATTTAATAATTTTAAATAAATTAGAATAATTTCAAACAAATTGATTTGCGTCTATTTTGGTACGATAGAAAAAAGGAAAAGCTAAATTGAATAAGCTGTCATGTAGGCCTATCAGTATCACCGCACAGGTATCATGATCATTGTACATAGCCGGGAACTTTCTCGTGTCCTGTCGTCTGTCCACCGGAAGTTTCTTAGGTTCATGTCCTCTATTTTGTTAACTACTTCACCAACATACAAAATTACAAATGCCACATGTATTGGCTTAAGCTTCGCCCTCAGTTATGTAATGTTCATGATTTCTACTTTCATTTTTATTGTATATAATAATATCCTAATATAACTAACAAGTGGGCGGTATAAATAAATGCATACGTGAAAGCAAACTAGGCTCCGGTTGAAGCAATACCGTGACAGAGCAGAGTAGAGCACAGCTTTTCTTCGAAACACGGGCACCGGCCAACCACAAAATTAGCCAGCTAATGGCGCCGTTAATAAAGGCTTGTTCTTCCTTCCTTCTTCCTCTATGCTTTGGAGTGTGGTCCTGCTATACTGCAATCTGAGATTTTATTGGGCCGCCATAAAAGAGGACTCCCTTTTAATTT
Organism: Viola odorata; assembly: GCA_963691705.1. Classification (NCBI taxonomy): domain Eukaryota; kingdom Viridiplantae; phylum Streptophyta; class Magnoliopsida; order Malpighiales; family Violaceae; genus Viola; species Viola odorata. Next base: position 58,513,733 of record OY829541.1, read on the forward strand.
ACAACTTCTACTCAAATCAACATTAGAATAAGAAACTATTAGATACATGTATTTAACACACAGTTCACTCACTTGCATAAAACATAAAACCTATACTTAATTTATTGTTTAAAATTAAAAGAGAGTCTATATTTACTAATTTACTTCCGTGAATATGAATGGACAAACTCAAGTTCCTTATATTTTGTGTATCTAATAATTTATTATTGAAAATGTCTAAATTTGTTGATCACCGGTAGCTAATAGACTATTCCAAGGTGGTTCCTCATCCGGTTAATGAATCGGTCGACTAAATTTGGATTAAACCGGCTGTGTAAAAATAAAAATCATAAAAATGTTAAATATGATATACATGTTAAAAATCCAGGTCAATGGAGTTTGAACTCTATTAAACCCATAACTCTTAACCATTTCTCTACATTAGATTTATGATCGGTCCTGATTTTACAATTTCTGGACTATTCTTTCTGTTTTTTTTTAATTCTCGTTTTTTTAGTTTTTATAATAACTAACACAATTATTATGTAAGTTTTGATTAAACTATCTTTATTAATTATAAATCATTCCTTTTTAATTTTTCTTCAAAAAGTGGTTGATTTAAAATTATTTAGGGTTAATTTTATCATTTATTATAAAAAATAATTTTAAAAATACAAAAAATGATCTAAAAAATGATAATTAAATTAAAAAAATAACAATTAAAAAAAAAACCAAGGGAGTATATACTACTTCAATACATTCGTTTCTTTATAAGATACATTGGAATTTGGAGTATACTTTTTGCAATTTGCGACTGCTGCTTTCTTAGCTGGTCTGCTGCTAATCAAGTAGAAGGGCAAGTGCTGTGGGAGCTTTTATTATCAGGATTTTCTGAGATGAGATTTGTACAGTTTGCTCACACGCTGCAGTTTCAGTCTGCAGTTCCTTATGTCTTATTGACGGCTTAGCGCCTTAGCCCACCGGATTGTTCACAGGCGTAAACTGTGGGTTGAGTTGAGGATTGAGATCCTGACGTCGTTCAACCAATCCACGATGAATTTGCTACATGACGTCCTCCGCCCGCTTGTATTTTGACCGTCTCTCTTTTTACAATGTCAGCCCAACCCCTCCCTCACACAAATCGCCAACTCTTCTTCCATAACTAATCTTTATAAATTAAAAGACATACAGTTGACATATTTAGTTTATCAAAAATAAAAAAATTGACATAATTTATTATTTGTGAAAATAAATATATTTTATCTTTTGATATAGATGTCCACCATTGCATTTCTTCACCGTTTGGAAACAAAATTTCATCATGAATAAAAGGATAAACTATGTTAAAAAAACCTTATAATTTATAAATCTTACACTTAAGTATGCAGTAGAAACTTTATAATTTTCTAAAAATTACAATTTTAAAATTTTAAATGCTTAAAAAATCTAAATAATAAAGTAAAAAATTGCATAAAAATATGAACTTTGGACAAAAATATAATCAATATATTCGAACTTAATGTAATGAAATAAATTTTATTTACAATTTATTTTTTAATTAATTCCTTTTTAAATATTTTAAAAAAAACTATCATTATTATTTTTTATTTTTTAGTGGAGTGAACTCTCCCATATTTTTTTATATTTTTCCTCAATTTTTTCATAATATTTTTAATTATTTTACCATTTTTAAAAGTTTTTAACCACTAAAAAAGTTAAAATTGTAATTTTTAGAGAAATATAGAATTTATATTGCAAGCTTTTAGACTGTAGGGATTAAGTATAACATTTTATAAACTATAACATTTTTTTATGTAGTTTACCCTAAATGAAAAAGCATTACATTGTTTTTTTAATTTATTTTTACTTTATTATTTTTAAAGCTAAGTGGTTATATATCATTACTAATATGTTTGAGATTTTTTTTTTTATAAACTAGCAAAAAGAAAATTATTAATTGGGTTGTGTACGAAATTGACCAGGGATAAAAGAGTAAAGAAATTGTAATATTACTGATTAATAGTCCATGCCCGATTCATAAGATAAGCTGTGAATTCGATTCATAGTAGGATGAAAGTAATTTTTTAAATTTTAAAGAGGTTTGAATTTTAAACATCTCTTGTAATAACAATAATAAAAAAGAAAGAAAGTAAAGTACTAATGATATCATATGGTATAAGTAAAATAAATTTCACCGATATTGATTGTAATCAAGTGGTAAGAAATTTATGCGTTTTTAATCAAAGTTTTGAGTTCGAGTTTTGAGAATGGTATAAAATTATGTTGGAAGGGCGTCATTTTCAGGGGCATAATAGTATTCGAACGATAATAGGCTTACTTGGGAATGTTAGAATGTATAGGTATTTATACATGTATATGTATTGGTGTAAGTAGAGTAGTAAGTATAGAGTATATATAGGTGTGTATATCCATTGTAATTAATAAGAAATACACTTTCTTCATTTGCTGAAATCACATGGTAGTAGAGCAAAACTGAGCTCCACTTTGCTGTCTCTCCTGTCTTTTGCTCGAAATCATTCCAGACGTCTCCTATTCTCACCGCCCCACAGAAAGGAGCGGACGAACGAGACGAGTCAGGAGTAGCCGGAATGAAGCAATTATGGCAGTCAACACGCCACCACGCGCAGCCGAACGTCTGACCCTCTTCCCCACGCGCCAGCCACCGGCGCCGACGCCGCCACCTGGGTTTTGCTCATCTCGTCATTTCCGGTAGGTATCTGTGGTCGCTTTGCTATTTTGGCAGCGTTTGCTTTCCGTTCTGTTATAAGTCCGAAATTGCCATCGAGTGTCTTGGTATTTACTCGAACTTTTGCTCATTTTGCTCAAAAATTTGCTCGCTATGAAGTCTGAATTTACTGTTGGTTGTACTTGGTCGGCTTGTTTGCATCTTGTCACTCCATATTTATTCCGAATTTGCTGCGTATTTGCTTGGTTGGCTACGCACTTGCTTAGTTTGAGTACTGTTTACGGGTACTCTTTGCTTAGAATTTTATGGACTCGTTGGGGTTTGTTTGCTTGGTTGGCTGACTTGTGTTTAGTCACTCCGTATTTTCTCTGTATTCAGTTGGTATTCGATTGTATTCATTGCTGGAATTGTCACTTGGTGTGGAAAATCGCAATCTCAAGATGAATTCTGTTAATCTTGTCAAGTTACATAGTTCCTTCTCTAGAAAGATTATGACTATCTCTGCAGATGAGTATGCTAATTCTCTTAGTATCTGAAATGTGTGAAGGCAGACTCTATTACTAGGCCAGCTGAGACAGGTAAAAGTTGCCTTTTTACTGCTTCCAAACAATGCGTTGTTGATTCTGGTGCAATTGATCACATAACAGGTAATCCCAAGGTCTTCTAGAGCATCGAGAAACTCACGACACCAACACCTGTTACTATTGCAGATGGCACCACTTATAATGTTGTGGGTTCCGGTACTGCCAAACCTACATTTGCGATTACCATGTCATCTGTGCTTAGTCTACCAAAGTTTACATTTAATTTGATGTCTGTTAGCAAGCTAACTAGAGACCTGAATTGTTTCTGGTGGTCTCTATATTCTTGATCCCTGTGTACCAAGGTAAGTTGCGTGTTTCAGTTCTACCTCCTTATTTGAAGCTCATTGTCATTTGGGGCATCCGTGTCTGCAGAACCTCAAGCAAATGTGTCCACAATTTAAGTCTGCTACTTCTCTTGATTGTGAATCTTGTCATTTTGGGAAGCACCATCGCACTTCTTTGGGTCCACAGACTAATAAACGTACAAATTCAACATTTGAATTAGTTTATTCTGATGTGTGGGGTTTATGCTCTGTAACCTCTAAGCTAGGATTTCAATATTTTGTCACATTTGTGGATGATTAGTCTAGAATGACTTGGATATATTTTATAAAGAGCCGTTCTGAGGTATTTTCTCATTTTTGTGCCTTTTATACTGAAATTAAGACCCAGTTTGGTATGTCTGTTCGCATTCTCAGGAGTGATAATGTCAAGGAATACATGTCAGAATATTTTCAGTAGTATATGACTCAGCATGGTATCTTGCACCAGTCTTCTTGTGTTGATACATCAGTCAAAATGGTGTGGTAGAGAGAAAGAACAGACACATTTTGAAAACAGCTCGTGCTCTCTTATTCCAGAACAAGGTTCCTAAGCAATTTTAGGCTGACGTTGTTTCTATAACATATTTCTTGATTAATCTGATGCCTTCTGCAGTTCTAGGTAGAGGTGGGCATTTTTTGAAATTTCAGAATTCTGAATTTTCCAACCCGAATTTTTCGAATTTCGGTTAGGGTATTTCGGGTATCTAAAAATTAGGGTTCGGGTATGTAATACCCGAAATTATTTCGGATTCGGGTTCGGAATGGATTTTGGGAAAATCGGATACCAAAAATTTCTTTCCTTGGGTTGGGCCGAAGCCCAACCCCTCTCTTTTCTTTCCTCTCCCCTCTTTTTCTTTCTTTCCTTCATTTTTTTTGTTTTGGCCGAAGCCTCTCTCTTTCCTTTCTTTCTTTTCTGTTTCTCTTCACTCTCTTCTCTTTTCTATTTCCGCAACACAGGCTCGGGGATTTGGGTCGGACATAGAGGTTCGATGGTTGATTTTGGTTTGGATTTTATTTTGGTCAGATTAGAGATGTGTTGTGGTGGGTTGTGCTGGCAGATCTGTGGAGGTGGTGGCAGATCTGTGGGCTGTGGTGGTTGGTTGAATGGGTGGTGGCAGATCTGTGGTGTGGTGGTTGGTTGACGAGGGTGACCTCCGATCTGTAGGGGAGGCCGACGGTGATGGGTGGGGGAGGCTGACGATGATGATTGACAGCGACAATGAGTGAAGCAACAACGATGGGCGATAGATGGGGACTGTGGCGGAGGTGTTGATGGCTGTGTGGTGGTTCAACTGTGAAGTGGTGCTGGAATTGATGATTGGCGATTGAGTTGATTGTTGGTGCTGGGCAGTTTTGGTGATTAGGTGTTTGATGGTTGATTTTGGTGGTTGCGATTTGATTTGGGATTGGATTAATTGAGGTTTTGATCGAATGAGTTTGAATTTTAGAAAATTCAGATATACTCGAATTTCCAAAATTTAAATTTCGAAAATTCGAGTTCGGGATTTTTTTTGGGTATTTTGGAATCTCGATACCTGAAATAAAAATTTCGGGTATTTCTGAAATACCCGAATGCCCACCCCTAGTTCTAGGTAATGGTTTTCCATATACAGTACTACTTGCTCCAGGTCAACCAATATTTCCCATTGAGCCGAAGATTTTTAGTAGCACCTGCTATGTTTGTGATGTTCGTCCTCACATCACAAAGTTAGATCCTAAGGCTTTAAAGTGTGTCTTCTTGGGGTATTCTCGACTTCAGAAACGGTACCGATGCTACTCTCCAGACCTTCAAAAGTATTTAGTGTCTATTGATGTTGCCTTCTCAGAATAGATATCGTTCTTCTCATCTCTTCCTACTCCCTCTCAACAGGATAACGATGATGATGGTAATGATAACTGGTTTGTCTATCCCACAATCTCTTCTGGTATCTCTGAGCAGTCTTCTAGAGATGTTGTCCTGCACCATCCTACTTCGTTGGGTCCTTCTTCTGGTACTCTTGATAGTCTTCTAGAGATACAACTCAGGATCAGACTATTTTTTCAAGTACTTCTGAACATCCACCTGCAGATATTGTTATGATTTAGTCTCATGATCTCTCAGTTATGGAAGACCCACCTTGCAGTGATCCTCTGGTCCCTGTACTTCCACCAGAGCCCTCGGTACCTGCTCCCTCTACTGATCTAGATCTACCCATTAGTCTTCGCAAAGGTAAACGACAATGCAAATCTGTTTACTCAATTGCCAACTTTGTCTCTTATGATGGCTTGTCTCCATCGACATGTGCTTTGATTTCTTCTCTAGACTCTGTTGTTATTCCTAAAATAGTTAAAGAAGCATTGAGTCATTCTGGTTGGACAAATGCAATGCTTGAGGAGATTACAACTTTGAATGATAATCAGATTTGGGATTTGGTGAATTTACCAAAGGAGAAGAAAGTTGTGGGGTGTAAATGGGTGTTTGCAGTCAAAGTCAATCCAGATGGTTCTGTGGCCCGCCTTATGGCACAACTTGTTGCCAAAGGATATGCTCAAACATATGGAGTGGATTATTCTGACACTTTTTCTCTTGTGGCCAAACTATCCTCTGTGAGGTTATTCATTTCTTTGGCTGCTTCTAGGAATTGACCCCTACATCAGTTGGATATCAAGAATGCCTTCCTTCATGGTGATCTATAGGAGAGAGTCTATATGGAGAAACCACCTGGGTTTGTTGCTCAGGGAGAGTATGGGAAAGTTTTTCGTTTGAAGAAGGCTTTGTATGGTCTAAAATAGAGTCCTCGTGCCTGGTTTGGCAAGTTCAGTGAGGTAGTTTTAGAATTTGGCATGCAAAAGAGTCAGTGTGATCATTCAGTCTTTTATAGACAAGCTGCTACTGGTATTATTTTGCTCGTTGTGTATGTGGATGATATTATTATTACAGGAGATGATAGTGTTGGGATCTCTTCGCTCAAATCTTTCCTACATACCGTGTTTAGTACAAAAGACTTGGGTCAGCTGAAATACTTTCTAGGAATAGAAGTTTCCAGGAGCAACAAAGGTATCTTCGTATCTCAAAGAAAGTATGTCCTTTTGATCTTCTTGCAGAAACAAGGAAGTTGGGAGCCAAGCCCTGTAGCTCACGTATGACTTCAAATGTCCATCTCACCAAAGATGATAGTGACCCGTTTAATGATCCCGAGAAGTATAGGAGATTAGTTGGGAAACTAAACTATCTCACAGTCACACGTCCTGACATCACCTTCGAGGTTAGTGTTGTCAGTCAGTTCATGTCTGCTCCAACAGATAAGCATTGAGAAACTCTGGAGCATATCTTGTGTTATTTGAAAGGGGCACCTAGTCTCGGGATCCTATATAGTAACCATGGTCACAACCATATTGAGTATTTTACAGAGCGGATTGGGTCGGGTCAAAGATTGATAGAAGATCAATAACTGCCTATTGTGTCTTTATTGGTGGGAATCTGATCTCATGGAGGAGCAAGAAGGAAAATGTGGTGTCACGATCTAGTGCAGAGTCTAAATACAGAGCAATGGCATAATCCTTCTGCGAGATTTTATGGATGCGGCAACTTCTAGCTGAAATTGGTATGGAACATTCTTCACCTTCAAAGCTCTGGTGTGATAATCAAGTTGCTCTTCACATTGCTGCAAATCTTATTTATCATGAAAGGACTAAACACATTGAAGTAGATTGTCACTTCATTCGTGAGAAAATTCAAAAAAATCTCATTTCTACTCATTACGTGAAGACAGGAGAACAATTGGGTGATCTCTTCACGAAAGCTCTTCCAGGTCCTCGAATGGATTACCTTTGTAACAAGCTGTGTATGATTAATATCTATGCTCCAGCTTGAGGGGGAGTGTTAGAATGTATAGGTATTTATACATGTATATGTATTGGTATAAATAAAGTAGTAAGTATAGAGTATATATAGGTGTGTATACCCATTGTAATTAATAAGAAATACACTTTCTTCATTTGCTGAAATCATAGGAAGATATTCCTGGAGACCAATGAAGCACCGACATGGCAAGCAAATAGCGTGTCCCCGCTTCCGCGTCGTGTTTGACACCGGAGCACACACGACGCGCGTCTGACACAACCATTCTCGCGTCAACATTTATTTGTCTCTTTTCTCGGCTCCAACACTGTTGCGATACCGCTGACATGGTGTGATGAGGCTCAGATACGACCTTGACACGACTCTCCTCAACAGAGCCTTGAACCAGAAATGAAATCTCTCCCTATTTGACCTCCACCACGAAATTGAAAATGATTTTCAACTTTCTGCTCCAACATAAACTTATTATTATTCCCAGCAAGAAGTTGGACATGATAATTTGTACCGTTTTAATGAAAGAAAAACTTTAATGGTGATGGGTATAAGTTTTCAGAAAGAGGAAAATGAAGTGGACATGGAATGAAAGAAAATGAGTACTTTGTTAATTAATTGACGTACATTTTTTGTGTTAAAAGGTAAGTGTGCGGGTGGTGAAACGACAACGGTTGTTGCGTATCAGCTTGTACATGATAGTTGTCCCAATGATTCCAGCTGTGCTCACGAATAAAGTTACTCATACTAGTATCCTCTAATTCTAACATTTAAGAGGTAATATAATATAGCTAATTACAATTTTTCTTTGAAGGGAGGCTGAATTTTAACCAAAAATAAAGAAACGAGAGGTTTTGATGATACTTTATTGAAGAGGATGTAAGGAGAAATGTTAATATCGAGTTCTCTAACTTTTCTGATGGTAGAGGAGGCTTTGATAATTTGGACGCTTTGAATGATAAAGGTAAAATGGATCCCAAAACTTGGTGTTTATTTCATGGTGGTCATGCTACTACATTATAAAAGGTTGCTCTTAAGCTACTTGGGCAAATTAGTTCATCCTCTTGCTGTGAAAGGAATTGGAGCACTTATTCTTTCGTTCATTCTTTGAAGTGAAATAAGATGACACCACAACGTGCGGAGGATTTAGTTTTTGTACATAACAACCTTCGTTTTCTTTCTACAAAATCACCATAGTATCGTCAGGAGGAAGGTAAATTGTGGGATGTTGGTGGAGATGAATTTGGTTCACTTGATGATAGTGAAATACTAGAGATTGCCAACCTTTCGCTTGATGAACCTGAATTGGAGGCTATTATCTTCAATGAAGATCAACAAGAAGATGGAGAATGATATAGACTACATTTTTTTTTTTTGCTTTTTTTGGGTTACATGTGGTTAGAATGTTAAAGTTGAAACTTACACCTAAAGTTTTATTTTAGTTTCTTTATCATATTTAGATTATTACTTTTGACATTATGACAATGGTATTTTATTTTGATATTAAAACTATATATATATATATATATATATATCGTGTTCATGTTACGTACTTTTTAATTTTCTCGTATCAGAGTGTTAGTATCCGTATCGTTTCCGATGTCCGTGCTTCATAGTTGGAGACCCGAAGAAAATAGACTTCTGGCGCGACTCAGCTTCTGACATCCTTATCTCATAAGGCCCACGAGGAAAACCACATTCTAGTTTGGGCCGTATTGACCCCAAAGAAGACTCCTGAAATATTTGGGCCGGCTCATTTATTATTCCACTCGACAAAAGCTCTAGTGCTCAACATCCCCCTCCCCGCAATTAGGATTTAGGGCTTTACCTTCATGACAATCTGAGTATTCCCCCTTGCTCGTGTAATATTCGACAGCACTAAACTTTCACACACAGTCCTTTCTTTGCTTTCAAGCTCGACTCGCATTCATGGCGTTACTGGAGAGAAATGAGATGGCGGACATGAACAACAACGTCAATTCCGGTACTGAAATCCCGCCAAACAAGACTATCTACATCAACAACCTCAACGAGAAAATCAAAATCGACGGTATGGCATGTCATATCCCTCTTTTATCTCTTGTTTCTTTGTACATTGTGTTTGGGTGCTGATTTAGCTAATTTATATGTCTGAATTATTGAAAATCCAAAAAAATGGTAGAATTGAAGAAGTCGTTGCACGCGGTGTTCTCGCAGTTCGGGAAGATTATGGAGATTATGGCGTTCAAGACGCTGAAACACAAAGGGCAAGCTTGGGTTGTTTTTGAGGATACTAAATCAGCTACTGAGGCTATGAGGAAAATGCAGTCTTTCCCCTTTTATGATAAACCCATGGTAAGTAAGGAGACAACATTTGTTGCAGCTTTTACCATATTTTCTAAGGTTCCTTTTTTATGTGTGCTTGTGTGTGCACCTGACCAAGGATCTGAGTTTTTGTTTTAATTTTGGGATAATTGTGAAAATTATAAAAAGAGCAAATCTGGTTTTGTCACTCAGGCATCTTGTGAAAAGTTTCGAACATCAGTTTCATCATTTTAATTTAAAATAACATTTGGCATGTCATTTTTCAACAAGGCTTGCCCCTCAAATTTATTTAGAGGAATGACATTTGGCATGTCATTTTGCATTGCTTAGTTGAACAGAATTAGGTTCAAGGGTGCTTGACGATATCTTCTCACATGCAATGAATGGGATTAGGGTTTATATGCTTACTTGTTTCTACTTATTATCATATGGGTGGACTTCTAGTTAAGAAGATCCTTTTTGGGTTTGAAGCTTAACTGGTTTTCGTAGCAGAAAACTTAGTTTCGGATAACACTTGACTAAGAAAAATGACTGAAATGTGAACCTTTTTGGGTTGAAATTCTTTGTTTGAAAGGTATGCTTAGGATCAAGTTCATTGATTCTTACCTCACAGCTTTGGACCAAAATAAAACTGTACTATCAATACCAAAGGCTGAAGGTTCCTAAGCTCATAGTACTTATTTGTGGCTAGAAAAACTAAGGTCTCTTTACTTCTTTAAGTACTACCAATACCATGGAATCCAAAATTTGTCAATCCCTGTGTTAGTCTTCCGATGAGCTTTCCTCTGACAATCGCTCACTATTCAAGATCCCAAAGAACTACAGAAATGAGAGGGTCAGGGGTACTATGGTAGAGGTTGACAAGCTTGCAGTAAACTAGTTGTCTTGAGTTTTTTTTTTAAAAAAAAAAAACTAGAGTTAGTTTTTACTTGAAGTGGGTTTGGTTTGTAAACATGGCAGGTTCTTTTATCCCGTCAGAACCTACTGAACTAGGCTCATCCTTAAACACTGGTTACAATTTCTAAGCTATCTGTTTAATATTAGCAAGACAAGATTTTTGTTTTGCACGCATTTGTCAAAACTTTTCTGAACCTGGAAAGTCTGATATACTATTCCTGTATAACTTTTTGGTATCAAATATTGGTACATCATGTTGCCATAAAGCATTTTGAGTTATGCCTATTATATACGCTTAAGTAGGAAACTTTGGAGCCAATGCATTTTCTTTTTTCTTCCTGGAACATCGAGTTTCAACTGTTATAAATCATCAGGCCTCTGCTACACTTGACACTTACGATTGATGGATTTTTGATGCAGAGAATACAATATGCAAAATCTAAATCAGATATCATAGCAAAAGCTGATGGTACATTTGTTCCACGGGAAAAGCGAAAGAAGCATGAGGAGAAAGGTAAAAGTCTCCACTGAGAAGCTCACTTTTGATTCCTGGTTGATGCCACACTTGTGTGTTAAAATGACTACTTGAGATTGAGGGATGAGAAAGAATAGATCAATGCAACACTCTTTTTTCCCACGTTCATTTGCTTTTATGATGTACAGGAAGGAACTGGTTTGACAGAAGCAGAATAGTCATATGTGTCTATTATAGGCTATGTACTGTTTGACTCATCTTTCCACATTTTGATGTTCTCGTGTGGCAGGGAAAAAGAAGAAAGATCAACATGATGCTAATCAAGTGGCAATGGGTGTGTCTGCTGCTTATCCTGGTGCTTATGGTGCAGCTCCTCCCGTAAGGACGTTCTTCTCTTTCTCAAAATTACTCCTTTTGTTTTCTTTAGAATATTTGACTCAATACTTGATGGGATGTGTGAGCACGTTTGTGGTACTGTTCACTTGGAGATGAATTATTATGGACCAGTTTGATATTAGAGTTTAACCATTGAAATCTCAATTAGGTAATTAGTGCTCATGTTGAAGTACAGAGAATCAAGCCAACATGTGAGGGGAATCGAGTAGTAAAACTTGTAGTAGGCGAAAGGGGTTGTGTATTTGTATGTTAATAATTAACATGATGAAGTAATACTTTCATTGATGATGATGTCTATACAACTGATTTCTTCAACTACTTGATTGACGTTGTTGAACCCGAGATGCAACCAAGAATAGAAACACTAATAATTTGTCACTAGTTCAAAAACCATTCATGGAAAATGATGATCATATCTAAATTTGGTATGATGTTTATGTTCTGAACTGTGGAAAGGTAGAGTCTATATTAAGAAACAAACTGAATTCAAGGGATTGATTTGTGTTTTCCTGTACCGTGAAAATATGATTTAATCTCTGTTTTCTCATTGCTATGATACTTAGCTTTTCTGTCGAAATGTGCAGCTATCACAGATACCATATCCAGGTGCTGTGAAATCTATGCTCCCTGAAGCTCCAGCCCCACCAAATAACATCCTGTTTATCCAAAATCTTCCACATGAGACAACTCCAATGATGTTGCAAATGCTCTTCAGTCAGTATCCTGGATTAAAGGAAGTCAGGATGGTGGAAACAAAGCCAGGAATTGCCTTTGTAGAGTATGGAGATGAGATGCAGTCAACAGTTGCAATGCAACAACTTCAGGGTTTCAAGATACAGCAAAATTCTATGTTAATCACTTATGCCAAGAAATAGATGTCCCTTTCCTGCCAGTAGGATGGAATTAGGAACTTCAACTAAATGTTATAGATTTGTAAGTGCTCGTGTCCTGTAACTGTTGCACTCTGACAGATTTTTTGTACCATTACTGTGTTAGCTAATCAGAATGACTTGTTTTTTTTTTTGTGTGAAACATTTCTATATGGGATTGATCATTGAACGTTGTAACATTCTCAAAGGTACGTTAGGAAACATGATAGGTAAACATGGTTCTCCGCACATTTTTATGCGCTAATTTCATGGAGTCATAGTTGTAAGATGATCTGTATAGCTAATCACCTTGTCGCAAATAGGACTCGTGGACATGCACAGTTGCTTTGAAAATATTTTACATATAAGAGAAGTCGCAATTAGGCTGAAAATTACAAGCATTCTATTTGTGCTGCAACTTAGACAATCACATTCTATTTGCAGTGACTAATAACAGATGCATGTGAATGGCCGTAAGTTGATTACATTAGTTCCGATATCACAGGGGACAGTATAAAGTAAGAACCATTAGAACAATTGTGCCATTCATAAGCATCAATTCATCACAATGCAAGCAGCACAAGAAAAGTAATGCCGCAAGGAACTACAACTGAAATCTAAGAATCAAGGGCTACGGTCACAAAAGTTGAACCAGAAAGGCTCATCGTTTGCTCGCTAAACCTTCTCTAGTTCAGCACTATGTTTTTCCAGTTGGTCTTTCAACTCCTTCCTCCATCCTAAAATCTGTCTCTCTTGCTTGTTAATAAGCTCCTCCTTTACTTTCAGTTCTTCTTCCATTGACGCAATCTCCTGTTGAAAGGCACCCATTAAGTTCACAATGATGCAGACGAGTATTCTGACCATAACATCTAGAATTCTATAGTAACCTACAGATAGATGCCTTACCTTCCTTAGTGTTTCAGCCGCTGTTGGTTGATCTTCGCGTTGGAGGGCAATAAAATACAACTGTAGCTTTTTTGCAGCCTCCATGAAATCTCTAGCATGCCTCTCCACATCAACTGAAACCAAAACCCAAATTAAAGGCCTTTCCACCAAGTCCTGGTATTCATTTCATAATCTTTCGTTTGCTTGGAATAAAAACCCAAAAAACACTCAAAATTTCTTGATTATGCACATCATGCCACACTATTGAGATTCATGCCCTTTACATGGAGAGAGAAATGCAACCAAATGCTGCTCAATCTCATTGTAAGAATTCATTTTGTACCAACCCCAACGCTAATATTACCAAACAGCGGGTAAAAAAATCCCATAAAAGTGTTGAATGATCCAATACACAGAATAATTACTTGTTATCTGTGAAACCCAAGTCTAAAATTACCAGGAGCAAAAACTGTTTGGAGTTCGACGAAATTACCCAAAAGTATAAGAGAGAAACAATGGTAATTAAGCCAATAACTAAGGTGAGCAGAAGAAGATTGGAGAATGGAGAAAGGGTATACTGACTCTGATGAGAAGGGTGAGGAGAGCGGTCAATGGCTTGGAGTTCTCTGGCAGGCAAGCAAGGAAGTAAAGCGGCCTCTAACGCCGTTACGCAGGCAATCATATCTTCCCTGTCCGGATACTGCTGCGGCGGCGCCTGGTGGGGAGGCGATTGTAGCTGCGGTGGGTCTAGTTGCCGCTGCTGCTGAGAAGGAGATTGTCTCTCCGCCATGTGTTGCTTCTGCTCGGGTACGGTTTTTGCCCCCCTTTTCGTCCTCAGCAAAGAGGTTGGTCGGTATGAGGAAGAGAATAGGCCCAACAACTTTCTTTCATTGGGCCTAACTCCTACCTGCTAGTAACTTTTAACACGTAAAACCAGAGTTAATATGTGATCTCAACATTATTATTAAAAACTAAAATTGACACATACTCCCTCCGTTTTCGAATAATTGTCACTGATTACTATTCATATATGTGTTTCGAGGAGGCCGAATTACTCACTATTTGACCCAAAAAGTTCCTTACTTTTTCTCGGACGTACGTTAAGGATTAACGTACGTTAGAAAAAAAAGTACGGATTTTTTTAGGGTCAAATAGTGAGTCATTCGGCGTCTTCGAAACGCGTGCATAAACAGTAAAGTGTCAATTATTCGAAAACGGAGGGAGTAGTAAACAATGAGGATCAAATTTATATTCAACAAAATAGGAGGATAAATTTTGATTAATACTTGAAAATTTTGAGAGGAAAATTATTTGTTTTTGGTAACTATTTTGACTTATTGATGATAAAATATTAGTAAGGATTCAAATTCTACCTTCATTCATAAAAAAAATGTTCCAAAATATAAATATCTTCAAATTTTCTGAACAAAGACTAATTTAGTTAATTCCATTCAAGTTCACTAAAGAAAGATTGTACTTTATTGCAAAACTGAATTATTCTAAATTAAAATGTCGCGAGAGTCACGACTATTATTTTCTCTTAAAAACGTAATATTTTATGAGATCTCTTATTATTCACACAAAAAAACATATTCTCTTATTTACCGCCGTCAATAAGACACCCATTGATAATTTCAATTATTAGAAAATGTCAACGGTGCTGTTGTTAATTATTAGTAATTAATTAATTAATTAAAATCATAGTACTGTAGTATTTCAACTTGGCGTACTCCAAAGCTTTTTTTGTAAGAAGGGGTACTCCGTGCTCCGAAAGCTTTTCCGCGCCAAACGATGTCGTTGTTTATTCTAGTGCTTGCCACGTCGTCCCCCTCTCTCTATTAGCTTTAAAAACCCCCCTCAGTCACAGTCACAGTCACAGTCACAGTCACAGTCGGACCCTTTCCTTCTTCCCTCTCTACAGCTTCCTTTGAAAACCAAAAATCAAAATGGCGTCCAACGGTCCAAGCTCAAAGTCGATGACCTCCGAGCCGAACTCACCAAACGCGGACTCAGTACCGCCGGAAACAAGCCGGTTCTGGTATCTCATTATCGCCGTCAATCATTATCCATCAATTTCTTTCCTTCTTCTATTTTTCATTGACTTCACATTATCTATCATTTCTTAATTTTTCAGGTACGGCGACTCGAAGATGCTATCGAAGAAGAATAAAAGGCGGCAATTGATGCTGATGGAAGCGCAAAGAAAAGAGTAAGGGAAGAAGCTTATGGCGGAGACTCCGACGGCGTTCCGGTGAAGAAAATCAAGGCGGTTGAGAAGTTCGGACACATGAATGTTAAGCAGTTGCGTGAGCAGGCCAAAATCTTAGGGGTTTATGCCGCCGGTAACAAGAAGGAATTATTTGAGAGGTTGTGCGCGGGTTTTTCGGATAGTGACGGCACTCTCGACTCTATTAACCGTACGTGTCAAACTTTCGCATTTTCTATTTACCAACGAAGGAATTTAAATTTGATTTTTTGAATAGTATTTTATTAGATAATGACTGTTGTTAACAGCTAAGGAAGAACAAGAAGACGAGCAAGAAAAAGAGGAGGAGAAGGATGAAGCTGATGGCCGAGACTCCAACGACGGTCCGGTGAAAAAAATCAAGGCCGTTGAGAAGTTCGGAGACATGAATGTTAAGCAGTTGCGTGAGCAGGCAAAAATCTTAGGGGTTTCTGCTGCCGGTACCAAGAAGCTACTATCTGAGAGGCTGTGCGCGGGTTTTCTGGATACTGATGGCTTTGCCGACTCTATTAACCGTACATTTCAAACTTCTGCATTTTCTATTTTGCCGAGGGAGCTTAAATTTGATTTTGAATAGAATTTGATTGAATAATGACTGTTGTTAGCTGCTAAAGAAGAGTAAGAAGATGAGCAAGAGAGAGAAGAAGAAGGAGAAGGAGAAAATTGTTACTGCAACTAAGAAGGGTGCTGCGGTGCTGGATAAGTATCTGCCCGATGATATAAAATCTCAATATCATGTTTTACAACTGGTATACATTCTTATTGCAGTGCTTTCTTGCACTTTAGTTTTTTTGGTGGCCTTGGACTGATTTGTTGTTATTATGATGATGATGAGTACAGGGTGATGATGTATATGATGCAATGTTAAATCAAACAAACGTTGGGGACAACAATAACAAGTTTTATGTTATTCAACTTCTAGGTGAGCTCTAATTCCATTGCACACATGTATCGTTTAAATTTCTACATCCTAATCTACATACGAAGTAAGGTGTGATAATCAAGGGTGGATGTTTGCATTCATCTTGCATTGGCAGTTAATATCAGACTTAAGGAATTTATGTTAAAAGAATATATCCCAATGGTCATATCTGATGGAAAACAATGTGGGAATCTAACTGTGCAACTGTGGAAATGTTATTAATTGTATGCAATAGTTATACACTGTAGGCTTGCTACATAGTTCATATGTGATGCATTTTACCATTCATTGTATCCTCTTTTACCTTATATTCTTTGCAGAATCTGATGATGGTAGCAGATTCATGGTCTATAATAGATGGGGTAGGGTTGGGATAAAGGGTCAAGATAAATTGTTTGGCCCCTACACTTTGAAAGATGCTGCAATTTCTGAGTTTGAACAGAAGTTCTATGCTAAGACAAAGAACCACTGGTCCGAACGGAAGGAGTTTGAATGTATTCCAAAATGCTATACTTGGTTGGAGATGGACTACAGTGAAAAGGAAACAGTAGCTGTGAGTTCCATCCCTACTTGATCATCTCTATTTAAAGCACGTGCTTACCAGTAATTTTTCTTTTGTGTTAAAATGTCAAATTGTTCGTTTTGCAACTGTTGAAAGGTGATGAGAGTGAAATAACGTAATAGAGTTTGGCATCCCTCAAAGATAACAATCCTCTATTTCATTGAACATAGTCAGTGTTGATTAATGCTTTGATAAAGTGGTGTCGAATTTACATGGATATTTTGGTTGTGGTTATGGGCATTCTGCATCCCACCCCATAAATTCCACAACTAAACAATCTATACCCCACTAGTCTGAAGTATAACTTTCATTTTCAGGTTAAAGACAAGCCGGAGTTCGCTACGGCAATTCAACCTCGAGAAACAAAACTTGAGACACAGTGTTGCAAAATTTCTCTCTTATATGCAATGTCAGCATGATGAAGCAGCAAATGATGGAAATAGGTAGACTGTTGAACTATTCATAATAGTATGAATGCTCTGCAGACTTTGGTTCTGCTGGTTTAAACCATTACTTATATTTTCATTTCATGGTTCTTTTACTTTTGATTCGTCACATCTGTTATATGTACCATTTATTTGTTGACATTTTTAAACTATGAGCAGGAATTCACTCATGAATGATGTGTGTGTTATTTTGTAGGGTACAATGCTAATAAACTGCCCCTTGGTAAGCTAAGCAAGTCAACAATACTGAAGGTGCGTGTTTGAGTCATGTATGGAACTTAGCTTTACTGTATGTTCATCTAATGGCAGGTTTCTTAAGTTTGAGATGTCTCTAACTGCTCAGTATGCTACATATTAGATGTCTCTTGGCTGTTAGGTGATTAATATTTTCCAGAAATAACAATTATTGGTTTGTGAGTTAGGGATTCTGATACATACATATACATATACAATGAAACAAGAGAGCGATGGCAGGTTCATGTGGTATTGATAGTTGCAGTGTGGTGGTCTTGTGCCTGCATGATTGGGAATGCAAACTGGGTTGGTGTTATGAAATGCATTCCATCTCTTGGCTGCACTCCATCATGGATTTCTTGTGATAATATGGTCGATTTGATGATTGGGGTTTAAATGTAATGTTATGTAATGCAATGCAATGCTAGATACTCTGCTTATGTGGGTTTTTTTTAGTTTATGGTTTGATGCATATGCAGTATCTTCCATTTTACCCCACTATTTCTTGTCGACCATAACATACAGCTTTCTTTTAATATTTTAGGGTTATGGTGTCTTGAAGCGAATTGCTGATGTAATTGGCACTTCAGACAGGCGAACACTCGAGCAATTGAGTGGGTAAAATAGCTTGAAATTTGACATGGCACAGTCATGATGTTTTATTGTGTCTTAAGATGCTATATTCAAGCTCATGACATCTTTGGAAAGCTTAATTTCTAATGAGCTATTTTTTGCAGGGAATTTTACACTGTTATTCCACACGTCTTTGGGTTTAAGAAGATGCGTGAGTCATCTTTCTCCCAATCTCTTGGCCAGTTTATTGGATCATTTACTGAGAATTCTTCATGATTTGGTGACTGAAATTCTAATTTTTCCTGACTTAGAAGATGTCTGATTAAAATGTATGTGACTATGGTAGGTGAGTTTGTAATTGACACTCCTCAGAAGTTGAAACACAAGTTGGAAATGGTAATTCTTTCTTTTCTTGACTTCACACATTTGCTTTATTGTACTCAACGCCATTGTAGTCATGATTGGCCAATTTGGATTTTTGGCTATATGCTGAGCTATTCCACATTTAACTTCACTAATTAAATACATAATCTTAAGGCTTTTTAGCAATAACATGTACAACCACTGTACCTATATTTTTATTATAGCCTATCAGCGAGGTTCTTTATGTTGCTTAATTTGGTTCCCCTAATTGATTGGAGATCTTACTCACTCCTTGTGTCTAGTTGAAGGTTGAAGCCCTGGGTGAGATCGAGCTTGCAACTAAGTTATTGGAGAATGAATCTGCTATGCAGGTATGCTTTGGGTATTCCTCATTATTGACCCATTCTTTCTGTAAATAATTGGTGTTCTATAAATCCTTCTGAAATTCGTTTTTATAAATGTAAAGATAATAATCTAATAGTGGTAAAACAGGAAGTTTTGTAACTAATTGTAGCTGTTGAAGATTCTAACTCTCAAATAATCACCTTTTTACCATCATGTTGGCTTGAAGGTTCATGCTACTGCAATCCAATCAATTCTTCTAACGTGCTCACACGTGACACTGGTTTCTGCGATTGTTTTATTTCTCTGTTTCATAGGAGTCAACAAAAAGAGGTTTGCATTTAGGATGTTTAAAGAGAAAATACCCTTTATGAAATATCTACCTTGCATTTGGAGGCTAAGATATGTAACTCATATCACTCCTCATCAAATTTGGAAGCATGTTGTTGTAGTTTGTCAGCTGTTTTACTTTTTCTCAAATAATTGCCATTGAAGTTAATTCTGTTGTCCCTGTAATGTGCTTTCTCTTCTAGTGTTTTCTGTTCCTTTGCCCTCCTTTTATTTTATTTATAAAAATATAAAACTTAAAGTAAAAAAATTGAGAAGAAAATTGTAATAGCCATTTATCATGTCCACCACCATATTCATGAAGTCATTTCTTAATTAATTATTTAATTTGTGGAGTGAATTGAGTTGGTTTTGTGTTATCTGGTAGAAGTTGTCCTCTTTTCAGCCTAATAATATGTTTTTATTCTACTTTTTCATTACGTTTGTGCTTGTCATAGCTTATTCATGTGCACGACTTTTGATTGTCCCATTTATTTAATGCTCATAGACTATTCCCCAAGTATTCAGTTTATGCTGTTGCATTGGTACAGGAGGATCCCTTGCTTTGTCATTATCATCGCTTGGGCTGTGAACTAATACCAATTGAAGTTGATTCCAAGGAATATTCTACAGTAATGTTGTAGTTATTCTTCTTTCAGTTAAAAGCAATAACTTTGAAGGTTACTTGAAAATCACTTTAGAACTGTAATGAAAGGATGCAGTTGCAATATTCCATTGACAACCTACCCTTTATCCTTAGTCTCAGTTCCATATCTGACACGCTTTTTGTGGAAAGATTGCAATGTGTCTGCAGAACACCCATGCAAAAACACATTCGCAGTATACTGTTGATATTGATCAAATATTTTGGGTCTCAAGAGCGGGTGAAGATGAACGCTTTCAAAAGGTAATACTTGTGCATTTTCCATTTACATCCTTCGTTGTTTTTAGAAGACATTACATACTTTGTTAACACTTGCGCAATAATTTCAGTTCTGTTAGACTAAAACAGAATACCTAAAATAGGGGTTGGGTGCGAGAATTTAGAAAAAAGAAGTGATGTTTAATGTGCTTGGACTGTGGCTATTGTTGATATTTAGTTTCTCTAAATGAGAAAATTTCTGCTTACGTTTATTTCATTGTTTAATGTATCATTGACATGTTGTAATTGAAATGTCTTCAAAACTGGAGAGCAGTTCTCCAGCACAAGAAATAGAATGCTTTTATGGCATGGTTCTCGCCTCTCAAACTGGAATGGCATTCTATCCCAAGGTCATTCTTCTTCAGTCTTGTGTCTTTGTATACTGTATATCTATATTTATGACGTTGTGCGTACGCATGCTGATTCACTCTGATATCATGCATGCATGAGCGTGCTTTCTCCTCTAAGATGACTGCAAAGTGTAACTTATGCGTTGAAAATTCACCAGGCTTGTGCATTGCTCCCCCCGAGGCACCCGTAACAGGTTACATGTTTGGGAAGGGGGTTTACTTTGCTGATATGTTTTCCAAAAGTGCCAATTATTGCTATTCGACTCAATCTCCTCCAGATGGTGTTCTTCTTTTGTGCGAGGTAAATATGGTATAGCTGCCTTACCTGGTACTATGATCAGACAAATGAAAAAAACATGGCTCACCTGTGCTTCAAGACAACTCAGGTTGGACTATGATCAGACGAACCACCAAATTTTGCTTGAAGTGTAGGCACTTATTGTTGGGGGCTAATTTTCGCATTGCCTTGTTCTTTATCAACTACAGTTTAAACTTCCCAAAACATTGGTCTCCTTTACTTAACTGCCCCAAATTACTAACGTCTTGAGGAACATTAAAGAATTCTTTGCATGGTATCCAAACACACTGGACTAGCAGTGTTCTGATGGAATGGGTGTTGGTTGCGACCAAGTTCTTTTACTCCGTACATGTACAATGTATTTATTGGTTTAGTTGAGTGTATGCGTAAAACTCTTGAACTGTGTACTTATTTAGGTTGCCCTGGGTGACATGGCTGAACTTTTACAAGCAAAATATGATGCTGATAAGTTGCCAGAGGGGAAGCTCAGGTTTGATCCAAAACTCTCCTTGCTTAATTGGTTGCTATATTGAAGTGGCATTGCTTAGCAGAATTGTTGACATGTTAAAACTATTATAGTAGATGAGATTCATCATGCATCTTGCCTGACTATGGATGATTTTGAAAGTCTGTATGGACATTTAATATTTCATTTTACCGCCAATGATATTGTTTTTACTTTGTTTGTTAAGGCAAAATGCTGTACTGAGTGCATTTTGAAGTTGGAGTTGTATTATCTGATTTGGGAGACGGGAGCATGTATGACTTGTTCCGGTTTCTTCTTTTGCAATATGCATTTTTGCTGCAAAAAATTGTGGAATTATAGTTTTTTTTTTGGTTTCCAATACCTTTTCTTTTTGTAGTAAGTTAATACCAAGTTATAATGGTAATTATAATTATTGCAGCGCAAAAGGAGTTGGTGGAACTGCCCCTGATCTCTCAGAAGCTAAGGCACTTGAGGATGGTGTCATTGTTCCGCTAGGGAAGCCAAAGGAGCAGCAGCGCACTAAGGTCTCCTAAATTATGATATTGGCATATTTCCCGCACATGCACACACTAAAGCATGCCTGTGAAATCACTTCATTCAAAATGAACCTTGATTCGCTATCGTTTTTACGAGCTACTTAAATCTTGTACAACTTGTATGCCCTGAGATCTTATTTGCTTACTTGTTACAGGGTGCTTTACTGTACAATGAGTACATAGTCTACAATGTGGATCAGATTAGGATGCGCTATGTGCTCCAGGTGAATTTCAAATATACCAGGCATTGATAAGTCTGTGAATCCCCGGCTTCCATTTTAGTTCTTGAAGGGCAAATTTTGTATCTAACATTCGAGATTTTGCTGTCGCAATCTCTGCTTCAGCCTTGTATATATATGTAGTAAGAAGGTTTGTTTTCCTTTCGCAACTGCGCGAAAGCTAGGGCTAGGAGGGGAGGCTGAGGGTTGTATAAAAAAAATTCTTAGATAACTCCACGACCAGTTGTGTACAGAGCATGACACTCCCCTCCTTTTTGAATGATTTTGAATCAGACAATTGAATACAAGCAAGCACACACGATTGGCAAAAGTTTGAACTGTAATTCGAGGCAAGCGTGCTCATGAATTCTTATGGTCACGCATCTGTATGCTCAGTACATTCACTTAATTTTCAAACTTGTTGAATTTAAATTTTGGTCCCGTACCGCACAGCGCATTGCATTTCAGACTTCAGTATTCACTATTCAGAGTTCTTGAATGTAGGGGGGAAAAGGATGGATTGGTTGCGTGACAGAAGCAAAGAGAAAAGGTAAGTCGTCTTCTTTTGTAGTACTTGATATTAGGCTCTAATCCCGAATTCATATTTCAGTCAGGCATTTATTTCTAATCAGCTTTAATTCCACGCCCAAGCAAAGCAAAAGCCCAAGCAAACACCATGTTTCTTGTGGGAGACGTCACTATCGGGTCATTGTTGTTGTTGTTGTTGTTTGTTTTTTTTATCCAGCGATGAGCAGAACAGAGAGAGTCAAAGGTGAATCAAGTGGTGTGGCCTGTGGTGTGGAATTGGTGGAATTTAGCTTTATTGGAAGGTATGATTGATGGGTTTTTCCATTGCCAAAAGCATTTTTCATGATTAGAGAGCGAGAGAGATGAGTGTGTGACCCAATAAGGCATTTACTACAAACACCAACACGAGAGAAGAGCAGAGTGCACACGCCACAAGCTAGTAGAGCAATTTAATTCATGTCTCTCTATATTTGATGACCTCATGCCAGAATCTATGTTCTTCCTCCACAAGACAAAATTGGTGACTAAACCCATGACACCCATGATGACACCAAATCCTATCCATCCATCCATCCATCCATCCAATTTTTACAATTACTACTTTTTTCAGCCTCCTCTCCTCCTATATTTGACCTTAACCATGTCTCCAATTTGTTACCCCATCCGGGTCTCCTCTGAGGTATGGGGAGTCTATTTCAATTGCCTACATGTCCTTCACCTTTTCTCACCACCATACCAAGATTTCCAATATCGCTACATTGTTGCTTTTCTTTTCTTTTACTCCTAAATATTTCACAAACATTGACCACCAATTGGTGTTACTGTTTCGATACTTTCAATCCTTAAATAAATTAGAAGCGTATAGAATAATTGCATATTAGGAATACTTTACTTTTAAGTAAACCATACGAACATAATTAATTTAGATACTGAACAATATAAATAACTCATTCAATGTTATAGTTAATTTGCATTAGATATGCTAAGTAACATTTGGATTTATTACAATGGTAAATTTTTTAGTAACTACTAACTAGTAACTGTGGTGGACTTTACTTACTTTTGGTTTATTGGACTAGCTACATATATCCATTTTGTTTGTGAAATCCACCATAAATTATGGGGGGGAAGCTGGTTTCCCTAGCCAGGATAGGGAATCATGTTATCTATCTAGCTAGGGAGTCTCGTAAAATCAAAGATTATGCATATGTACTCAAAAACCTTTGGACCAACACGCAAACCCAACGTGCACTCTTACATTATTCTTTTCTCAACTATACTTTCTATCTTCTTTTTTTCCCTTCCCTACTACTACTTGTTGCAAATTTGCACCAACAAAGTTTTCTTCTTTTTCCTTCAGCAAGAGAAATTTAACGAGGGGGTCCCACCCTCAAGAGGCAAGTATGTCGGACCAGAATCATGGCATTAGATTCTTGATGCAAAGGCTAATCTTTGCCAGGCAAAAGATAAGGTTATCTATCTTGTGGCATTAGACAGACTCTGGATTTATATCCATCCTGCAAAGTAAACACAAAAGGGTTTGGTGCTTTTTGTGAAATTAAGACAGATACGAACCTGCCTTTGTCTAATGGCTTTTCCTTATATATCTCCACACTTTTTTATTATTATTATTATTATTATTATTATTATTATTATTATTATTATTATTATTACTAATAAATAGGTATGAAATTAGAATATTCGAACACTTAATCTTTCATATACATTGTTTTTTTTAAAATATATTATTATTGGTATTTACTTTTCTCTCTGCCCTACCATGAATGATTGCATGGCATGGCCATAAGAGATTTTTCTTTCACTACTACACTACTCAATTAACCCATACAATAAATATGTTTGAAAATTTCACTCTGTTCAGTTGCTCTCTTTTTTCTTGGATTTTAATTAATGAAAGCCAATAGCTTGCGTACGTGCCTATCTCTACTAACCTTATTGTTGCACCCTATAAATAATGCATCGCCTATGCCAACCTTCTTGAGCCACCACCATCGACACAAACACATGGCAACCATTTGCTGATCATTTTTCTAGCAGAGATGGGTTTCAAAATGGGCGGGTAGCTCCTGTTGGAGAAGCAGGGCACGTGCAAAACTGACTCAAATTGCCAATTGGTGAATTTCTCCTTGTAATTTGCACGTGCTCCCCTTCTCCAACATAGGTTCCCCACCTCCTCGCTCCCCTTCCACTAATTACTTCATTATTTACTGCTCCATCTCCCATAAATTACTTCATTATTCTTATAATTTTTAATTTAATTAATCTCCATGATTTTAATTTTTCTTTTTACTTTATAGAGTAACAACAAGTGAAGAACATCTTTTCCAAATAAATTAAAGAATTTCTTTCCAAATTGTAGGCAACAGAGGTCGTCTACAATTAACTTACGTTCCATTTATTCCACGTAATTTTTTTAATTATACTTTTCGATCAAGTGATTGATGTCATTGAGGTATTCAAACTGTAATATTAATGTTAACACTCGACGAAACAGTAAAAGGTGAGTCAAAATGACACTATTAATCTTGAAGTTTATGTATGTACCAAAGCTTTTGCTTAGAACCGTAATGTTGTGGCGTGCATGACTTAATTATATGCAGCTTATGGAGAAAAATATAAGATTGGATTTGAAATTCACGCAAAGTTCTACAAATAATTCTAACGTTATGTGTACAGTTAACCAACATCGTGTCGATCTATTTTCGTATTATTTAAGATCTTGGAACCTTGTTTACTATCTTCCTAGCTGCAAGTTATAACGTGAAAATAACTAATAAGTCACATTTCTTAGTAACTATCCGAGAGTTAATTACAAACTTATTAATTAGTTATAATTATATGATTGAAGTATACTTAATCCTGATCCAATTTGGTCCATAGGATTAAACAAGATCCTGTATTGTTCGCTCACTTTATTGTTTCTCATGTGTACCGGGAGGTGAACTTCGTTGCTATCGATTTTCCTCGAGGTGCCCACAATTTAGATGACTCTCCGAATGGCTTGAACCTTAAACTCGATCATGATGTCATTGGTTTAGTTATTTGCATTAGGATGCAGCACTTTCTCTTCTACTCCCTTCTAGTTTAATTAAACGTCGCTTTAATTTTGAGCACGCATATTAAAAAAGCCGGATGATTCACTGTTTGAGACAATTTTACCCCTTACGTACGTTCGAGAAAAAGTAAAGGGCAAAATTATCTCAAACAGTGAGTCATCCGGCTTCCTTAATATGCATACCCAAAATCAAAACGACAGTTAATAAAACTAAGAGGGAGTATTATTTAATCCTTCCGGAGGGAAATGGGGTCGGGTACAATGATTTCAACATAGCTCCGTCCATGCCAAAATAGCTGACCTCATACGACACCAACAGTAAATTATTTTATACTTTAGTAATAAATTTTCAATCAAGAGCGCCTGAATGATTAATTTAGTCACCGTATTTGTAAAAAAAAATTCATTAAATTCCTAGATAATTTTTAGTCCTTGTATTAGTAAAAAAAATCCCAAACAAACCCAAAAACCCTTCATAATTAACTTAATCTCCGTGTTTGCAAAAGATTTTCAATCTAATTAAGTTAGTCACCGTATTCATAACAGATTTTCAACTTTTAAAATTTAGTGCCCGAATTTATAAAACAATTTCAATAAAACCCTACATTTATGGAGTCTTATATTTCTTCTCGTGTTAATAAATTTGGTTAAATTTGGTTTAACCAAACACTATATAGTTACTCCTTCTAATGATTTTTATAAAATTCAGTATGGATGATGAATCAAGTTTCGTACTTAAAAATACTAAATTGATTATACCTCTACGGTATAAGTATAATTTCTCTATTGATTTAAAATTAAAAAAATATAATTATGTTACCTTATTAATTTAGAATAAATATAATTTAAGATATCCGACATGGCCGGAATAAGATAAGGGTAGGGTATCATATTAGTATATTGTACAAAGAAAAAATAAGGATGACTAATACAATACTGTACCAGTACGGGATTTTTCTTCTACAATATACTAAGAGTATTACTAGAGATATTCACACTTGTATTAAAAATACACGCGTCATCTTCACGTTCACTTAATAGTTATTTATTTAAATAAGTATAATAATATAACTTAATTAAAAAAGAATAAACCCTAATCATAATACATCATTACTTAGTATCCCAATAAATAGACTTCCCTTTTGACTAATTAAGGCTGTCAATTTTCGTACTCGTGAGCATTTTAGTTTTGCTAGTGGTATGGAATGTACTAATTCTGGGCAAAATACCGGTTCAGTTGCCACCTTGGTATACTATTTTTTTTATATATGATACATAAAATTACATACAAATTTATAAATATTTAACACATTTTATATATATTGTTTAGTATTAGGATGTGATATACTGTTCATACCGATTGATATTTGACCGATATAGATCGAGATAGAAACCAAAATAATATAATATATATTTTTATGTTATTTTAGTATTAGAATATGTTATGAGAATTGATAACATTTCCCTTAATTCAATGTACATCGACTAATTAAGTTAATAGGTTGCTTTGTATTTCGATCCGGCCCATATGCATTCGATTATGCCGGCCCACAAAACCTATTCAAGGGCCCACCTCAATGTATACCGGCCCACAGATGAAAAGATAAATTTATTTCCGCAAACGACAGCGTTTTCTGGGATTCTTATTTCTGTATGGCTGCTGTGTACTCCACACCTCCTCATCCTTAAACCCTCCAAGAAAAAAGAAGAAAGGATCTTTAGGTCTTCTCCTTCCTCGACGGCTCGCCTAACACTCTAAACCCCATCACGTCCTGGATAATCTGGGGTTACAAGAGTGAGAGAACTAAGATAAATTGAGCTGAAAACCTTAATATCTGCTAATTTATTCACTTGCTGCTGGCCATGGAGAGGAAGAGGAAAGTGAGGAACGACTCCAAACAGCGACCAGACAAGAAGACTGGAACCAAATTCATTTCTCGACCAAGAAATGGCTCCCGAAAGTCCGATGATACGAGAAAGAAGAGAAAAACCGGCCCTCGGTTACCTGCCGCCCTCCGTAAAGAGCTGGATAAGCTCAACCCTAACCACCAATTCAGGCAAGAAGATGACGATGACGATATTAATTCGAGTGATGAAGCGAATGATGATTTGTACGAGTACGAAGAGGCTGTTGCTGAGGAGGAAACTCAGAGAAACCGACGATATGATCCTGTTGAGAATTATGAGTACAAGTTACCTGATGAATTCGAGGTAGGCAATTTAGTTTATTTTTTATTTTTAGAAAAGGGAAGATGTCAATTTCTATATTTTAGCTATTAATGTATGTATGACATTGTTGTTTAGGATGAGAATGTTGAATCTGATGATGATGAGGATGAATATGATGGAAGCAAGATAGGAGGCAATAAGATTGGTAAGGGTAAGTTAGACCCTCTTGATGATGACGAAGAGGATGATGAAGGAAGGCATTCGAGGATGTTGCAAGGAATTACTGGCCTTCCTAGTGAGGCCTTTCAAGGTATGGTTTTTGCTTGTCAATGGTAGTTGCAATTAGCAATGAGGCATGTGCAATTGCAGTAAAAGTTGTTGTGTTATCATTTGCAGGAAAGAAGAAGAAAGATGTCGTGATATCTGAGTTGTATCCGGAGTCTGAATATAATCCCACACGTGATGTTCTTGATGGCAATGGTCGCATTACTATTGATGATCTTCTGCAAGATCTTTCGGGGAAACAGGGCTATAGTGAAGTTCGAAAGAATGTACATAAATTGGATAAAAAGGCGACACCTCTTCTAGTTCCTCTTACAAAAGATTTTCATGATAAGTTAGACAGGAAGGCAGCATATGAGCAATCAAAGAAACTTATTACCAAATGGGAGCCCCTAATCAAGAGGAACAGAGAGGCTCCTACTCTCATTTTTGAGAAAGATACAGATTTGGGGTTTTCAACTGTAGGGGCTATAGCTTCTGAGTTTGAACCTCGAACTGAGATGGAGAAGAAAATTGCTTCATTAGTCTATGATGACAAGCTTAAGGGAGCTCATAAAGAAGATGGGGCAAAGCTTCTTGAATTGAACAAGGTATAAAGGCGACTTCATTGGATTAGTATCTTAATATTTTCATTATGTGGCTCACATGCAATTACTATCTTTCTAGTGATATATATTTTTTCTTTGTCACCACCTACTATTGTTCCATTTCATGTGTGTTTCGTGCAAATGTGTGGGTAACAGAACTTTTTGTTCCGAGCAACTTCTACCTTAAGGTGAAATTGGAAAGGTTGGAATCTCATGTTCTTAATGCTTCTTTTTCGTTTTCTTTGTTTTTATCTTAAAATGTTTTGAACAACATGAAATTGTTTTTTGGCTGTGCAAGAATTGCCAACAAAAATGAAGGTTGTAGTTTGGTGTTTTGAATTGCATATTTTTCTGCATTATGATACTCTTATTTTAGTTTATTGGGAAAATCTTATGATTTTCTCGACTTGTCTGTTACATGAGGATTAAATTTAAAGATCTTCAACCTAGCTCTTACGTTTTGCTATATGTTGATTTTCTTAAAATGTCTTTCAATGCTGCTAATTTTTTATTTTTTCCTCGTGTTAATTATTGTTGGCAGATACCCGTTGAGGATTATGTAAAGCAGCGGAATCATGTCGCTAAAATGAGAAGCCTTCTTTTCCGTCATGAAGTGAGGATGAAACGTATAAAAAAGATAAAATCAAGAACATATCATCGCCTTTCAAAGAAAGATAAACTGAGATCAGCAACTGCTGAAATACTGGCAGATAAAGAAGCAGCTAGAGAACTTGAGATGAAACAACAGCATAAACGAGCAGAGGTGATTTTTAATGAGAATGTACTTTTGATGTTTTGGATGATCAATTCTTTCTTCTTATTATGATGCCAAAGATGTTTTGTTCTTGATTGTACCGTATGTGATCCAGGAACGTATGACTTTAAGGCACAAAAATAGTAGCAAGTGGGCAAAACGCATTAAAGAGCGCGGTTTGAGTGTTCAAGATGAAGGTACTCTAGCAGCTTTGGCTGAACAGCATAATCAGCACGCACTTTTGACTAGAAAAACGAACTCTGTGAGGGATGGTGGCAGCAGTGATGACAGTGATGACAGTGATGATGAAGAAGATGATGACAGCATGGCTGGTTCAGACCTGGAAATGCAATCTAAGTTGTTGAAGGCAAAAGAGAAGACATTCAAACTAGCAGAAGATGATGATGAAGAACCTAAATCAGGAGTGTTTTCTTTACCGTTCATGGTAAGTGTTAGTTATTTTGTCTGCTGCACCTCTTAAAAATGTTGTTGTGTACTTTGCTTCCTCTAATGCCAGCCCAGAGGAATCCCAAAAGTTGACCCAGAGTGAGAGCATTTGATATATATCTTTTGTTCTGATCATTGCCTTTTTTTTGTTCCCTTTTCTTTTATAGGCCTCAACGATTCGTTTTTATCTATTTGTTATTGTTTTTCATTTACCTCATGGTTTCTTCTTGATGGCATAGGTACGAGCAGACAAGAAAAGAAAGGAAGCAGCTTTTGGGGAAGCAAAGCTTGCTCTTCAAGATTATGATTTGTCATTGGCGCAATTGGAGGATACAGATGGTGCAGAAAATATAAAACTGGGAACAGTGAGTGGCCGAAGAGTATTTGGAGTGTCTAAAAAACAGGTCATGGAACCAAATAATAAGATCAAATTAGTCAAGAATTCTTGTGATAGTGAAGACGAGGCACTCTCTGAAGAAGATACTCATGATGGCGTTGGTGGAACAAATGAGGCGCAGAAGGATGTTAGTAACAAGCCTGTTCTGCCTAATAATGATTCGGAGGCTCCTCAGCTTAAGGTAATGTTATCTTTCATTATGCTATTTCCCAGCTTGACTTGGGCCGCACACCTTTTTGTTTCCGTGCCACTAAATTAAAACATTTCTGTTTTTCAGGCTTCTGATATTGATATAGATTCAATTCCCAAGACAACATATGAAGTTGCTATGCTTGTATCGGGTACTTGGAAAAAGGTAAGGTTTGCCTCATTTTTCGTTTTTTCCCCCTTCCCTTACCAGATGAGTGAGGTAACATCGGATGCTGTCTATATAATTTAGCAAATGGGCAGTGAACATGAAGTGAACACCAAGAGCAAAACATCTCCAAAGTTTGCGGAGCCTGTTACTCAGAATCAAGATTTAGAGGTATTACCTCATCTGATTGCGTGCACGTTCCTTATGAATTGGTTTTTCCTTACTCTTTATTCTCATGCCTCCAAACTTTGCAGGAAGTGGGTGAGGGAAGTGATTCAGAGAGTGATGGGCAGATGGTGGATGGGATACTGTCATCAGGCCATAAATCATCTTATGAACTTCCTTCTCAAGCTGAACTTATACGTGAAGCTTTTGCAGGGGATGATGTTGTGGCAGAATTTAGTAAGGACAAAGAGGAACTTTTGAATGAGGAGAATCCTGAGCCTGAAAAACCTGCTTTAATTCCTGGTTGGGGTCAATGGACCCATGTACAGAAAAAAAAAGGTTTACCTTCTTGGATGTTGGAGGAGCATGAAACTGCTAAAAGAAAGAGGGAAGAAGCACTTAAGAAAAGGAAGGATGCACATCTTAAACATGTTATTATCTCTGAGAAGTTGGATAAAAAGGTTAGGGATATTGATTACTTACCATGCATATCTCATAGTTCTGCTATTTCTATTGAATCTACATTTCAAATAGAAATATAGATAATAGATGTATGAAATCAGATCAAATTTTAGCTGAAAAGTTAGATAAACTATTATGATTACACATGTTCTTGACTTTGGAAACTGATAAAGTATATGAAATTATTGCGTTATGCGCTGGTGAAAGCCCATGTATTGCTGGCTGTGGCAAATACTGGCTTGAGGCTATCTGTTACACATGTTCATTTTGTAGATTACCTTGTGGTTATTGAACCCTACTTCTTTCTATTTTGATGCTGCAGACTGATAGTTTGCTTCTAAAATCATTACCTCGCCCATTCACATCAAATGAGCTTTTGGAACGGAGCATCCGCATGCCTATTGGACCTGAATTTAATCCTGAAACAGCTGTTCGAGTCCTTAATCGGCCTGAAGTGAGTGTTTTGCCACAAATTTGCGTTTCAGTGTATATATGTAATCATTTTCTGTAGAAATGTATGATATAATTTTGAAGTAGTGGACATGATGGTTAATTCGGATAGTTGTTGCCCTTGAGTTTATCTTGTTGCTTAAATTCAAAAAGAAAAATAATGGATGCTATAATTCTTAATTTCTTCCCTTGAATTCCTTCACTGCAGATTGTGAAAAAACCAGGGACCAGCATCAATCCGATTCGATTTGAAGACATAGAACCGTTTGAAAAAGTGGTCGATCATAATAAGGGTGGATCTAAGCAGAAACATAAGCAGAAGCAAAAGCAGAAGCAGAAGCAGAAGATAAAAAGAAGTGAAAGCAGCAAAGTAAAGCCAGTGGTGACAAAATGTTGAAGACGAGATCATTTGAGCGTCTGTTGAAGAACACATTATTGGTCACTAGTTGCTAAAATTTTGACCTTAGGCAGGCAGTGTTGGTTTTGTAGGAGAATTCCATTTTTGAATTTGTTGTATTCTATATTTCTATTACAAATGATACAAAGTGCAACAAACGGTATAATAATTTATAAATGTTTCCAGTGATCCGGCAAGTTATAGCTTTTTAGAATCTCGTTTGTTATTTATGTTTATTTCATCGGGAATCTAACTTGTTTAGGCATAATGACCTTTTTTTTCTAAAAAATCTTAAATAATACTCCTTCCGTCCTTTCTTAATTGATTCAAGTAACACGTACAGTCAATTTAAAAAGACGGAAGTAGTACCCTATAAGAATTTTGGATAAATATTTTCCTATGAGGCATACTTGGAATTGATGTCATCTTTTTTTTTCCAATTCAACCTGCCCTCACCGTTTGTCAATATTCACATTTAGGTGCCTATTTCTGGAATTTGAAATTTTTAGATAAACACAGAGGCCAAAATGATATTTTTGGATTTCTATTTATTTGACATAATATAAAATAATTTGATAGGTGCACACTGATACTTTTCTCGAGAATAAAAGAGAAAAAATATATAAAAGCTACAATTAAAAAGGCGTCAAAATTCAAACCGCGCCACCATACTCCTCCACACCACCATCCCTTTCCCTGTAACTAAACCCAAACTAAATTATACACTTCCACTGCAATTTGCAAATCAGAGGCGCCATTTCCTCGAATGTACTGATCAAAGAGAATTAACAGATATAGAAATGCTGCACGAGGTCTTACTCGCCCTATTGGGTTTCACCGGAGACCTCATAATCGACGAGAGGGAGCACCAAACCTCCCTCGGCATTCTTTCCCCCGACGCTCCCATCTCCAAAGAGCCTTCCTTCAAGCTCGCCCCAGACATCTCGTTCCTCGAACCTTGCGACAGGTACACTTGCTTCACCACACTCTTTTTCTTTAGCGTTGCTTTTCGCGGATTTTGTTTCTAAGATTATATTTCTGAACTGTTGTTTATAATCTAGGGACCTGATCCAGAGGATTATTACGTTAGGGTTTTATTACAGAGAGCTTGATAGGTTTGCGAGTAAGTCGCGGAATTTAAGCTGGGTAAGGTCAGCTACTGCGGTGTCTCCTCCTTTGGAGAGTGGTTATGAATTGTTGAGTAGAAAATCAGAAAAGAAGCCACAGCCAAGTGTGTACCGTAGGGCTATTGCTAATGGCATTGTTGAGATTTTGGCGGTTTATCGCTCTGCTGTTCTTCACATTGAGCAGAAATTGTTGTCTGAAACTGTCCCAATTTTGGCTACGGTGACGCAAGGGCTTAATAAGGTTCGGGATGTTACCATATTTTGTGTTTTTGTTTTGTCAGGAAGTTGGGAGTTTAATGAATGCCCATTTTTTGTGCGCGTGTTTCAGTTTTTTATTCTCTTGCCACCTTTGTATGAGCTTGTGTTAGAGATTGAGCGTGAAGATATTCGTGGAGGGAAACTTCTTGACTTATTACACAAACGTTGCCATTGTGGGGTTCCTGAACTACAAACATGCATTCAGAGGTACTTTTGTGTTGTTTTATGCATCTTGTTTAAAAGTGTACCATGGAGATTAATGGTCGACATAAAGTATTACTCTTCAAAAATGTGGTATTGGCTGCAACTTTTTATATGATAGATAAACTTAGAGATAATTGTTTATGCTTTTTCACCATAGGTTCTCAGCTAATGACATTTTAGTTCGTTGTTTATTGCTGTGTCCAAAAGCATAGGCTGCTTTGGCATGGGCATCAGGTCATGTACAACCAACTTGCCTCATGGATGGTTTATGGAATTCTTCAAGACCAGCATGGTGAATTTTTCATAAGAAGGTAATGAACAAAGAATTCTTTCTTTTTTCTCTTCTATGATCATGCAAAACCTCTGGAATAGAGATTGCATTCTCATCCATCATACTCCAATAATTAGTGAGTTTGTTTAAGCAATTGCATGTTTCCTCTTTTAACGTTTCAACTATATATATATGGCAACATTATGTATTAGGCAGGAAGACAGGGATGTGGATCGTTGTTCATCTCATCCAGATATATCTAACAAATTGGCACGGTCAACTGAAGATGCATCGTTAATTGATTGGCACTTGGGATTTCACATTTATCTGGTATGTTCCAACTTCCTTTCTAATATGATTACTTTTTGTTTAATAATAGACACTGAGATCATTATTTTAGTGTTTGTTGTGTGCCTCAAAGCCATTATTAAGTGCTAAGTTGAAACTCATCCTAATTAGCCACTTTAGGCTCTTCTCTTTGAATGTTTACACATTCAAACTTACAATGATTGATTCTGGTTCAGTATTTCACTCTTGTATCTTTTTGTTCTTTCATCTTTATCCTTTCCTATCTGTACTGCTTTCAGTGGAAGTCAACATGCAACAACCCCCATAGTGTCACACTTTTACTACCTCTGTTGCCAATGTATTCATTTTCTTACCATTATGCCATGAGTCCACTGGAGCAGCATTGCTCTCAGCATAAGAAAATGAAGTGCATAATATGATTGATTTGAAACTATAAACATTTTAAAGGTTTTTTTTCATCTTGTTTGCGATGTCATTTCCCTGGATAGTCTCTCCTACTAATGATATTAATTCTCGACCAGATGGTTAGTGTCGGTGACAGTTTTGCCATTAGGAACTATTATTGCTTAGTGACAGGACCTGAGTGAATCTAGTGCTGTTTCTGGTGACTGTTTCATTGTTTGGTATGTTGCTCCTGCAATCTTGTTTAGGCAACTGTCCTCTATAAATTTTAACATATTATGAACTTTCATCCTTCTTGTTTACTCCTGTCTAATTTAACATAGCATCAATGCACTTGTCAAATGCATAAGGACAATTTTGTTGCAAATTATATCTGAAGTTAATTTTCCTTACAATTTGTTCACTATTTCAATGCTGTCTTGCAGGATATGCTGCCTGAGTATATCCACATGCGTGTTGCTGAATCAATACTTTTTGCGGGTAAAGCCATTAGGGTTCTCCGTAATCCAAGCTCAACCTTTCGGTCAAAGGATCCTATATACAATCAGCACATACCGAGAGAGGCTCATAAAATTCAAGGACTTACACCAGGATCCTTCTTCCAGAGAGAGCCTGTTCAAAATAAAGACCTGATTGAAAAAGAATTACTTCCGCAGTATGAGGCTGATAAAATTGAGATCATGATTCAAAACCTAAAGGTTTGTTTCACTACGTATCTTCTTAGGTAGCTTCTTGTGCAATCCTGTTCTAATAGATGGCTGTTATTTGATTGCCAAGTAATAGTAGTATTGTATTTAATTCTTCTCTTGGTACTATCTATACTTGCATAGTACATAGATTGGATGGAATAACCCTTCTCTTTTCCTTGAACCATAAAAAAAGATGAATATACTGAATTGGTTTCGCTATGTGCAGGAATCAACTGAATTCCACAAACGGTCTTTTGAATCTGCTGTTGATTCTATTCGAGCTATTGCAGCTAGTCATCTTTGGCAGGTGCTGCAAGAGACTTGTTGGGTCCCTTCATTTATTTGAGGCATCTAATTTACTTGTGTTCTCATTAACAGCTGGTGGTTGTGCGTGCCGACTTGAATGGCCACCTGAGGGCCCTCAAAGATTATTTTCTTTTAGCCAAAGGAGACTTTTTCCTGGTAATGAGTGTAATTTTCAACTTCTTGACCATCTTTTGTCTTTGGCCTATAGTCTTTATCTTTCATTAAAAAGGTTCTCTTTTTATTGAAAAATGTTCTCTGTTCTTTTTGCCTTTACACCTATTTCAAATGTTGGGGAAATTTTTAGTTCATAGTTACATTTAAGCAGTTTAAACTTTAAGTGACAAATGATTGTGGCATTAACAAGCATATTGTTTACCATGCCAGTGTTTTCTTGAGGAGAGTCGCCAATTGATGCGTTTACCACCTCGCCAGGCAACTGCTGAAGCTGATCTTATGGTCCCATTTCAGCTGGTAAGCATGTGAAATTATTTCTCTTATGGATATGATCATGCACCTTTCTTGTCCAAAATTGTGAAATCAGGTTGCTTCATATCAAGGTATTGATGACTTCAAAAAATTCTGTACTACTGGTGTACAGGCTGCAACAAAGACCATTGGTGAGGAAGACAAGTACTTCTCTCGAGTATCCCTTCGGTCAGCACCTATATGTCACTATATACCTATTTTCCATCAGTCTCCAACTGTTTGAAGATGTCATTAACATTTTTTTTTACTAACATGTACCAGGATGCTTTCATTTGGACTCAAAGTTAAATCCCAAGTAGATTTACCCAAAACAAAAGCTTACACTGATGGGAACCCTGGTACTGCATTATCAAATAATTCCTTGGATGGCTGGGATGGTATTGCTCTTGAATATACTGTTGATTGGCCCTTACAGCTCTTCTTTACCCAAGATGTGCTATCTAAGTAAGAGATAACTGCTACTTACAGATGCTACTCCGCCAATTCATCTTCATAGCTGCTTATTCATTACCTCTTTTACTAATATTGCCATCAATATGCTGCAGGTACCTGAAAGTGTTCCAGTATTTGCTGCAGCTGAAACGAACACAAATGGAATTGGAGAAGTCATGGGCCTCTGTGATGCATCAGGATCACACAGATTTTGCAAAGCGCAAAAATGACCGCCTGAAGTGCTCAGTATCTCAGCAACGACGGCAACGCTTTAGGCCAATGTGGCGCGTTAGAGAACACATGGCCTTTTTGATAAGAAATCTTCAGTTTTATATCCAAGTAATTGTTACTATATATTCTCAACCTCGTTTTTCTTTTGTGGATTCTTTTAGTTCTAATGTCTGATACTTATATGCCTTATCCAGAAAATCCACTTTTAGACAAGATATTCAAAGTATTTCTTGAAAGGAAGATATTCAAAGTATTGAATGTGATCTTAATGTGCTACTTTAACTGGACATTTGCTAATTAGCTTTTGCTTGGTAAACAAGTTTGCTGTGCTTTTTCTTTGATGATTGTGCCAAGTACGCTTGGTCTATTCCCTGCTCTCTGGATAAGAGTTTAATGTCTCTGACTTTTCTTTTCCTTTTTGATGGTATGGGTTAAGGATTCTTTCATATATTTAATACTAAAACTGTTCAAGTATTCCTAATTATTCCTAATTCATTCCGGTATCTATTTATAATTTCTAATTCCTCCAATCCCCTTTCATGAGTTTGCCATTGATCATCTCTATAATTTTGTTATAGGTAGATGTGATAGAATCTCAGTGGAATATTCTACAAGCTCACATTCAAGATTCCCGTGATTTTACAGAACTTGTGAACTTCCATCAAGAGTAAGGAAATGATTGGTTCAACTGCCTCATGAATCTTAAAATTCTTGATCCTGACACCTTTCCTGTACTTATTGTTACTTCTCTTATTTTTCCTGAGACTGTTCATATATTGATGGCAGTAGCATATTAGTCACACATTACTACTTTATTTACAGGTATCTATCGGCCCTAATCTCACAATCGTTCTTGGACATTGGCTCTGTGTCAAGGATTCTAGATGGCATAATGAAACTTTGCCTCCAATTCTGCTGGAGCATTGAGAACCAAGAGAATAATCCAGATACATCTGAACTAGACCATATAACAGAGGTATTCTTGTGCTACCATTTTACTTATCACATCATTACTTTCACTCTCGTATGTATTACGTGGCACAATTTATCTTTATAGTGGTCATTGTTTCAATATGATCTCGTGATATGTTATGCACACTTCCTTGAAGTAGTAATTGTGGTGATTAGGTTAAATCTATCAACCTTGACAAATATGTCACACTATATTAAAAACATTGAGCTTAGTGGGTTTGTTCTGTTGATGAGTTGGTTACTTGTGGCATTGTAATTTTGTTGAGCATAAGCAGATGGTCATCTCATGGCTGTATTTTT
Organism: Viola odorata; assembly: GCA_963691705.1. Lineage (NCBI taxonomy): Eukaryota > Viridiplantae > Streptophyta > Magnoliopsida > Malpighiales > Violaceae > Viola > Viola odorata. Next base: position 58,551,865 of record OY829541.1, read on the forward strand.
TTAATGTATACTATTTAAAATTGTTTACTTTTCTTTCTACTCCCAGGAATTTAACAAGAAATCAAACTCCCTATACACTATTTTGCGCAGTAGCAAGCTAGTGGGGAGTCAGAGAGCCCCATTCCTTAGGCGTTTTCTTTTGCGTCTAAACTTCAATTCATTTTTTGAGGTACGCCAATAAGAGAAGCTACCATATATACTGCCCTCCTCTTTTGACCTCCATTTCTTGGGTTTTTCTTTTGCATCTAATACTCAGTTTTTTTCTTTTAAAATTACCTTTGACAGGCTGCAGCAAGAGGTGTGATGAATGTTGTTAGACCATCTCCAGCACTCACCATTTTGAATCAACCATAGCAATAAGTTTTCCTCCTATCCAAAATCGCGGTGGCCAAGATTCTCACCGAGTATCGTCACGAGAGTTTTGTTGTTGCCAGTTCTGATGAGAATCCACGTTTATTCCAGTCTGGCGTTGGATGCTTAATCGCTCATCTTTTGAATGTTTGCTGATGCTTCTGGTTCAACCAAGTAGTTGGGCTGGTTGACTGTACCATGATCGTCATTGCTTGTCAATCAATCAGAAGTTGCCTCATAGTAGTGTAGTGGCAAGCTTGGTAGTTTGCTTCAGTGTGTTTTTTGCTGCTTGTATCTTGTTAGCTCTGGTGTAGCATCTCCCTTGCTGATGAATCGGAGCTTGTGGTCGTGTTATGCTCCGGCCTGTGAGGCAGCTGTTTCCCAACACTGAATACAAATTGGCATGTCCAGTCCCAGTTTTTCATGGCTGTAACTTTTCCTTGAACATTTCTGATTTGTTATTGTAAAGTGAACGCTAGGGCATCTTGTATGACATTAGAGTTTGGGAAAGCAATACTCAATGGCATTTTTTTTTTACTAACATGTACCAGGATGCTTTCATTTGGACTCAAAAGTTAAATCCCAAGTAGATTTACCCAAAACAAAAGCTCACACTGATGGGAACCCTGGTACTGCATTATTAAACTTTGTTTCGGGTACATTAGAAGAGTAAAGAAACTAATCCTTGATAAAAATCTACATTTGCATTTTTTTGCCAAAAGCAGAATTTGCAGCTCAGGAGGAGGAGAATCTAAAAAAAATGCATAGCATAGATCAAATTCCACTTCATTATTAAACTGATTTCACTGCAACTCATCCTCACCCCAACCAAAACTACTAAACATGTCTTTCTTTAAGGTCTAGTTGGTCCAGGCTGTTGTTGAGCCAAGCAAGTTGTCACTTGGATTTAAAGCACTCATCAATATGCCTAATAATTTTGTACCTAAACAAAAAATGATGCCGCATGATCTATCATTTGAAATGATAAAGGTATACTACGTAGTCAAGATTTTATTACTTCAAAAATGGGGAAAGAAGTCTATCAGGGCATTTACAAATATCCAAGTTGGTTCTAGAACCACAAAAAAAAATGTAAGATGCCATTGCAAATTCCCTATTTCAGCTAAAGCTCCTCAAACCCTTCTTCGTCCCCGTCTTCCTCCACTCTCTGAAATGCTCTTCTCCAAGTTTCCATCTGTGGGGAGAGAAAAGGGCGCAAGGTAGCCGACAAAAGTGGAATTAGCAAATGATCCATACAAAAATGGCTCTTTGTCAAACAATATAGTTTCTGCACACTGCCAAAAAAAATCATCCAAAGCACCGTATGGCATATGTTGGAGTAAGAAAGTCAAAGAGTATTACAGTACTAGAACGTTGTGTAAAATCATGAGCTACATGAACGAAATGATAATAACATCACCGAAATGATAATGTTCGACTGATAGAGGAGTGGGGCTTTTCTTTTTTCCCCTTGAAAGTATGGCATCTTCTTTTGATCAAATGATCAAGGAAACAAAAAAGAAGAATTAATAAGTTATTCAAGGCTAAAGATTGAGTGCATGAATGTAGCTAGAGAATTTTACAACTTTGATCATGTTTTGAATGATCAGCTAACTAATCAGAAAATCCGTCAAGTAAACTGTAAGTGCCATCAGAGTAAGTTGTCAAACCTGGTCATCTGAAAATCGTAATTGTTCTGCGACAAATAATATATTCTTGTAGTAGTCTGGTGCTAATTCCTTGCCTAAACCCCTCGCAACTTCATCATAGTCAATAATGCCCACCCGGAAGCCGTTGTTCATGAAAAGTTTGTCCAACCACTTTTTTATGCTGGAGGACTGCAGAAGGAAGAATAGATGATGCCCTGCCCCCTCGCCCAAAAAAAGGAGGAAAGCCAAGAGAAGACAACTAGTGTCATACAGAAGAATAACTCTCAAATTAAACTAAACTGACCTTGATCCCCATTTCAGTTTCAGCCAACCAAGCAGGCAATTCTCCCAAGAACAGAGATTCATTCATAGCCAAACTGGCAACAATAGACAAAATTTCTTCGAAACTGGCCAAAGTCATAACAGGAAGTCCCTGTGAGGTAATACAAAATAAGTCCCTTGTCAAGGCAAAACAATTAAGAGTTTCTTATCATAGACATCAGACGCATTAGTCACCTGGATTGCCCATATGCTAGGTCTATTGCCATCAAAGCCTTTACTGAGCAAACTCTGTTGGATGTTAGAGGACTCCAATGGAACATGAAGCAACAAGCAGCTTCTTGGAACCTTAGCCCCAACACCTAGCATCTTCAAGAGGATATTGTCAAAACTACACACTCAGTTTTGCAAGAAGATGGAATTGTATATGGAACCCTGTATTTCTTTTTAAAGTATCCTGAACGGTGGACACCCCATTATTCAAAAGACTACAGCCAGAATGTTTTAATGTGTAGCAGACATACACAGCCAACAGTTTTCAATATAAGAAGAACAAGTGCTATTTACTGGAAGTGACATCACACGCTTAGAACTCTTTGGATAAAAAGAAGAAGACTTCACTTAGAAGAGCTTTATAAAACTAAATTGCATGCAAATATTACACACCTTTAAGCTTTTCAGCTGAAGTTTTGAATATCCTCTCCGAGGATATTTCAAATATGATTGTTGAAGCTGGCCAGTTAAGCCGATATGGCCGAGTATCCATACCATCAGTGATTAAAACTACCTGTGGAATACAACTGAAATATTAAAGCAATTCAAAAGGCAAGGAAATGATTACTTAGTCTATGATTAATTAGGCAAAACACCTGCTTAAGTCCATCCATATGGTTTACTGTGCGAAGCAATTTATCATCAATGAACCTTGTCGCAACACAATAGGGGTTTGAATACTTTTGCAAATCCATCTGCACATCGGCTTCGACAAAGCAATCAGCATACGGATCCACAAAAAGGGGCTCTGCATTCGCCAAGAAAAAAAAACACATTCAAATCAGTAACCCACCAAAAGACACAGTCTTTTTACATCATTAAAGAATCAACTCGCCCCTCTGAAATTACATTCGAAATTACTCACGCCCATTTCTCAAAAGTGTTCGTAAAAATGCCTAGGTGAAAAAAGAAACGAGAAACACAAACTCAGCGACAAAAAAGAGTGAGTAACCTGATCGATGCGTCTCGATGAAACGGAGTGAAGCGGCATTAATGGCGGCTTGCAGAGAAGGGTCATTTTCACCGTTGGGTTTGGGGCTCAGCGCGCAGTTTGGCTTACGCTTGGAAGCGTGGATAAGCGATCGGCGGAAGAGAGGAGCAGTAGTTGGTGAATGTAGGAAGCCAAACAAGCATTCCATCTTCATTTTAAATAAGCGTGCCTTTCGCTCTCTGCCTCTGATTACAGGAATTTTAGACGGCTGCCATTAGTGGTTTGGTTTGGTTCTTCTCGAGTGAGAGTGACCCAGAAGAGGACAGACTGTTATATAAATTTCTTTTTGATTCTGTTATAAAATGGTGAAAATAATAGGCGCTAAGATAGGAACTAGAAAGGTCGTTTCAACCGAATTGCAGCTTTACCTCCCTCGCTATGGTCATTGGTCAGTCAGTCAGTTTAAACCCTTCTTTCCTTTCTTATCACTACATTTACCAATAACTGAATTGATTGTGTACGTGAGAAAAGCTTAAAGTTGTTTAGATTTTTAGGTCTAAATTATAAACGCGGAATGACTTTGTTCACACCTTATTAATATATGTACAAATGATCACCCCGCATGAGCATTTTCCTGAAAAGTAAGTTTCTAAATTCGATATTTATGTCAATGTTTTTAGAAGATACGTAAGCAAAATCTCAAATCAACACAAACTAACAGAATACAAATAGTAAATTAACGCAAACTAGCTGCAAGTCTGCACCCCTACCTCCTTTTATCAGTGAGCGGTAGGTGGTGATCCGGGCTGATTCCCTTTAGTATAGCAACAATCTGACCGGGAATTTTTATTTGTTTTTATGGTTTTCTTTCCATGCTAGATTGGGAGGTGAGAAACCATTGGCACATGAGATTTCAAAGAAGAAAGCAGAGAAGGATTTGTTAGTGTCCGAATTAGGCGATCAAAGACACGATGCAGCGAAAATGGAAAGTATCTAGTTCAATTGAGTACCTGGGTTATGGAACACCAATCTTGTTTGCTCCAATGTTGGTTCTGCATATTTGTGACAGTAAAGTAATGATCTTCATATAGCTAATGCATGTGATTGAAGATTGCAAAATCAAATGTTCATGTATTAGATGAATTCTTTTCAAATGTCAACCCCTAAAAGCTTAGAAAATTAATGGAGAAAAAAATCTGGAAATTTCATGATATGACTTATAAAACATAACTTTAATAATATTTGCTATTATCATGTGTCAATACCTACCTATCAGTTTATGACAGTTTTAAAAGTCTCAGGTGGTTAATTGCCGCTCTGATGCGAAACCCTGCCGTCTTTTTGGCTCTTTCCCTCACCACCCAAATTTTGACTGCATCGTTTATATATTTATATAGATTTGTGCCACTAGCTAGCTAATTGCCGCTCTGATGCGAAACCCTGCCGTCTTTTTGGCTCTTTCCCTCACCACCCACCTACTCTACTTATGGATGATTTCTGCAACCCACCAGAGACCGAAAAGGCGAAAACGAGAGAGATGATAACGAGCGGGGAAGGAAAAGTTGTTTGTGTAACAGGAGCATCAGGTTACATAGCTTCATGGCTGGTCAAGCTCTTGCTGCAACATGGCTACACTGTTAAAGCCACTGTCCGCGACCCAAGTTAGTTTTCTCGTAACTTGTTTCAATCTTAATCACGACATCAGTTTCTGTAATATATAATCCATTTTCTTGTAACACGAATGTCTGACATATTTCATCCATACCATAGATGATCCAAAGAAGACAGAACACTTGCACATGCTTGATGGAGCCAAGGAAAGACTTCATTTGTTCAAAGCGGAATTAATGGAAGAAGGATCTTTTGATCATGTGGTTGATGGGTGTGATGGTGTGTTTCATACAGCTTCCCCTGTCAATCTTTCACCAAATGATCCACAGGTGAACCCCAATATTATTCGTAAGATTGAATATCGATTAGTTTGCTTAATCATAGCTCATAAGCTGAAAATGATTCACTTACAGTTGCTTTTTTATGTTCATCATAAATCAGACAGAGATGATTGAACCTGCAGTTAAAGGAACACTAAATGTACTCAAGTCATGTGCAAAAGTTCCTACCATCAAGAGAGTGATCTTGACATCTTCCGTAGTTTCAGTTACTTACACTGGAAAACCTCTGACACCTGATGTCGTTGTTGACGAGACATGGTTTTCAGATCCTGCCTTTTGCGAATCGAATAAGGTTTGCATCTGTGTTGATTTCCTGGTACTTTGTCAGCAGGTTCTTTATTTCCTTTTCTTATTCTTGAAAGGTCTATTTCTGCATCTCCTTTCCAGCTCTGGTATCAACTTTCAAAAACTTTAGCAGAGGATGCTGCTTGGAATTTCGCCAAGAAAAATGGAACTGATGTGGTTACAATGCATCCAGGATTTGTGCTTGGTCCTTTGATCTTGCCATCTATTAATTACTCTACAGAGTTGTTTCTCAATATAATAAATGGTATACTTTGATCTTCAATGATGAAATAAAACTGCAGATTATCAACTAGATCATGATTAACCATATTGAAGGATCGATTCAATTTCGGACTTGTTACATGCAGGAGTTCTGAATCCAACTGCTAGCGGAATATACGAATTTGTCGATGTTAGAGATGTTGTCAATGCACACATTCAAGCTTTTGAAAGACCTGCAGCCAGTGGCAGATACCTATTAATTGGAAGAGTTGCACATGTATCTGAGGTTGTAGAGATTCTGCATAAGCGTTACCCTTCCATGCACCTTCCTGAAAGGTAAGTTTCCGAATTTGATACCTTTTAAATTCGTCCATACATCAGAAGTCTTAGCATAGAAAAACAATCTAACTGAGAATACATTAATTAGTTTTTTATGTTTTACTTTTGATGCTAGATTGGGAGGTGAGAAACCATTGGCACATGGGATGTCAAAGGAGAAAGCAGAGACTTTAGGTCTCAAGTTTACTCCTTTGGAGGTGAGTGTTACTGACATCATTGAAAGCTTGAAAGAGAAAGGATTCGTTAACGTCTGAATGAGGCATGGAGTACCAATCTTATTTCTTCCAATGTTGATTATGCACATTTGTGACAGTAAAGTAATGCAAAAAGTTTTGTATGCATTGAGATTGGATACATGTATTATGGATAGATTAAACTCTATAGAACTGAGAACGAAAAAATCTTAAGTATCAGAAGTAATTTGGCTCTTGATAGTCCCTAGACTTCTTTTGTGGTAGAATGCTTTTTTATTATTTATTTAAAAATAAATAAATTAAATTAAATAGGAAAAAAGAACAAACCAATGACCATAAATTATAGGGACCAACTTGCAAATATTCAGACTGGATACTGGATAGGGGCCGCGCGGACGCAGGCCCCCTCTACCACAAATTACGACGTAGGCTCTCCCACTTGGGGAGACCTTAAGGCAGCACCCCTACGCTGAGTGCAATGTAGGTCACTGGCCCTAGACCATGGGCCTTCTTGATCACCCATACATCCCGTCCAGGTAAGTATGTAAATCGATGTCATGCATCTCTTAGTTATACCACAACTACTCATCTCAATCTTCGTTCTCTTTCGATGTGGTACAAAATACAAAATACAAAAACAGAAAAACTGCTTTTTTTTCTTCTCCCACTCCTCAAAGCAACAAAATGCATCTTCTCTGTCACCTCCAGCATGTTTACGAACAGAGATTAACGAGCGAGATTTGTAGCTGAGATGCGATGAAAACATTCAAGAAAGAAACACTCTGATTATTTTCCACCATAAACCCTAAAAATTAATGAAAGTACTGTTTCCAGTCGCAGAAAATGCTTCTGAAACCACAGAAAGAGGTGAAACGATGGAGCAGCAAACTTCGTTTGTATTTTACAATCTTTCAATTAGCTCGCTGAAGAATGGAACATGATTGTAGTTACTCAGATACACATCGATGGAGCGTTGAATCGGATTTAGTTTGCACAAAATTAAATTGAATTAAGAAAAAACTCCAATTCGTACAAAAAGAAAAAAAAAAAAAGTAGTCCAATTCGTACAAAAAGAAAAAAAAAAGAAAGTAGTCATAATGTGGCTACTCTTTAAAGAAACCAACGAAAGGGAAATGAAGAACAAGCCAAGCATTGTCCGTAGCCAATTCCGAGAAACGTCTCGGTCTGTCAGGATACCAAGAAAGATTCAACAACTAAAGCAGGCAGAGCAGACTTTGCATCCATTACAGGACGTTACTGGTTCGCTGCGAGTGGTTTCCGAGCCAAAAAGAAAAACATCGGCGTGAAAATCTCCTTCCTTATTATAATGGGATTCAGGATTCTATTGCTAACATCCCAGTTACGAATAGATTTTACATGCAGACCTGTTGGAGTATACCAGAAATAGAAAAAGCAATCCGTCTACACTTTTGTCCTAATTAAGAGCAGATGGAAGATCCGGTAAAGCAAGACGACACAACATGAACAGAAAACTTGTTAGTGTCCAGCTAAATTGTGGAAAAGATGGAAGAAAAGAAAAGAAAAGAAAAGTGAAAGGTGTGTGCGTGTGTGTTGGAAAGAAAGAAATGAGGAGGAGACAAATTGAAGTGGAGCACTATGCCATGTTTTGTGGACAAATTGAAGTGGAGCACCATGCCATGTTTTGTGGCATGTCTCACGGCAATTCTTATAGAAAAGCAAGAGTTGCTTTTCTATATATACATACCATTGCATTGCTGCAATAGAGAGACGCAGGCAGAGAGTGAGGGATTGAAGAATTGCAACCAAGCATCAATTGAGAGCAATTGCAACCGAGAGAGCAATTGAGAGCAATTGAGAGAGGGATTACTGTTGAGTATCCCGTGAGAGAAAAATAGAGAGTATTTTTCTTGTGTGTGATTGAGAGAAAAATAAATCAGTGAGGGTATTTATTTTTCTTGATTGTAACCTAATAATTTATTATTAGTGAAAGATTGTTCGGAGTTGGCCCGTGGTTTTTCCTCGTTGGAGGTTTTCCACGTAAATTCTTGGTGTTGTTTATTTGTTGCTGCTTTCTGTATTTTTCATTATTCGATCCTGGGCGGGAAAGGTGATTTTTTCCCAACAACTGGTAGCGGAGCTTACGGTTTGAAAGATGACAGACAACGCAAGGATTGAGCCTTTTGATGGACAGAATGATTTCGCAGTGTGGCAGACAACTGTGATGGATTTGCTGACTATGAAGGATCTCGACGTCGCACTTGATGATGAGAAGCCAGAAGGAATGAAAGATGGTGAATGGGCAACGGTCCTGAAAAAGGCGACCAGTCAGATCAGGCTAGCATTAGCTCCATCAATAAAGTATGCTGTGATGGGGGAGCAGACACCAAAAGTGATGTGGGAGAAGCTGGAAAGTATTTATGCTTCTAAGTCTGTGACAAACAAACTTAGTCTGAAGTTAGACTTGTATTCGTTGAAGATGGATGACAGCACGAGCATCCATAATCACTTGTCAGATTTTAATCGGTTGCTGACGAAAGTGCTTAATACGGGGGAGAAAGTAGAAGATGAAGAGCAGGCGATACTTCTCCTTTCTTCATTACCTGTATCATACAAGTCACTGGTGCAGTCCCTTACAGCAGGGAAGACGAGTTTGAAGAAGGAGGATGTGACGACTTTCCTAATAGATAATGAGAAGCTATTAGGAGTGGAGAGCAAGAATAATGGTGACAGACTGTTAGCTACAGAAGGGTCATCAACTGGACGAGATCAACGTGGTAGAAGCAGAGGAAGAGGTGCTTCTTCCAGCTATGGAAGAAACAGATCCAGTTCCAGACCAAGAGCAGACTACAGTGAGAAAGAGTGTTACTATTGTCACCAGAAGGGTCACATTAGAGTACACTGTCAGAAGATGATGACTGATCTGAAAGAACTGCAGAAGAGTAAAGAAAAGATTGATGATGCTGTAACTATTCAGGATGATGATGCTGAATTGTTGGCAGTGCAGAAAAGTGAGGATCTGGTAAGAGATTCCTGGATTTTAGATTCTGCATGTTCTTTTCACATTTGTGCTAACAAAGAATTGTTTAGCACATTTGGTGATTGTGATGATAAATCTGTCACATTGGTCAATAACGAAAAACTGGAGGTTGAAGGTATCGGCAATGTGAAGATTAAGATGCATGATGGATTGGTGAGAACTCTCGGCAATGTGAGATATGTGCCGAAGTTGAAAAGAAATTTAATTTCTCTCGGAAGATTGGATTCTCGCGGGTACAAATACTCAGCGAGAGATAGGTTGATGAGGGTAAGCAGAGGAGCAGCTGTAATCATGAAGGGGGAGCTTGCTTCTAACAATGTTTACAGACTGATTGGAACCGCGGTTAAAAGTACAGTACAAGGTACTCATAAAAGATTGAATGATTGTGATGGCCAGGTAGAGTTGCCTAGGAGAAGAGTTAGCTTTGCAGTGTCGACCGGTGAGAAAGCGAACTCGATCTCTACCCGGAAAGTATGAAGATTGGTGATCCCCCATGATATGAGCTGGAGGGGGAGAATTGTTAGTGTCCAGCTAAATTGTGGAAAAGATGGAAGAAAAGAAAAGAAAAGAAAAGTGAAAGGTGTGTGCGTGTGTGTTGGAAAGAAAGAAATGAGGAGGAGACAAATTGAAGTGGAGCACTATGCCATGTTTTGTGGACAAATTGAAGTGGAGCACCATGCCATGTTTTGTGGCATGTCTCACGGCAATTCTTATAGAAAAGCAAGAGTTGCTTTTCTATATATACATACCATTGCATTGCTGCAATAGAGAGACGCAGGCAGAGAGTGAGGGATTGAAGAATTGCAACCAAGCATCAATTGAGAGCAATTGCAACCGAGAGAGCAATTGAGAGCAATTGAGAGAGGGATTACTGTTGAGTATCCCGTGAGAGAAAAATAGAGAGTATTTTTCTTGTGTGTGATTGAGAGAAAAATAAATCAGTGAGGGTATTTATTTTTCTTGATTGTAACCTAATAATTTATTATTAGTGAAAGATTGTTCGGAGTTGGCCCGTGGTTTTTCCTCGTTGGAGGTTTTCCACGTAAATTCTTGGTGTTGTTTATTTGTTGCTGCTTTCTGTATTTTTCATTATTCGATCCTGGGCGGGAAAGGTGTTTTTTTCCCAACAAAACTGACCTACCACCTTTGACTAATCCCTCTGCTGCCTGCTCAAGAAAAGTTTGGATTCTTTGGCTTCCCATAGGAGCCAGTCCTACAACTTCTACAGCCTTAACCTATCAAGCAGTTAACTTACATGGAAGACTGCAACGCATTGAGACTTATAGACAGGAAAAGTGATCTCTCAGTCTTACATACACGACTGAGTGCCGAGAAATATGCTTTTGAAGAACTGAGATCACTATACAATGTTTCTTGTAATGAATCTGCCCACAACTGTTGCACGGAAGTTGCTGAGCGAGAAGCGACTTGTATCCATCAGCAAGTACCACGGGATAGAAGAGTCCACTGCTACATCCTTTGACCATACCACCTTCATGGAAAGAATAGTAACAACCATTACGCTGATATTTCATCTCTATAAGATTTGTCTTTAACAATGAGGAGAGAAGCATTTGTCTCACCTCAAAACCAGCCTTTCTTAGAGCCTCAAGGCATTGCCCAGTCAGCCTAATGTCTGGAAGGCCCTTACCGAGCTCTATTTCTGCCTGTACCAACAAAAGTTGTTGCATTCTCAAGCATTGAAGATCAGGCACTAGAAGCAGTTTAAACTAGAAAGAGGTCCAACCTTAATTTTTTGGTGTTCTTTGTTATGCGGATCAAAAGAATCAGTCATGCACCATTCGTATGCAGCAAAACACTGTCCTGGCTTCAATACTCTGTATATCTCACTGTAGCACCCATACTGTTCCCCAAGGAAAAACAATACCGAAGAGCATGAATCAATACCCGTCTACAGAATAATACCTGCTTATTTATGTAATTAAGATAACATAACCACAAGCAGTTGACAGGAAACCTTTTAGACATACAACATCAGAAGCATGGCAGGTGGCATCAATAGCATATGCAGCATCAAAACTATTGTCAGGAAACGGCATTTTCATGAAATCAGCCTGCAACCATCGAGACAAAATCGTGGAAACAAATCCACATCTTTAGAAATCCTCACATGTATTCTAAAGTACAACTGAAGTTGAAAATCAATGACGGAGAATTAATAAAGAATGGAATGGGAATACTTGAAGGAAATATGGGGAAAACATTCACTTGAGCAGGAACAGAACCAACCTTCACAAAATCGCGGGTCTTATCCACTCCTGCAAGACGATTTAACTCCTGTGGGACAACGTAAGCAATAAGCCTATCTGAGCCGCATTGAAAAATTGCACTAACCAAGACAAAGTCATCTAGCAAACCATGAAAATCCATCATGAACAATTCCATCACGTACCTTTCCTCTTGATATCTGATATTCGTTGTTCACACCTGTAACTGATGTTAAGCTATATAGCACATTAACCCAGAAATAGTTATTTCTTAGAGCCTTCTCATAAGTGAAAGTTTCTGTAAAAAGACATGTAACTTCACAAACTAACATAAAACAAATTGCACTCGTCTTCCATAAAATGACATTTTATAAGTTAATATGTGCATCCTTTTTCATCCCACAAAGCAAATAAGATTTTATATTTTCCACAAATTTCAAAAGTAGATTTATTTTGAAGGAATTTCACAAAATACATTTTAGTAAACACCTTATTGCTAAAAAAAATTAATTCTAAAACACGAATATATCTTCTTTTTTATAAGCTACTGTATTTTTTTCTTCTACATTCTACCAACACCCGCCACCGTTTTCTTCTTGTTTCCTTTATTCCCTTTCTCGCAAAACTAACTAGCAGTCACACCGCCACCTACCACTACCAAACCCAAGTGTGTTATAGTTTAATCACCTAACATTGTTTAATTTCTTTTTTTAAAATTATAAAGTAATTTAATTATTATATTAGTGTCGAGTATCGACTACTCTAAATTTGAATGAAATAAAAACTCAAAGTACAATAAAGTTTTTCTTTATAAATTTTTACTTTTATTTTGTTGGGAATAACATTCTTTAAATTAATTTATTATAAGAAAAAGAAGTTGCTTATCAAAAAATAAAAATCTATCTATACTATATAAAAAGCACGAAGGGCCTTATTCTTTAAAAGTCTACTATGCCCTTTAATTATTAAAAAATTTAAGGGTGTAATAGACTTTTAAACATTTTAATTAATTAACTTACCTATTAAATTAATTAACCTACCTATTAAGTTATTTGATTGTAATAGACTTTTAAACGTAATAGACTTTTAAACATTTTTATTTATTTATTTATTTAATTAATTAACCTATCTGTTAAATTAATTAACCTACCTATTAAATTATTTATATTTTTAATTGGTTCGAATCAACATCACCCTTAAAAAATTAAACAGTATATATTAAAAAATTAAAATAATTAGTGATTGATAAAATAATTAAATAACTTAACAATATGTTTTACCATCTTTTAATTTTGTAATTATTAGAAAGACCGAAATTGCAATTTTGTTGCAGGCTTACGTTGCAAATTTCAGGCTTATATTGCAAATTTCAAAACTATTGGGTTCAAAGTGGGAGATTTTGTAAACTTTAAGGTTTCTTTAAATAGTTTATCCAAAAATATATTTAATTTTTTAATCAATAAAGTTAATAATTTTTTTATTATTATATAATAAAAAATAAAATGTTACAAAATAAATATTTTGAGTATATTTTTAATGATTATGTAAATATATTTCTTGAGATTTTAGTATATTTTTTGAGATAAAAACTAGATAATGTTTTTAATTTCAAGTTAAACAACAACACAAATTTTAAAATAAAAAAAAAATCCTATATGGCAAAAGTGGAAAGAAAATCGGATCTCCTACATTCGTTAGTCTCTTAAAAAATCACATGGGAGTAGCTTGTAATAATATTTTAAATAACACTAATAATAGTAAATTATAAAGTAAAAAAAATTATAATTTTTTTTTTCAATTAAGTAATGCAATTTTATTTATATTATTAAATAAAAATTATTTAATTAATAAATAATTATAATATTCATAACTTTTAGTAAGAGCTTGAAATTATTAAATGATTTATCATAGAAAATTTACTTAGTATTGCGAGTTAAGAAAGTTAGCAAAAATAAATTATATTTGTATAAACTATATATATATTTTTGAAAGTGAATTAATATTAAAATTATGAATAATTAATGTATATAAAATATATTCTTTAGAATTTAAATTTATATTAAATAATTTTTTGATAATATGAAAAATAAAAGAAGGTGATTTTTTATAATAAAATATTCACATCATAATATTAAATTATAATTAACAAAAAAATTATTTAATAATTTAAATTCTAAAATACAAAAGAGAAAGATAATATTTTTAAGAACTAAAATATGTTAAATACCGAAACTATCTTCCTATGAAATTATTCTTATGAACTTTAACTTTTATATATTTTTAAAATTTATCATTGTTTTTTCACCCATGTCAATATCACAAACAATGATAAATTTTAAAAATATATAAAAGTAAAAGTTCATAAGAATATTTTCATAGGAAGAAAAATTTTAATATTAAAAGATATTGTAAGAAATCAATCTATGTAATGTACTCATGGAGCTACAATGTGAGAAATATTTTTAAAAGTATGGAATTGAAAAATAGTCACAATGAGTAAAATATAAGTTAATTTATTTTTAAATTTAAATTATTTGTTAAATATAACTTATGTATATTAATATATTTTTTAAATGTACATTATTTTAATTATTATTATATTATTTTAAGAATAATATTCTTTATTCAAGTTAATATTTTTTGTTTTATTTTATTATTAAATTTAGTAAAGTGATTGATTTTAAGAGAGTTGAAGAAACATAAACTAAATAAAAGTGAAAAATAAATTGTAATATTTATACTCTTTCTAACATAAATTATATGGTAAAAAGAAAAAAAATTTATTAGAATAATTGAGAAGAAGTTTATTTATAAGTATTGACAATATTAGCCATATATTATCAAAATGATTTACATTAATTTTATTTTTATGAAAGAAATATTTTATATTGTACATAAAATATTTTTTACATGGGTTAATAATATTTATTTTATTTTAACTATTTAACTATAATTTCAAGCCAATACATGGTTTATTTTTTTAGAAAAAATTACTTTTAAAGTTAAGAAAATCATAAAAGTTAAAAATAAAAAGAGAATTTATAAGTTTTCCTAAAATTAATTGTGGCAACTGTTGATTAATGAGTTTTAATAATATAAAAGGATGAGGTTAGATATGTAAAAACAAATACTAAAAATTAATATTTTATAATCTAATCATCAAATATTTATGGTTATACATTTTCCTCCAATATTTATAAATATTTTTCAACTTTTTACCATTTTTTATATTTTTTTAACCACTTATAATGTTTATATTAAAATATTTTAGAATATTAAAGGATTTTTAATGTAAATCTTAAAACTATAGTGTCCGAAGTGAAAGAATATTTAAACTATAAAAAATTATGTTGTTTACCTTAAAATCTGTGCTAGGTAAAGTGATAAGATATATTTTTAAAAAAATTGGTTATATTTTTAGTTATCATTATAATATTACGGGTCTAATACATGATCTACATAATTCAAAACAACATACGATAGGTACATAAAATATATTAAGTAAATATTTGTTGTAAACTTAAAGTTGTTAGAAAGTTAAAGTTAAATTAGCTTTGAAATGAGATATTGTTACAATGAGTAACCTTTTGAATCTTTAAATTGATAATTAAAATTAGATGACACAACTTTGAATCCCGCCTCTCTAGAAAAAAACGTGCAACTCAATATGCATGAGTCATATATTAAAAAAATAATAAATAAATTGATTAATAGTTAGTTACTAATTTACAAGTTATCATTATACCTAAAATAATTAAATAAATATTTATCGTAAACTTAAAGTCCTTAAAACCTTAAATTTAAATTATTTTTTAATTAATAACAAATGGATGAGGGTAAATTTGTATAACGTAATAGACTACTACAAAAGTACATAGAAGATCTCACTCATGGATTCTTAATGCGAGTGACGAAATGTTGATGAAGTTGATATAAATAAGAAAATTAATTAAGAAATCATGTTCTAAGCCATAAGTTATAGGGAAAAAAAGCTAAAAGTTATGGATTAGATGAGATATATAAATATTCTAACGTTATTATCATATTTATCTAATAATTTTTTTTTTAAAATTGGAATAGTTTATTTATTTATAATAATAATAAAAGTTTCATGACCTAACTATTACTACTATTATTATTCTAATAAAAATTTTAAGAAAATATATTTTTTTTCTTTCAAAAGATAACAAAATATGATATTATTACGAAAAAAAGAAAAAAATAAAGGACAAGTATATTAACAAAGTTATCCTTTTTATTAAATTATAATCACAATTATTTTTAGACTATTTTTTTAATTATTATTGTTGTTGTTATTTTCTATTTCATGGATTTCCATTATTAAAATAAGAACTAGAAAGAAAGAGATATGAGAGAAAAAAATAAAAAAATAAAGTAAAAAATGATAATTATTTTTAGTTAAAAATTAAAAAAATTTAAAAAATTTGTAAAATAAATAAGAAATTATCTTACCTTAATAAACTACTTTTTAATAAAAAATAAAAAAACTATGAAAACCTTTTTATAATGTATTATTCTTAAAAAGTATATATACACAAATATTAAATTACTTAAGTTTGATTTCGTAAAATTTGTAATTAAATATACAAACTATTTTTTTTCATGTTTATGTATGATAAAAAATCACATATAAAAAAGTACATAGAAGATCTCACTCATGGATTCGCACATAGAAGATCTTACTCATGGATTCTTAATGCGAGTGATGAAATGTTGATGAAGTTGATATAAATAAGAAAATTAAATAAGAAATCATATTCTAAGCCATAAGTTATAGGAAAAAAAGCTAAAAGTTATGGATTAGATGAGAATCATGAGATACATAAATATTCTAACGTTATTATCATTTTAATCTAATAAAAAATATTTTAAAATTGGAATAGTTTATTTATTTATAATAATAATAAAAGTTTCATGATTTAACTATTACTACTATTATTATTCTAATCCAAAAATTTAAGAAAGTATATTTTTTTCTTTCAAAAGATAACAAAATATGATATTATTATGAAAAGAAGAAAAAAATAACGGACAAGTATATTAACAAAGTTATCCCTTTTATTAAATTATAATCACAATTATTTTTAGACTATTTTTTTAATTATTATTGTAGTTGTTATTTTCTATTTCATGCATTGCCATTATTAAAATAAGAACTAGAAATAAAAAAATATGAGAGAAAAAATAAAAAAATAAAGTGAAAAATGATAATTATTTTTAGTTAAAAATTAAAAAACTATAAAAAAATATGTAAAATAAATAAGAAATTGTCTTGGCTCAATAAACTATTTTTTAATAAAAAATAAAAAATAACTATGAAAACCTTTTTATAATGTATTATTCTTAAAAAGTATACATACACAAATATTAAATTACTTAAGTTTGATTTTGTAAAATTTGTAATGATAAGGAATTATTTTTCCTTAGCTAATTATGTGATTTTTTATCATACATAAACATGAAGAAAAATAGTTTGTACATTTAATTAAATTATAACTTTTCATTAAATGTTAAACTTATTTTTTTATTGAGTTTGGTTTTTTAAAGAAAAATTCATTAGTGGTTGTTTTTAAATAACTACATAATTATTTACAATATTTGGAGAACTAGAATAAAAATAATATAAAATATTATTTTAAATATTTAAATTTCAATTTATAAAAGTAAATTACTTAATTGAGTTAAAATTATTTTAATTTTAACAACTAAAAAATAAATTATTTCTGAATTAATAAAATATTTTTTTGTCAACACCTACATTAATACATCAATAACAATACTAATATAATGTTTACAATATAGTTTAAACACCATAGTAAAAATTTATGTTAATCCCATTTTTTGAGACATTATTAAAACTTTTATATTATACCAAAAATATTTTGTGTGAAATACTTTTTTATACATAAATATAATATTTTAACATTTTCAAATCTAAATAAATTTCGCACGTGCAACGCCACGTGCCAAAATAACGTAAAATAAAAAAGAAAAAGAAGTTGAACGTTACAGAAAAATGTTAGGTACAGCAGTTGGCAAAAAGGGCCCAACAAAATGAGAACATGACACAAGTTACACAACAATCCTTTTTACTGGCCTAAGCTAAACTTCCATCTCCCTTACCACTTCTAAGGTCATTATCGACGCCTCCTCTTCATCTCCTCCAAACCACAGTCACTGCACCAACAACACCTTATCCCCGCCTCCTCCTCCCTCCCTCCCTCCCTCACCAGAGACAAAAATGGATCCTAGACCCAATCCCCATCTCCTAGAAAAACCCGCCCCAGATTCCTATTCTCAAGAACAAGAAGAACCACCCATTGTTCCTTCTCCGCCGCAGCATCCTCCTCCTCCCCCTCCATCTCCATTCGCCACTGCTTCTCTTTCCTTCTCACTTTCTCTACCCACCACCACCCATTTCTTCACCCACTCCAAAATCTCTTCCTTTTTCTCCCCCTCACCTACCAAAGCCAAAATCCCAACTCAAGCTTACACCTTGACTCACCTATCTCTATCCACATCTTCCCCTTCCTCCTCCCCTCATAAGCTTTCATTCAAATCTACCATCTCCGCAAACCCTCTCCATTCCCCTCTCTCCCTCGGCCCCCGCCGGCCCTCCGATCCTTCCAACGCCGCCGCCCTTCGACGCGCAACCATCGTTTGGTTCCGCAATGACTTGCGCGTCCACGACAATGAATGCCTCGCCACTGCCAATGATGAGTCCCTCTCTGTCTTGCCTGTTTACTGCTTTGACCCGCGCGAGTATGGAAAATCCTCTTCTGGGTTTGATAAAACCGGGCCTAATCGCGCCACGTTCTTGATTGAATGCGTCACTGACCTCCGGAAGAACCTCCAGGCTCGTGGGTCGGATCTTGTTGTCCGTGTAGGTCAACCGGAGACGGTGTTGCTTGAGCTTGCTAAGGCAATTGGGGCGGATGGTGTGTTTGCTCATAGAGAAGTGTCTCGTGATGAAGTTAAAGCTGAGCAAAAGATTGAAGAGGTAATGCAAGAGGAGGGTTTGGAAGTTAAGTATTTTTGGGGGAGTACTTTGTATCACATGGATGATTTGCCATTTAAGTTGGAAGATATGCCCTTGAATTATGGAGGGTTTAAGGAGAAAGTGCAAGGTTTGGAGATTAGGAAGACAGTGGCGACACTGGACCAGTTGAAAGGGTTGCCTTCACGTGGAGATGTAGAGCCTGGAGATATCCCAACTTTGTTGGATTTGGGGCTAAACCCACCTCAGGTTAGATTTAGTTTACGCCACTTCGATTGTCTTTTTATCTCAATGATTTGAGATTTAGTTATTCTTGAGGATAGTAATCTTGATGGGTTTGTGTGGTTCTTAAGTAAAATTTGCTAGAGTGAAGTGTTGGTTAATGGACTTTTATTTTTCCGTAGAATAATGTAGCTTTATAATGCTATAGGGTTATGCTTATGTGGTCAGAATAGTCATTATAGTGTTGCTGCTGCTTCTTTAACTAGGATACAGAGCAGTTGTGATAATGGATAGGTTGTTAAAAGCAGTCTTTTTACCCAAAATGTGATTTGAGATATTGCTGCATCTTATCTCTTGAGTTAGCATCTATTTTGAGGAAATACTAATGGACTCATTGTCCCTGGAATGGATGTTGATCACTGTATTGTAATGGAAAGTCAGCTGTCAATGCCTCAATGGGTGGAGGAGAGACTGAAGGACTACTAAAGTTGAGAAAATTTGCAGCCGAGTGCCAAGCCCAGCCACCCAAGGGAACTAATGGCAGCCAGGGTAGCATGTATGGTGCAAGCTTTTCCTGCAAAATCTCTCCATGGCTGACATTAGGATGCATCTCTCCACGTTCCATGTTTGATGAGCTGAAAAAAACTGCTACCAGGTGTTTTTTTCCTCCTCTTTTACTGGTTACAGACTTACAGTATCATTTACTGGTCATGTGCTCACAAATGAAATGAATTTGTTGTCAGGACTATTTCTGCTGCTTCAAGTCGCAATGGCAGTACTAGTGGCTCCCAAGACACCGGATTGAACTGGCTGATGTTTGAGCTGCTGTGGCGAGATTTCTTTAGGTAACTTTCTAAGCATGCAACTTGTTTTGAGATTTGATAAGAGTGTGCTTAGTGTTTAAGTTCAGCCATAATTTTGACTATCAGATCTATGGTAGAAAATAGGGGGATTGGGTGAGTTGAGGAGAAGGTATCTAATACATGTCATTGCCCTCTTTTCAGATTCATCACCAAGAAATACAGTTCACCGATGAAACAGCTTGAAGCAACACCAGCCACTGCTTGTACAGTTGCGTTTGCGTAGGCAAGGAACCATTTTGCTTGTGAAAGATCGTTCCTCCAGAATGGAGGTTTCTTTTTCAACCACAAATGTCGCAAGTCCTAGCTGTTAGATATCGGCGGTTCGGAGGGGCCTCAGCTTTTGTTGTTCCTGTCAAATAAACTGGTTTGTATCTTTATCTTAGGAACACAGCATGTGCCCTCGTGACGGACGGATCTTGAAAACATTATGTAATGCCTGTTCAGAAAGAACGTTTGAGAAGAGGTAATTGTAACACTTGGTTATACCGTCCCTTGAACAAATTGACTCGCAGAGCAAAAATGACTTGGACGAGTGAGGGATCCCCGATTTCCATTCTTACATGTTACATTACATTTGCAGACAAGTCATTTTGTTTTACGACCTAAAATCCGTTTTATTAGGCGTTTTGATAAGCTCGTGTCGAATTCTTGGATGAGTAAAAGGAACTCTTTACAAATATCTTCAAACAGGGAATGGTACTTTCTTGAGAGAAGCAAGTCTTGTTCTCTGCTACAGAATAATCACATTTATAGTTTTCAAGAAAATAAACGTGGCAAAAATTGACACTAGGATTCCTATCAAATGAGGTCAGAAACTTTGAGGGAGGAGAGCACAACAAAAATAAGCCAGAGCAACATGAAGTACACACACGTAATCCAGGCCCAAATCCTTGGCCCTCCTAGTTCTGCTCCAAGGGTCAACCGCCTGAACACAAGAACACTAATACATCCTACAGAAGTACAGAAGAAAACGAGCAAGGAGAAGCTGAGTCCAGCAGCGTTCTTAATCTGCAGCGGCTCATTGTATACAAAGAAATTGTATGCTGTGTCTATCAGCCACGGAATCCCAATGCCGACATATATATTCACAGAGTTGCTGCACCGAAAGAAGGAAGATCAGTTTTCTTCATTACCATGCATTTTGTAAACTCATAATAGCAATGCTGAGTACATTAAGGTCAGCTATGAAATGTCAAATTTTTAGTTTGGTGAAACAAAACATGAAATACCATAAACATGTAACACAGACAACACCAACCCCAACAAATACCATGACCTACTTTTCCCAGGAATCTATTCAAGAAACTGCAAGATCAAAATGTTCATGTACGGTGGGCCGCAACAAATACTATGTAACAAAATCACTACTATGGTATCTTCAAAAAGAAAAGAAAAAACCTACATGAGTATAGTTACACAAACCTGCAAGTGATGTTTGCAATGGCAGAATCAGCTGTTGTTTGACGCTCAGCAGCAATCTTGCTTGCCACTAAATCTGGCCATGAAGTTCCACTAGCTAATGCCGTAAATGCAATGACATAAGCATTTATTCCTGCCGAAGAATGTATCAAATGAGAAAGGAGAATTAGCAGTGGATTACAGACCTACTTATAGTAACCAACAATGGTAAGCTTTAGGAAGTAAACTGGGTTTATAATTTTTACAGGCGACAAACCTGTAACACAGCTTATCATATCAGTGATCTTTGTTACAATGTATGCTATCCCACTGATGAAAATCAGAGAACAAATAAAAGCAATCCACCCATGAGCAATATGGTAAGGAGGCACAAAAGCAAACAGAAGCCTCCAAGGCAAAAGGAGTAATTGCCAGAAAATTCTTCCTACCCACAGACATGCATTGTCTAATTTTCTTGATTCTGGCGTTTCCAACTGGTCATGGAAAAAAAAATGTTATTGACCAGCAATGACCAGATAAAGAAGTAAAATTTGCAACGATGCAAACTAATGGGCCTTTAGAGACTCTAACTATAGCATGAGCTGAATCAATTACACCAGTCCCAGAAAGAAACAGAATTATAACCTGCATATTCCTATTTAATTGAAAAGGAAATGTAGGCACTGAGGTTGGTTGATATTGCAAACCACCAAAACATTCATTGAACACTTTGGGGGAGATTCTTTCAAAAATTTCAGTCATGAATTGAAAACCAATGGGCGTTTCAGCTAGATGCAAACATTTTCTGGAGAAGTGTGTAAATATTTATGTGCCACACAAATATGCACCTTATCCAATACATTGATCAATATGCGGAAAGAGGGGCATCGATACTGGCATTCTGAAAGTGTAAAAAGGATGTTTTCTCCAAGACTGGATTTTTAGCCATCAATTTGCCACTAAAACTAACGAGAATCCAACATATGAAAAAATTTATAGTACCACGAGTGCATCCACAAAATGCTGTTTCCAAGCTGAAAGCACATCAAAATCTCTTTCCTTGTTGAAATTGTTGTTGGAGGATTCAGCTGCATCATCTATTCCAGGAACCTCTTGATACCCTGCACCTTGCATGGTTAAAGAAAATGAGCAAGAAGTATTGTATGGGAATGAAACAGTACAAGCATCACTCTATAAAGCAAAGTGTGCATGATTGGTTTTAGGCTGATATGCTTGTTCATGAAAAAGACATAAAGCTTCACTTGCTCTCCCTTCCATTTTCTCCTGTCATAACATTTCCTACATTCTCACTAGTATCGTTGATCATTTCAAGTTTGTTTGATTGTGTAAGATGGCACACTGCTAAATTCCAATTTGAATCATTGATGATTTCAAGTTCAGTTCATTATGCAAGGTGGCTTAAAAGGTATGAAACAGTGAACCATGTGTTACAGTGTCAACATGTCCTTGCACAAGCTATGGGAATATAAATAGGAAATGTATGTATAGTAGGTAATATAACATGGAACTTCAATGAACTTTTAGGAACAGACTGCTCTAATGTGACAGCCATTTAACTACCACCTCTTAAGCAAAAGCAATGGATGAATACCAGTCACATTATTTGAATGGATGGAGAAAATATCAACTGCATTGTTGTTTTCATGCACACCAACTAGAATATCAGAGTACTCTTCAAGAACATTGTTTTCATCTTTACATGAAGGAGCCTCTTCTTCTGGCACCCAGTCCTCTGGCCTCTCCATTCTTGCACTGTGAAACAGTACAAAATACCAGAGAAGGATAGTTAAGGAAGAAACCCCAATTACAAGAACAAATTCTTTAGTTCAAGAAACCGAAGAAAAAAGGACATACATAGGAAGAGACAAGTAGGGCCAACGCTTGTCTTGGGCATAAGCATGTGTTAGCAGTAAACCATATTGCAGTACTGTCAACAAGGCCTCCCAGAAAGTTATGACATTTGGAGTCCACACCTGTAACATTAAGTAAATTGTTACGTTACCCAAAATTTTCTGAATATATGTAACCAAAATCATGATCATGCATCCTTTAATGTTCTTAAACACTAATTCCAGGGAAGACAGAAGTATCCAGAAAATTGTTTCCCTGCCCATTGAGACTGTAAGATATCCACAAGATGGAATCAAACTGTTATTTTAATAGCATTAGGGATTAATCATATAAAAGAATCAAAACATTTCATCCCCATCCCACATATCATAAATTGAAGATGAGCTTATGAAACAAAATGCACAGATTGTGTTTCCAGAGTTGATAAGATGGACCACGAAGCATAAGAGTAACCACAATGATTAAATAATAGGTGAGAAAATACACTTAAACATCACTTCTAACTAATTGAAATGTTTATCACACACCACACAATCTGATATCAAGCATAATTCTGTTCAAGAAAAAGAAAACTCCCATAAAGTTACCTCTAGAATTATGTAAAGCCAAATATACGCCCAGAAAGACCAAAAAAGTTCCACCAGCCATACTCCTATATCAGCTATCTTTTTCAATTCTCCAGCTTTTGGAACCACGACACAAACAGCATGGATGGGAAAAAGGTCAAATGCAGCAGAACCAACAAGTGTTCCAGGACCCAATCCTATTGATGAAGTTTTGCAAAATGTCAACAGTGGGCCCACAAGAAATAATCTCACACTAAACTTATCAAGAGAGCAACACAAAAAGAAAAGCACAAAACAGAAAAAACTGGAATATGTAGCATACAGAAGAATCCAGAACTTAGAATAAACAAATCACAGTGTGATTTACAGGCAGCTAAAAACTTGTCAATCATCTTAACCTTAAATGTATGACAACATCAATAGAGATGTTTCAACAATACCAAAACGACTTTTGCATGTGGAATCGGGCATGTTTACAACATCACATTAACAGGACATAAAGTTGCCAATAATCAATCTGCAAATGATATATAACTCCCTTTGGACAATCTTATGCAGGTGTCACAAACTTACTCAACAATAGAAACCTTAACTCCACTTGGGTAAATAGAAATAGAGGGTCTCCCTAGCCAATTCTAGACAGCAGTTAACAATAAACAACAAAGATCGTTGAGGAACTCCAGACCCAGGGCTTAACTTCTCAACAAGAATTGGGCAATAGCAAAGCATAAAGCTCATAAGACAAAGGAAACAAAATTATCAATATATAGGAATAAAAATGGATTAAACAATAATAAAAGGTACCAAATAGTACAAGTTAGATGCTAAATTTAATATAAATGCTCATGAAAAGAATATAGAGTACCGAAATTACAAACCTCCAGCATACAGGTTACCGATGTTTCGTATGGCATCAATTGTTGCCAATGATATTTGAGGGAAGCTGGTCCCAAAGGCCAGCAAAGCAATGTCTGCAACTGCATAATTCCACACTTTCTCATATCTGATGGTTTCAGCATTCGTGGAAGGATCTATCTCCACTACCTTACGTGAATGCTTCACAACATTCTCCATAGACCGGAAGAAACGCGCAGTTATAGCTGATAAGCCAAAGAAACAATATGCAAGACCAAGAAAATACAACAATGTCCTGAGCCCCACTCCCAGAGATGTTTCGCCTGCAAAAACCAAGAAGGATTCGCATTTTTCAACACCAACAATGTTGAAAACACCGAATCTACCGCCATCACTCTGGTTATACACTGAGGCCATCTTAATTTTAACCTCAATTTCAGCTCTCAAGTATGCAGCATCAGCAACTCAAGAGGATAACAAGATCACCTACGTAAACACAACTAACAACTTAAACCCAAAGCCGGAATTGAGTCCAGCAGCATGAATAAAACTTCCACATATTTACTTACAATCTAAGCTCACTAAATAGCCCCATCTACAAGCGAATCAAAAATCTTCCAGTGCAATTCCAACATCAAAATTCCATGTTACAGTATTTATCACAAAATCTGCAAAAAGAAAATTAAAACTTTGATCTTCCAGTAAAGCCATTCAGTTTGATTACAAGCTGTAGGGAGAAGAACTCATTCATCGTTTGGTTGCGATTGAGAGGTTTCCAAATGTGGTGGATAACTAAAATGGCAAGAAGAACTCATTCATCGTTTGGTTTAAGACTTTTCAACCATTAATTATTTGTTGTGTTCTGAGTCACGTGAAAATGGTCGCAATCAAAGTGGAGCCAAAATACAAAATCTGGTTTTTTTTCTTTTTTGGTACAACAAAATCTAGCTTTTCTTTTTTTCTTTTTGGTTCTTGGAAATTACTTTTGAAAACAATTAATTAATAATGTCATATATATTTTTTATATATCTCAATCACAATTATAGGAAATCTATTGAATTTGAATCAGTGTTGTTTATATCGGGTTTTCACTCATTAGAGAAATCTTATTTAACAAATGAAAATGTTAAATCACTCTTATGCTAAAAAATGAAGCAAATAAATTTTAAATTGCACCATGCATTTGGTATATTTTTCTCAACTAACCCTTCCCGTGAAATTAGACAATTAAAAAAAATTCAATTTTATACGTGGCATATTAATACTCCCTCTGGTCCGAAATGTATGACTTCCTCGCATCCCAATATTCAATAGGGAACGCATATCGAGGAGGCCGGATGAGGTACTATTTGACGTACGTTAATCCTTAACGTACTTCGTTTGAAAAAATTCCGTACTTTTTTTCGAACGTACGTTAATCCTTAACGTACTTCCGAGAAAAAATTCGGGGCAAAATTGTTTCAAATAGTGACTGTTCTGGCCGTCTTAAGATATGTTCCGGAACAATAAAAGCAAATGTTAAAACGTCATACATTTCGGATCGGAGGGAGTATTTAACATGACATACAATTAATAGTTTTTAATGAAAAATGACATGAAATTGTTATATATATATATATAACCCATCTTTCGTCTTCTGTGATACACACTCGGTGGTTAACTTTCACACACCACCAGGTCAACCATTAAAGAAATGATGAAATCTTTTTGGGGTGTTTGGTATCAAATTATGTTAGAGTTCAATTTATTTTATTAATAAAATTCAATTGGAATTCAACTGAACTCTAGTGATTGGTATAACAATATAAAATTGAAAAAATTCAATTGAATTGAAATGAACACATTGATTTTTATGGGCCTTATGGCTAAGAAATGATTTCATTTTACTTATTTGACCATTATACCCCTAAATTAAAATTTACCCATAAAATAGAAGAAAAAAATTTAACCGTTCAATCTTAGATGATTGAATCGGTAAATTTTCATATCAACGGATATGATATTTTATAATATATCAAAAGTTAAAAATAAAGAAACAATCTAAAATTCAAATTAGTAATTACTATTTGTTGATACCCAAATATTGACGCGATTAATTTAAATCATTATTTTGGCTCGTTTTTCACCGTTTTAGTTCATTTTTTACTGTTTTTGCACATTTTTTACCGTTTTGGCTCATTTTTCTCCGTTGTCTCGTTTTTCACCATTTTGTCTTTTTTTTTTTACCGTTTTTGCTCTTTTTTACCCTCATTTTTTATTATTTTGGCACATATTTTACCGTTTTGGCTCGGTTCGGTCCGGTTCTCCAAAACGGTTCCAATATAAAAAAAATGGCACTTTCCGGTTCGGTTTGGTTCTCCAAAACAACTCCAAAAAAAAAACCGAAACTTTCCGGTTCGGTTCGGTTCTCCAAAACGGTTCCAAAAAATATCAGAACTTTTCGGTTCGGTCTGGTTCTCCAAAACAGTTCCAAAAAAATGATATAAAACAAGCCAAGATGATGAAAAATGAGCAAAAACTGTAAAAATCAATGAAAAATAAGCAAAAATGATGAAAAACTAGCCAAAATGATGAAAACGAGCAAAAAATGTAAAAATCTATGAAAAAGGAACAAAAACAATGAAAAACTAGCCAAGATGATGAAAAACGAGCAAAAACTGTAAAAACGATAAAAAACGAGCAAAAATGTAAAAAAATGATAAAAAACGAGCAAAAATGGTGAAAAACGAGCCAATATGATGAAAAAAGAGCGAAGACGGTAAAAAATGAGCCAAATTGGTAAAAATTGAGCTAAAACGAGCCAAATTGGTAAAAAAAAAGCTAAAATTGTAAAAAATGAGACTAACCGGTGAAAATGAATCAAAGTAGTAAAAAATGAG
This sequence comes from Viola odorata, assembly GCA_963691705.1. Classification (NCBI taxonomy): domain Eukaryota; kingdom Viridiplantae; phylum Streptophyta; class Magnoliopsida; order Malpighiales; family Violaceae; genus Viola; species Viola odorata. The sequence continues at coordinate 58,579,260 of OY829541.1, forward strand.
CCTAACTGGTCCTAAGTAGTAAATTTTCACTTAATTATAGAAAAATAAAATAATTTGGTGATATAATTTTATTAAGTAAAAGTTCAGGGATTTTAAGTAATTATCTAATTAATTATTAAAAAATCAAATGAATTTTACAACAATCGCACCTATTTTGGTATGAATTCTATCCTTTGTTAATTGTGATGGTTCAATTCTATAAGAATTGAATTGAATTAAAAAAGTGTATACCAAACACTAAATTTGGGAAGAGTTCAGATTTTGATTTCAAACGGCCTCTTTGTCTTTAACTATTAATAAAGCTTTACATATATGTCCTTCATAAATCACTGCTTACATAACAAAAATCGGACGTGTGACGGTGTCAGATCCCTACCGATATTTTTTTGCAAATAATGCAACCATGATGATTGCGTAGATTACGGCCTAGTTTTAAAAATATATATTTGAAATGGCCTTTCAGCACTTCTGTATAATTTACAAAACTTCTCTCTAATTTTTTTTTTTTAAGAAACCACTAATAGTTCATCATAGAAGGAGAGATAAAGAGGATATTGTTATGAAAAATAACAGTGTAAATAAAATAAATAAATAATACTGAGTGCTTGTTTCTTGAAATACCAAAACTTAATCAATATTAATTATGGTTAATTGGTAAAAGAAATAACCATCTTAAATTAAAATCTCGAATACGAATTTTAGGAATAATAAAAACTATATTAGATAAATCACTTTTTTTTTAACTTAACAATGACAAGAATAGAATTAATCACCCTTAGGGTGCGTTTGGTTGGTGAAATTAGGAGGAAAATGACTCGAAAATCTAAGATTTTGAGCTTTATTGCGTTTGGTTGCGACAAGAAATCACTCACCTCCGGAATCTAACTTTCCTTGACCTCCTTGATTTTTCAAAAAATGGAGGAAAGTGATTCCTTAGCTAAGAGATTGGGAGAGTGATTCCTTGATGTAAGGAAAACTAATTTCTTTCTTAAATCACATATTTGTCTCCTTATACTAGCATTATTCTAAGAAGAAAAAAAAAAATTGTTCTCTTCTCTCCTAGTTTTAGTTTCCATTTTTTTTATTAATTTTTTTTACACTTTTTTTTTGTGTTGTTTTTTTAATATTTAATATTTGAAGTTTTTCTAGAATTTATCTTTTTTTTTATGTTTCAGATTTTATTTTAAGTTCTGGTACATTTTTTATTTCTTTTTAAATTTATGATACATTTTTTAAGTTGCAGATTATTTTTTAAATCTTTTTTAAGTTTGATAAAAATATATATTCCAAAGATTGGATAAAGAAGGTTTATAAAACTAAATTTCTTAATTCACCCATCAACCAACCCTTTGCAATAATAAAGAATTTAAAAATTCATTTGATATTTTAATTGTTGAAAAATAGACAGTTAAATATAGACAAAGTTCATGATAAAATATATATAGAAAAAAATAATTAGACGTTTAACAAGATAACAAAGATACAAATATAATAAAGTAGTCGTTTTTTTTACTTTCCTTCAAAAAAATTCCAAATACAAAATAAACACAATAATGTTATTTTTCCGAAAATCTTAAATCTTAACCAAATACAAAAAACTAACATTCCATTTTATCACTTTTCCGTATATCACTCCCCCCGCAAGAGTAATTCCAAAGGAAAAATAGCATTCTGTGGATCAAACACTACTTTAAAATGTAACGAGTAATTAGGAATCCAATTCTCGCAAGGTACCGATGGTCCCTATGACACGAAATGGAGAAAAAACACAACGACACACCACTTCTCCTATTTTTAGAAAAACAGAATTTAACCATAATACGAAACAGACCCAAAACATATTGGATTATGCGTAACACCGAACACAAAAGGGAAAAAGATCGAAAATTTATATTTTTTTCTATATATATAAAAAACAGATTTGCAATTTTATTGGAAATTCTTTTTTCCGATCAAGTCGCAACAATGGGTCGGGACTGGCTGACCCGCCCGACTGTTCCGCAAGCAAGCTTTTGGTTAAACAAAACGCAGTCGTTTTTTTTTTGTCTTTTACCTTTTGCCTTCCCAAAACGACAACACCTTTCACTATCAGATCATGTGTTTTCTTTCAACGGGAAAAAGAACTGATTAGTTGTCTGCAAAGTGCGTAGGGAGAGGAGCTCTGAGTAGAGGAAGTGAGGAACCTGAATCCCTAAATTCCACTGCCGATCCACCCTCCCTAACCTCTTCCACTCCTCGTTCTCCTGTCCTCCATCTTCTTCATCTTCTTCTTATCTTATTGTAAGATTCTCCCTCTTTATCTTCTCTTAACTCTCATTTGTTATTTTAACTTCGAATTGACTTGGCTTCTTCTTGCTCTTGGACTCACGGCAATGGAAGGCTATCCAGCTTCAGGACTCCTTGTCTCAGGACGTGTGTGTCCCAGCAGAAAGGAAGAACCACCGCAAGCCGGTAACCGACTCTGTTTACAACTTTACGGTCAGTTGAGCAATCTCATTCATAGCATTTTTTGTTTTTTCTATGCGTATGTTTCTTGCATTTATTTTTATCAGCTACTGTTCTTCTAAAAATGGGTTACTGCTACTATATTCTTCTTTTTAACAAAACCAAGTTGAGAGTGTACATTATCAGCGGAGAGTAAACGAAGAAAATGACATGTATAAAATTTTGATAAGGAACACATCAAGTCGTCTGCACTTTGAGTGTAAAATTTATCACTTCTGCTTGCTCTAGCTCTTGCACCTTTTAATTTTCATCGAAAAACAGTTTTGTTGTCTGTAAATTCTACTCCTGAATTCAGGAACATTTTACCAACTAATTAATGTAATCTGTATCAACCAAATAATACATGCTGCTTTTACTACACCTTATCATTTTAGGGACGGTTAAATTCAAATGTATTCGTTTTATTCAGTGTCCATGTAAATCTGAATCGAGCAGCTTTGTACAGTCGTGCTATACGTCACTTTTTTTGTTTATATATTTGTAATTGACCCTATAGAATAATCACAACTACATTTTTATAATCATAATTTCTTCCATGTTCCAAAATATTGCACAAACTATAGAATCTATGATGTTGGTTTTCATCTCTTGAATCATATTTAACTGTTTATAGTTATTGGTTATGATCTTTGAATTTAAAACCTTACAATATTTACATGTAATATAAAAGAGCATCAGAATGCCTGGACCAAGGGATTCCCCTACCAAATGACTGATTCCTAATCAAATTTGCAAACTATGCTGTTTTGACTGGTTAGCTTTTATTTTGACGATACTATGTTTTAAAAAAGAGGACAAAGTTGGGAATGAGAAATGGAAGAGCCGCTCAATGGTGTGGTTCCATGTTCTTCCCTTGCTGTTGATTCCATCATCCGTGTAGGAACGGTAAGCAATAACACACTGATTGCATATCTCTAAATTCCAAGTTAGAAACCATTATTATCCTTCTATAGAACCATTGTCTTACAACTCTTGTAATACATAATACACTTCTTTTTTTCTAAGGCTGGTGCAATTTGGGGATCTTGTATAGGTCCCTATGATGCCCGTAAGAGAGGTATCTTTCTTCAAGCTATTGCGTATATAAATATTGTGACCCTACAAATTGATTGATCACTCAATAAATACGTGTACTTGTTTTTCTTAAATTGTGCAGGCCTGACTGGTATTGCTCGTGCTTCTTTTGTGGTATGATTCTTTCCGTGGAACTTTTCTGCAATTTCTGATGTTTTTGTTTTTGTGTCTAGATATTGTTACTGTTATTTTTCTAATGTTTTAACCCCTGCAATTCCATATAACTAGTTTGTCTTTCTGTCTGCTAAATTGATGCGCAGGCGAAAGCAATGGGCAAATACGGTTGTCAATGTGGTAATCATTGTCACTTCGGTGACCTCCAGTCATTTTATTGTTGTATATGCCTACTGCTGTTTCATGCTTGATTATAAATGTATTCATTATTTGTTAGGTTAAACATATCGTAAATGGATGTAAACACTGTGTTGCTAAAATTGAAGGATAGGCAATGTTCTTTGGTGTTAACGTAATTGTTTGTAGAGATGAGGACATGCCTTAGATCAGTTTTAGATGAAGGAGGTTGACATGTTTTTAAACAAGTTGCTTAATTGTTTGAAAATAACAACATGATGAGCCCAAAGATTTGTTAAACCCTAACCCTAAAACCATTGATGAGTGTTTTTTCATCCACTCATTTCCCACATACTATGATTGATATACCATGTCAATAAAATTAAGTAAGATAAATAAATTAAAACTATCACTTCATATATGGAGAAATCTTTTGAAAATAAAAGTTAGCTATAAATATACTAAACTCCAGGCTCTTAAAATTTGTAAGGAAGTGTTAAATCTCATTTTCATTTTTATACTTGTGGATTTTGTGTGAGCTTATTTTGTGAGGTACTCTGAAACCCTTAGAACTTGTAGCTGAACTTTGACTTGCAATTTCATCACTCTTTTTAAGTTGAGTTGGAACTTCTTTTCTCTGAACATGAGAATATTCAATTTCCATATCTCAACCTTACTGCACCGATACTATAAGCAACTTACCATCCTTGCCAAACTTTTTGTTTTGGTCTCATAATCCATTTCAATTCATCGCTGACTTTCTTTGGTTGTATGTATTTGTACTCACACTGCCAGGTCCTGTTTCACTATATTTCTAATTTCACTTCAAGGGTTCTTGTCAACATGCATTTGCTTTGTTTTGGAGTAACAGCCTGTTTTCTAAAAGTTTTTAACTTCTATTTTGTTTGTCTGCCATATCTTATTCTCAGGGCTTGTTGCTGGAGTTTTTACTATTAGTCGTTGTGGAATTCAAAGATATAGGAAGCGGAATGATTGGGTTAGTCCTCATGAACACACCATCCTTTATCATTAGTTGTAGGTCAACGCAAATGCATCAAAGTACTGGTGACTAGTTCCTTGGCACTAGGGAAGCTCTATATGAGAAAGGAAAGGATAAGCCCAGAAATGGTTTGAAGTAAAAAGGAGGATCTTTTTTCTTCATTTCAATGAACTTCAGTATCTAGGGAAGTCTTAAACCTTGTCTGTGCTCTGTAACTACTTTGATCTAGAGCCTCAAAGTCATAGGACTTGCATATCTTGGAAAAGGAATGTCGAAGTAGGAAAGTAGTTAATATTCCTTTGGCATTCTTTGTTTGTACAAACGAATTGAATTCTTTTTTAAGCAAGTACTAATAGGGAGGATAATACTGTTAGTTGTGAGTTCTTACTATCAGCAGATGTAGATAGTGAACAAGCATTGTGCAATTTTTTTTGCATTAAGTTATAGCTCTTTAAATGTCAACCCTTGCTCCTCTGCATCAATGCATTGATTACCTATCATCAGGATAGGGGTTTATATTAATCTCTTGCTTCTAACAAAGAGAAAAGATGATAAGTGAAAAGGCAAGACGTACTCGTTACCGAATTCCTTGGCCTCTTGCAACATCTTAAAAGGTTTTTATCTCCTTTACAGGTGAATTCTTTGATTGCAGGTGCTGTGGCAGGGGCAGCTGTTGCTGCTGGGACACGAAGTTGGACGCAGGTTGTTGGGATGGCCGGTCTCGTGTCGGCCATTAGCGTTGTTGCTGATTACTCCAAAACATTTTGAAGTATCCCTCTGTTGATAAGATGAGATGTAAAATCAAGGCAATGCAACGGGCAATCAACCCTTAATCTTTGCCACCATTGTTCTTAAAATTCCTTTTTGTCTGACACCATCCAATGCTGCTTAAAAATTAGATTTCTCGCTTCCTGTTGTTAAAGTCAACTAGGTGGTAGTTACTTTACAGGACTAACAACTGAAAGATAGGCCAAATTTTGATCTGATGTTTAGTTATGCGACTGTATATTCTGCCCGTGTCTAAAGGATGCAGCTGGGTTCCTTCGTCATCGCCATTGGACTTGTTTATTTCTCCAGCTTGCGATGCCGTCATCAATTATTTGCTTGAAACAAAGTTAAGTTATTTGTTTCTTCATTTGTTCTCTGTTAGCACATGCCTGGTATTGTTTTATGCAACAAACTCGGGAGGTGCATGTGCTCCAGGAATTGTAGGATTCCGGGAAAGGGACAAAAGAGAGGTGTAGCTGGTGGTAGCATCAGAATATTAAAAAGTTAAATAACAAATCTGGAATGGCCTTGTGTTTGTCCTAAATCATGTAATCTATAAAAAAACGTCACGTGTATGACCGAAAAAATGGCATAACTCATGGATCACCCTCCAACTCTAAGTGAAGATGTTGCTGCGACTCATGGACAATAGGTACTTGGCCTATAGAAGTGACGAGTTCCACGATGTCATCCAAACTATTTGGAGGTATATACTTCATCACTCTCTAGACTCTACTTGTACTTAGAGGTAGGGTCCATCATATAAACTTCAAAATTAACCCATGTTTATGTAGTTAATACTACCACTTCAAGATGTTCATCAAGCGATGTTGCAGTATTTCGGTAAAAAAAATCAATATTTGTATATCATACTAGAAAAATTAGATACCATACTATATTATTCAGTAATTGAGATCAATACTAAATTACTGGAACAATTTCGATACCGTATACGATAATACGAATTCCCAACTATTATCTGTACAACAATTAAAGAACACACTCAAATAAAGTTTTAAACAAAACATAAATGGTAGTTCGGTGCACAGTTTTACTGGCACTTATATGAATAAATGTAAATAGTAAATTATGACTCCATAGTTACATTTTTTCTTTTATTTATTGAATAAACCCATTTCATATGATGGGAGTTGTCAAAATGTATAGATGCTGCTCTGCATTATTCATGGAGAAAATACTTTATTTGAAGTTGGTGATGGTGCAAATACATGCTGTGCTCTTAACATAACTCAAACTGAAAAAACTTATTCCATGATTACTGCTAACTATTTTAGTTTCAAATCTTTGGGTTATTTATATCAGTAACCGGTTTGGATGAACAGTCCTGGAGTGAACCTATAACTTCGTTTTTCAGGAAATCCATATAGCGGAAGATCCTCAATTTGAAAAATCCAAAGCATTGTGTGACTTGTCACATTCTTGTTGAATTGAGAAATGGTTTGATATATTCATGTGGGCCCCTATTCTTTGATGCGGTAAGGTAGGGCCCACTAAATGAAAGAAATTTATTTTTTTATTATTATTTTGACATTGCATAATTTCTTTTACTTAAAATATTTTATTTTGACATTTCTTTTATTCATGTCTTGTCGGATATTATTATTGAAAAAAAAATAATTGGACACTTGGATAAAGGTCGTGATCTATACTAAACACTAGAAAATATAAGGACCTATTAAGACAATTAATTAAATATAGGGACTCCAAGAATCTTTTAGCCTATTATAAAATTATTAATTGGAAAAGAGGGAGGGAAGTGGAATTCATATATTTATAATAGATCCAAATCAACTCCTGAATTAGTAAACACTGACCATTATTTTCCAAGATAGCTTATGCTATTGTTTGGTACTTGAAAATTTGGACTTAGCCACTGACGCGGGAATTTGGATTTAGCCCCATGAAATCCTGGAGGCTGGATGAGCTATTTGCCACAAAAATTGCAATTTTGAAATTATCTAAAACAAATCTTGTAAACATATGTGTCTTGGTCGGCTGTTGGTCTTAAGATAAGCTTAAATCTACGAAGCACAGATATTATTATGAACATCGAATACGATATAAATATTGACAATATCATTTAAAAAAAATAAAAATTGTAGGACACGTATTATACATATTATTCACAACAATTAAAGAAAGGTTAGTTTCAATTTCATTTAAAAAAAAATAGTGAGTTTAACTATAACATAATTAATACGTTAATTTTAAATTAAATTAAATTTTATAAATTATAAATTCTTTTAACAATCGTAATTTTGGTTTAGGGTCTAGCTGGGAGAAATTGAAGGTAGCAGCGGGGGTGGCCGGGTGGGTTGACGTGGCATCTTTAAGTTTGTACAGAAGAGTGCACGGTATGAACTAATCGTCACACGCCAGCTCATCTAAATGGAATTTTTCCTCCCACGACTCCTAGAAAACGGTACTCTATATATTTTCTTAACTGAGGATAAGTATAAGTAAACAAATCCCGTCATATATATACACATTTCTCTCTTCTTCCTCTTCCTCCTTCAAAATTGCCACTTTCCTCGCTACTACTATATCTTTTCTTCCCCCATAGCTCGTGGAGGCGTTGTTATATCGGGGTTGTCGCCATGGAATTTGAATATCGTGAGGTAATTAAGTTGCTTTTGTTGTTGTTAGATTTCCTTTTCAATCTTCTCCGGAGTCTTCTAAGATCTTTTTGAGGCAGGAGACTGATCACATTTCGATTTGCAGGAGTACATAAGGAACTCAAGGGGGGTGTTGCTCTTCACTTGCAGATGGTTGCCTCTTTCATCTTCTCCAAAAGCTCTGGTCTTCCTTTGCCATGGTTAATTACTTAATGAAAGAATCTTTTAATAAATTTCTTGTATGATGATGATCTTTCTTCGTTTAATTAATTAATTAGGGTAAGTGTGGTGGTGGGGTTTGGTGCGAAATATTAAATTGGTTAGGTTGATGGGGTTATTGTTTATTTGCAGGTTATGGCATGGAGTGCAGCGGTTTCATGAGAGGTAATAACTTCTTTCCCTTTTTAATGATTAGCGTGTCTACTTCATTTTAGTCATTCAGTACACTCTTTTTCTCTTTAAAACATATCTTGCGTTGAGTTCCTTTTTTTCCCAATCTGGTTTCCGGTTCAATTCTAATAAGTAGTGCAATTCCACCCACCCACCACGCCATTCTATTCTATTCTATATGATCTGAAAACTCTATCTTCCTGGAAGAGACAAATTGCTCAACCCAATTAGCTACTGGACATGATGACAATTATTGAATTTTTTTTTTTTTATAGTAGGAAAAAAGAATTAATAATTAATAATTATATCTTATCTTTCTCTACCTCTCCTTATCGTGGTGCACTATAAAACAACAACCTCGTGGGTTTTCATTCTTCAGCCACACTCTATCGCCTCCATAACTCTGCAATTTGTTCTTTTCTGAAAAAAAAAGCTTCATTATCGTTTTTGTTTTTATTCATCATATTACACTTTTGACAATGACAACTAAATTTCTCATTACAGGTTTTAATTTACTCTTTCCATATTTTACTATTTACTAACTAACCATTTATTATCGAGGAGGGATAATTAATGGTAGTAATAAAATAGATAAATTAAAATAAAATATAAGAAGGGTATTAATGTCAATAAAAACTTAAAAGTATGAAAAGTTAATTAATAAATTAAAATAAAACACCAGATAATTAACAACCTGGACCAGTTGTCTTAAAAATTGATAAACCATTTCTAGTTTTAAATTATGAACACAACCACTTTTCTAGCCATTTTCTATAGGATGAGGTATATGATGACGTCACTTCTAGTATAGATAAATTTTCTAATTATGGTCTGCACTGCAAAGTGGAAACACAAATCTGAGGCATGATTCTTCAAAGGGTAAGGTATATTATGACGTCACTAGTTTATTAGAAGGAGCAATTTGAAGTTTTAAACACGTGTTCCTCCTCCGAGTAGATCTTCTGTGTCTATGCAGATCACCTAACTTGGTAGGTTTGGCAATCTGTAATCACCTGTTGGGCCGAACCGGCCTATTTAGGCCCACACCAATTTCTTTTTCTTATTTCAATAAATGACGGTCGATGACCTAAACTTTTTAATGGGCCATCTAATGTTTTTGCTTCTTTAAGAAAATGACAGGTTTAGTCGATTTTTAGTGATTATGTTGCCAAAGAGTATCAATTTTGTAATTGTCAAAAATAGAACAAAAGCTATATCATAAATCTTAACCATTTATCTATTTTCACGGGTTAAGATTTGTTTAACATTAACATGATAGGTCATGTTCAAGAAAATATGAGAGGAACCGAATTCATTGGTTTAATGATTTTTGAGAATTTTTTTTTCACATTGAAAAAATGGATTGTAATTTTTCTTTTTCCCGTAATTTCTTGTTTAGTTAATTGATATATCCTATTGGTTTTTAATAATAACAGAATGTGGGATCAGGCTCGCACGTGCTAAATATGCAGTGTTTGGAATTGACTATGAAGGGCATGGACGGTCCTCCGGTTCTCGCTGTTACATCAAGAGGTTTGACAATATCGTTAACGATTGCGACGAGTTCTTCAAGTCCGTCTGCGGTAAGCTTTTCACATTGGTTGACTTTATTTGTTTTTACTTTTTTACTCTCATTTACTACGAGATCTAGTCTCTCTATTAGCTCCAAAATACTTTCGGGTAAATTTATATTGTTGGTTGCTGTCACTTATGACGCATTGAATTCTTCTATTAATTTCGAACGTACTTTTCGTGTAAATTTATGACATCGGTTGCTGTCATTCATGACATGTTGGGTTTTTATGGTAACTCCGAACATACTTTTCGGGTAAATTTACTCCGTTGGTTGGCTGCTCTCACTTTAACTGTATGGTTAAAATGTGACGGTAAATTTTTAGGGGAGAAGGACTACAGAAATAAGGGCAGGCTCCTGTATGGGGAGTCCATGGGAGGGGCAGTGACCCTGTTGCTACACAAGAAGGAACCTTCTTTTTATAATGGTGCTGTCCTTGTTGCGCCCATGTGTAAGGTATGCGTTGTGATTAGATCTATTAATTAAATTAATTTGGTGTTTTTGGTATTTATAACTTTCTTTTATTTTAGAGTTTTTGTTATGTTTTTTTATTTTAATTATTTATTTAGATATCGGAGAAGTTGAAGCCACATCCAATGGTGGTGAATATATTGACTGGTTTTGAAGAGATCATACCAAAATGGAAGATTGTCCCAACTAAAGATGTCATTGACTCTGCCTTTAAGGACCCTGTTAAACGAGAAGAGGTAACTAATTAACCTAGGTCAATATATATATATAAAAGCGGAGATTTAACTTGAATCATCGTATAATTAATCGTGATACAGATAAGGAATAATAAATTGATATATCAAGATAAACCTCGCCTGAAAACAGCTTTGGAAATGCTAAGAACTAGCATGAAGCTCGAGAAAAGTTTAAATCAGGTAATTACTACTCCTTCTTACTTACTGTTATCTAACTCTTCTCATCATTGGTTCGAATCTCAGTACATCTGTTTTCTCTAATTAAATTGCAAAATCAAAAACTACCACCCAGCTTCAATCTCACTTGATTTGCACATATTATAAATATTTGGTTGGATTTGACATTGACACTTGAGGAGCACTTTGGTATTCAATACGCATTAATTTACTGGGACCAGTGTGCTTGCCCAGCCCAACTGCCTTTTTCTCTTTTGGTCCATTTCTTTTATGAGGGTAGCCAAGCCCTATGCCATTTTTTCTTGAAGAAAATTAATGTTCTGACTGAAAGTGATATGCTCATTTGTCATTGAATTGCCCATTTCTAACTGTTGAGTTATATGTTATACACATTAGAAAACTTTATTGGCTGAAAAAAAAAATTACTTGTTTATAAGAAAACAGATGATACATTACAGATTGGCGTTTAAATAAAATGAGTTGTGAGTTACAAAATCGATATGAACCGTTTGGGTTGGGCTGGCTGACCAGTGACCACTTCAGGTTGTCAATAATGTGCACACTAGAAAACTTTCTTGGCAGAAAATTGTTGCATCATATCTGACATTGGAATTATTGGTTCTGTTCTTGGCACTTGGCAGGTGAGACTACCATTTTTGGTGTTGCACGGCGAAGCGGATACGGTGACGGACCCAGAAATAAGCAAAGCTTTGTATGAGCAAGCAAGTAGCAAAGATAAGACCATGAAATTGTACCCTGGAATGTGGCATGGATTGACTGCTGGGGAGACTGAAGAGAACATTACAATTGTATTTGCAGACATCGTGGCTTGGCTCGATAAGCGCACAGACGATGGAAGTGGCCTCATCGTTCAACAGATTGTCGATCCGTTCGACAGTGGCGTAGAGAGATTTTCTCCGGAAATGTTCAGCAATCTGCCCCATCGTTCGAGAGGGAGGTATCTTTGTGGATTTAAAGAACCTGCTACGCTCCATTCCGCAATGTAGCTTAGTTAAATTTGGTAATTAACCATGGAGATTAAGTTACTAATTAACGATTATTCATGGTGGGACAAATGTGAAAACAGCCTCTAATGTACAGGGGGGAAATTAAATAAAGCTTTAGCCTCGTTCAAAAGCACAAATGCTAGTACTACCCGGATGGTAATGAAAAATACCAAACTTCAGATTTCTGGGTATACTTTATTAAAAGAAAATGCCTCACATATATTAATAATTTTTTAAAAAAAATTATACTAATTTATGCCTTAAAATTAGAATGGTACGTTTTAAATAGTGAGTCTTAAAGTGTTCTAACATTTAGATTTTACCATATGAGTTAGTGTAATTTTTTTGTCGAAATTATTAGTATATGTTGCATGAAGCTAATTCCAGTACATGCAGCGTTCTTTGCTGTTTCACTTGCACAACACAAAATTTTAGGGATTTCAAAATTGATTTTACATGCAGTCACTCATTAACTTTTACGATTACAACTCTGTTCACTCCCGTTATTATGTATGGGTTTAATCTGGTGCGAATATTATTGGGAAAAAAAAAAATTCCCCACATGGACTAAGGATACCTAACACCCACGAAAGAGATGAGTTTTATACTTTCTTCCCCTACTAAGAAAAAAGAGACTGTATTAGAAACTACCGACATACTAAAATGGGCTTCCACTGCAAGTCCACACATGATTGTGGATCAAAAGAGTGGGCCCACTAAAATGGGCTTCCACTGCAAGCCTGATTCGGAAATCTGCAGCCCTCTTAATATTTAAGACTGTATCGCGCTCTTCTTTTCGCCCTCTACCTTCGTCTCGGCTAGATCTGAGATAATCGTCGAGAAATCCCCAAAACCCTCTTCGTTAAACCCTACCGCGGTGAGTCTTCGAAGAAACCTTTGCGTTCTTGTTCTATTTCTCTCGATTTCTCTTACTGGTCACGTTCTCCGATCACTTTTGCCCTACTAAGTCAGTTATTGCTCTTATTTTCCTGCAGGTCGTCGAGGAAACAAAGTATCTCTTCGCAAGTCAGCATGAGGTAAGCTTTGAGCTTCACTTTGTTTATTTCTTCGGATGTTGATTCTTGTAGTGAAACGGGACAATCTAGTGTGCAGTTGTAGTGCTCGCTGCTAGGATCCTGTGCGTCGATGAAAACCCTAATAGTGGATACTGTTATTAGTTTTACCTAATTCAGGGAGATTGATGTTTGAGACTAGTTGCTTATTAATTGTTTGTACTTATATACTTTTTACTATGCTTTAAGTATTTGTGGCCATAATATACTAACTTACGTTTGTTCTTTTTGCAGTCGACCAATGGAAGAAGATGCTCCAGTAAGTTGTCTATCCTTTTTAGACAAATTTCTTTCGAGTTCCTATATTTTGTTTGTCTTCTAATCTACATACTTCAACAGTTTTTATTGTGATATTCAAATCTCAAACTTCCATGCCTTTGGTTGCTTTTGTACAGCCCAAGACTGAGGAGGAAGAGTTCAGCACCGGGCCTCTTTCTGTTCTGATGATGAGTGTCAAAAACAACACCCAGGTAGTTTTTCATTGTATTACTTTCAGCATGGATAAAAGAAAAACTTTGAAATTTTGCAATTCTTTTGATCTTTCTTAGTGTTGTACTAGCAGTTTGAAAACTGGCATTGTGGCTAATGGGGCAGTTTGTGAAAAATCCCAACTGTCTTGATTGGGGATGGTCTGATCATCTATTTTGACTTTGCTATGGTGAGTGTGTTGTTATGTAGCTCTGCTCAATAGGGTTAGACGGACATGTTAAATCATGTTTTCTTTAACTTGTTAGAATCAATCTACTATGCAAGATGTCCCCAGGTTTTGGAGGTTCTGAAACCACCCATATTCCTTGCCTCCTGCCAGCCATGTGTTATTAGTCTGTGATATCGGGTGCTGAAACCACTGAGACAGATGGCATAGCTATGGTCTATCTCATGTGCTGCTAGAGTCTTGTTTTGTATTTATTTATTTTACTGCCTTCTAATGGCCGGTGCCAATTCAGGTACTCATAAACTGCCGCAACAACAAGAAGCTTCTTGGACGCGTGAGGGCATTTGATCGCCATTGCAACATGGTTCTAGAGAATGTCAGGGAGATGTGGACAGAGGTTTGTTTGTTTGTTCTCCTTCCTTGTATCTCCTTCAGTAACTTCTCAATTAGATATTATAGCTGATCATTTCTGTATAAACTACTTGTGCACTCACTTCTGTGTTAATTAATTTTTTATTCAGGTCCCAAAAACTGGGAAAGGCAAGAAGAAAGCTATGCCGATCAACAAAGATAGGTTCATCAGCAAAATGTTCCTCCGGGGAGACTCTGTTATTATTGTCCTCAGGAATCCAAAGTGAGATGCGATGGTGGATCTTGATATTCAGATGTCAAATAAACTCGGTATACTGTGTTTGCTGTCATCTCTTTTTGTGGAAGTGCCTTAACACTACTTGATTCTGGCGCAACTAAATTGTTATGTACTTTGAGTAATTGTAGTTGGTTTCTGAGCTGTGTGGATTTCTGAATCCGACTAGTACTTTTCAGAGGCTCTTGATGTTGTAAGGAAGGTTTTTTAGGGGAAAAAAAATTATATAAGCTTTCACAGGCTTTGTGCAGTTTTTTAATATGCTTATTCCCTGATTTCAGTATGAGAATCTCATTGCGCCTGCAAAGCTCAACTGGTTTAGGCCCATCGTGTTTTTTATCAGAGATTTTCCAAAAAAGTAGGGTTTAAGCTGTTAGGGTGCACTGGCCTAGTAAGGAACCGATGAACTTGCGATATGTCCTGATTCCTATTATCCTTCTCTACTTCTGTTATACAGTTGAGTATTATTGTATGAGCTTGCGATATGAATTCACAATTACCTAACTTTCCGAGGAGCCACTTCTTTTTAAAAGTGGACGTGGACTCGAACATGAGAGCTAACGGTACTCATAACTTCCATAGCATTATCAACAAAGAATAGAGGGTGACACGAGAACTAGATTGCAGTGCTTTAGATAGTACGCAAGTCTAGCAAGAACCAAGTATAGCAATAAAGCAATTTCTTGTAAGAGCTAATACATTGAATTTGAAACGGTAAACAAGAACAGAAAAAGTACTGTAAGTACTGTGTGCTATTAGCAATGCTGCCACAAACAACAACTGCATAAACTAGGGAAGGTAACCAAAAAATAATAATAATAATAATTGCAGGGCTTGCTGTCTAGTATTTCTTGGGGGGAAATTATAAAAGATGACTACAAACAAATTCCAAACGCCTCCGAACCTATTTCTTAGCAGAACAAGGGACATCATTTGCTGCTACTACTGATGCCGTTTTCCCATCTCAGCTGTAAGAAAGTTGAATTAGTCATTCACTTAATAACAGTACCCTTTCATGGCCGCTTAAGCTGCTGTTGCCGCATCACCGGTGGAGCTATTCTCCTTGTGGTCACCAAAGACACGTTGCCTGAAGTCTGAAACCATAAGCGGTAGACCCTTTCGTAGGGATATCTTAGGTTCCCAGCCGAGTAAGTCTTTTGCCTTTGTAATATCCGGCTTCCTTTTGTGCGGGTCATCTTCTGTGTTAGGCCTGAACTCTATCCTTGCATTGGGGTCGATGGTTTCCTGGACCACCTGCATCAACACATCAAGCAGACAGGTTATTTAGACAAGTGTCCGTCCTTGATCTGACGACATACTCAAACAATTGAGAGAGATCATGCGTCATTAATTGCATTAAAAGAGTCATCGAGGAGGAGAAAGAGTTCTTATTCTAAGTAGACACATTCACATAGTTCACATGGTGGACGTACGGTTTGTCTCCTTGCATGTAAGCCAATAGAAAACAAACAGAAAAGGCAGAAATAAGCACGAGTCATAATTCAGGTTCAAGAAATAAGTTTACAAAGCCACCACCACATGCAGACTGTCAGGGCAGAAAAATTCCAGATTTAACACAAGCGAAAAACAAAAGTAGTTTCACCACTAAAGCCAGAATAGTGCTATCTAGTAGCCCACCATTGCAGCCCCTCTATCTGTGTTAAATCTTTTAAACTTTATCAATTCACTAACTTGATGAGAAGTAATGATTACAAAACATAAATTAAGGGCAAAAAATGAAAATAACAATCATGAAATCAGAAGAATTAAATTATGAACTCAAATTTACACCCAAAAAAATTCGACAGGAAAATAACTCCTTACCTGAGCAAGTTCAAGCATGGTAAATTCACCGGGATTCCCGAGATTGAAAGGTCCGACATGTTCTCCTTCCATGAGGCGCATCAAACCCTCAACCTGATTTTAGACAAGGCACCAAAATAAAGTCAGACCAGAAGCCAGCTACATTACTAGATATTAGATGTTACATGTTGATCATTAAATTCCCAGAAAGAGGGAATAAAACACTTTGGAGTAGGAGTAGGATGCCAAAAAACACCATACGAAGACCAAGGACAGAAATTCCATTTGATTCTATACCGCAAATCAACCTATTAGAGGAACATTTACTTTGAAAAACAAATTACTCCCACAACTGCCCACATGATCTACAGAACATCTCATGCTTACAATCCATTAACAATCCTAGCCACAAGCAATGATAAAGCTGGGACGCCTGTGCTACGCATATGGCCAATATATGGTATCTGCATGAAACACTTTTAGGGAAAGCAAAGGCAAACTGATATATGTTGTACCAGGCACAATGTTTACACAGATAAAAGTGAGGAGTTAAATGACTGCTAGGCGCACTGCACCGCACCCATGTGGTGCCGTGGTGGCCATAGTTGAACTTAATGACATGTCACCAGACACCCTATATAGAAATGTAAGTTTCAAAAGTGCTATGCACATGCAGAAATGAAAATGAAACCTTAGCAGCAAAGGTTAACTGATTTTTAACAATTCCACTCATGATCTTTGAATTTGTCCCAACAAAAGTTATTATTATGTTAAAAAAGGTAGGTGATGAAGAATAAAAGAATTCTTGTTAAAAGGTGTCCATCCATAGGGGAAAGAAAAAAGAAGAATAATACTTAGAAAAAGGCTCACCAAATCAGAAACATATTGGAAACTCCTTGTTTGTTTCCCATCACCATAAACAGTCAAAGGCTCCTTTCTTAATGCCTGCATTCATAACAAGTAAATAGTTTTTTACTAACCTGTAAGATACCTTTTGTAAAAAAAAATAAAAAAATAAACCATATATATGTACCTGGGCAACAAAGTTACTAACGACACGGCCATCATCAATGCACATACGGGGCCCATAGGTATTGAAAATCCTAGCAATTCTAACCTGAAAATTAAGATTTCATCCATAAATACAAATTCCCGGGACTATGATTTGTGACAAATAATAATCAAATGAAATATTCAGAAAAGAAAAAATAATAGTAATAATTAAACAGTAGTATATAATTTTTTTTATTTAATCACTATATCGGATGTCAGTTTCTCTAGACTCGAATTAGGGAGGACTTCGAATTCCTCTGCATAGTAAGAGGATAATATTTGAAAAAGCATATTACCTCAACACCTGCTCCTCTGTGGTAGTCCATGGTCAATGTCTCAGCTGTACGCTTCCCCTCGTCGTAACAACTCCGGACACCTGTCAAAGTTTCCAAAATCATGCATTTGTCAGATCTGTCCAACACTCTAAATTACGCATATACCCCCCTCCTACCGGTACCAAGTACCATCAATCAAAACAAATCACAGCCGTTAAATTACATGACCGCCAGTTCCGGAATTCCCTCGTTGACCTCACTCTAAAAAAAACTATTGATTTTTCAATTTTTCAGATCTAAACGACAAAGACAAAACAACTCCAATACTTCACCACGACTCACCGATGGGATTGACGTTGCCCCAGTAAGTCTCGACCTGAGGATGCTGAAGAGGGTCGCCGTAGACTTCGCTGGTGCTGGTGAGCAGGAACCGAGCGCCGACTCGCTTGGCTAATCCGAGCATGTTCAGTGTCCCGACGACGTTGGTCTTAATGGTCTTGACCGGGTTGTGCTTGTAATGCACCGGTGAGGCCGGACAGGCCAAGTGGTAGATCTGGTCCACCTCAAGCAACAGTGGCTCAACGACGTCGTGTCTGATCAGCTCGAATTTCGGGTTTTTGAAATGATGCATCACATTCTCTTTCCTTCCGGTGAAGAAATTGTCCACCACAATCACACTGTCCCCTCTCGCAATCAACCGGTCAACCAAGTGGGAGCCGACAAACCCGGCCCCACCGGTCACGACGATGCGGAGCCCTTTCCGTTTGAGACCCAAGGGGATCTTGCCGGCGCCGGAGTGGGTTACCCGGGTGGGCTCGTAGTATTTGTACCGCATAGGAGTGTTTGTTGAAACCCCGCCGTCGTTGGCGAAGTGATGGAAGGAATCTGGGATCGGATCGTGGCGGTGGTGGGGGTGGGGGTGGGAAGGGAGGATGGTGAAGAAGAGGGTGGCGATTGCAATGCCAATGAAGATGAAGATGAGGCGCTGCTCGCAGAGGAGATAGCGAATTGGACGGGTGACGGATAGCCATGGTTTAGGGGGTTTTGGTGAGTAAGCGTCCGCCGCCGGTTGAGCTTCGTCGTGACCTCTAAATATCAACTCCGATGAACCCATCTTCTTTCTCTACTTCTAGTCTCTACTAAATTGAAGAAGAAGAAAGACGATTTTTATTTCTAATTTTTCGTTTGGGGTTTTTTTGTTACACAAGAGAAGGACTCGGTCTCTTTCCACTCCTCTCTCTTGTAAGGAGGAAAGTGTCAAGTGTGCGTGTTTGCGATTCAGACTTTTAGTATTTAAGGAGGTTTACGAGGTGGAAAGGGACACAGAATTCAAGTGAATTACGGAAACTGCCACTATTAATTTGGTGGGGACTGTGGTGTTATTTTGAAAAGTAAACGGTTGTCCATTAGGTGGGGTTTCCTGTACTGGGCAACCCCAAATAGAAAAAATAGATAGGAGATCTGCAAAGATTAAGAGTATTAAATTATTAATTAAGTTTAATTTTTTTTTGATTTATTTCCTTTTTAAAAATGCATATATAAAGAAATTACCTGTCTTTTTTTTTTTTCACAATGTGGGTTAAAATTTTATTCGAGTACTTATCGTGAACACACGGAATGTTACACGATACCTTATAAAATCTCCACATTTATGAACTTTATTATAAATGCGAATAAAGTATAATTTGATATTTCGAGAGTATTTATGTTTTATGTTTATTTGGATAAAGAGTGTTTTTTCTTTCATTGTTACTTTGAATAAAAGTATTAGATTTTTTATATTCCATTACTTCTTTTTTTTTAGTAAACTCATTAGTTATTGGAGACAGTAGCCCATGATGGTGACAGATTTTGGTATTTATATTCTAAAATGTGTTAGGTCGCAACTTAGAGTATATATAATATAGTCCCAAGTAAGACCGGTCCAAGTATAGGTTGTTAGGTAAGAGTGACAAGGAGAAATTCACTTTATAGTTTCTTCTTTTTATATACACGTACCGAATTAAAATTCAAACCTAAATTTAAAATTCTACTGATATTTTATCACTAGCGAAACAACCAATTAGCTGTGTACAATTTATTCGCAAATCATTTTATAATTATAACTATTTTTGGATTTTAGTCAGGAAGGAGTCATAGTATTATTTAAATAAAGTATTCTTCAACATTTTAAAAAAACCTACCAATTGATGGATTTGAGATGTGGGTTTTGCAATTCCTTTGTTATGTGACAATATATTACCAACATTGACTAAATTACATTATTCTAGTATATAATATGGTAGATAGAGTACACTATATTATCATTTTGTGTTACTATGAGCTTTCTAATTTATAAAGTTATTTATATTTGAGATCAACTATAACAAAGAGGTATTCTAAAAAACATATAACAAATAGGTGGTGAATATACATATAAATTATTAACAATCTCATGATTAAAATCATAAGATTATGTAGATGATAAAAAATTAAAATTATTTAAATTATTCTCTTGGAAAATTAAGAAGAAAAAAAGACGGGCAGCTAGGGTTGGGCAGTATCACTATTAATACCTAATATTAATTAGAAATCAAGAAGAACTGAAAATAAAAACTAAAAAAAGAAAAAGAGAGGATAAAATTATCATATGCTTTTCTTTTTCATTTTTCTCGATATCCTCTCAATTCTTTTTACAATAGAAAATTAATTTCATCGAATACTATCGAGTTTTAAAGAGGAACGACTCTTCTAATATATTTTGTTCAATTAATAAGACTTAAACTCAAAACTTTAATTAAGAGTAAATAAATCTCTTACCGCTTAAAAGTAATTCACAATTAATATTTGGCTTAAAAATAGAAAAAATTACATAAATAGCCTTATAATTTGCAAAATATCTCACTTAACCCCCTGCAGTTTAAAAGCTTATATTGTCGGCATATAATTTCATAAAAGTTGCAATTTTAACTTTTATAATAGTTAAAAATTCAGATAAAATAGTAAAAAATAAACTTTCTGAAATTTTGTGAAAAAATGAAAACAATTAGTGCAAATTTTATTTACAATTTTTTTTTTAGATTTTTTTTTTTTTAGTGAAGTTGACTTCCGTATTTGTAACATTTTCGCTAAAGATTATATATATATATATATATATATTTTATTTATTAACTACTATAAAGATTAAACTTATAACTTTTGAAAAAATTATAAGGTTCATATTTGCAAACATCTAAAGTGTTTGAAATTTAATAAAATATTTTTTAAACTATGAAGTTTTTTTCAGGCAGTTTATTTTTTAAATTCAGGAGTATTAAAAATAAAACTATTTAAAAAGAAAAACATAGGTCTCTTGAGATAGTTTGGCACTTTGCATAATCCAAAAGGTAAAAAATGTTAGGGCAGCACACGTGGCGGAATCATGAGGTGTGCTTGCGTTAGGAATCGGAATTTATAGTAGTGGGGCAAAAGAAATTAAGCAATCCCCGTAAAAGTGGGGTGAGAGCCAAAAAAAGAGATACTTTAATGCTCTCCGCCAAAATCAAAACACGTGACAAGCAACCCAAAAAAAATGATAATTTTTAATTTATATACTCCTTTTATTTTTAGTAGTTTTTCTAATAGTAATTTTATAAAATGTATAATTTCAATTGTATTTTAATTTTTTGATAAAATTATCTTTATCAATAGAGAAGTTAATTTAAAGACGATCATCGTATAATTAGTTTCTATAATTAAAATAATTACGAGTAAGATTATCTAAAAATACGGTAACTATTTAGAATTTTTTTTTAAAAGTAAATCTGATTACTAAAAAAATAGAGAGAGTTTAACATTAATCCTAAAATAAGTGGCAATTTGCAAAAAGTTTTGACAAGATGTCACTTGCTTTCCATCATTATGTGTGTATATAAAGCAAAATATCATGATGATTTTTTTTGTCTTTTTGCTCTTTTTCTATTAAAACTCGTGTTTGAAAATTTTGTTTAATTAAACTTTTTACTAATTACTCCTTCTAATAATTTTTATATAATTTAATTTTAATGATTAATCAAATAATTTTCTCTGATGGGTCTTGCATCTATTACTTAATAATTAATTTAACCACCGTGTTTGAAAAAAAACAATTTTTTTAAAAAATTGTCAGAAATCTTCATCCCTACATTTTTTTTATAAGTTTGTAAATTTAGTATGATTAAAACCTACACAGTTATTCATTCTAATAATTTTTATATAATTGACCGTAAGAGTTTAGTCAAACACCGTGCTTAAAATTACCTAATTGAATTTACCTTTATTATTTATTTAGATTTAATTTCTCCAAATTCTCTAATCTATTATATTATAATTATACTTTCCAACAAATATTCCCGTCCATACATTATATATCTGTGGAATTACTACTATTCGGAGTTCAAAGGCCAAATTGTAATTTGTGTTGAAGATTAGGCCCAAATTATTTGCCTTTGAAAAGTCAATAACTTCGCCAATAGTCACTAAAAGTGCAATTTGGTGGCAGATTGGAGTGTTTTAGACGCTCTTTAATTTTATTTAATATTTATTAAAGTGTGAATGCAAATATTAAATATTTAATTTAATTGTTACCATTCTTTTAAGGCCAAAAAACAAAAAAAGCACTTTGGGTTTGCGTTACTGAAAACCTTTCACGACTATTTTGACACGTTCATCTCCTTCTCCTGGACGAGTTTTAAAATCCATATGAAATTCGGAAAGTAAAAGGAGTAGGAGTAGGAGCAGGAGTAAAAGGAGTAGAACCTTACATCATTAATTTAGTACTTGTATTCGTACACAAATTTCAGTTAAATCACTTCATGATTAACTTAGTCCTTAATGTTCGTAAAAACTTTCAATCAAACTCAACATAAACATTCACTAACTTTTCTTTCTTTCTTTATTGTACTCCCTCCGTCACGTAAAAGATAACTCTTCAATATATTTGAATCATTATATATAAAATGTCGTATTTGTTAGTGGCGAAGCTAGAAAAAAAAGGAGGGAATATATTGAAATTTTTGTTATGTACTTATTTTTTTTATAATTTTTTAATATAAAAAATACATAATATAGATAATATAGATTACTTAACGTGGCGAACTATGTTTAAGAAGCGAGCTAGGTTCAGATTCGGAGATCGGACGATGACGATCGCGACATGATAACAGGAGATCACTGAATGGTGGGGCCGTGGGGGCATCCTTCGACAACGGAGCATCCAACCGCTGGATTTTGTCATTCATTATTACCACCAATCGCTCCGACTCCGACATTATTTTGTGCCAAATTAAATATGGATCGTCAAATATAAGAATGTCAGTAAAAGTTACTAGAACAAGCAAATAATCCAACGTTTTGAAATCCGGTCTGGTCAACTCAGGTCAATTTGGAAATTTAAAGATCGGGTAAATTTTGGGTAAAATTTTTCTTCCTTTTTATAAATTTGTCTGAAATTTGGTGACCCGACCCAAATTCCGGCAACTCGAATGACCTTGATCCTATTAGTTTTTTTTTTATAAATTAAGTCGCTCAAATTTTTTTCTCTTTTAATCTTTTAGTATTTTTCTGTAATTTTAAGTTTATGGTCATTATAAATAATTTTTTATATATAAATTAAATGTAATTTATTGATTTTAGGATCCAATCTAGATCATATTTGAGTTTAGAATATCATATTTAGACCGATCTCGGTTCACCCTCGTTTCTTCCCCGGTCGATCCCTTAACTCCTAACCGAGTCAATGTCTCGAGTCAGGTATAAAAACCTTAAAAAAAACTACTAGAATTCATAGTGGTGGTTGACCACCGGTCCGCTTGGTGGTCAAATAACATTGTTATTACGTTATAACTTGAATTGTGTGTACGTTAATGGATTCTCTGCCAATATGGATGACAATTGGGCATGGATGAACTGCTAAGCACTTCCCATCCCTGCATTTCGAGTATTGCAGTTGCGCCTATCGGCGGGTAAAAGGTAACGAATTGCCTCCGCGAGTACCTATATTTATAATCAGTAACAATATTTTAACGGCACAATCATTACTTCCCCTCCATACACAAGGAACATACCAAATTGGAGTATTAAAAAAATAGAAGAATAAGTAATGATTTTGAAGTTGAATGCTAAATTATAAAAATTAATATAACACACTGCAGTGAATGCCAATTATAAAAGGAAATAAATAACATTTAGTTTGAAAAAAAGAAATACAAAGAGTAAAAGACTTCATATCCAATTTTAAGACAATTCAAAGTGAAATTTGCTCGATTTTTTTATGAATTTACCTATGAAATTTGAACTCAATCTAACAATCCAATACAAAATATATGCCCATTTATAGTAAAAATTAAAACTAAAGTAAATGATACGCTCATTTACTTGTATAAATGAGTTTGACAACCATTAGATATATTTCGGTAATTGGGATTTGTGTTACCCGCTCACATGTTGACATGATACATCTAATGGTTGTCAAGCTCGTTTGCATACGTACCCTTATGCTACAAAGAAAAAAGGAAATTTTCAAACCAATTGATTTGGGCCAAAGAAGAAGATCAAGAAAACACTTAAATGTCGCGTGCGCAATTTTTTGTTAAACAAAAAACGTTTCAAAGAAAAAAGAAAGGAAAAAAACAGGCAGAGGCGAACTTTATTTTACGATAGAGATTCAGAGAAGGCGAAGTGGGGATGGGGATCAAGAGATGCAAGGCCGGGGGGATACTTATACTCCTTCCGAATTCTTTTAAATGACGTTTTAGGTTTAAAAAATTGGTTTCAAATAAATGACGTTTTGCGATTTTCTAGGTGTTTTATAATTAATTTATGCAATATGGAGGGAGAGAAGAGTTCTTATTTGTCGGTTAATTTAATATAGAAGAGAGATAATTATTTAATAGTATTAATAATTTTCTTACCGATCATTACTTTAATTCTTTTGCTCGACTTTAAAATATTATTTATCAACGTCCGATAAGTTATTATAATTAAAAGCGCCCAAACAGTTTTGCTTGTTTATCTTGTCAGCATATGAGCATGCAATGCATAAACACAGCACCACACATCGCAGTATGAATTATGATCCATTTTTTAGAAAAAAGAAATGAAAGGATCCGTTTAAGCAATAAATGTGAGTATTGATTGAATCTAATTATTTTTAGAATAGAAGTGTTGTTGTTGGGTCTTGTTCATCGAATCAGGCCAACTCAATTGACATGGATGTTCAGGAACTTTCATGGTCTTATTCTATTCTTGTCGCCATCTCATCTTGATCGTTCCTTCCTTCTCCACTTCTACGTAAATCAAAAGTCATCTTCCATTTCTCTCGAGATAGATAAATAACAACATGCATTTGTCAAAGAATTCATTAATAATATAACTCTCTTTTCATCCTCTCGTGTTCTCTCAATCGATACTAATCTTTTTTTTGCACCATCGGGTCTCTAATTTTTTTTTAACTCTCACGATATGATTTAATCCATCCTCAACCATAACCAATGTTGGTAATAAAGAATCGTCCCAAAAAAAGATGGTAATTCTACCAACCTGTTTTTTCTATTCGTGATATTTAAATTTGAAACATTAGTAAGTGTTTTACCATGTCCAATATTGGTGATAATAACTTTTTTGTTTGTCTAAACAACTTATTAACACACTTAACTTGTTATTTAAACATATATATATTTAAAAAGAAAAATACTAAATTAGCATTTGGTCTCGCATATGCTACTCGCACATCAAATTGCCATAATCTAAAGCTAGAAAATTGAGTATTGGAGCATCGAAGCCAAGTGGACCAATGGGAGATGCCATGTGGCACTCTCCCTTTTATCCTTGGATAAAAGACTTCCCATTGGATTAGATCATTAAAGGATGTTTCGTAACTACAATAGAGAGATTAGGAAATTAAAAAACGTGCCGTTAGTTCTATTGTGAAGGAAGTTTAAAAGAATCGAAGCGATTTCAGCAGATTCTGCATATTAGGAAAGATGAAGAAACAAAAAATATATATTGGAGGAGATGGAGAAATATGAGCAAAAGAATGTGAGAAGATTTCTGAAAGAAAGTGGAAAGATTTGATAATTTGTTGACGAAAAAAAAGAAGGTATGCATAATTATCTTGTTGTTAACAAAGTACTCCGCAGTCCGCACTGCCCAGTCTTATTTGACACGTGGGTAGCTCACCCAACCTGATGGACCTTTTTACAAACCGGCTCATTTGACATTTCCTTAGTTTGAATTTTAAAAACGTTAACCGGGTCAAATTTGCTGTCTACCGAGATGTTCTGCCAAGCGTCCAATGATTTTATTTATTTTATCAGCCACCCCATTACTAATCTCACTGCTCTAATTAATCCTAACTTTTATCGTGTTGGATCCTTTTGAACGACTTAAATGATACTAAATTTTAAGTAAGTGAGTTTTTAAAAAGAAGAAGAAAAAAAAGGTAGTAAAACACATTTGCGACAGGACACAACCCAGATCAAGAGACTCACGTGCTTCCCTACCCTTTGGCCTTTGATATCAGACAATTAAACAGAGCATTTTTGGAGCGGAGGTCACAATTTAGTTGGGCCTGGGCCCATACTCTGTACGGCCCCTCTGTAGGACTCTAAATCATCGTACATTTAATAATGATGCTGGCCCAGTCCAAACAGAATCTTCGTCTATGTTAAGTGGAGTATATACATATATTTCATAATATAATTTTAAAATTTAAATGAAACTAGTGCAGTAATTTCTTAGGAAAAAAAAATGTAAATAACAATTTAGAATGTGTTTTCCTTTTTCTTTCAATCCTGCCATACATTTTAGACCAACCTTATCCAGAAGCAAAGAAAATAAGTAAAGATTTATTTATTTTAATAAGAAAAGAGTAAAGAAATAAAGCGATATTCATACCAAGTTTTTGCCATGATGTAATACAGTTGGTACCATGTTTTTTATGATGTGCTACTATGGATCTGTAAGGCTTTCAATGCCAGTCCCTGCTAGTTTGTTCACCAAAGCCAATGCGTTGCTGGTGAAGTAACTAGCCCTCACGACCCGATTCCGAAGCATTCGCACTTGTTTGCTGATCTGATCACCACTGCCCTCAAACCCATCCAAGCAAGTATCCCCATCAGTGAGAGCAGCACTCAGCCAAGTAGTCAGGTCCGCCATTTGTGTATCGAAACTCGCAGCATCGAGATTTCGTAGGATGCCCAGCGATCGGTGGAGGTTGTCGATGGCATCTTGAAAGCACTCAATGCAGTCTGAAAGGGCTACTCTGTTCCTACCTTTCATCATATTATATGTGCTGAGCTTGTTCATGAACTGGCCAACGTTTTTAGCCTCGCCTATCGTCACCGAGACTCCTGCTCGCGCCCACTTGCTAGGGCTCATTTTCGCAGTGCGGGAAAATGAGGCTAGAGATTGGATGCAGAGGTCATGATATATGGTCACGCTACATGCATCTCGAACGTACGGATCACCATGATTAGACACCGAGCTAATGGCAGGGAATGAAAGGAACGAGCAGGCAATCAAAATGAGGACAATCCCCATTTCAGAATTAAGAGGTGATCAGTTGGGAAACTGAGAAGCTAAGAGATTTGCTTGGAAGCTTTTAAAGAGAAGGGTTAAAGGGTGGTGACTGCAATAAAGGTTGGGAGCTTTCTCATTTAAAGGTGGGAGTGAGCCGTGAGGAACATGTGAATGAGGTGAGTTTATCATGATTTCTTTATAATGCATCTGCTTTAACAGTGAAAATTTGGACGCAATAATTTCTGATTTAGACCCATAACAAAGTTACCATATTCAAAAGAAAATGTTGATTAAAAGTTTGGTAAAAGTCATAATCTGGCTAAAATGGTCTAGTGGATAGTGAACTTCTCCATAAAAGTGTAAGTTAGTGGGGCACGACAGTGGTTTTAGATTAGAGGTGTGCTACAGGCTGAGAGGGTTTAATTGATTTCTCTTTTAGGGCTAAAATACTAACATGATGGAATTGACTATTAAAGATCCCATCTTTAAAAACAAGGATGGGATCACATGATTTTGCCATGTAAGGTTTTCAATCTACGTGAAGGTAATAAAAACCTTACAACCCGTCTGTCTCTGTATCAAAACGGCTTGAGTTAATGTACTTATTAATGCTCGTGAGGTTCACCTGGGATCAACCATTGTGTTAAGAGTTCTTTTCCCTTTTCTTCTTTGCTCACCCTCGGCAGCGACTTCTACTCTTACAGCAGCCTCTGGAATCTGAATCACAGTTTCGGGGATCACTGATTGCTCAACGAATTGTTGCCTGAAAACATGTAGTACCGGTAAGTGCAACCATTTCCAATCACTGCACTACCTCCCTTCCTTCTATTTAACTTTTTCAAACTGCAGATTCATCTCTTCAACTGGGATGTTGCATATCCTGGTTCATACAATTAACATTTTACTTACCGTTGGACCAATTTGGCATTTCCATTTCATGTTGACAAAAGAAGAGCACCAACATTCAACAAGTAGAAACAACTCAAATTCGTAAGTGGATGAGGCAGGGTTCAAGAGGCATTTACCTTCAAAGTTAATTAGCTTGGTTTCTTGCTTGATATCCATTTAAATGAACTCAAATCAACACTCAATTAGTCATCAATCAAACAGAGACGAGCAAAGAAATGAATTGCTTGTGCATTTCATAATATTGTTTTCACAACAAGTGATGCCTCTGCGAGAGAAAAAACACATGAACAACGGTATTTGTAAAATCCACAACATTTCTTACAAAACACATTTGGATCTAATAACGTTCACGAGAAACCTGTCACTCAGCATGGATAAATAACAGGCTAGTTTAAGGCATGTAAATAGGACCAGAGATTAATAGATAGTTACTCTTAATTTTACTACCGGATTTTGACCTCGACCAGAATCGGAGAAGGTGAGAGGGTTGTCGTGTCGTCTCCTTCTGGGAGATGGCGAAACACAAGAATCTCACCAACAATCACTCAGGAGATTACCACTCTCACTGTGGAGAAATGGAGAGAAGTCTCTAGAGAGCAGCTATGTTGATCCGTTAAAACATGTTCTGATTAGTTTTTCGATGGATGAAGCCCACCAAAATTCAATCGAAAAAACATTTCAGTTCACCCCAAACGTTGTGACGTTTATACAAACTAATGGGACGACGACTCTGTTAATAAATGAGGGTCCAGCTTATTGCAGATACGTTCGAGGTGGGAAAGGTCGCACATATCCATAGAGAAGCAAACCTCTCCGCAGACTTCCTTTCCCATTATGCGTACCTAAGATTTTCTGTGATTTAGCGTTAAAAGTCACGTATCTTAACAAAATTCGCGTTCCCTTCCCTTCACCGTCTCGTATCCTCTTCATCTTCTCTTCTAAGGGTTTCTCACATCCCCTTTGTTTCATTCCCAGCAGAGAACTGGTGATCGGCAAGGTTTAGGATAATAATGAAGTAGGGTGGATTTAAATGGGTTTGGGTTTTTAGGCCAATTGGGTGAGAGGGGGTGCAACGGCGGAGGAGGAATAGGAGGTGGCAGCGAAGGGGAAAGAAGGGCCTGGAAAAGGAGTGGAGCTGGTTTTGAAGCAGGAATTTGTAGGCCATAAATCAAAGGAGGCGAAGGTGGATCGCGTTCTTTTCTCTTCCTTCTTATCTCTTCTCTGTAGTGTTTCACTTGCTGGTAATTTTCCTCTGCTTTCTTCTTTTAAGTGGGAATGAAAGATGGGATCGTTTTGTTTGTACTTCATGATGATTTCTTCTCTGTGAGTTTTTTTGGTTAATTTGGGTTTAATTGATGTACTGTTATTGTTGTGCTCGAAATCCAGCTTTTTTGCTCTGTATTTTCGTCAGTGTTTTGACAGCACTGCTATTTGAGTAATTGAAGGATTGGGTGATGGTATCTCAGTGTACGCTTCTTGGTCTTTTGGGAGTAACTGGCGTCTTTCGTGCTGTTGTCTTTCACTTTGCTATCCATTTGCTACTGTCTACGTTAAATTCTGCAGGATGACAAAGAAAAGAAGGATGCCTGCTAAATTGTCGGCTATTATTGACGCTCAGAATAGAGATGCGAGTAGGTCAGAGTGGTGTAGCTCCATTAGGGAGGATTCTCCATGTCCACAAAGTGTTAATGGGGTGCCATTGGTTCATCAAGTTGAGGAACTCGGTGGCCCTGCTGCTGCTATACATGAAACATTTGTTAGTTCCAAATAAAGTCATTCTGACTTTGTTCCTCAAACAAGTTTTGGGGTGAACCCAGAGGATAAGCGATGACATCAACAATTCAACATGTTGTTGGAGCAGAAGCAGTCCGCTACATATTGAGGCCACTTCATGCAAGTGACTTAGTCGAAGGGGAGGTTCATTGATAAAGCTAGGAGAGTAGGACACTGCTGCTGAAGATATATCTGTCATAAAGCCCTCTTATGGGCTGTGTGACAGATTTAGTGGTATTACTATGGCCTATGGGACATAATTTAGTTGGGCTTGTGCTTGGGTTTGGGCTTCGGCCCATACCCTGAACGGTTCTGCTGCAGGAGCAGGACCAACAAAATCTGTCTATGCTCCCTACTCCCTAGAGGAGTTACCTAGAAATAAAAATATCCCAAAAAACTTTAGGGCCCGTTTACTTGGGATATATGTTCAATTTGAAAATTTGCTGTTTTTCTGAATTTCGAGAATTTTATTTTCATTATGAAAACTGCAAAACGCGTTTATTTCGCGCTTGTTTCCTGATCAGAAAAACTGGAGAACGCGTTTCCTGATAAGAATTTCCTGATCTGAAAACTGAAAAAAGTGTTTACTGGAAAACTTGTTTCCTGATCTTTAATGGGCTGGGCCCAAACAAGTGCTGGATCTTTAAAGAAAAAAGAGGGAAGATGGGCTTGGCCTTTCATTCTAAGAACAGCAGCCAGTGCTACTGTTCTTCTTCTTCCTTGCGCCGACCCTACTGCCGCCGACAAGGAAGGCAGCCGGCCACCACTAAACACCAAACAAACGCATACAAACTCAACTGGACTGAGGGGCGAGCTAAAACCGACAAAAATCAAGCAATAATTTGGCAGCAAAATGAGCATCAATTCGACAGCAAATAGAACAGCATTTCAAGCAACAATTTGGCAGCAAAATGAGCATCGATTCGAAAACTAATAGAGCAGCATTTCAAGCAACAACTAAACCAACATTTGCCACAAAATTAACGGAAGAAAACAGGTACATATCTAAGCAAATTTTCCCTGACCTTGGTTGCCGGAGCCACCGACGGCGACCAAGGTCCGGTCAATTTCGGTCTATCAAAATTCCGAGATGACCAAAATATTCGTAAAATTAATGTCGATCCACCCGTTCGAACCAAAAATCCGATTACTCAACACACAGGATTTAATTTCAAAAATACGGTAATTTGACAAATTAATTCAAAACATGAAATTGGAGCAAACCATTAATCAATTTAAGAAATTGAAAGCATGTAATTAATCTAGAGATTAAAGACTACATATTTCACAACAGATTGATTATCAATTTGTTCTAAAATGCAAGCAATTGAATTAAGTAGAAAATGGACATAAAAAATTACATAAATAGTAAATAGTAATCCATAAAAAACTTTACCAGAAATGCGCCCAAAATTACCCTAGGTTTTTCTAGTTTATCTAAAGGACTTTGGAGTGTTTAAAGTGGAGGTATTGCTGGTTTAGGGCTATTGGCGAAGGGAGAATGGGAGTATTTTCCTTCTTTTCCTTGCGTCTCTATGCTTCCTCCCCATTGCTTGTCTGTGTACAAATAGGGACGAAGGAGCTTGGTGAGCACGACGACGTGGCCCGGTCATCACGGCGACTGCCCGCGTTTGCAGCAGAAGAGACCGAGGCTAGCTTGATTGAGTTGAGTGGGTGGCGATGGAGAGGAAGAGGAAGAGATGAGGGCAAACGTGGAATTAAAAAAGTTTCATTAATCACTCAGTTTGAAACGCGTGTTTTCAAACTGAGTAATCCTAAGGCAAAAAAATTTAGAAAAACAGAGAACAACTTTTTTGTTGTTTTCAAAATTTGTTTATCGTTTTTCAAATAGAGTATTTTCGTTTTCATTTAGAAAATAAAAACAACGCCAAGTAAACACGTTTTTTGAAAATTCTCCCAGTTTTTAAAAAACTGGAGAATTTTCGGGAGAATCCTGCGAAGTAAACGGGGCCTTATATGTTATGGATGTCTTATGTTTGTATATTAGCTTTGAATAGCTCGTTTTATTCAATTAAGGACAATACGTCCAATTTAGGACTTGAATCAACAAAAACAAACTGAAGTAGTTATTTGAATTTAAAGTACAAATTAGGAAATATAAGAAGCTATTAAATTTTTTACTAACCCACAGAGTGGTTCCATGTTATTATTCTCCGCATCAGCAAACGCAAGCAAAGCCAGTGTAACTTCATTCAGGTAACTGCTATGGATCTTTAAGGTTTTCAATGCCAGTCCCTGCTAGTTTGTTCACCAAAGCCAGTGCATTGCTGCAGAAGTAACCGGCCCTCAGGACCCGATTGCGGAGCATTCGCACCTGTTTGCTGATCTGATCACCACCGCCCTCAAACCCATCCAAGCAAGTGTCCCCATCCGTGAGTGCGGCACTCAGCCATGTCGTCAGGTCCCCCATTTGCGTGTCGAAGTTTGCGGCGTCGAGATTTCGGAGGATGCTCAGCGATCTGTAGAGATTGTCGATGGCGTCTTGAAAGCACTCAATGCAGTCTGAAAGGGCCACTCTGTTCCGACCTTTCATCACATTGTATGTGCTGAGCTTATTCAAGAACTGGCTGACGTTTTTAACCTCACCTATTGTGACCGAGACTCCAGCTCGTGCCCACTTGCTAGGGCTGGTTTTCGCAATGCGGGAGAACGTGGCGAGTGACTGGATGCAGAGGTCATGATATCTGGTCACACTACATGCATCTCGAAGATAAGGGTCGCCGTGATTAGAGTTATACCCCCAGCTAGCGGCATTTGTTGCACATGAAAGGATCAAGAAGCCAAGCAAAATGTAGGCAATCCCCATTTCAGAATTGTCTCTTTCAGTTAAGGAGATGAACAAAGTTTGAAAAATTGTGAAGATAAGAGATTTGCTTGGAAGCTTTTAAAGGGGCAGGTGGCTTTCAATAAAGGTTGAGAGCTGTTTTTTTTACAACTGATGGGGACAGAAAGCGAAGGGGATGGTGACGAACATATGATTGAAGTGACTTTCACATGAATTTGAGTTTTGATGAGATTTGCAAATCCTTATAATGCACCTGCTTTAACAGGGAATATAAATGAAGTTAGACAGTGAAATGAAGGTGCCATTGTCCATAATCCATATAATAGTAGGGATTATAGGATTGCAATGGTCGATTTATGTAGCCGCAACAAGACCTACAAGAAACTTACCGTTAGTTACCAGATTCATAAAGAAATGTTGAAAAAAGTTTGGTAAAAGTCATAATCCGGCTACTGACTAGAAAGGTGAAGTGGATTATGAACTTTTCCATAAAAGTATAAGTTAGTGGGGGTCCAACAGTGGTTTTAGAGGTGCTACAGGCTGAGATGGTGGATATTCGGAATTGGGGTTCGAACCTGGGTCCGAATCCCTACTGGTACTTTTGCCACCAGCAAAACAACCAATAACGAGATGATGGATTAATTGGTTTCTTTTTCATGACTAAAAATGATGTAGATGATGGAATTGACATACAAGGATCAGTAATTTCAATCTTTTTAAAGAAAAGGATGGGATCATATCTTACTAGCTTGAGGTTGAACTCACATGATTCTGCCAAAATAAGGATTTCAATCTCCGTGAAGGTAATAAAATCTCTACACCAGCCTGTCTCTAGAGACTCCAGTGGATGGTAATTTTCGTATCAAAGATTCAAAACTGCCAGAGTAAATGTGACTGAGTGTGACAGCAACACCAACCTTAACTTTCCTCTTTCCTCTTCAGTTTCTCACTTTGCTCATCCTTTCTCATCATCGATTTACTGCGAAACGAAACATCTACCAGTCAAGTTAATATAGTCTAAGAGTTTTGTTCATCATCTATTTCCTGATTCTACCACATAACCATGGAAATTAGGTAATACCCAAACCTGAAAATACGTACCGGTACGTGCAACCATTTCCAATCACTGCACTGTATTCTTCCTTCTAGTTAACTTCTCAAACTGCCAGATTCATCTCTTCAATCTGGGATGTTGCATATCCTGGTTCATACGACAACCTTTTACTTACCACCGGACCAACTTGGCATTTCCATTTCATGTTCACAAAAGGAGAGAACCAACATTCAACAAGTAGAAACAACCCAAATTCTTAAGTGGATGAGGCATGGTTCAAGAGGCACTTACCTCCAAAGTTAATTATTTTGTTTCCTTGCTCGATATCTGTTTAAATGAACTCAAATCAACACTCAATTGAATGATCAATCAAGCACAAACAAGCAAAGAACTGAATTGGTAGTGCATTTCATAGTATTGTTTTCACAACAAGCGATGCTCTGCAAGAGAAAAAAACACTTGAACAGCAATATTTGTACAATCCACAGCATCTTTTTACAAAACGCATTCGGATCTAATAATGCACACATGAAACCTTTCACTCAGCATGTATAAATAACATGCTAGATTAAGGTATGAAAATACACAATCTCCACAGATGTGCCACTCGAAACACTCTCACAAAATTGGGCAGGAAAAGAAAGCAGGGGACTGCAAGCATAAAAAAAGTTGCATCCTCATCAAACATGGAAGTTCTTCGCATTACAACAGGTAAATTATCTCATTGAATCGACCATTCTACAATCATGCTTCTTGCGACGGCATCTATAGTGAGTCTTTTGGTCACTGAATGTGTTCTCTCCGACCACTTCTAGGTTGGAACCTGTATCTGACAAACGCAAGTTATGCAACAGTAAGAATTTCCCTCCCATTCATGCATAATGAAAATGCAATCAGGTAGAAGCATATATTGGCACCAGAAAGAAGTCCTACATATTACAGAGTAGATCAATCTTTTGTAGAGGTCCAATGTTAGTATGTACCGACCAATCACAAATTGGGTATACTATATCAAACTATTGAAGTGGTCAACTCTATTTGTTCTGCCCCAATAAAGTGTATATACTTTCACTGGTTGCAATCACATATCCAGAATCAGAATTCAATAAGAACAGAAAAAAGAAAACAATTACCTCCGAATTGGTGGCCCCAAAACAACAACCTTGCATCTTCCTCCTCTTCATCAATTTCATCTCCATACCCAAACTCAGCATCCCCTCTGTATCCAGGCTCGCTTCCATAACCAGACTCATTCCCAAGAGAATCTAAATTCCCAAATTGCCCTCCACCTACAGTTTCCTTTTCCTCCTTCTCCCTCCTCGAATTCTTCGCTTCACTGACATCCGACGCCCAATTGGCATCCCCATTCACGAAAAGCTCACCACTGGAGTCCGTCCCCACAGCCACCGGGAAGTCCGAGCAGGTCCCATGAGCAGCGGAAGCACCTACGGAGCCACACCGCCGCGTTCCACTTCTATCAGAACTCCGACCGGAAACGGAGCGGGACCCACGGCGCCTCCGCTTGCGTGCAAGTAGGCGCAAGGTGCCTCGCTTGAAGGGGCTTGAAAAGGACCTGTCGTCGTGGTGATTACTGTCTATGATGGAGAGCTTGGAGAAGTCGACCGAGTCAATGGAGAATGTGGTGGCGCGATCGGCGAGGCAAGGGCGTTTGGGAAGAGAAGGGCGGGAGTGGAGTAGCGCAGTGGAGGGTTCTGGGTTGGGATGGCGATTGAAGGGCCGCCAGGAGCTGAGCTGGAAAGTGCAAGAGTCTATGGAATGGAACGAATCAATGGTTTTGTGAGCCATTTTAAGATCTTGAGCAGCTGATTATTGGAAGAGTTTGGTTACGTTTCAGTGGGTTTTGGATTGGAAGCTCATCAGAGGAAAAAGATCATACTAGTAAAAAAAAAATTTTGGGGGAAATAAAGGGAAAGGAGAGGAGAAGGGCAAAGGTAGCTAAACTCGCAAGCAGCAGCAAGCACCAGCCAACACAAACCCAACAGCTGATTGTGTAGCAAAAGACTCTGGTTACGAGACATGGGCCAATAGAGATTTTTGTGGGCCCTACCCTACAGGTACACATGTACAAGATAACGCATCACACAGTGTCGGGTCGTTTTTTCACCCCGAGTTTGACTCAGTTAATGAGAGTCTTCAGGTTCAGGTTCAGGTTCAGAGGCAGAGGCAGAGGCAGAGGCAGAATGTGATACTTTTCAGGGAATTGGGCAAAAGATCAAAAGGGTACCGCATCGTCTCCATTAGTAACGGGAAGCAAATTCCAAAACATAGTGGACAAAAACAATGCGTGCAAATTCCAAAACAAAAAAGATGCTCTAAGCAAAACACCATCTTTACAACATATTATACTCGAATCGCCATGCTACTGATTGACCACAAGATCTTTCCTTTGGCTCTAAAAAAAACTACTAACCACTAAAACATAAGAATAACAACTCAGCCCATCAGACTAAATCTTTACCCATGTGATGTAGGCATTTATTAAGTGTTGCTGCATAGTTGTCAAACTGAATGTCAGTAGGTGGGTGAAGGTAAAAAAAGTAGGAGATGGGCATCGATGCCACCATAGGCTTCCTCGTGGTGACTACATCTGACAACACCCCATACCTTGCTTCATCAAACGGAAACGACTGTCCAAGGTAAAAGAAGCTGTCTCTGCCCAACTTCTCCACCTGAAACATTAATACGAATCATCTCTTAAGACTATATCACCGTCACAAGCATCACCCCCCCCCCCCCCCCCCCCCCCCCCCCCGTCAAATTGCATACAAATCAGGCAACTTGTGGCGTAACGGTGTATGATGAAAACACAAAAGAAAAAAATGTAAAAGTGCTTTGAGGGACATACAAATAAAAAATGAGTGCAACAGTAAAAGCAGTGCAAATAAAAGAAAATGTATATTTTTACCTGTAGTTGTGCAAATTTGATATTGTTCATGGTAAGGATAATTTCTGCTTCATACAAAGCATCTCCCATGATTCGGATGGCTAAGAACTCAAAGAAATTCCGTACCAGAGTTTTCTGAATCTCCATATTTTCATCATAGATATCTAGATTAGGAAACCACAGTATGGACTTTACTTCACTCCATGGAATGGGATTCTGGCCTGCTCTGCCAATAATAGTCTGGTATGGGTGATGGAGACCCCAAAGAATTCTGACGCCTTCCAGTGATTCATTGTATATAGATGCATCTGACAAAGATGTCGTACAGATTATTTGTAAAGGATCGTAGTGACGAGCAAAATTTGAGGAGAAATGCAAATCAGTGTCATCCAACAAAAGAATGCTCCCGTTTGAAGATGTTGAAAACAATTGTGAAACAGCTTTGATTTCACCATCTTCTGGCTCGTATGGGTTTGAGCTATGTGACAATACTGACGGATCTTGATCATGAGAAAAGGAGC
The DNA here is from genome assembly GCA_963691705.1 of Viola odorata. Lineage (NCBI taxonomy): Eukaryota > Viridiplantae > Streptophyta > Magnoliopsida > Malpighiales > Violaceae > Viola > Viola odorata. The sequence goes on from OY829541.1 coordinate 58,616,377, forward strand.
ATAACTTGCCATTTCGACAACCCTGTAGATCCACATTTGCAACAGTTAGCAACTAATACAAACAGTAAGATCACAAGTTGACAACAGCATAAACAATCATGACCTCATGTTAACTTTACCAATAAATAAAAAATCCTATGCACGAAAGAATCTAGTTGTTCAATACAATTCTCAAACCATATACTTTATTGTTAATCATGTGACTGGGTCCACAAAGTCCGAAAAAAGTAAGTGGAAAGTACAGGTTAGCACATACTCCCTCCAAACCGAAAGCATACCTGAGCCCGTAGTTCTCTGATCTATAGAGATCGATGATTTTAATGCAAGGGCTACTCAACTTTTTCCACTGTTTCATCATGATCTGTATTCTTCACCGTGGATTTTTTTAAATTTTAAGAATCATAGAAACACACCCACCATCCCCCCCCCCCCCCTCCCCCCCTCCCGATGAGAACAAGCATACCCCCAGAAAGAAACATAGCAAGACATGTTGTCACACTAATGAGTAAATAGAAAGCCATGGAATTGATTCAAGCAATATAGATATACTGAAGTTAAAGAAGATATCTCTACCTGTAAAGAGAAAAAGAACTTGCACGGAGGTTTTTTCGCCTCAAGAGAATGAGAAAATGGGCATTGAGTGCCCCTGTTGCAGAAGCCTTTGATGAAAAAAATACACATGGTATCCACCCCATTGACACGAGACCCATTCATAACATAGTCATGCTGATTGCCAGGTATGCTATCTGTATATTGCACTCTTATCTGTTGAACATGAATGAAATACTGATCAGTAAGCCAACAGTGGACAAAAAGAGGAATAAGAAGAATATTACCTCTATTATTACATTCAACAACTTCTCAGCCACATCCATGATCTGAAAGTCATGAGAAGCAACAAATGGTACAGCAACACATTTCATAGTTTCACCACACGGATGGAGCTCATCATCAGTGACAACTATATCTGCATCTCCATTTGGCTGACATTTTAGAAGACACGTATGATGAAATTCGTAAGGATCAAGGTAGGTTGGTAATCCACCAGAAGCACCAAAAAATTGGGGCCGAAACCGGTGCAGGGAATTCAGTACATCTTCATCTGGGAAAAAGAAAAAGACTCAGCTGAATAATAAGCTAGGAACAAATAGAAAGAAAAAGTACATTACTGATACTGAAACTACAAAACAGTTTTGAGGACAGGTCAAATAATGACTGACTGAATGTGAAAAATACATAGTTCAACATTTAAATTCATACATTTCTCTGAGACATGATGCAGTGATGGCTGGACAAGGTTATGAAAAGAACACCATTCTTCTTCAATCTTGGGAAGCAATAATGTTGCAGCTTTGATTTCATCATACTTCAAAAGTTGTTTCAGGTGCTCAAGGCGGTGCTTATCCTTTAGGGCAAAGCAGAATGTTCAAATCATAGATTACATATCGACTTAGAAAAGCACCCTTCCAAACTTGAATGCTAAGACATCAATTTACCTTAAATACACGCTGCCAAAACTGATATGCGCACAAGTTTCCTAATAACTCTATCTCCCGCCGACCAAGTTTGACATGGTTATTCCAATCTCCACCCAAGTAGCTGTGGATGTACTTTGTAAACTGAAGCAACACCAATTCATCAGACTACAGACTAGTTAATACAATAAATTACATGGGAAAGTGACTTATCAGGAAATACCAATTGATTATCTCCAAAAGGTCGAGTAATTGGCGGAGGCTGTGCATCCATCAATATACCAAGCAGAATCCCTTCGCGCAGCAATCCAGCATCCCCAAACTTGAGCACAAGGATGGAAGCATCATAGGACAATGAGAAACTGGCAAGCAACCGTCCATAAAATGTAGGCTCATATCGGCCTCTCGTAGATACTTTATTCAGTGCTTTAATATGAACAAGTAAGCCTAGTGCATCCTCTATAACGTCAGGTTCTGGGGGATCCAGAGCTTTCTGCAACAACGCTGGTATCAAATTTCAATAAATTAGTACCTCCATTGTCTATCATCTTAAGTCTTGACTCTTAACAAATATGAAGTGCATTTCAACAATTAACTTTGACACTATTTCCAACAAATAATGTCAGCTGTTAATAACCAACACTAACAATACTAACAGTAAAACAGTTACTGGTGGTTGCAGATGCTGATGTAACAATTAGTCAAAGCATGGCAGAGGTCTTCAACTCAATGTGGTTCAAGCAGATTGACCAATTAGGCATAGTTTCAGATACAAACTAAGTGTGATTTGCGCTGGTTGACTTTCTTATTGCCATGAATTTGAGCAAGTGAAAATAAAAACGCCTTCTTAGATGATATTCTCATGCTTATCCTAGAATTCTAAACAGTGCAGCTGCTCCAATTTGAGTATCCCAACAAGGATATAAATGTGTGGTTTGCAAAGAGATTCAAAACCACATATATAGTGAGCATTACATGTCAACAAAAAAAATGATATTAAGAACGATGCAGCCATACCCTTGGGATCATTAATAACTCTAGCTTCAGCACAGCAAATCTGAAGCACTTGTAGCCGCAATGACAACCTCAGTATAGATGGTCGCTCATAATCATTAAGCTTGTTGAAAAATGATCTAGTGACTAACCGATAAGTCTGGCCATCACAAGTTCTGCCAGTTCTCCCTTTCCTCTGATCCGCCTAAAGTACAATTTCATTTAATAAAAGAACGTGCTAAAAGATTCCTCAACACCCGAGATTTTTTTTTTTTTTTTTTGTGTAAAATATATACCTGAGATTTTGAAACCCAAACAAGCTCTGATGCTTCTTTTTTCCTATTTGGATCCCAAAAAACTTGTAAAGATCGGCATGAATCGATGACATAGGCCAGTTTGGGTATCGTAACAGATGATTCTGCAATGTTTGTGGCCAATATTACCTGTGGAGACGGACTTCAGCATGAATAGAAACAAACAGCTAAGAACTAGCAGCCATAATTTCACCCCAAAAAATATTAGTAAATATTTGTTATACGGGAATGAAGGGCCAAGCTTCAATACTATGGTTGCAGTATGTCGTCGCGACAGTTTCAGAACTCAGAACAATAACAACTTTTATAACAAGGGTAAAAATAAAGGATTAGGCCATTTACACGCTAAAAGAAAAAGATGACAAACATAAAAAATCCTTGACAATTGAATGTCAAATGCCAATCTGCTTTCATTTGTCCTCTCCCGATCTTAATGCAGGTAAAAAAAAATTATAGGAGTACCTTACGATGGGACTTCCAGATTTTCATTGCCATGAGAGCTTGTTCGGTGTCAATGCTGCTGTGCAAAACATAAACCTTAAAAGGTGAACCGAGTCGCTTAAGAAGGTACCATTGTTGCTCCAAGTCATAATATGTTGGAAGAAAAACCAAAATTCCCTTTTCAATGTCTGGTTCATTCTCATGAATGTGCACGATCAAATCATTAATAAGTTTGTGAACTTCGGGTTTAATAGCAGCAGTAGCACGAGAAGGGTTTGGTCCTGAGCAATATGTGGAAGCTAATAAATCTGAACTTACTCCAACACCTAGAACTTGAGTCACCTGCTCAGATAACAGATGAAATTCGTTGATTAAATTTAAGGAATGGCTATATCTCAAGTCAAATGCTACTGAAGCATTTTAAATTACCAGCACGGCCCCAATGGTTCCAATAGATCTAAGCCTACATTGTCCATTGCCTACTGTTTGACAACAGCAAAAATGCATGCAGCTTAGATTTTCTTTACTATAAAGTATGTGATCATAATGTACAAATGCATTAAGTCTGTAACTAACACTATTATCATTCGCACTAAGAAACCATATTATACATTCACCTCTTAAACTTGCATACCTCTACTTATACGTTACTTGAGCTAGCTATATGGACTTTCTAAACTACTTATAAGCAACTGCATCACACATACCCTCAGTACTGAATGAATTCCTAGCAAGCATCCTAACTAGGACCTACATCCTACCCCTAACTCCTTCAACCGCATGACAAACCTTGTCACACTTATCAATCCTGAACATGTTCCAGTATCAGCTGACCAAAAATAACCAACACCCATTCAGTATACCTTTTGACCACACGATAAACTCTGTACACTAGCTCACAATGTTCAAGTTCTACATCTTACATGCTTCTGTCAAAATTGGCTGAATTTCAGACTTCAAAAAAATATCAAAGATCTGTGCAATCCAGTACAACAAATTGATTATGCATCGTCAAGAAGTATATTAAGAATAGTTCTTGCATTCATAAATACTCATGGCAAAGCAAATCATAATGGTAGCACCAAGAAATTTACAAGAACAAATCGACAATGACAATTCTGAGAAGGCTATATTCATCAAGTCAATGACAATGAACAGCGTTAATCAAAGTCCAAGTGCAAGAATTGCCTGTTCAAGATATGAAACTCTTTGCTGATAAACGGCTTGCTGGTTCGTGATAGGGATTGCAAGCACTTCAACTCTTTCTCCCCTACCGAGATCTTTGAAGTAATCACGATATCTTGCAATATCAGCAGTTGCAGACATCAATACCACCCTGCAATAGTAAGACATTTGTCAGGGCCCTCAAGCAAGAGGGTTTCACTGCCACATATTGTAACATTGATATAAATGTTCCACTCCCTTGTATATCAAAATGTTAGTTCACAAAAAGGGAATAAAAGCATTTGCAAAAAATGTGCAGGAGTTAGTCTGATCCATACAACTAAGAATTGCCAACAGGCTTGTAAAAAAAAGAATATGGTTAATCATAGTACTCATAAGTCATAACAAAAGTGTGGAGTAAGCACCTCATGTCATTGTTCTTAAGCAGGAACTGCTTCACACAAACCAGAACCAAATCAGACTCAAGAGACCTTTCATGCACTTCATCAAGAATGATAACCTTGTAGTTGAGCGCATTCATTCCTTTTTCTCGCATTTCATCCAATAAAACTCCAGCTGTTTTGAAGACAATCTTTGATCTGTTTAATAAAATATGCAAAACGATTGTAATTACCACCAGCAGTTCGAAATAACACACTTCCAGGGGAAAAACCTGATACATATTTTCTCTTAAAATACTGAACAAAAAGTACCTCGCAGACATGACCTTGGAGTGACCAATGTGATACCCAACCTCATCTCCCAGTTCACACTTACGAGCTTTAGCAACCATTTTAGCAACCGCAACAACAGCAAACCTCCTAGGTTGCGTGCATAAAATGGGCTTCACGTTATTTTCCAAAAGAAACTGGGGGATTTGAGAGCTCTTTCCTTCAAAACACGAATTAAAATTGAAAAAAACAGAATCAAGACATACAAAATGAACAACACACACGTCGCGTGACACGACTACTCTTAGTACAGCATTTAGACTTAGTAACAGTTATACGCAAGCAAGAAGAACACCGTATATACTACTCGGCCAATTTTAGCCAGGCTTGATTTTCTATTTCTGCTTAGTGACTAAAAAGCAAATAAGCAAGTCAGATTACTGAGCTTTTAAAATGATTACCGAACTAACCTAAGGAAAATAATCAACGAAATACGAAGATGGAAAAGAGTTAGTGCGAGGAAGTAAGAGTACCGCAACCGGTTTCGCCGACGATGAGAGTGACGCGATTATCGAGGATTTTCTCAACGATTTTCTCCTTGAGCGACATCACAGGGAGAGACGAGAAGTTGGAAAGTGAAAGGGGAGCAGAAAACGACGAACTAGCAGCCGAAAAAGGCGTAGGAGGTGAGTCCGCCATTGTCGAAATCTCCCCTCTGGCACTCACGCACGGCGACTTCAGCGGCGACTTCGCTTCCATCCACTGCTGAATAGACAACGGAGAGTGGAAAATGAAAAGACTCCTGCTGTGAAATGGGAGAACACTTTCCTCTCCTTTATTTTTCTCTCTCCCGCCACAAATTATTTGCATTTTATGGGGCGCAGATCACGTAGGGTTGAGTTCACATGGGATTGGCGAGGTGGAGCTAGTTTTGTTGAGTTTAGCCAATCGCTGTTGGAATTGAGGCGAGCGTAAGGTAAGCGTGGTGTACGTGGGCAGGCCACGCACTCTCCTTCTTGTGCAAGTTACCACAGCAGTGGCCAGTGGGGTCCGATAAGTTTGGCAGTTAATGTGTGGGCCAATTTGCTTTTTGAATCGCGGGGAATATTTGATGACTCAGAGGATTAGCAAATGGGGAATCTTCGTAAAAGAAAATAATTAAATTGGAAATATATTTATTTTAACCAAGCAAAGGAAAGTTATTCCAGTATTTTACCACTCAAATAAAATTATTCAATGAAAAGGATAAAGAGAATATTCAAAAAAATCGAAAAATATTATGCGTAAAAATTCTCGATTAGTACTCCATCGTGCCTTATTAACTTTTATCTAACAATTATAATACTAGTTATATCATTAGTCCCAAAATCATTAGTAAATACAAATTCCTTATTGGCAATGGTGGTGGTAATCCCTTATTTAGTGGATTAATTGGCATCTTTCAAGTCCTTTGTGGGTTAAGTATGGTCATAGAGTAATTTATGATTTATTAATTTCTCTCCAAGTAAAGAAGTTTCAAATATTATCCAATGGTGGATCTATTTTTTATAGGTCTGTTTGGCGTTCCGGTTCTGGTCCGAAAAGTACTGTGAGTAAAAGTATTGTGGGAAAATCACTTTTGCGCAAAGCAGTGTGCTGTTTGGTAAACATTTCTTAAAAGTGTTGTGGGAAACGAGAAATTGTTTTTGGTGTTTGGTAAAACTATAAAAGTGAAAGAGTTGAAGTATAAAACCTATTTTTAAAAAAATAATAAAAATAGGAAAAGTGGATCTAGAATTATTTATCTTGAGATGGAGATTTTATTGTGGTAGTTTTTAATTTATTTTGTTAAAATGAATTTAAAATGAAAAAAAAGAAAAAGAAAGAGAGAGGGCAAAAGCGTTGAGCCACTGGAGCAAATTGCTCCAGTGAGAAAAGGAGGGAGGCCAAGGCAAAATTTTAAAAGTGCTTTGTAGGAAGCTCGGCAGTAATGGTGTTACCAAACACCTTCATGGTGTTTTTTCGATTGGCCAAAGCCCGGTTGGCCACCAAACCTCAATGCCAAAGGGCCACTATATATATAATACAATCAGTAACAGTAAAAAACAGAAGGAAATAGTGCTAATTTCTTTCTTTCTTTTTGAAATTTGTAAAAAAATAGAAACAAATTTGTGTTTCTCGGGAGATATCTACACATCTAATTTTTTTTATCTCTTAGGTGCAAGAAGAGGTTTAGAAGTTAGCTGAGATTGGGGTCGATTTGGTTGGTTGTGCCTACCACGATAAGTAGTTCTATCCACCATCAATCTCTCTCCCCTGAAATTACTACTTGGGTTCGTCCTCTTTTGGGTACGATCAAACTTAATTTTGATACGTTTAAGATGAGGTTTTTCCCTAATTGTTAAAATTAGCGTGATCTAAAGAGATTTCAAAGTTAAGGTTATTGACGGAATTGCAAGCGGACTCAAATGCGGTTGTATCTTACAAGTAGAAGCAAAAAACTATTATAAGAGTGGTCGATTTAGCTTTTGTCCAGAAAATTCAGTAATGTGTTATTCAAACCGAACTAAAACCCTTATTGAGTATTTGAACTTTGCGGATCTACCAGTTCCATGGGAGATTAAAGCTCGTGTTATGATTACGATGATATCAACATCAAATATCAAAATTAAGATTAAATTGTTAAAATCGGGCATAAATGAAAAAATCCATTCCAATCTACATACCAAAAATGATAAACATTTGCAAAAAAGTTATAACAATTGGTGAACAAAATGTAAGAAACACTAAAGAAATTGAAGCAATTAAGGAGGATAATAGAAAGAAAAAAATTACCAAATTTTATGTTATCATAAGCTTTACATTTTCAATTTTTTCTTCATTTTTTATAATTTTGTCTTTACCATGTTCTTAATTCTTTTAGAAAAACAACAAGGTATTTAGTGCAAATTTTTAAATTTTAAGCATGAAATGGAATATATTTTTCCGTTAAAAAAAGAAAAAAAGAATGGAATATATTTTAAAAAATGATGAGGTATTTTATATAATTTCCTTTTATTTATTTTTTACGCTCAACCCGCTAAAGAAATAAAAGAAAGGGAGAAGAGAGCGTTTTTTCCCGCAGTTTCAGAAGAAACCTAAACAAAAAAGCAAGTAAAACCAGAAAACAGTGAGTTTCTGCCGAACGCCGGCCGCCGCAGCTTTGTCACTCCGCCCCCCTCTCCTCTTCCTCTCACCTCTCACCTCTTATAGTCATCTTCCACCATCCGTTTGCTTCTCTTACAGACAATCCTACGCAGAAGAGCCACAAATACATATCAACAGGTATACTTCTCCACCTTCCTTAATCTATGTAAGCTTAGCTCACTTCTTTTAACAGGTCTTATAATAGTAAAGCTAAAAGTTTTAGCTTTCGAATTCCTCTAATTACCCCCCAAAACCCCAAGGTGCGCTGTATTATGACTAATGATATGTTTTCTTGTACTGGAGGTGTTGTAGAAGTGATAAGGAAGATTCAAAGCTCTGGTTAAGATTCAGTTGGTCAGTGTGCTGCCAAGCGAGCCATGGCTCGATTCCGAAATGTAAGTGATTGCCAAAGGTTTAATTTTATATTGGTTGTGTATCTTATCAAATTAAAAGGAACATGGCTTTATTAATGGAAGTAGGGAAGGAAATATAAATTTGTTTGTTCAATGGCTTTTCTGCTTTTTGGAAAACATTACTAGCTTTAGGTTTGTATGGCTGTTTCATGTCAGTGTTGAGCAATGAAATATTGTTGTTTTAAATTTAATTAACGCAGAACAAGAAGAAGACATTTGTAAAGCCAGTTGGGAAAAAGAAGCAAGCAAATGTGGATCATATTACAGGTGACAAGATCCCCAAGAGCTTTGTTTTTGCAAGAGGGAAGTTGCCTACTTCTCTCAAGCAACTTCAGGCGGATCTCAGAAAGTTGATGCTCCCGTATACAGCTCTTAATCTCAAGGTATATATATTCCTTTGTGATTTTGCTTACGAGATATACAATTGTTTGCATTGGTGTGGTGAGTCATCCAGAAACTTTCTTGAAAGAAGGAAATTTTGCGTCAGTCCTGTCAACGGTGTATAGTTAATGCTGTTAGTTGTGGAAGTGTTCAATACTAATATTGTAGTGTTGTAATTGGCAAATAAACTGACTTCTTCCCTTACTTTTTGGCTTGTTGGCTGCAGGAGAAAAAACGGAACAGTCTTAAAGATTTCTTGAATGTTGCAGGACCGATGGGTGTCACACACTTCCTTATCTTGTCAAAAACCAAGGCAGCTCCGTATCTAAGAGTTGCAAGGACCCCACAAGGCCCGACTCTTAATTTCAAAATACTTGAGTATTCGTTAGCAGTTGACATTGCTCACTCTCAATCACATCCTAGATGCCCTCCTGAACTTTTCAAAAATCCTCCACTGGTAACCTTCCGTCTTTTATTCTGGAGACACCTGAAATCACTCAGTTTGCTTCGTTGCTGCCATCAATTTGGTTCAGTTTATGTATGGCTTAGTTGGTGGTGGTTTGTTGCTATCATTTATGATTGAGGGGATGTAAAATCCATAACTCGAGTGATATTTGCACACAAGTGGGGATAACTCTATGATGTTCTGTTCTAGAAACTATATGCTCTTTCTTCATTTTGATAAGATGTTAATAAGTGAAGTAGTGACTGTGGAAAAGAGTTCAACAAATATATGTAGTTGCACCCCAATGTTGGTGTTTGCAATTGCTATGTGTACTTTATTTATGTTTTTGCAATATATTCTAATTCTCAGCCACACATTTTTTAGTTCAAGTTGTTGACTGTAATCTAGGTATACTGTCATTTTCGATGCTACCACTGAATATGGTTTCTGATAATATTTTGGACAGATTGTTCTTTCTGGTTTTGGCTCTGGAGAACAACATTTAAAGCTCACCACTATAATGTTTCAGAATATCTTTCCAGCCATTGATGTTAACACTGTAAGTCCACAGTCAAACAGTTCAAGTTCATTGTTGGAACCAACTAGATTTTCCATCTTAATGTTACCTATGTGGAATCTTTCAGGTCAAACTCTCATCTTGCCAAAGAATTGTGTTGCTCAGTTACAATAAAGAAACGAAGCTTATTGATTTTAGGCATTACTCCATCAGAATCCAACCTGTGGGTGTCTCTCGTAGAATTAGGAAGTTCGTGCAGAGCCATCAGGTTCCTGATCTTAGGGGTCTCCAAGACGTGAGTGACTTTGTTACTAGGTAAGGATCCTACTCATATTCACTCATTACTTTTTTGGAGGTTAGACATGTCAAGCGGCCAACATGTGAAATGGAGGATCCTTTTCTGTACATACTCTACTGTGAACTCATAAGCTAATTGAATGAATAGTAGAAGGCAAGCATGTAAATATAAAATGAAACTCATCTTTATGATCCATTGTAGTTATGGAACATTTTTGCTGGTCTGTATTTTCTTGTTCATTAATTTGTGTTTCCTTTGAAGGGCTGGTTATGGATCAGAGAGTGAAGCAGATGATGAAGCAGCAACAGTGAGTCTGACAAGTGATCTTGGTAGAGTTAATAAGGCATCTACAAAAAGTGCCATCAAACTTCAAGAAATTGGGCCCAGAATGGTTCTTCAACTGGTCAGGATTGAGGAAGGATTATGCTCTGGTAGTGTCATCTTCAATGACGATGGTAAGTTATGGTGCATCATATTACTTTAATATCTTGTAGAATTCAGGATGCTAGTTGATGGTGGGATCTTATATTTTATTTTCAAGTCTTCGGTGCCCAGCATTCTTTGGTGTCATCCAATGTGCCATTTGTAATTCCCCAATTAATCCACAGACTTGTTTGCCTTGCCATTTCGTTTGCCCTAGACCTAAACTAGCATGGGGATACTTCATGCAGTTTGCAGTGTGTTGATTGTGGTAATAATTAGCTAATCGATGCATGTTATAGTGTTATTGTGGGCTTGGCATGAGGACTAGTAACTCGTGGGCCGCTAATTCCTATATGAATATATTTTTTCCCTTTTCTGCTAGAATCTTCTAATTCTTATGCACTCGTCCTCCTGTACAAAATAATATAAGCTGTCTTACTGTATGCTCATTCAGGAACTGTTGGCAACAAAAATGAAGAACAAAAGGATCAGAAAAATCGGGAAGAGGCTGAAGAAGACCAGGATGATGAGGAAATTGGTGAAGACAGTGAAGAAGATGGTGACTCGTCGTGTGAGGAAGATGAGTGAATGGCAGAACATGTTTAGTCAGTGGTTATACTGATCGTTAAAGTTTCTTTTTTCTATTTTGAATGTGGAACTTCAGTGGTGAGAGCTAGCACTCTCGGTTTTCGCTGTCCTGTGTTGTGATTTTTTTTGTTCAAGTTGTAACAAGTACTTAGATTATTTCACTTTCAAGAAAAGATGTTATAGGTATTTGCATAGATTCTCTTTCGGAATGACAGTTGAAGGCAGATGCTCTATTATCAAATCGAATCATTAGAAACCTTCCTCCCTCTAAACCCTCTGCAAGCAAATTGTAGGAGACATGGATTTCGTTCCCCATAGGCATAGATGGATCACTCCCTCCAAACCCTCCGTTATCTGCGCAAAGATCGACTTCAAGAGCAGAAGTCAATTTCGGCAACTATCACTTACAAAGACACAATATTCAGATGGTGGGTTTGATCATAAGGTCTTAACATAATATTTGCTGTAAATTATGTCTCACGAGTTTTAAGAAAGAATTATCAGAACGGGAGGAAGCAAAAGCTTTAAAAGCCCCACTTGGAAATCAACAGAAATTGAAGAGTTAATGAATGAAATAAAGATGCTAAGTCTTATTAATGCCTTGCCCGAATTCTTGACAAATGTAGCAAATTGAGAAAACTGAAAATGGCCAAGAACTTTCACAATTGAAATGGCACAAAAAGAAGTATCATCATCCATCTAGCAAAAGCAGTACACATCTCATCTACTTATGCAGACTTCCGAAGAATCTCTTCAGATGGAATCTCCAGTGTCGCTCCGGCCATTTCTTGACTGGGCTTCACCTCTGCAGCAACCAAATTAAGACAATGCATAGAAACATCAGTTAGTCAATTTAACAAACAGGTGATGTGCATCAAGGGCAGAGAATTCCAGCGACAAAACAAACCGATGAATCAATCATACAACTACAGAATAATAAGGATAGAATATTAGATGATAGTGGTGTACCGTAGCCGCCTCGTTCGTTGAGTTTGGCTTGGACGATCATGGTAGCTATGAACTGAGAGGCTTCTCGCGCCTCTTCCAAGAGTTTCTGGATCTCGGACTCGGATGTCACCTGACGATTCTCATCGAATTTCTTCCTTACTTCGGCGGCGGAAGCGTTCAGCATCAGTGTGTCTCCGGCGAACGATTTGCGAGTCGCTCTTAGCAGCGCTCTGTATGCGCTCAATGCTTCTCCTCTCATCATTCTCTCTCTGTCTCTGTGATGGTGTACCGGGTTACCCGTTTTCCCTCCCGCAGTCATAACTTTTGGTGACGTAAACACGACCTCGTTTTATTTCCTGGTGTGAGAACAAAAGTGCAACGTTTAAAAGGCTCTTTTTGACAAAAAAATGAAATTAATTCTTTAAAATTCATCAATTTATTTCTTTTTTTCTTCTCTTAAAATTTGTGTATATCGATTATTTGAGGAAACTAATCTCCTCTCTCATTCAGAGGCTCTTTCTTATAGATAGAGATTTTATTTTTTTAGTATAAACACTTCCACGATAGAAATTTACGATTTGTCTTTTAGTACTTTAAATAAAAAAATTACAAAATGAATATAAATTTTTTTGAATTTTTTTAATGAAATTATGCCTTGAGCTAACAGCAAAAAAAGTATAAACAAGAGATTAATTTGGTAGGTGGTGATTGTAAAATAAAATGACAATAAATGTTGCTAATATCATATCATAACAAATAAAAAATTAAACATAAATATATTTTTATGCTAATACTCCCTCTGGCCAACTATTAATTGACGTAGAGTGAGTAATTCCCAAGCGTTGGAATTAATTGACGCGTCACGCTTCCCCGCGTCCCTCCCTTGCACAGTACTGACGCATGGATAGAGAAGGAGAGTGGGAGCCGTTTGATGATGTTTAAAAAATGAAAGTCAAACAGATCAACGGTGGAGATAAATAGGGATTGTGCGTTGTCAGCCGTAAACAGTGGAAGAGCCATTTTTCTCCTCCTTCCCTTTGTCCAAAAAAATACTCCCTCTGTCATCGTTTCCTCTTCTCATCGTAGCCACAGAAAGGAGCGGAAGGAGGTTTTGAGTCGGGAGCAAGTGGAATGACGCCATTCCGACCAGCCACGCGCCGCCTATCTCAGACGAAGCTTCCGTCACTCATTTCACGCGCCGGCGCGTCCAATCACCGATGCGGCCGTCGCCACCTGCGTTCTGCTCACCTCGTCATTTCCGGCAAGAATCTATGGTCGCCTTCGTGATCATTTCGTCCAAACTTGTTTATTTTTTCATTTGAAAACGGAGGAGGAGAGATTATAAGCCACTTGCGTTCTGCTTTTGCTCTGACACGTTCTTTTCTATGTTTTATTTTTCATTTAAAATGTGGCCCTTTAATTTTTTCATTTCTCTTTTTTGCCCCGTATGACACGATGCTCGTGCACAAAATGACTTGTCGTTTAAGGGCCTTTTTGGTTAAAAACAAAGTAAACGGATTGAGTTGTCAATGGCGTCAGTTATTTCCAGCCTTGCACAGACTGCGTCAGACTTTCTTAATTTTTGTAAAAACAACGGCGCGTCAATTATAAAAAGCCGGAGGGAGTAAGTAGTAACTTAACCTAGTAATTGAACGGGTCGGGTCGGACTAGAACCTAATTTCACCAAGCCTGGTAAAAATTGAGATGAACCAGACCTTAATAGAATCAATTTTTACATAGCCCAAGTCTGACCTTTTTACAAAACGGACTACTCGCGAATCTCATGAGCCGACCCATATTTTTTATTTTTTGTTGATGAGGAGGAGTAGCTGGAGGCCTAATCCCGCTAATACTAACATAACAAATCCACACTTCCTATAAATAAAATTAAAATTGCACAATTTGCCCAACAGTGGTCAAAATATACACGGTTGTTTCTTTTATTTACATTAATGCAAAAACTCCAATATGCAATATCGTCTAATGACAACTTGTATAATAACAATACTTTGACCACTGCGGTGCAAATTGTGCAATTGAAGTCAGCATGCAACTCCATCATTTCTTTCTCAGGATTTTTTTATTTAGGGCATATATACGGTATCGTATAAATAAAATTAAAATTTAATTAATTTACTTATTTAGAAATCAGATGTTAACTATATATTTAAATATAATATAATGAATAATTTTTGGTACGAGCTGGAGCGGGCCAAGCTATGAGCCTAAAATTTGAGAGCCCAATGTCACGCTCCAAACGAAGAGGGCGCGCCAATGTGCTAGGAGGGCACGTGAATGGCTCGAAAGAACGGACCAAGGTGCGAGTAAGCGGGTTGGGAGAATTGGAGTGCCGAAAAAGGTTATTCGAGACAACTCATTGACAGACTCATGGGATGGTCTGCCTGGTCATGAACAAAGGTACTCAAGGATTCTCCATCATGACGGAAGGTTCCAGAAAGATCAAAAAAAGTCTAGTCCATTGTGGAGAATGGTGTAGAGACTTCAAGAAGGATTCTAGAAGGTGTCTAGAAGGGGAGAGTTCTAGAACCCTTAAGGAGAACCGTTAGATCAAATAAATTTTAGTTGTTCATTGGGGACATGGACTTGTATAAATAGGTGTAGGCATTCATTTGTACATCCAACCAAGTTCTTACTAAGCAAGTGCATAGCAAACTAAGTTTTGTGTGCAATCAAGCCAAGAATTAGCAAGTCTTGTAGGGTCAAGCTCTTGTAATCTCTTGTGTGTAGTTGTATAACATTCTTCTCAAAGCCTTCTTGTGTGTCCCCTTTCAAAGTTCTTAAGGTTTATTTGTGCTAACATTCTCTCAAGCTTTGTGCTTTGGTGGTTTAGGTTGACTTAGCAAGCCAAGGGTGAGCTAGCTAGGTGTCGCACGGGTCAAATCGTTGTGCAAAATCCTCATCCCGTGACACCAAGCTCGACCCTTTTATATTGATGGGTCAACCCATACCTGAAATTTAGTGGCCTTAGCCCATCAATTTCTCGTAGATCCGGGCCGTCCGTCTAGTTAGCAAATCTAGTAGTAACTCATGTAAAAAAAAAATATTATATTTTTGTCTACTGTGACTGGATCAATTATCAAACATGGCAGTTTATGAATTGAAGTACATAATAAGAACAATGATATCATAATAAAATATAATAAGAACAATAATATCACAGATCTATGATTTCAAGAACCAAAATGAGCCACGCGAGTTAAAAATTGTAAAAAAATAGGTATTAAACCAAATAAATATAATAATATAATAAACATATAAATATTAGGTACCATCATAAAACTTACGAATTTTACAAAAAAAATATATAAAATGGTGATAAAATCTTATTGAGTTTTAATTCACTTTAAAGCCTCACTATTTAAATTATATACTTTAAATTTTAAGATATTCATTAATGTACAAATTAGAAACCATTAGTAGTAAAATTATAATTAAAAAAGAAAACTAATAAGTGAAGAAAATGAGTGAAAACTACCTTTTATTACTTAAACGAGATATTGAGACACATTTTCTTGGATTGCAAATTCAACTAAAATGAAAGCCCAGCACAGGGCCCTCAATCCAGGCCCAAATAGAATAAACGGCTAAAATGATCAGCTTTCCATAAGAAGAAGGCCGCGTCAATTTTACGCTACTAGATCTCCACTCTGCAAAGCTGCTCATGGCGTAACTTAATATAGTAATTTTGTTTTTGGCAAACTTACAACTACAGTATTATATATATTTACTCACTCTACCCAATCTCAAAACCCTATTCTCCCTCAACTTATCTTCCTCTCTGCCCGATCCTCAATTCCATCGGAAGGTAAGCCTTTACTTTTATCTTACCTTAGACCTAAAAAGAAAAGAAACCTTAACCATTAATCACTTAGACCTTGGTTTCTTGGAAACATGGATGTTATCAATCTTCTTTTAATGTTATAGATGGGGTTACATCTTCTGATTTGTTTTGTGAAATGCATTTTGAGGTCTTCAGGAAAGATGAGTAGCCGTGCTAGCAGGACTCTCTATGTCGGAAATTTGCCTGGCGATATTCGTGAGAAGGAGGTGGAGGATTTGTTCTACAAGGTAAAATTTGTTTATCGCTAAGATGGCTAACCCTAAATTTTGTAAATTTAGCTTTTGAGTGGTATTGGGCATTGAGAAAAGAGGTTCACTTGCTATTTTTATTTGTTTATTTTGTAAATGAGGAAGAATGGTTTAGTCTTTCAGGGAACAAGTTTTTCGTCTTAAAAGCTGTAGTATTGGATTCATATTATTCTAGATGGATGAGATAATATCTGCAGTTTATAAATTACTACCTCACTAGAATTCAGGTTCTATTCATAAATCATCTCCCATCTTCGAGTTCCTTGTTGCTAAAGAGAGGCAATAGGAAATTCTACATTTTTAGCTCCTCATCAAGCTTAACTAACTAGTTCCAGTTGTCTCTGAACATGTTACATGTGTGGAAAGGAATATTACTCTGAACATATACTTGCTACCTAAATGGTAATAAATCCATGACATGTACCTATGGGATTTTTGTTAATGTTCTTTCATGAGGTCCTTGTGAAACTTGATGGAGGCTTTATTTGTGGATTCTTAACATATGTTAATCAGTTGCTCTTCTTAATTTGATTGATTCTTCATAGTGTTTTTAAAATATTTTTTCTTGTGTTTTGTTAATCACAGTATGGCCCTATAGCACATATTGATCTGAAGATCCCACCACGCCCCCCTGGTTATGCATTCGTTGAGGTGAGTTTGGGAATGATAAAGTTTTCTTCAGTTTTCCCATCAGAATATGTATTTCCTGTCCCTAACAATTTTCCTGTTCACAGTTTGAAGAGGCTCGAGATGCTGAGGATGCAATTCGAGGACGTGATGGCTATGATTTTGATGGACATCGTTTGAGGGTGTGTATCGTTGTCTTTCGTATGAGTTCATTACAATATTTTTTTTAAAGAGTCATTACATTTATCAAGTATCAGTTAGCTGTGCATTTTCTTCTTGCATAGCTCATTCTTATATATATCATCCAGGTGGAACTTGCACACGGAGGGCGTGGACATTCATCCTCAGATCGTTACAGTAGTCATGGTGGTGGTGGTGGTGGCGGCGGTGGTCGTGGCCGTGGAAGTGTATCCAGGCGCTCTGAATACCGTGGTATGTAGCATGAATATAATGCACTTGATGTACCATGGTGTATGCTACTAAGGTAGTGTTTGGGGCTTTGGTTCTACTTGGGAAATGACTTTCCCAAGTAGAAAATCTAGTCCCTAGGTGTTTGGTAAACACCACAAACCATGCCCACAAAATGCCTTTTAACAAAAGGCATTTCAAGGCAAGGCCAATTGGCCTTGCCTCCCACTGGAGCAAAATGCTCCAGTGGCCAACGAGAAGGCCTTTTGGCCTTCTCTCTCTCCCTTTTTTTTTTTTTCAATTTCATTTTAATTTTTTTACTTTATATAATTAACAAAATAAATTAAAAATTAGCATAATAAAATCTCTACCTCAAGATAAACAATTCTAGATCCACTTTTCCTATTTTTATTAATTTTTTAAAAATGGGTTTTATACCCTTTATGGTCATTTTACATCCAAATCATAATTTTGAAAAACTGTTTTACCAAACACCTCAAGTATCTCACATTTCATTTACCAAAAGTCATTTTCCTATAGAACTTTTTCCCATAGAACTTTTCCAACTAGAACCGGAACGCCAAACAGACCCTAAGTACCTGCAACAGTTGCATTGGTTGAGATGCATTTCATGTATGTGACTTGAAAAATGATTCATTGTGCAGTTCAAGTTACTGGATTACCCTCCTCTGCTTCATGGCAAGATCTAAAGGTGGGCAAGAGTTTCTTGTTATTATTTTTTGAATCGAATTTATCTCAATCTTTCAGGTATATATGCTTATGAGGATGTGACATTCTCAGGGTTGTGTTCTAAGTTGGGCTAATCACTGTGTTGGTATTTTTGTTCAGGATCATATGCGTAGAGCTGGAGATGTTTGTTTCTCCCAGGTTTTCCGAACTAGTGCTGGTAAGATACTCCGAGGGTTTTAAGTCCCGGGCTTATTGCATGTAATGCCGCGTTTCATTTTTTTTATAAATATTCTTCCAGTCTTTATTTGCTTGGAAGAGCCCATATGGAGCTTGTACTTGTGTTATTGTCTTTTTAACTCACTGCAGAGTTTCCTTTTTTAGTTTTTCTTTTTTAGAATTTGAGCACATTCCCCAGAATATACCTTAAAAATAGTTGGTGGCATTTGCTACCGTCTGTATCATTCTGTCACCTCTTACTTCGCTGATGCAAATTGTATCATGCTTATCATTATACTTAATGCAAAGATAACTACATGAAATTCTGGGTTAATGTTTTTATATTGTTATATTGTGGTTGTTTTTAGGCACATCAGGGATTGTGGATTACACAAACTATGAAGACATGAAGTATGCCGTAAGTTGCTTCTTCACTTTTTGCCTCACAGTTTGAGTTACCTGTACTCAACGTATTTCATGGATCTCGTAATTTTTTAACTTGTTTTATTGATACGTTGTGCTTTGCAGATCAAGAAACTTGACGACTCTGAGTTCCGAAATGCATTTTCTCGGGGATATGTTCGTGTATGCTTCAACATCCTCCCTCTTTCTATTCATTCTGTTATTCATGCTGTATTGCTTATGCTTTATGGTATATGCAGGTGAAGGAATATGATTCTAAGCGAGACCAATCTCTGAGCCCCAGTCGTGGTCGATCTCGCTCAAGAGGCAGGAGTGACAGCCGCAGCCGCAGTCGCAGTCGCGGTCGTAGCATTAGTCGGAGCCGGAGCCGAAGTCAAAGGTTCATTACTTTTGTTTATTCTTTTAAAAAATGGTTGGAGTTGTAAGTGTTTCTAAACCAATAATATTGTCATGCAGCAAGTCTCCTAAAAACAAATCCTCCCGCCGTTCACCTGCTAGGTCTAGATCAATATCTGCTTCTCCTCGTTCTGGGTCAAGGCCACGCTCTTTGTCAAGGTATTCTTTATTGTCTGTTAGATTGTTATCATTAATACTATTAATTTAAATGTCATTTTTGCTTTGATATTTATCAAAGCAGAAAATTATTGTAAGTTTGCTTCTGCACTCATGTTTCGGCATGAATGGGGGCCTTCTGCAGAGAATGTGACCGCTCACCTGAGATTTTGGTTTGTTTGGATAGTCCGCCTATTCTCAGATCCCCTAATTGACAGTACTCAGTATTTACTGTCAGTTTTTGATCTGAGCTACTAGAATTTTCTCTTGGACTATACACAAGCATGGAGTAACACAATAAAGAACATATGCTGAAAATTAATATGTAATTTGATGTGTGTATAATCTTGAAGCTTAAAAAAACTACTTGAGAATGTTATGCAGGTCAGTTTTTTTGTAACAGCTTACAATCACCTATGTTTTTGGTGGAAATAGGGGTTTTTGTTATTTGATTTTTTCAATTCTCTGAATACAAATGAAGTCTCATTTGCTTCCTTGGAAAACTGCTTTGGTTTTTATTTTTTAAGAAGACCTTGTCAGTTTTCTTTTCAAGAATTAATCTTATTGTGGCCTACTTAGTGCCTGACTCTGCTGTTTTCTGGACCCTCCATTTCATTAGTAAATCGTTATCTAAAAGAGTCGTGTTATAGATGTGAAAATTTTGTGATATATCTATTGATTCAGTAAAATAAATGATATATCAGCAATAACGAACTAGAACATATATTATTCAATGTTGGAGAAAGGTTTAGTAGCCATGATATTTTTTCTTATAATGTGCTTAGTCTGGGAATTTGACTCATCTAACCATTGATGAAGCAGTACTATGGGTCGATTAAGTGGTGACTCTCATGCATGAAATTGTCTGACACCATGAGTGGTACCATGAGATCAATCGGGGTATTTGAGAAACCAACTCCGGACTGTCAAAGCCATCTTCCATTTTTTTACCTTTTTTGTTGTATGAAAATTGCCTTGTTTCATATATGCAGCACATGGGGATTGGATATTAGGATCTTGATGGGACTTGGTTCTGTTCCCGCATCTTTTTTGGTTGTGGAGGTATGCTGTTCTTCAAATGGCAGCTTTGGAAACCCTTTTGGTGTCCCAGTCTAATGTATTTAGCATAATAAATGTCCATGGGTGCTAGATTGGGAACAAAGGAGATTATGCTTGGAAATAATAAAGCTGGATTTCACTGAACTAACTGCCAGTGGATCTGAAGTCACCAGCAGTGAGCGGTAGGAACTATGCCATTATCATTTCCTACTCCAACAATTCCCAAGCTAATAGGACCCGCTGGCTGGACTCACAGTGGATTTTGTGGTAACAGTAGGGAAGCTTGCTTCTGTCGGTGCTATGGTGTCGTAAAAAGAGTACTTTTATTCATTAATTATGGTATTTTATTTTTTTAAGTTAGGGACTTTTTTCTTGTAGGAATTTGTGAACGGGGGCTGATTTGTTTTCTGTTTTCTCCCAAATTGCTAAAGATTTATGGCTTTTCCTATTATCCTTTTTGAATGCGGTAACTCTGACGTGGAAGAGACATCAAGGCTCTTGGATGAGAGTTGTTAAAAGGAACATGTGGATTTTAAATTTGGGTTGTTTCTGGAACTTTTTGCAGATCCCGGTCAAGGTCAAGATCTCCACTTCCACCTGTAAGTTAATTATCATGCAGGCTTAGGAAGTTGTATTTTATGGTCCAGCTGGCTGAATAAACTATTGTCCAGGCTGCCAATATATAGAATCGGTCTTCATGGATGGACTCACTTGTCCTCTTCCAATCCATGGCCTATAGGATTTTTGACATTGGTATTAGTCAGGCATAAGCTGTATATATTTATGGTGTTCTATTTTGATGTTGTTGTTTTGCAGCGTGAGAATCGTGCAAGTAAAAGCCCCAAGAAGCGCAGTGTTAGCAGGAGCCCAAGCGGTAGCAGAAGCAGGAGCAAAAGTTTATCCCGGTATGTTTCCTCTCCATTATTATTTTATTATTTACTAATGACTTCTTGGCTTTGGTTTTAGTTGCAACTGTTATTTCTTTTTTGAACATTCAACCTGGTACCGACATCAAATGGTTAACATCTTTATCTTTGGCTGACAGGTGAGAAGTGGCATTGGCTATTCTATATTCGGGTGCTGGAGGATTTGATTGATAAATTGATGGGAACAACTTCTTAAGGCCCCAGTCACCAAAACTAAGTTCTCCTTTTACCTGGTTATGTTATGTTTTTTTGACTTTGGATACTTTTAGGTTTGTTTCGGATTGGATTCTATTTTGGAATGAATTGATTCTATGTTGGAATGGGATTAATGCCCTTTAATGGATGAGTGGCTACAATGAATTGCCGGTATGTGTTATTTGGATGGGATCTTATATTCTTGTGTTTTGAGTTTTGTGGTCGGTGCACGAGTCTGTACTTGATATGTGGTTAGTGTTGTTAACGCAACTGGGTTTAAAAATCCGATGTTTGCGGGCACTTGTTGAGATCTCGCTGCCCATATTTTTTTTATAGAAATTCCAAAATAAGGAGGCTCGAACAAGAGATTTCAACCGTCATACATTGTGTTAGTGCAGGCAGGCTTGTTATTAATTATAAAAATTGATCTGACAATTAAATGACCAAAAATATTTTTTGAAAAAACTACATCTAATTAAAAAAGGAGAGAGCATTGGAAGTTTGAAATTTTATATATTTTTAGGTTATAAATTGTGTTACTATAATAATTTCACTCTAAAAAAAAAATATGAATTTAAATATACCTGCTTCACAACCTTACAAAATTGTACAGATGAGATGTAAAATCTTCTAATTCTGGTGGCTGGCTTGAATCAGAAACAACTTGCCCCCGTCCACTAAAAGGAAAGTGCCTCCTCTCTTTAAAAGCTACTAAAAGGAAAAGAAAGAAAAAGAAAAGAGAAAATCTTATTGTCATCTTCTCTAACAATCACAAATCTCGTCCCCTTCTCGCAAATCTCTCATTTCAGACTCTGTCGGACACCATGTTGTTCGCCAAGCTATCAGACGATGTCGTTCTGACCATTTTCTCCAAGCTAGATGAAGATCCGCGCAACTGGGCCCTTCTCTCTTGTGTCTGCACCAAGTTCTCTTCCCTCATCCGCAATATCTGCTGCAAATCCAAATGCAACAAGTCCATCCCTTCCGTCGTCTCCGATCTCCTCTCCGACTCTTCTTCCTCCATCCCTGGCGGCTGGTCCTCCTTGTACAAACTCGCCGTCTGCTGCCCTGGCCTCCTCCACGCAGGTGTCCTTCTCGAGAACTCTGATTTCGGTCTGGAACGCGAGCTCGGCCCAGATGAAAATTACCAGCACCACAACAACAAAACCACCTCAACGGCGTCGCATCATCATCAGCAACCTGAATCCTCTACCGGTAATACCTCGGAAAACTCTGACCGTACCTGGTCCTTATTTGATGATCTGTATAACGACACCGTTTATGATGCATCTGAATCCCAAGATGTGCCCACTGCTAATACGGATGATGGGGTTTCTGTGGACACTAGTAGTGAGAGTAATAAGGCTTCTGATAAATTGGGTGGTGAATTTTCTGTTCGTAAGAGGAGGAAATTGTGCTGTAGGTCTTTAAGGTCGCATCTGGCATCAGGTGTATGGAATTTGAGCCGGGAGCAGGGGAATAAGCTTCTGGCGAGTCGATTTAGAGGAGATTGTTTGTACATTTGTGATCGGCCAGGCTGCGTTCACATAGAGGAGAAGCGGAATTACATGTTGTTTAGAGGAATCTTCAAGAATTTTAAGCAGTCTAGAGTCTGGAGGACCATAAAGGATGGGAATAGGAGCAAGATCGCGGTGAATTGTGCATTTTGTGCGTGTAAAGAGACATGGGATCTTCATTCTGCATTCTGTTTGAGGAGGGTTTTCGGGTATCATGACGATGGAGAGCCCGTTGTTCGAGCTTATGTTTGTGAGAATGGGCATGTTTCTGGGGCCTGGACGGATTTGCCATTGTATACTTGAGATTCGTAACAATGATCGTGCTTCGGAATGGGTATTGTATTGTAGCACTTTTTAATTGTTTGCATCTTTTATTAACTTATTTTAATGTTATTGATGTACTATTATTTATGATTAGGAGGGATTTGGATTGATAACACTGGTTAAGCTGTTGAGGTATTGATGCTTCTACGGTTACCATTTCTATTGTCGTTTCTGTAACTGCATTATTGTACAAACAAGATTGTCTTTTAATGAACAATGGTGTGGTTTGAGAATTGAGAATGGTGTTTGAATTTTAATATTTTCTGACGCGATCACGACTAACGCTTGAAGAGCGGCGCCAAAAGGACCGATAACCCACAACATAGCAAGAAAACTTAACACTATGGATAATGATAGAGATGAAGACAGGAGGATACCGTCCTGAGAAACGGACATTAACTGTGATTGCACACCATAGCGGAACCCAAGAGCCGGAAGCTTATAGGATAGTTACCTGTTACTGGTAACCATTATCTTCAGAAAACCTCCACGAGGGATGCTGGAAACACTCAATAAACAGACTGTCTTCGAGAAAATTACTGAAAATACCAGAAACTTACCTGGTGACTATCAAGTTCAGAACACGAATTGATTCATTGCAAGTAAAAAATTCACCGTCTTCAACCTTTGATTTACTGTTTGTGTTAGATTCTATATGACTTTCGGGATATTTGTAATCGATTAATATCTTGGATTTTTGTATTTGGATGTTTAGTAGCAAGTTTATTATTAATCAATCGTTTTGAATCAAGTATCCAACTGCAAATTCCATCGTTGTTGTTCCGCTTCCTTGTTCATCATCATCTTGTTATTCCGTTACATA
This sequence comes from Viola odorata, assembly GCA_963691705.1. Taxonomy (NCBI): domain Eukaryota; kingdom Viridiplantae; phylum Streptophyta; class Magnoliopsida; order Malpighiales; family Violaceae; genus Viola; species Viola odorata. Next base: position 58,640,483 of record OY829541.1, read on the forward strand.
CTTCGTCTTTTCATTTCCGCAACGTAATTCGAGCTAAATCCTTAGCCGTAAAATTCAAACGTGCGAAAAGAAACTCGGATCGCGTTGGTAATTTTGCTATTGCCTATTTTTTTGCAACGGGAATGGTATTATCGATGTAGATCATGATCTATTGTGAGTATTGTAATTAATAGAAACTGCAGTTTCTCAGTTTAACTTGCAGGTACCTGCATATGTTTACTGTTCAGTTCCACCAGGAATAATTCTGGAACCTGAGATTTTGCATTTCATACATTACAGGATTCATGCTTTTGTGTTACTTTCTTGGAGAGAGATCTAATCCCTCAAATAGGTTTGGTTTGGCACAAGGATGGTTTCTCTTCAAAACTGTTAATTCTTGGTTCGCGACCAGATTGCAGCATTTGAACATATCCGGGAAATATGCGCTCGCTTTGAGAGCTGATAGTGAGTTATTGGTATGCAAGGTCGTGATCCAAAATGGTTTCGGATAAGATTTATCAGGTATAGGCTTTTATCTTTCCACAGAAACTATTTACTGGGCTGCGATTAGTGGATGATAAGTTGATCGATATGTCGCGTCATCTACTATTGGGGCATCTCTGAGTGTAGCTGGGTATGCTGCTAGGTGAGCTGCTGCTAGGTGAGCTGCTGCTGGAACCTATTAGACGGTTCTGGAAGCAGACTGAAGCTAGAAAGTGCAAGAATCCATGGAAGGGTTTCAAGGAACAGTACTTTTTCTTCCTGTGTCTATTAGGTTTTCTTGTGTTATTTTTCCTTCGGTTGAGGGATGCAGGAAGAGGATGAAGATGGAAAAGGTAAAATAGGGGTAGTAGGTGGATCTGCTACAAGTGCGAGTAGTATGGGTTTTCCTTTTATTTAATTTACCAATCATTACTACGTTTAATTACCAAACAATGAAATAGAAATATTTTATTAAGGTTCTAATAATTAACAAGATGTATCTTGAGGCTTAATAATCTGCTTCGCACATAACGTTGCTAGTTGAAAGCCTTGGTTCATTTGTCAGTTTTTGTTTGAATTCTTCCATCTGTAACCTGTTTTGTCCTCCAAAGATCGTGTCGACTGCTCCACCTCTCAATCACATTGCGCTCCACCAACTGAAACTTTCACTAACGACAAGTAAAAAATAGGAATATCTCCTAGTGCCTAATTCATGTCCGACAAAACATTCACCACACAAAATCCAACACAAACACTAAAGTGTAGCTCCATCCCCCTCTTAACTCAACACACACTCTAAGCAAAAGCGGCCACTCAGTCATCAAGGTAGAAGATAGTAGTAAAAAGATATGTTGAGGCTTACTTTCTGGTGTGTTGTGTTACTAAACTTGGCTGTAGTAGCAGTATTGTCTGCTGATGATGAATACAGGAAAAATGACTTCCCACCGGGCTTTGTTTTTGGTGCTGCCTCCTCTGCCTACCAGGTAGTTTTACTCATTCATTTCTTGTTTTTTCCATGAAAATTGTTCGAGGAAAGGAACTTGTAATTCATTTTATGTTGTTGGAATTTTTCTTGAAATTAAGGTGGAAGGAGCTGCAAATGAAGATGGAAGGAGTCCTAGCGTTTGGGATACATTTAGTCATCAGGGTCAGCTAATTCAGCTCCACTCTCAATTGGGTTTCTCTAGTTTGGTTTTGATTTTCTAAAAACTACTTTTATATTTCCAGGGAAGGCGCATGGAGCCACCGGAGATAGAACCGTTGATGGGTATCACAAGTACAAGGTGATCAAGTAAAATGCGCTTATAAATTCGACAGATCTTATTAGCCCAGTTGATAAATTTGATTCATAAATGATAACCCACTAATACTATGCTGCTTTATGATCCTTCTCTAATCGGGCTCATGCATATCTTTTCCAGGAAGATGTCCAACTTATGGTTAAAACTGGGTTAGATGCATATAGATTTTCCATCTCTTGGTCAAGGCTTATACCAAGTATGCTCCCTAGCAGCAATTGCAGAGTAATCTGTTTTTTTTTATGACAAATACCCTGTTAAGTCCTGTTACTTGTGTTATCTGTGTCAGATGGAAGAGGCCCTATTAATCCAAAGGGATTAAAATATTACAACAACCTCATCAATGAACTTGTTAGCCATGGTTAGTTTTTAAAGTTTCTAAATAAATGATGCTTTAAGATAGATATGTTTAGGAAGTAACTTAGCACTTGGATTCTATGTCACTTAGAGTGTTTTTCTCTCTTGATCAAGTAGGAATTCAGCCGCATGTTACTTTGTTCCACTATGATCTTCCTCAAGCACTTGAAGATGAGTATGGAGGATGGATTAGCCGAAACATTGTGTAGACTGCTCTTACCCTTTTTCTGTGGTTGAATTTGATTAGGGATCCATTTTCAGCAACATTATAATAAGTAAATCTGCCTACATTCCGATGCAGGAAGGACTTCACCTTTTATGCAGATGTTTGTTTCAGAGAGTTTGGTGATAGGGTTTCGTATTGGAGTACTGTGAATGAGCCCAATACTCTCGCAGTTGGAGGTTATGATCTAGGCGTTTTACCCCCCGGGCGGTGCTCTCCTCCATTCGGAGTTAATTGCTCTGGTGGTAATTCATCATCCGAACCATATTTGGCAGCTCACAACTTACTGTTGGCGCATGCATCAGCAGCAAAGTTATACAAGAAAAGGTATCAGGTACAGTATATATCATTCTTGTCCTTGTTTGAGTTACACGATGGATGTTTTTTGGCGATGTTACTGAATCACATGACCATGCAGGGTAGGCAAAATGGATTTGTAGGGATTACCCTCTATACTTACTGTCTTCTGCCCAAAACTAACTCAACAGAAGATGCCATTGCTGTCAAAAGGGCTAACGAATTCTTAGTTGGTTGGTTAGTACTCAAAGAAGGAAAGGGTGGATAATAGGATCGATGTGTCTAAACCTCTCGCTACAATTTCATTTTCCCATGTTGCAGGTTCGTTAATCCCTTGGTGTTTGGAGACTATCCCGACATAATGAAGAAGAATATTGGCTTGAGACTTCCAGCCTTCACCGATCAGGAATCCAAATTGGTTACAGGCTCATTTGATTTCTTTGGACTGATTTATTATGCTGCAATACACGTCCAAGACAATTCTGACACTATAAACCTGCAGCGTAGAGATTTCAATGACGACATGGGAGTAAAATTGAGTATGCTCTCGACATTAATCCATGTTGCAGACCGCACTCATTGGTAGGCTCTGTGAAACTGGATTAACTAGTTGATATTTTTGTTTCGTGCAGATTACTTTGAAGCTGTAAGTGCATATGAGGTGAGAATCAAAGTATGTTAACAATGTTGGCAGTTGGTACGTAGTTCATTATATTTCTAACAGATCTGTGTTTCATTCAGTTCCCAATATGGCCTTCTGGTCTGCAAGAAGTGTTGGGCCGCTTTAAGGAAGCTTACGGCAACCCTCCTATCTACATCCATGAAAATGGTGCTTCTTCATCCGTCTCCCCTGCACTCTCACACGAGCACATCCATATGCACCGCGCTTTATCATTAACAACCTTGAATCTCATTTATGTCAGTCACATTTGATCCATTTGTGTTCTGAAATACAACCCCATTACAGGTCAATTAACCCATAAGAATTCATCGTTGGAGGACACGTCGAGAGTGAAATATTTGCATGCGTACATTGGGGGTCTACTTGATTCAATGAGGTCTGTGTCTATTCAGTTATTCCTTAGCCTTCGTTGTTATACAAGTACGTAGATTTTGCTTCAGGTTTCCTTCAACAAATGAGGCCTGCAGGGCAGCTGTTGCTTTAAGAAGCTGCTGGCATTAGTTAGTTGATCTAACTGCATTGTTTTTCTTCTTTTCTTTTGGAATATTAAAGGAATGGATCAAATACAAGAGGGTATTTTGTCTGGTCATTTTTGGATATGTTCGAGTTGATCGGTGGATACGAGTCAAGCTATGGCCTGTTCTACGTTGATTTCGATGACCCGGAATTGAACCGGTTGCCGAAGCTTTCTGCACATTGGTATGCAAACTTCTTAAGGGGAGGAAACGTCATTTCAAATGGAATTATTGAATTTCAGAAGAATTTATCAGTACTTCCACATGAACAATTGCCTCAGTAAAACCAAAGCTTGTGCTCATCACCAACAGAGAGAAGAAAACAGATGTGAGTTGATAAACCTGATGGCACCAAAAAACAAAGCCTGGCAGAGAGATACAAGCAAGCTATCCTCTATTTATTTATTTATTTTCATTTTTAGGGTAAATTACATAAAAACAAAACCTATCAGTTTATAAAATGTTCCGTTTTGCGTCCAGTAGTTTAAAAGTTTGCAATGTAAATTTGTATGGTTGTGGAAATGATAAATTAGGAGGAGAAAATCCTGAATTTCTGGGGTTTCGGTGAGAGTTGAGGAATTTTGTTAATTTGTTGATTAAAGGGAACAAAATCAAAAAAAATGTAGGCTTTTAGAGTAGTTGTGGAAAGCGAATTCTGTGATTTCTTGATGATGGTAGGGTGTTAATTTTGGCTCTGGATTATAGCAAAAAGGTGAGAGTTTTTGGGTGTAGTTAAATAAATTCTTTTTATTGGTAAAAGAGGTGGCTCCAGGGGAAGGCAGGGTTGTAAGGTTTTCCCATTTTGAGTGTGCAAGGAGGAGACGGTGGTAAAATTTGAATTTTAGGGTTTGATGAGTGGAAGGTTTTTTATTAAAGGTTTGATGTTGTGAAAAAAAGTTACCTTTAGTCAGAGAAAATGGTAAATTGTGAAGTTTAGGATCTGCTGCTGTTAGGGATTGGGACATTGAGTGGGCTTCCGGTATGGTTTTGTGATTGTTTGCATAAAAAAATGAAACCTGCCGACTTCTTGGATATAGTGAGATTTCAGATGGTGCGATCCTTTCTTGTTCATCTAAACATCTTGTTCTATGACATCTTATGCATGCTGGTAGTCGTTGTAAATCTGAGTGACACTCATTCGACATGAAACGTGTTGAGGGTAAATGTGTGTTTAGGATCGTTTTACTCTCAAGTTTGATAGTTTCAGGCTTCTAAGTGAGATTACTTTCCTTTTCTTTGTTTGGGGTCTTTTCTTCTGCAGGTTCTGCTAATGCAAATTCAATCTACTCTACCGAGTCATGATACATGCTTTACCCAAGCTGAAGAATTCATTGTTTTTCATGCACGAGGGATTGCAACAAGCCTGTGCTCCTATATATGCTGTCCCATCAGCTACAGAAATTCTAAACGGGAGCCTCCTTGGAGGAATGACTCTAGCTGGTTACTGGCGAAGGAAGGTGGAAGGTACCAGATGTGATTGCAAAGAACTAAATCTAATTGATCTTACGAAAAACAAGTAATGGTGTTTTCCCTGGGAAGTAGAGGTTGCCGTTACTAAGTTATTAGAGTTTTGCAGATAAGGGACTTGAATTTATAACTTCAAGTGTCCTTGTCTACTGCCCAATCTCAGGTGGCTTCGAGAGCCCAACGAAGTTGCTATCTGGCTTGATAAGTCTGCAACCATTGGTATTCTCGGCGAGTTTTGGCTAACTGATCATCCCTAGTGAGTTTGATGCCTCCTCTTGCATTATGATGGTCATGACAAAAAGGAAAAAAATAAGTAGCATAAGTAATATAAGGAGACTAGCTATAATCCTGTCAATAAAGCACAAACATATCATATGGTGGAAACATGAAAGAAAGCAATAAGGAGTCACCTTCTGCATTTCTCCATTAACGTATACTATATATTCTATATGCTTTCCCTTAGCATAAATAATTTAAAATTATTTTTGTTGTAATTTGGTGGAGAAATTAAGGATGAACTTTTGCAAGAAATAGGCAAAAAGGCATTTGGGAACCCTAGACTCTGGCGTTTTATTTTATGAGAACCCTCAACTATTTTTTTATTTAATCACCCCCCGACTTCTTTACATTTTGTTTAATCACAACCCTACCGTCACGTTTTGCTGACGTGTCATCGTTATGTGCCTCGTCATGTGCTTACTGGATGTCACGTCATCAAAACACGTCAGCAACTTGCCACGTCAACAAGACATGTCGGAAGTGTGTCGGGGGTAATTAAATAAAATAAAAAATTAAGGATTGCAATTAATCAAAACATTAAAGTTCAAGGTTGTTTTATGTCATTTTCCCTAATTTCATTCAATAACCCAATTTCCTCTTTTCCTTTCTTTTTATATATAACAGTATAATGATAATAATAATAATAAAAATAAAATTGAAATTAATGATTCATTGCTAGAATTAGAGGTAATTATGATTAATCTAAAATAAGGTTGCCTACCAAATAACTTAACAATTAGAGGTAATTATGATTAATCTGATTAATTATGATTATTAATGGAATTTTTGCATGAAGCCCCCCGTACTAAAAAAAAAATAGACTCCTTCCTGAACTATTGGTCAATTGCAAACGCACGTCCCTCTGTTAGTCAAACTAACAGACTGTTAGTTTTGACCTTGAATAGCAGGTTACCCAAAAAAAAACATGTTGTTCCCTTTTAAAAATTCAGAAATATAATGTAATTAATTTTAAAAATCCAAAAAAATACTGTAATTGATTTTAAAAATTCAGAAAAATAATTATTACCCCTTAATTGTATTTATTTTTCGTAACCTTATAACTTCTGTCTTCTTCCTCCATTTCCATGCGTCGCCGCCCACTCTTCTTCTTTCTATTACATAGTTATAACCTTATAACCATATAACTTCTGTCTTCTTCCTCCATTTCCATCCAAAGAAAAAATAAAAAAGAAACAAAAACAGAAAATATAATAAAATAAATATGACAAAAAGACATAAAACAACCCTGAACTTTATATTTTTATTTAATTACCCCCCTGGTTTGATGACGTGGCTTGCTTCTTGATGTGGCAAGTTGCTGACGTGGCATCGAGAAAGTGTATGACACGGCATATAACGGTGTCACATCAGCAAAACGTGACGGTAGGGTTGTGATTAAACAAAATGTAAAGAAGTCGGGGGGTGATTAAATAAAAAAATAGTTGAGGGTTCCCATAAAATAAAACGTCAGAGTCCAGGGTTCCCAAATGTTTTTTTGCCGCAAGAAATATGAGGAGTACAAGCAGAAGCAAGAAGAAGGAGGTACTTACGTTGGCTTGGTTGTAAAAAGCTAGATCATGAAGAAGTGAAGGACACAAGATCTAACTTGTCCTATATGCTTGGTAAGTTCGTAATAGACCAACCTAGAACGAACCGGATTAGCCTTAACGCAGTGTGCATAGGAATACTTGTGATTTTGAGACCCCTCAGACAAAGTAATCCTAATATCAACATGATTAGTTTAGTGAGCTTCGGTATATACATGACTGTGTCTTGGTGACACGACATAGTGTTTGATCCAGTATCTCTGCCATATGTTTGCTTGCTCTGCTGCTTCAGTCACCACTGTTGACGGACTAAAGGAAGCCGGCGAAAATCAGGAATTCCCCCTCTGCCCGACGGGTTGCTTATTCATGTACTTCTCTTCTTGTTTGACAGGTTTCTTTTTTTATTCTGGTATAAATTTCTGGCTTTCAGTTGAGATTGAGACTGAGATTAATAATAATAATAATAATAATAATAAATATTTAATTATTATTATTATTATTATTGACCAATTCAGTACTCTTTTTGATTTGCAGGCCGGCATTTACCAAGGTGCTGTTCATATGGAAGAGTTTAACATTTTACAAAGCAGAAGGTATATATATATATATATTCGCCTCCAATTATTTATTTATTTTAAATTCAATATAATGACCCATACTTGTTTTTAATTAATTTTCCTAATTAACCTATAAAATTGAATATTACAAGCCACAAATATAACATTTACCTATTTTATCATGTGTAAACAGTTGACGTGAATACTGGAAGGAGCGGCTTCGGTCAGAAAGAGCAGCACGGGTTCAGCAGGCAAAGGAGCACTAGGAATCCCAGTGCTGCGCCTTCCTCGGTATCTAATCACCCAATATCCGATCATACTCAAACGATAATAATCTCTGACAAGAATTGTAAAGAGAGACCAAATAACATGATGAAAGAGCTTATAATTATATGCCAAATTAGATGGGCAATGGATTTATGGCAATAGCCTGCAAGAGTCGGAATATTTGAATTGCATCTTACACCGACTAATCACTCCACAGTCTATTATGGTTTTCTTTGTTGGGTTTGGTTATCAATTCACAACCATCAAACTATTTCCTCAAGGCAAAAAAAAGTCATCAAACTACCAAAACTTGGCATCCTCACTGTTTTGCCGAAAGAAAAACTGAATCTTTAACATACCAAGCCCACAACAACTACAAGCATTGTTCTTCCCATTACAGCATCGCTATTTAGACACCTTTCTCTTGGACATTTCTGAGATTTGCCATTTTACTAGTTCAAGTACAATTGAATGAGCATATATGATTGGTAAAACCTACCTAGGAACATTGGTAAAAAAAACTGAGCATTTGGATCTGTCAATCCATGATACAAATGTTTAACTTCTGGTCTGTTGGTAGTAGTTTCTGACACATAAAGAAAAAACTCAAAAAATAGTAGGATAGACGGCACAAACATGGATCCAAAGCGCAACAGATACCGTTTGTACTGTGGCAACCTTTCTTAATCAATCTCAGCTCGACGCAATCAAGGGGTTTTTATCTTTACATGCATGGTATCTTTTGCACAGTTTCTCTAGAGTTGCAACCGAATGCTGCATTGCGTTCAGCTTTGTATCCATAAACATCCCCTACAAGTTAGAAAACAAACACAAATCAAGTCCAACAACCACCACACAAGTTAAAGACAACTCCAAAAGCTGACTAACAACAAACAACAAACCTGGTACTTATCTCCATACTTCTCCACCATCCGGCTAACATAAACACGCTGCATAGCAGTTAATGGTTGTGGTGGTGCATGCTTGCCATCTCTCCGCTTTTTCCCCATAGCTGACTTCAAATCTACACAACCAGAGGGCTAACTTATTCGAGATCACTTTGATGAACTAAAATAGACACAAAAAGAGCAAGCGCTGATAATTGGCCAGGCTCAGACTCCAGCAAGGAGTACTACTCGACATATAATTTCTTTCACCCAGTGAAGTTCAAGAAACCATTAACTGAATGTAGGATGCAGCCTACTCTTTGCTTCTAAAGTTAATGAACCACCTACTCAATGTAATAGGCTTGCCATAAGAGTTATTATGGGGTGAAAGGAAATTGCATAGTTTCATTTCAGCTCTATCTTACCTGCACAAACATGGATGCAATTATGCGAAATAAACTCGAGTCCCAAGACTCAGGTCGGCTGCTGCTAACATAATCAATAAGGGGCTAATGAAGTACTCTAAAGTAACTACATTTAACAGATTTTCTCCAAACAAAGCATAAGTCAGAGGTCACATTCATTGTCTTGCTGTTCATCAATGAAATTTTAAAATTTTAAACAAATTTGCAGCTCAAAGTTACTGATGACATATTCAAGATACATAAACAGAAGGGGGGGAGAGGAGATGAGATTGACCATCTTCTTCGAGGTCGCTGCCAGAATCGAGCGGAGCGAATTCGTCGGCGAGTTCATCGGACGGCGGTGGTGGGACTTGGAGGGATTCAGTTTCGATGATCTGAGAAGTGCGGGAGCGGACGCCGAGCAAATTAGGGTTGGAGACGACGCCGAACGACTTGTAGTTGCGGATGACGGTGGCTTTGTCGTCCCAATTAGAGAGGTCGACGTGAGTGAGAGTGCGGAGCTTAGGAGGGAAATTGAAAGCTGGCTTGAAGATGTGGGGATTCTTCTTTGGAAGACCAACTCGAACTTTTGTCCTGGAATTCTTGTACTTCCTCCTTGATCTTCCCATTTCTGAAACTCAACTCAAATTATTGCTCTGGTTTTACGTTATTTTTTGGAGAAGAAATGGGGTGCATGTAGATAGGAATTAGGGTTTAAGGAGGAAACTGGGCCTTGGCTGGGAAGTTGAAGAGTCAGCCACTGGGCTTTCCCTCTTTAGTCTAAACACGGCCCATATATGTTATAATTGTTTTTATTTTTTATTTTTAAAAAAATGGTAAAATTCACTTTTATTTGTATCACTTTCACTACATTTGTAACTAAGGTAAATAAGTAATTACATTTGTCCACTTAATCTACATTAGTCACTTCTTCCTAAAAATATATAGTTATATCTCGTTTACATAAATCATAAGACTGTGCTTACATGAATTTTTTTTTTTTTTAAAAGTGATATGACATAAAAAAAAAAATCATCTCATACACTCATTTTTCAACTGAAAAAAAAAAGGATTCAAATATCCAAAAATAAAAAATCGAGCAAAATCAAAATAACACCCTCATTTTTCAACGATAAAACATCGAGCATAATCAATATAATAAACTACTATATTTATCTACTCAATTTTATTAATTTATTTGGTTTCTTTGTCATGTCAAATTTTTATTTTTTTAATAAACGGTATTCTAGAATGGTGACGATATTCCCAAATTCGAAATTCTTACTCTCCTTCGTAATTTTTAATACTCAAATAAAACGAGTATAGTAAGTTCTTATGTGCGAGACTATGAGAAAATCACCATGATAATAGAATAATATAGTTGTAATGAAAGAATATAATGCATTGAAAAGATGTAATCGTATGTTATTATATAACAATACATTATTTTTTTATAATGTACTTTTCTATTATTAGATAATTTTATATTTTTACAAATTCCAAATATTCTACAAATATAGGTTAGTGTTATAAATGAGTTTTAAATTTAGAGTTTACTTGTAAAGAAGTAGGATAATCAATATAATATGCGTTTATTTATTATTTTCTATTAAAATATCTATACAATTTTTTTCTCTCTTAGCTTTATTTCAACCACAATTCCAGCTTTTACAATTTTTTTCTTCACCACCAAACAACCCTAACTAATTTTAAAATCCTTAAAACGAACCAAACGCCCCTTATAAGAAAACACTCTCCACGGTGTCGGTTTTTGGCAGTTTTGGTACCCCAGCATTATTTGTTTTCAAGACAGTCCAACTCAGGTTCGGACCACGTAATCTGACAGGTCAGAGAGGGAGAAGAGAGAGAAAACCCAACAACGCCAACCCGCATAGCAGACGGGAACTGGATTAGATTTTCCAATCTTTCATTCCACACCCACAAGACAGACAGACGCATCCAAATTACAGGGAAAAAAAGCAAAAGAACAACAACGCATTTGTCGGCTTATTGCTAAGTAATTTTTTCTGGGTTTTGATTGGTGGACGACGGTTGTTGCAAAAAGGAAACGAAAAACCCCACCTTTCATCACCATCATCATCCGTATCGAATGGACCATGGTGATCATGATCATGATTATGGTGGCGAAGGGAAGGAAGATGGGGACAATGGGGCTTCTTCTTCTGGCGTGTCCTGCTCGATTTGCCTTGATTTAGTGTTGGATAATGGGGTCAGATCCAGGGCTAAGCTTCAATGCGGCCATGAATTTCACCTGGGTATCTCTTGTTTACTCGATTGCTTTTGCTCTTTTTCCATTTTATTTTTGATTATTAGCATGGGATCAACTATCTAGGGCTTTCCTTGCATCCTATTCTAGGGATTAATTTGATTATGAATTAGGGTAGGAGAATTGCAAGGACTATGTGGGGAAAAAAAGTCTGTGCTAATCGTGTTTATAGGAAAGGTTATAACTTTTTTTGATTTTATTAGTTCTGGGTTACAATTTGGGTTTCTTTCCTGGAAGCACAAAATGCCCATGAGTAGTTCCTTTAAGCGTTATAGGTTCTGATGCCGCTCGGTTGTTGGCTTGGGGACTTAAATATGATCAATGCACACTATTTTGTGTTGTTGGGACTTCTATCTGTCTGGAATGAAAGATTGGTTGACTTGACTCAATCAGTTTAAATCTGCCTATACTTATCTTTTTGCTTCTTCAATGCATGAGGTGTTCTTATTGTTGCTCATGCTGTTTCTAGGGAACACTTGTATCTTTACTTCTTTGAAGAACTTAATGGGATTCACGTAAATAGTAGTACTCGGATGAATAGGAAAATGCAACTTCTTCCACCAATATGATATGTTTGTTGGTCTATGCTTTCCTGTTTTGCAGATTGCATTGGTTCAGCATTTAATATGAAGGGGGCAATGCAATGCCCAAACTGCCGAAAGGTTGAAAAAGGTCAATGGCTGTACGCAACTGGCTCCTCTCGTTCAGTACATGACCATAGCATAGATGACTGGTTTATTGATGAAGACTTCTATGATCTAAGCTATACTGAGATGGTAATATGCAATGACTTTGTATTATTCCCTTCCAGTTAGTTATTTAAAGAACACAACATCCAGCTTATTCAACGTGATAAATAGCACATATAGCTTGTAATTTTTACAATATTGGTTATTATCTAAGTTATATTGAAATGGTAATATGCAATGACTTGCTGTTTATTTCCCTTACAGTTGGTTATTTAAATAACACATCATCCAGCTTCTTCAACGTAGTAAATAGTGCGTGGTAGCATGCAAAGTTACAATATGGGTGAACATTTAATGGTTAATACAAAATTGTTTTTGATTTTTGATTCAGGCTTGCATACCTGTCAATTCCCCTTCCTATCTTTCTATCCTCAGCGTTTTATACAACTTTCGCCTACCCATAGGTTTTTTTTCTTCAAGTTGACATGAACTTCAAGCTTTTGTTTTCAACTTTCAACTATGGCACAAACTTAAATCTCCTTTTTCATAGCTTGATACCCGTGTTTCTTGGCCACTGACTGATGGAAGTTTTCTGCTTTTATGTCTTTATAAGGAATCTTTATGCTCTTATTTCCCGGTGTTGACTTGGGTTATATATTTTTCTGAATTTCCTTGCCTAGAATATTAGTTAAGAGAGTAAAGGAGGGGTTGGGTTGGGTTGGAAGGAGATTTTTCGGCCCAATCTTATTAATGAAATGGATAAACAAACAGGACAACTGGATTATTGCTATATCGGATTGCCTTTTTTTCCATTTTAAGTTTGGAAAGTTATTAATGATAGTTACGAAAACTCCCGAATAATGCCTATCATAGTTTTAGCCCACATGACGGTAATGTTTTACCTTATCTTCCTTGTGCTCCTTTTCAGCCATATAGAGTTCACTGGTGTCCATTTGGTGAATTGGAACGCATTGGCTCGGCTTTTGAGTAAGCAATATCTCCCTCTTCTGTTATTATTCAGCTTATTTGCCTATGAATTTTCCTTCCTAACATCATTTCTGCTAGCACCTTGTGCTCTTCTGTCTTTGCAAACCATCTTTTCTTTTTGTGGGGAAAAACTAGAACATCTTTTTGTGCTTTCAAGTTGTAGTACCTTGTAGATATGCATCTGTCACTGGAAATGCATTGCACAGTTTTCGTTGCTGCCATAATAAAGTTCTCGTCTGTTTCAACATGGATGTATTAATGTTGCTTCCATTTGGTCTTAGCTTCTGAGAGAGTGAAGTGCGAACCCTAGATATACTTTTTTTTGGAGGGAAAATCTTCTTTGATTAAAACTTATACGTATGTCTCGGGCCAGTTTCCATAATCATTCTTTTTATTATTACATTAAGAAAACATATGGCAATTAAAAGTCAGCAAATTGATTATTAAGGCCTAAATTGAGAATTCACCTTCCACCAATAGGGTGGAATTTCCAAAATAGCTACCACCTTTTCTTTTTCAGCACTCACTGCTAATACCATATTTGCCATAGGTATCACCGGCAATGGCACAACTAGCACATGTGGTCATTGCTTCTGCTGCTTCATTGTTGTACCATTACTTGTATGAAAAATCCTTGGTTCTATGGATCTTAATGCATATTTCAGAGCGTCGAAGTTAGTGATCTAAAGGCCAGATAGGAATCACTATTACATTAGACTTTGGATGTGAGTGCAAACTAGTTTTGCACCTGGTACTTTTCCTTTTAAATGGTTAACCGTAAGAATTGCTCCTCTTTAGGCTCATTGGAGGTCCCACAGCCCCTCATTTGCTGGTATTTTGTCTGGTCCCATGTGGTCACAAGATGTGATCCTGGGCAACTTGGAAGAACGAACAAGTAACTCTACATATGAATTGCATTTCTTTTAGAGGAGTACTTAACTTAACTGCCCATATCCTCTAGATGGATGCTATGTTCTCTTGAGATTAATTATCAAGTCATCAACAAGGTTGCCAGAAAGCATTTCTTTATTTCAGAATCTTTCATTTGTGTATTTGTTTCTTGGACCCTTTAGTTTTCTCCCATCAAAGTGTGTTCCTTGTTGCTGACATGTTGATATCTTGTGTTTTTCAGGGAAGTAGAATCTCCATCTACCACCTGTAAGTATCCCATCAGTAATTATATCTCCTTATGAATATTTTTAAGGTGCCTCAATATTCACAACTACACTGCAACTATATTTCTACAGACCATGACTTGAGGATGCTCCCTTCCTTATATCCTGACCTCACTATTCCATCTTCTGTGGCTCATTCATATGTTGCATACGTTGGACCAGTTCCACCCTCCTCAACAAGATCTAATGATAATGCTGAAGATCAGAACTTCAATCATCACTGGAATGGCCTACCTGGGCACAATGAGATCTTTAATCCGCATCCTTTTCCTGCCATTAATATTCAATACCACAGTTGGGCTCGTCATTCCAATCCCATTTCCATGACTAGCGGCCTTATAAATGGTACTGATCCAGCTTCTGTTCCTCCTTTGACGCTGAGATCATCTAGTGTTGGATCTGACTCTAGAGTGAGGTCGATGCCTTTTCCACATCCAATTCCCTTTGGTCACGGGTAAGCAGTGTATTGCAATGAGCTTCAGTATATATCTTAACATCTTTGGTTTTCTTGCTTATAGTATTTGGTGCAAAAAATAGACAGTAATACTAAACTGAAAGTGTCATGTTAATGTCATTAAAATAAGAATCAGTATCTTTTATGATGTGTTAGTGATTTTGCTGTATCTACTCTTTTGTAGGTCTCGTCCTACAGCTGGTAGTTCAGTTGTACCTTCAATGGTTCCTCATCCGTCAGGTCAGACCCGTGAAAGGGTCCAGATTTCTCATCCCTTCCATCCTCGACAGCAATCTACCAGCTCTTTAGGCATACCCCCACCTGCCCACGGTATCAGGAGGTTTGATGGCCCGAGGGGCTTGCCTGCAGTTATTCCAGCCCCGCCCCAACGGGATCATAACGGTAGCTTTTTCATCATTCCTCCTTCAAATCCATCAGGCCACAATCCGCACGAAAGAGAGAGTGTATTGCCAAGTCATTTCCATGGCTGGGAAAGGGAACGCGCCCCGCCGCATTTCCAGCCTTTGCCATTTGCTGGTAGAGACGCGAGTTGGGGTTCGTTTTATCAGAACACCCCAAGCTCCGATTCTGGCAACAGATTGGGCAGTTTTTGGCTGAGGCATTTATCTTGAAAAGGAAAGGATCCAGTCCAAGTACAAGTACTGTGGTTGCAAGAGTTTGTCAACCAAAATTTATAAACCCTGCGTCTTGGAAACTTTTTGTTATAATATTCCAGTTTAAACGACTGGATCCACGATGAGAACCCGTAAGAACTGTTTGTCAATTCTTGTAAATGTTTGGCGAACGTGCGCTTTCATGAAACTGTAAAGTTATTGCCAATCATGTGGCACTTTGATGAATCAATTTCATCCCCTGTACATTCAATTTGTGTTTTATTTGTGTTTTATGGTTTTGTTTTGAGTTTTGCTGGGAAAGGAAAGGATAGAATTTCAATGCTCCGATTGAACGAACATGCTCGAACGAGATTTAAAAAATAAATAAAAGAAAAGGTAATTTTATTTTACTCTCTTTTTTGTTAGAGTATAATTCAACAGAAGTATGGCCAATTTGATGAAAGCCTGAGTTTGTCACGAATGAACTAGAATTCTATAACTAATGTTTCTTTGTGGACACATGTTTTCCTGTACGCATGTCTTTCTTTCCACGTACATGTTTTCCATGCTCTGCATTCTTTAATATTTATCATAAACACCCATGTTACTCTCTTAAATATACTCACGTAATTGGCATCATCAATTTTACGGGTAGTTACGAGTACGATCAGATTATTTTAAAAAAAAATACTTTATAATTATTGCCAATAAATTTTTAATTATTCGACCACAATTAACACCGATAAATTCCATATGTAGTTACCGGTGTACCAAGCGGTGGTGGATAATACTAGAAGTTAAATTGTTTTTTCTTTTTTTCTTTTTTCCATATGGATACGATATCTAGAGTCAGTAGGAAACTTCATACAAAAACTGTAGCTACTCGAGGAAACCATGATGGCGGGGGTTATATAACAGCAGGGAAGCAAGAAACCGAGCTACAAGAGTTCGAAAGAAAAATTAATTTTTGGGTGGCAAGGAATTTTAAGCAGAATTATTAAGAGAGTGAAAAAAGAAGATGTTAATTACGGTTAGGATATACAACGCGACAGGAGGTGAGCTAACACTTGTTCGGCGAGACGCGTGGCACGGCGGCGTCTTCAATTCCAGCCCACCGGAGATAATTCAAGAATACGAGGAAGGCGTGTTTGAGTTGGGTGTTAATAGACCAGATTCCACCGCCGCCGGTGGAGCTGTCGTCTACCGCATCAACAACAACAAATATGACTGCTTGGTCGCCTTCAGAAACCTCAGCAACGCCAAAAATCAGGTAACTCAAGTCTTTTCGAATCTCCAAAAATAGATGGACATGATTTTTTCCATTCTTTTGTATTCAATACCGATTCGTAGATTCAACAATATTGGTGACGGACTTGTGTTTCCTTGATTTGATTGCAATAGGTGTTGGCAAGGATGCGTGATGAAGGCGAATATAACGAGCAGGTAGTTATTGAGCACAAGAAATTGTTGGATGAAGCTAATCCTTTCTACAGAGATGCAACCCACCCAGGTCTCGTCTCAATTGCTACAATTACCCAAGAAACATCCTGTACATGCGCCGTTACCATCGGAAAAAGGGCTTCAAAATTCTAATGTAAATTGTACCAATCGCAGCTGTAATGTCAGTCATCAAATAAATAAATAAAATACAATAATCAGGTGTGAAGAAGAGATGCATTCCCTACTTGTCCCAATATTAGATGGATCTAGCTAATTGTCCACCTTCTTTGGATTTTCCTAAAACTTTTGGATGCTGTAGGATAGTATATCAGAATTCAGATCAGAACCCAAAAGTAAAAGCTGACTGTTTCTTTTTTCTGTTTTCTGATGTTATAGCAGTTAGCAGCAATATCAGAATCAGACCATCAGTTTATACACACGAAAGAGTCAGTATATCCTCTTGATTTGGATAAAGTCTGGTCATCCTCTTCCATCAAATGATGTCTAGTTACAGCCTAAACAGGAAATTATTGAGGTTGCAAACCCAAAAAAAACCACAGAACATTACATTCAAGCCATACACCAGTACAAGTTTAAGCAGAAAGCTTCCGCATCCAAAAAATTGTCCAAGAACATGAAAAATAATAGGTACATTCCATAACGTAACTACTGAATCTAAACCTAGCTAATCAGATGCCCATGAACGCTCGACACTGTGTCTCCCAATGCTCCTTCGCCTGTTTAATCCGCTCCGCTCTCTCTGACAGAAGCCGCTCCTCCCAGTATTCACGACAACTGGTTTACACATGCATGATAAAAGTAAGAAGCTAGTACTAAAAGGTTTTAAAACACTGGATTAGGCAAAGTACATGAGAAAATAAGAAGGTTAGCTGTAGTAATTTAGAACAAAGACTAATAATACCTTCTGCTTAATAAAATGTTAAGCTCTTCCAAATGAACAGCACCTTCGTATACGCCCGCCTGCAAAAAAGAATACTGAATTGGTCAATAACTATTGTAAATTAGAGCTTGACTTTCTACCATACAACTGAAAACCTGCATTTTAGACCAATAAACTTGACAAACAGGATAGGACCAGCAGATACTATGATCAAGAAGGATAGTTGTGCAGATGTGAATATTGGTAGAACATAAATGGTAATATTAGCTAGGACTTGATCACTTTCGTCTCAACGTTGAGGTGATCCAGCTGAATTTTTCAGATTAACAGTTAGACAGAAGAAACTACGATAGGATATAAGATCCTATCAGTCATTTTAGACCCTCTATTGGAGCATCAATCTAAATTTCTAAATCAAATTCATAGGAAACAAGAAAGAAAAGAAGTACTAGGTAAATCTCAACAACCTGTCGGCACAGGGGGCATTTCTTTTTTGGCTCGGTTGCCTTTAGTCCATCCACAATGTTCACCGAAACAGCAGCGCAAGCACAGATATGGCAAAATATATGGCCGCATGTGAGAGATACTGGATCAAACACTGTGTCCTGCCACCAGAGGAATGTCAGTTCTGCTAAATCATTTAAGATCCTTATTAAACACCAGAAAAACCACAACAATTGAATCATTTCCACCGCTGAAAGTCTTCTCAAGGTGTGTCCAACAGAAGTAGAGTTCAAATATAACCAGAAAGGACTAACAGAAATTAGTCATCCACTATAGAAGTAGGCTAATTACAGATTCAGTTTGGAGGGGTGACCTCTTCTATTTCGCCTCAATTTTGCCATGATGTCAAAAAGGAAAGTAATCAAAGTGCATCAGTTTCAAACGAGAAGCATTGGCAAACATATTAATTATCTTTTGTACACAACTTCAAAAAAACTCAGCTTTCCTTAGGTCATCATGTCACCTTCAACATAATGGAATTTGAATAGGACAGAATAAGAGCCTGAAAGGGACACGATTATTTTCATTTGACTTAAGTTATTGCATAATACGAAAAGTAAACTTGGTAGCAAGATTTTATGTACTTACCAAGCATATAGAACAAGTCAGATCAATGTCCACATTGACCGAATCAAAGAGCTCGCATGAGAGTGATGGCTTTCCATCATCAAATTTTAATGTAGATCCCTTGAATAGACCAGGGGCCTTATTTGACTTATCTTTGGATTCCCTTAAATTGATATGGAAAGCCATAAGCTCACAGAGCCATGGGGACTGAAGGATCTCGATGTGCATTTGTTGCGCTTGTGACTTGAATGCTTGTCCTTGCTTTGAGTAATGAATCTGTGACCAAGTAAACCAGATCATTCATTAAGCACACAATGCAACGGATTTTGAGAATATTTTCAGGTTTCCGGATATCACATGTTTTGAGCAACGCATATTTTACGAAGCTAAAGTACCTTATCATATTTCTTGAGGATTTTGCGAACTGCAATTGCATTGATGAGTGCATAGGTAACTAGATCCTGACCTTCCTGGATTAAGGAAACATGGTTCTTCTTTTGCTTGCCCCTAAACCACATGAAGTATTTACGAAACCCTGAAGACAGATGCAGCTCAAGCAGTTTCTGCGCTCGGTTGTTAAAGCACCCAACTATTGCAGACATTTCCTCGAGCAGGGAAGGGAAGAAGGTCCCATCACACACTGCATCCAACAAAAACTTGAATTATAAAAATAGAGCTAAATTAGAGAGGCTTTTTGCATATGAACAAGCAACAAGCATCAAAGGGAAGCCCTTTTCGTCTGATGGCTAGACTGTCATACTGATAACTACAGCAGATTAGAATTTTTAACATCTCTGCCACTGGAAGTGAATTTTGATTATCCCTTTCACTAACTAACAATTTTCCACCATGTCCTTAAACCAAAATGGTCTCTTTACATAGTTGTAAGTCAGTTGAGTGGCAAACAATTGCAGATATTATCAATTCATTAGGAGATGTATATAACAGATGAAACTGTAAAATGGGAAACTCATGCTAAATCAACAAAACCAATGAAATGATGCACATAAACAGAATTTCACTAACAAACCCAGTTGTAAAACTTCATCAAATTATCAGAGAAACAAAAAATAAACCTCTGCAAGAGAAATAGTTACTGAGGAGTCGAAACAGAAAAGAACATCAAATTTTACAAGATAGAACAAGACAGAATTTGGAGACAAAAACCTGAGCAATGTTGAGGACAGGATTGGGCATGGAGGTTATGATCCTGATGAGACTCAAAATCTGTCCTGCACTTTTTCAAGATCTTCTTGAGCTTTTTGAAACCAAGCCCAGGTAGCTCTTTCTCCTGCCGCTGCATGTACTCCTCGTATTTCTTGCAAAACTTCATCTTTTCTCCACCAAAATTAACACTCCCTTTTCCTTATTACATTAATTACCCAAAAAGGAAATGAAAGAAAAGAAAAGGGAAAGAACAGTGCTGGATAGATAGAGTTACTAGGTTGGCTGGCTGCCCAATCTGATATCTGATGACAAATCAAACAACCTAAGAAAAATTGAGTTCAGAGTTTGTCATGCGAAGGGGAGAGAGAATATATATTTGCGTAACGAAATAGTCAATTTCTATGTGACGTTAAATCCAAGTAATAAATATACATTACGTACAGTTGGTTTCTTTTTGCACTCTTTTTGCGGATAAGAAGTTTCATTTCATTTCAATTTTGGGGTAAAACTTAAAGTGATTAGTGTTCAGTTAGTTGTAACACCGGGTCCCACCCGTTACTTGTTTTTATAAATTCGAACTTTAAGTTCGAATCTGTATTAATACTTTTACTCCAGTAAAACAATCGATGACACGTGAGTTTCATCGGGAAAAAAACAATAAGAGACATAAAATTTGATTTAATCCATTTTCAAAATTCTGTTACGCTCAAAAATAGAAAAATACACCCCTTTCAGTTAAAAATTCACCTTCTTTTATGGAAAAGGTCGGATAGAGAAGAAAAGTTCTCTAAAAGAAGAAACCGGAGGTTTGATCAGGTGGAGGCTAAAGTTTTACAATTAATGAAAATGACCTCCAAATCCAATGGTTCTAAGAAACCACTTTTTCATAGTTGAGCACTTTGGTTATGCTTTTGTACAGTGGAACACAGATAGACATGAATGATTTCCATTTCCATAGTAATCCAAGAAAGACCACCTGGCTCCACTCATTTTTAAAGCTGCTCACAGCTCACAAGAAAATGACAATATCTTTGCTTTTGCCACCTGAAAGAAATCGAGAAGATTTTGTCGTCGTAATTAGTTCTAATCTAAAATAATCGGTACTTAATATAATAATTAAATATCACAACTTGACGATGAGTGATTCATGATTTGTCAAGGCTATCTCATCTTTGAACAATTCTAGTCAATTTTTTGTAAAATAAAATTGGATTGGGGATTAGGGATTAGGGATTAGGGATTAGGGATTAGCACGCTAACATAAGCTACTTATGGTCAAGGATCATTATAAAAATACAGAGAGAGTTGAAAACCCTGTTTGGCTAATTAATTAATGCGTTTTGCATTCAGAATTCTTTCACCAAGTTATATTTCTCTCTCTCTTTCTTTTCCAATAAATTGATGATATATAAGCCAGAAGGTATACAAGATGAGAGTTGAAAAAGCATAAAAAAACTAATATGAATTTAAAAAGGCAAATTTTAACGACTAATTATTAGGGTTTTAATACATTTATTTTATATAAAAAATTACATGAATATTGATTCTTTATTTTTAGAATGAGATCCTCGAACTACTCATTTTAAAAATTGATCGATTATTATTGTGTTATGTCTACAATAATAATAGGTGTTCGACCATGTTGGTGACGATAAAAAAACTCATTCATTGAAAAAAAATACTTAAAATACTAACTATTAGTAACAAAATTGTATTAACTGATATCTCAAAATATAATTAGGATTTATATCTCTCTAATTATTTTTATTTAAATAAATAACTACTGAATAAATGTGAAGATGATCCATATATTTTTAGTATAAAAAATGGTAAAAGTGTTAGTATCTCTCTTACTACTATTTAAATATAAATTATTCACCGCTGAAAATTTTAAAACTTGAATCTAAGTACCAAACCTCTGAGTCCGGACTCGAGTAAGCCCATGGCCCAACATAACAGGCCCATGAAAAAAACAAAAATAAATAAATTTAAGGGAAACGGCCATAAAAAAACGAGGTCGGACTCGGCCGCGGAAGAAATTGTCTCGTCTGTCTCTGTCTGTCGCCCATGAAAAGAGGCCCGTCTTCTTAGGACCATAGCCCGGGTCCTCTCCTGAATTCTGAAATCATTTTCACTTTCCTATAAAAAAAAGGAGCACGAAACAGAGAAAGAAAGAGAGGTTTTTTGTTTTTTTGTTTGAATTGATGATGATGATGATGATGATGGGAGAGGCAGTGAAGCAAATAATGGTGATTGGGATCGACGAGAGTGAGGAAAGCACGTACGCATTGGAATGGACGTTGGATCATTTCTTCTCCTCTCCTCCTCATCATCGTCACTTCTCTTACAAGCTCGTCATCGTCTACGCTAAGCCTCACGCCGCCTCCGTCGTTGTCGCTAGCCCCGTCGTTGCTGTCGCCGGACCTGGTAATGGCCCGCCCACCCACGTAACTCAAACATATCTCATAATACACATACATTCGTCATAATACTTTTGTAATTTTATTTTTAATCGAAGGGGCTGCTGATCTTTTGCCCATTGTCGACACGAATCTAAAGAAGAATGCTTCAAGAATTGTTGAAAAGGCTAGAGAAATATGCAGAAGTAAATCGGTAATAAAAATTGTAATTACTAATTACTAGCAGTACATTAACTTATAATTCCTTAATGGGTTGTTCATATTGTATTTGTAGGTGACGGATGTGGAGGTTGAAGTGGTGGAAGGTGAGGCCAGAAATGTGCTGTGTGAGGCTGTGGAAAAACATGGCGCGTCTATTCTTGTTGTGGGTAGTCATGGTTATGGTACATTTAAAAGGTAAACACCCAATTATATTACCACTAATTACCTGCATGATTGAAAATCTCTCCGGACATCCTCTTCTCTTTTAATCGCATATATTAATGCAGGGCGGTTCTTGGAAGTGTGAGCGACTATTGTGCCCATCATGCACATAGCACTGTTATGATTGTGAAAAGGCCACCCAGGACCAAAATCAGCAAGCAATAAGAGTCATCCTCTCAAGAAATGATTATTAGATACATCCGATACATACATATAATACTGAATTCGTTTGCTTTAAAAAATATAAGACTCAAATTTGATTTATTTTTTCTAAAATTAAAAACGAGTCTACACTTTAATTTACTCTAATGAATATAAATGAGCAAATTCAGTATTAAATACGCCGGATGCATAAAAAACCGTATCACTTGTTTGTCATAGGTCTTTGCGGATTCTGATCAACTGAGCACAAATGTGATATTCATTAATGAATACTTGTTCTTTGCTTTGACGCCTATCTAAGGAGCACTTTAACTTTGAGTTTTTTCTTTCCTTTTTCCTCCTTCTGGCTTCTACTTATCCTTATATACTAATTAGGAAATTCGAACTGGATGTTGCTTTGAAACAGTAGCATTGAGCTAAAAAAAAGAAGAATGGAGTTTTCCCCATCACATTGTTAATTTAGGAATGGGAAACAAATTAGTGGATTAATCCAATATGGGCCGGGCCTTAAAGTTGTGCCCCAAGATGGGCTTTGAGAGGCCCAATACACATTCCTTGAACGCGTTTCATTCGTACAAACTGGGGAAACGAGAGAAACAACGTGCGCGAACATCCCATTCCCACGTTCGTTCCGGTTCCGGTTTTGGTGTTGTTCTTGAAAACCACGAAATGTCGCATCCGTCGTTTTAGGATTCTGTTCTAGCCCCTTCTCTTCCCTCCTGCCTAGTTCGTTAGAGTTAGTGGTCCTCCTCTCTCTTTATAAAAACGAAAAACGCTTCACGCATAGTAAAACATACACACACGAAAGTCAAATTCCTTTCTCTCCCACACAGAAGAAAACAGAGTAGAAGCTTTTTTTAATGGCGGAGGTGGACAAGCCGGTGATGGTGGTCGGAATCGACGACAGCGATCACAGCAAGTACGCGTTGGAGTGGACGCTGGATCATTTCTTCCGAACACCTGATGCTACTCCCGCTTACAAGCTCGTCATCGTCTACGCGAAGCCCCTCGCTACTCAAGTCGTCGGTCTTGCTGGACCTGGTAACTAATTAGTTAGACTCCTAATAAATATTAAAGGAAATTTAATTTAACTAATCAAGGATTAATTAGTAGTTGAATCTGTCATTTTTTTTTCGTTTGTTGAAGGAGCTGCTGAGGTTTTGCCGTATGTGGAGTCTGATTTGAAGAGGATTACTGCTAGAGTTGTTGAAAAAGCTAAGGAACTCTGCCATTCTAAATCAGTAAGTTATGATTGATATTCAAATCTAGGCGGAGCGCTCCTGTAGAAATTACCACTGACGTACGAGTTGATGAATCTGTTTATATGGTGCAGGTGACTGATGTGACATTTGAAGTGGTGGAAGGAGATGCTAGAAATGTGCTCTGTGACGCTGTGGAGAAACACCATGCTTCAATTCTTGCTGTGGGTAGCCATGGATATGGAGTTCTTAAAAGGTACTCTCCGTTCTGAAATACTTTTAAGGTTAGAAATTGAATATTTTGATTAATTGTTTTGGATAAATACAGGGCTGTTCTTGGGAGTGTGAGCGACTATTGTGCTCATCATGCTCATTGCACAGTCATGATTGTCAAGAGACCCAAGATCAAACACTGAAAACCCCCCATCTTACGAGATGTTTCTGGAATCTGGATTGATTAAGGAGAATTTGTGATGTTGAGTGTGTTTAATAAGTGTGATTAATGTTAGGAGAAAATACTAGTATTGTGTTTATAATTTGAGTGAAAACAATAATTGTATTTTATTTGGTTTATGCTGGTAATATACTAATATTGTAGATTTTTTTAATCTCATTCAAATCACCACCTGCAATCTGTAAATAAATCTGTGAATTCTTGCAAGAACACGAAATAACGATCACTCAAAACACTTCAACCAGTTTACCTTCTAAAAGAACGATTTGCAAAAGCTCTGCTGCATTAGCATCATCTGGAAATTTCTATGGTTCTTTTCTGCATTCAAACTGCCCGATTATTGGACATATTTGCCCCTGCTACAAGCTACAGGGTTTTAATTTTTAAGAGCACTTTCATTTCCTTCTCTTTTAGCAGCTACGGAAGGTTTTTCAATCCAAAAATTGAACTAGCTAGTCAAAAAGTCCATGTGATGACAGGAAGTAGGGTATATATTTTTATAATCCAGCTGAGCGATTGGCGTATTCCTGAACCAACGCCCCGAAGAGCGATGGCCTCTCGAGCAAAGCAGCTGGCCTGTCGTATTCTTTAACCCACCCTGCATAGAGAGGAACCGAGAAGACATGAATAAATAACCTAAACAACCTGACGCGGTATGTTTCTCGCCTACATTAGTGTTAATATTAGAAAGATGATGGAAAAGAAGAGCAGTAGCAGAAAGATGTGCAGACCTGCATCGACCACAAGCACTCTATCACAGTCCATCACTGTGGGTATCCTGTGAGCAATGCTGATAATTGTGCATGCCGCAAAGTCCTCACGGATGATCTTCTGAATCACAGCATCTGTTTGAGAATCGACCGAAGCAGTTGCCTCGTCCATGAACAGTAGACGGCTGTGTTTCAGCAAAACTCTCCCCAAACATATAAGTTGTCTCTGCCCCACACTCCAGTTGTCTCCACTGTCAACAACTACACAACCGCACGTACCAGTAAGAGACTAGAGTTTCACTTAACAAATTTGTTTGATCGAGGGAGGAATGGAAGAGAAAAAGTGATACAAACCTAGAGAATCCAGCTTTTCGGGTTTTGCAGCCACTAAATCTTTAAGTTGGCAGCGTTCAAGACCCTACAAAAGCAGTTTAAGTTATCGCAGCTGATGCAAATGATGACTGATACAAAAGAATTTCGTACGAAGTGAATTAAGAAGGGTGCCAATTTAATTACCTTCCATATCTGCTCGTCTGTATACTGTCCTAGAGGATCAATGTTGGTTCTTACTGTTCCTTCAAAGAGAACAGGTTCTTGAGGGATAATGCTGAAGCGAGACCTGAGATCATGGAGTCCTAACATGCAAATGTCGATGCCATCAATAATAATTTTCCCTCCTGTTGGTTCAACTAGCCTAAACAGAACTTGAATCAAAGTTGACTTCCCACTCCCTGTGCGCCCAACGACACCAATCTTCTCTCCTCCGCGTATGCTGAGTGTAATGCCTTTAAGCACCAGAGGAGTGTTTGGACGATATCTAACCTGGTAGCCCAAAATCCATTGCATCGCCAGAAAATGAGAATGTCAGATGAGGCAAGAGAATGAAAATACTAAACGTATCGATCACAGTTCATTTTCCATAGAGATGCATACATTCGTGATCTATAAGCTGAGCCGAAAATTAGTCCTGGAGCATTTACCTGCAGGTCTTTGAGATCGACATTTCCATGGGTGGGCCAAGTTGTTGGAGGAACCCGGTCTTCGATTTTCCATGGTGCTTCCGATGCGATGTTAGTGAACTGCTTAATCCTCTCGACAGAAACCATCCTATTCTCCACAAAGCAACTTGTATATACGCTCCAGAATAGCACACTGTTGAGGGAAAGGCCATAGGAGAGCGATAAGCCAACATTCTCTACATTAAGCAAAAAGCTGGTCAGACTCTTATCATGTAATAAAGTTTAGTACTTCGACCCGAAAGAAAAACAAACTTTGATGCTCCAACAAGAATCATTCATTTTCCATAAGATCAATTAACGGTCATGAATAGAGACATCGAAGCACTTTGGGTCTTGGCTTGAAGCATATCTGATTACCTGGCTTTATAATACTGCTAGGCAAGATGATCATGAACATAACAGAAATGCAGAGGAAGATGCTTCCAATCAGCTCTAATCGGAAAGCCAACCATTCATTTGATCCATAGTTGTGAAAATCCATACGCAAGTTGGAATTAACTCTGTTAACATTATCCTGACAGAAACTACGCTGCTTTCCGAAAGCACGGATTGTCATAAATCCTGAGATGCTTTCCGAGAAGTGATGAATGACAGGTGCTTTAGTAATTGAGTCAAGGCGAGTTAATTCTCGAGAAGTTGCAAGGAAGTAATTCTGCAAACCAATCAGGAGGAAAGCATTAGCATAATTTCATTACATCGACAGCAATATGGCTTGTGCTCTCCCATTCCATTGGGAGGTCCATTTCAAACAAATGAAACTCAAAGTTATGGGTAAAAGATTGCATCAAGGACTAGACTGTAACAAAATTCTTCAACAACAACTCACAAGCACCAACAAGAGGATAGTACAAGAGCTCTTACCCGGTACCAAATGTTCAACCAACCAAGCGGAAGTATGAAGAACGCTGTTGGCCAAGAATATTGACACGTAATAATGATGATACTGAGCAACGTAAAGTACATGGCAATTGCAAGACTCATGACGAAGGGAAGTAAGATATCAACATTGGTTTGATCAGATGATGCCTGGTAAAAAAAGTAAATGATTCTCATCAGTCCAAGCAAGCTCAACAATAAACCCTTCTTTCACAATCATAATTCAGCAAATTTAAAAAGTAATGCATATCAGTAAACCATGGCTGAAATGGAAAGAGAATCATAATTGGGTGTTTTATTTGTACCCGACTGAGTATTCTTCCGGAAGGTGTTGTGTCAAAGAACGACATAGGTGCATGTAAGATGCTACGAAGGATCCCAGTAAAGAAAATTTGAGCTGTCTTCAGACCCAAAAATGTAACATAATAAGACCTCATTGTTATGAGCAACATAGAGATAACTGCAATAAGGCCATAAACCATTATGAAGCGAGAAGCGTCGAATGATGCGGCATTTTTATCTGAAGTTTCATATGATAACCAGTAGTCACCAGCCATTAAAGATCCTTGCCACACCAGTGAAAAAAGCAGAGCGAATACCACACCCCACCATCCAAAAGCCTCAGTGCAGTACTGTTTATATACATACCAGCCCACTTTACCAGTTTCTCGTTCCTCCTCTTTAATGAGTTTGGAATCTCCCTTATCTGACTTTGCTTGTTCTAGAAGTTTGGTTTCACCATTACTTTCTGCGAGGATTGAAGGGCCTTGAGGAGATTTTGGCAATTTGGCTGAGTTCTCACCAGGCATTGTGGCTCCAGCTTCTACAAGTTCCATTGAAGATTCATGAGCAGCCACAAGAGCTCCAAAATCCATGCCTGATTCTAGGAGATTATCATACCGTCCTGATTGCACTATCATTCCATCTCGCATGACCTTGTAAAAAGAAATGCTTATTTTTTCAGAAATAACCAGTCGAGGAAAGCGTGAACAAACAATGTGATATTGAACTTACCAAGATAAGATCAACATTATGCAAGAAGTCAACTTGGTGGGTTACAAGTAAGATGGTCTTGCCCTTCAGTGCTCCTCTTATACATTCCTACAAGAGGTAACAATATTAATCGAACTGCCAATTTTTGTATAAACCGGAATTCACATAGATGACCTAAAATTGACTCAACATCAACTTCAGTTGATTAATGACACTTGAGAGAGAGTAAATATATGGACTGCACCTTAAATATGTCAGACCCTGTATGCGCATCAACGGCACTAAAAACATCATCAAGAAGATAGATATCACAATCTTGATAAACAGCCCTGGCAAGCTGTATCCGCTGCTTCTGGCCACCACTGAGGTTGATGCCACGCTCTCCGATCTCAGTCTGATCTCCATACTCCATCATTTCCAAGTCCTTCTCCAAGCAACAAGTCCTGATAACTTCCTTATATTTCTCCCTGTCCATTGGCAAACCAAATAGAATGTTCTCTTCGATTGTGCTATTTTGAATCCATGATGTTTGAGCAACATAGGCAGTTGTTCCGCAAACCTTGACCTGTTATTAGAACAGTAGACAGTCTATAAACACTGAAGTAGCAATTAAAGGTAAAACAGAAGAAATGATCATTAGATGCAAAAAAAAATTGGTTTCACGGAGAGGGAATGCAGGGCTACTAAATGAATACATCGCAAGAATTATGGTCAAGAATTCGTACCTTTCCTGATATTTTGTGCATCTCACCGAGTACCGAGGCAAGGAGAGAAGACTTCCCAGATCCTACAGTCCCAACAATGGCAGTAATCTCGCCTTTGTTGATCTCCATGTTTATATTCTTCAGAACTTCAGCTTCAGCTTCATCATCCCAACTAAATACCCCATCCTTAACTTCCACAGCAACTTTACCCTCACAACCATGGACTCTTTCCACTGCTTCCTCCACCAACTCCTTACTTAGCATATACCGATCCAACCTCTCCAGTGATATCATTGCTTGAGAAAGGGATATCAAAGATTGTGGAAATGCCCTAATAGGCTCCTGCAAGATTTTGAAAATGGAAGTCGTTGTGAATACTGTCCCTGCATCAAGTCGGACTCCCATCATAAGTGCGGTAGCAAATGTGAAGACTGATACTAGTAATGGTGTGCTCCACATCACAATTAAGTTGACAGCAATTGAGTACAAGAACTTCGAAAGCCATTCATACTCTGATTCACGGAAGCTTTGAATTCTCTTGTTGAAGTGTTCCTCCCATGCCTGGAACTTGATCACAAGCATGTAATTAAGCATCTCATTTGTCGCTTTCATCCTTGAATCACGGCTCTTCATCAACAACCCTTGGAATTTATTATTATTTTTGTTCCCATACACAACAAACACAAGAACGGCACTAATTCCCACCAATGCTGTGAGCACTGAGGCTCCAAGTGCTCTGTATAAAAGCACCAAAGCAACACCAACTTGCAGTGGCATTAACCATATAGAATGTAACTGTAACATCATGTCCGACAGTTGCTGGGCATCAACAGCCATGTAATTCACAATCTGTCCAACACCATGAGCCTGGCGAGCAGAACACGATAATCTCAGACCCTTTTTGTATAGAGAAGTGAGGAGCGTAGATCGAATGAGCGTTCCAAGCTTCTGGGAGTTGAAGTTAAATTGGTGAGTACATAAAACCTCAACAAATTTTGCTGAGAGGAGAATCATTAAAAGATAGTATCCTTCATAAGGAGAGCTGCTTCTGCCAGCTGTGTAATCAACAAAACTTTGGATGAGAACAGGCCCGACATAAGCAACACACAACCGGACAGTTGCAAGGAGGGCAGTGAAGGCAATCTCCTTCTTAAAGGTCCTGAGCAATGTAGTCCTGACCGGATTCTTAGAATTTTCATTCGGTTTGGGCCAATTAGATTCAAAGATCCGAGACATTCTTTCAGCTCTATGCTCGGGCGAAAGTTCTGGGACGTCGCTCACTTTGAGAGGAGATTTGTAACCTTTACTCATCAGGGGATTCATCCAAATCCAAAAGGCCTTGGACAGAAATGAAGCAGTAGCAAAACCACTCACATTGGATTTCTCGAAAAGTGGGTCATATAGTGTGGTTTCACCATCCATTACTTCTTCAGATTCTGCGGTGGCCTGTTTAATAATCCCAGTTGACCCTCTAACACCAGCAACAAGAAGAACAATCGAAAATGGGAAAGAGACTATAGACACTACATCATCCCAGATCAAATCATGATTCACTGCAACCAAACGGATGATTCCCGACGACACAAACAGGGAAATGAGTGCGAAATTGGCAACCCAATAAACTCGGAGAGAAAGCGGGTGCTTAACAGCCTGAAATCTCTTCTCATGAATGATCCAGATTGCAACCACTGCATGAGTTATTGCTTGAACTAACCAAAAAGACCCATCAACTACTTTCCATTGCAATCCAGTGAATCCACTGAATGCAAGAATGCACACAACAATGTAGCCGACAGCTAAAATAACAGTTGCAACCAGAGAAAGGTTAAACCTAGTAGTAGTTCTGATTTGAGCTCTGTTGTTTCCAATAAGGGGCTTGTTGATGTCAGAATCGGCACGGCTGTTCGATACTAATCTAGAGTAAAGCTTTTGAACAGCCAACAGCAGGAGGACAAGTAGGAACAGAAGATCAACAGAAGATAAGAGAGCTCTTTGAGGACACGGAGAGAGGGAAATGAATCTAAGCCATTGAAGTATCAATGGAGTAGACGAATTCCCTGAAGATTGAACCACAGAGCTTGAGCATGAGAATGAGGTGATCCATGAATCAGAAGACATTGTTTTACAATCTTCAAATGAGAATCACTAGTGAAAGAAAGAAAGAAAGTGCACTCCTTTTATCTTCTTCCTCTTCTATTCCCTGAAACAATTTCAACAGAAGCCGAGAAAAAAAAAATTGTTAGAAAAACTTGACTAATGGGTCCTCAAAAGAACCAAGTGCAATAATTGGACAATGACACGAGGAAAAGTTAAAAAATGTACTGGAAATCATGACAATGGGGAGAAGAAAATGACACCATTTCTACCATTTCTTCATACTGGTACATAAATTATAACATAAAGAAGCTATCATTTACGAAATTACCAAAAGGAAAAAGCTCTCCTCGAGAGAGTCAATCAAACTATTTGCTTTTCAATGAATCAAAGAAAAAAAGGTGCATAAAGAAGAGAAAGAACAGTGCTTAGTAGCGACACTGTTCTTCAGAGCACAAAAATTCAATGAAGAAAGAGATTGTGCGCCCCAAAGCTAAATGGTAGCTGGAACAGAACAACTGGATTCATTCCTATCATGACGAGACAGAAATAAAGAGAAGCGGAGGAAGTAGGTAGCAGAGCAGACACAATCAATTTTTTAATTTTTTAATAAGGACAAATAATTACTACTCCCTCCGTCCGGTATTAAGTGGCGAAAACTTACAGAAAATTACTGTACACTTTACTTGACTTTTTAGTGTAAAATCTACTAAAAATTACTGTGCTAAAAAGACAGTTAATACCGGACGGAGGGAGTAATATTTTGACCAAATGACGGAAGAAAAAATAAATAAATAGAATGAATGAATGAAACGGAGGCCACGTAAACAGCATCTTAATATAAATAAATAAAGAGTGACTAAATGGTGGAAATGGGAAATGGGAAATGGAAACGCAAGCAAAGCAAGCAAATGTTAAACAAATGCAGGAGGAGAGAAAGATCGAATACAATAAATTAATACAAAACCTGACAACAGGAAAAAAAAGGTAAAGAACTTTTCAAAGAGAGATAAGAATCTCATAAATTAAACACGGCCAAGCAACAGGACAGGATTAGCAAAGTCAACCCCAAGCAACAACAACACCTCATTTGAAGGAGACGACGACCACCAAATCTAATCACTCAATAATAATAAAATTAATCGACCAGGCCACGAGACAGGGCAGGTTTGCCAAATCCCCTGCCCTGTTTGCAACCTGCGGAGAAGCTACAAAGTTTTGGTTCTTTTTTCCTGGTTGCGGAGAGGAAGGAAAACAGAGTTTAATGGATGAAGAAAATGGCACACTCAAACAGAAGAATGTATATATATAACTAGAATAAACACGACTTTGGGTTGCCAAAAGTCTCCGTCTTTTTTGAAAAATCTTACAATTTGTAATTATTTTTTCTTCGATTCTGAAAGATGGGAGGAGGAGCGAGGGGAAGGAGGGAATCTGCTGGGTTTCTTTATTTGATGAGAGAGATGAGGAGGAAGGGAATTTATTAAATGGAGAAGAAGATTAGCCGGAGTAGAGAATTTGCTGCTTTTGTCCTCCGGTTCGGTGTCTTGTTTTTTTTTAGTCAGAAAATCAAAGTGGCTGTCTGTTTCACAGAGTTCTCCAATTTAACCAAGAGATTAAGCGTGGTAAGCAAGAAAAGTATATGACGTGGACCTTCAACCAACCTCCCGTATGACCGTATCAGTATGAGTATATCATCCTCCGTGTTACCCACGCGCCGGATTGCTGTACAATCTGCAAGGGTTTATAATTAGTATGTCTCGTTTCCTTCTTTTAATTCAAGTTAAACCGAGTAGAAAATTTTATAGGTTAGTATTAATTTTATAATTTTTTAAAAATTTTTATTTAATTCTTAATTTTTAAATTTTAAAAAATTTTAAAAATAGTCAAATATTAAAAAATATATGAAATTTGGACAAAAAATCGTAACTGATATTTACAATTTATTTTTTAATTTATCATTTTAAAATATTTTAAAAAAGTATTCTCATTATTTTTTAAAATTTTTAGTAGAGTATACTCTCCATATTTGTTACATTTTCAATCAAATTTGCATAATTTTTTTTAATCAATTTACTATTTATTTTAATTTTTTCTAACCACTAAAAAAATTAAAATTTTAAACGTTATATTTGTTAGTTTATTTAAATCTCACCCGTAATAAAATACTTTCACGGTTAAATCTGAATATTTAATTTTAAGATCTTTTTTTCTGATTTGTAGGTCCCAAATAAAAAATGAAATGAAAAGTAAAAAGGTAATTTATTTTTTTGATTAATTAAATGAAGGAGAAATCAATAAAAAATTATTTAATAAAATTTAAACAAGAGAATGTGTAAATCTAATTTATTTATTTTTCAATATGACCATTCACCATGT